>OX454269.1:26082826-27311505 GCA_949715065.1 Periphyllus acericola
AATGAGGAATGTATTGGTTTTATCATGCTGTGCGCTTATTACTTTTTTGTGTGCCCGTTTACACAATTTCGACCAGTATGAGGACTCTGGTATAAACAAACCTTATACTTTTCTGATATAAAATTTCTCGACAAAATTTTTTTTTAATTTCTCGACACTACCACTAAAAATTGCAAACAATTTCAACCGACATCAAGAATCGACTAGTTTATATTTTATAGACACAAAATTTTTCATAAGATTTTCATTGTTTCCAATAAAAAAATTGTTGGAAAGTCGCAAACAACTTTTATAAGCGTTATAAAATTTAATTGGGCATTTTAACGAGTTTTGATTACACGATATTATAATATAAACTGTTCCGCCTCCGACCTCTTTCAGTCAGAATCGTTTTTTCGAGAGCAATGATACATTGGTTTCATGTTTGGAAACCCCATTCCTGTATCACTCGACAAACAGGAGTTTTTAATATTTTAGATTAGGTATAAGAGAAAGTGATGTTAAATGTTAATCTTGGCTAAATATATAAATATTTTAAAATTATGTTGAGAAAAAAATAAAAATTTCTATCGTAATTAACATTCAATATTTATACTTAAACTTACCTAATTGTGTTAGATCCGTGTTCTGCGTGAACGTTGAATGGTCGCCATTGCTGGAATACGTTTCAGTGTCACTCGTATTGACGCGAAAATACTGAGGAAAAAAAAGGTTTCTTTTATAAGATATGTATGAAAAAGAAAATCATCAGCAATTTTCGTATTTGAGATAGTTTGCTATGTTTTGTCATCAAAATACACGACTGAGTTGAACGAGAATACAAGTTTTCCGCTCAAACGGACCTATTCTCGAGTATACATAATAATATTGAAATCCAAAATGTAATTACAGACTGTATATACTATATTACGTCTTGGAATCAGATTTGTTTGGAACTACTTGACCAGAATAATAATAAGTCAGTGTTCGGTTATTATCAAGGTTTTTTAAAATTCATATCTTATAGCACTGAAAAGTACTGAAATACGCGCTATAATTTGACCGAAAAAATCCTTAAAATATGAGCTAAAAATATCGAAAATAGTAGAAAAAAAAATAAGTAAAAAATTGTATTACTTAATATAAATGAATACATTTATAAAAAACCTTAAGTTACTTTCCTCAGTTAACAATTAAAAAAAAACTTTTATGAAGACAAAGTTTGTATGCAACTGTTGAAAATTGTTTACATTAAATTGTACGTAAAATAACGAAACGGAAAAACAAATAATTCGCGATGGAGTAACTACCGAAGTGATACCAACTCACTGACTGCCACTGAAATAAGTACGACTGTATGTTCTAGAATTTAAATAGAAATAAAATAATTATGAATAAAACAGATGGGAAGTCATAATGTATAATATTCGATATATTTTTTTTTAATCTTCAATAGTTACTACAAAAGCTATGTTTTGCAAAAGTCTTTATTTCATATATCACCCTAAGGGTGACCTATGGTGATACAAACTTTGTTTTTCAAATAGAAACACCCTATTTTTATTGCAGTATTTCATTGAGATAATTATTTCATGGATATGTCTTATAGCCGGAGATGATTCCGAAAAATTTGTCCGACACTCCAACACCGAGAATGTTACCACGATGACGTGATGCATGAAAAAGTTGCTTTGTTGTCCAAAACGTCACGCCGGTTGTCACACACATCGAGTGAAAAGTACAAATTAGTGAAGTGCACCGTTTCCCTGACAACGATCTGGTCGTCATAGAAAATTCGTAGTGATAATTATAGACAGTCAAAATAATAGTTAATTTTGTGTGAATATCTGAATAAAAGCAGAATTGGATGATTTTAATATGAGTTTACTATTAACAACCAAATCGTCGTTAGGGAATAACGTCACATTTTACTCGTTCGTATTATATGTAAGACATGTCAATGGGCCGATGTGTGCGCCGTGGATACTTGACAATTTACAGTAAAGATTCTTAGAAAAAAACTCAACAGCCAAAAAAGAATTTGCTGTACATTTTCTATGCATTTTGGTGTATTGAAATCAAAATTCAAACGAGTAGTTTTTGAATAATTCCTATTTTTATTTGTCTCATAACATCTAATATTATGATATGATTTGTAATGATATACGCAATCGCTAATTGCTATTGATTTTAGATAACGAAGATGATTTTTCACTTTTCAAACGTAATTTTAAACTAATGTTAAAATTTTAAACACTGAGTAATATTTTGCGTAAAAATATGGTGTTCCCGTTTTGGAAAAAAACAAAGTTTGTATAGGTACAAAACACCCTTAAGGATGGGATGGGAAAATTTAACAGAAAACATAGGTCTTATGATACTCTTACGCGTTAAAAAAAAATCTAAATTTAAGCATTTTCACGGACAAAAAGGCGGCGAACATTGAATCACTGTTAGTTGTTACAGAGTCTGTTTGTTACGCTGGTACTATTGGACTATCGGGCGAGAGAAACCAGGATCCTGTAATAACGGCCGTTTGTGTGACGTGTAACAGACAAGTCGTCCAGTAGTGTCCGCCGACGGGACCGGTCAATTATCATTGTTAACAATACAAGAATAAGTGCGCGCAATTACATGACGAATATTCGGATTTTAGCTCGTCTCGCCGACGAGATCGTTATACACACGTGCGTAGGTATAACTCACGTATCGCGGACGCGGATCTCCCGAAAAACAAAACAAAGATAATATCGAGCCATTTAGCCCTCTCTCGCGTTTTTTATTATTATTATTATTATTATTATGTTAAGTGCGCATTGTTCGCGGTTTTAGTTATTCCGATCGCGGTCAAAAGAAAATTTGAATACCAGTGACCGAAAAACGACCGATTCCTCGCAGACCGTGGCGGTGACTCGTTCAATTAAGGACCGTTTTTCCAGCATTTCGTTAAGGTTTTTTTTTCTCTCTCGTTTTACGTATTCATCAGCGGCGCAGGTGGATTAACATCTTTAAACTTCACGTTGTCGTCGTCGTGACGTACGTGTTCGGATTTTAATATCGTCGACCGCGGCGACATAATCCGATGACGAGGTCACTGCCATCGACTTTCATCGAGTGTCTAGTCCCTTGGCCTGGCTGCGGAACACGGAGACGCGAAAAACGGAAGATCAAAAAAAAAAAAGGCCGAACACGACAACGCGCGTTTAGTGAACCGTGGTCGTCGGTCGTCGGCGAGGCGTAAAGGAACTCGTCGCCGCCGTGGTCGCAGATATCGCAGCCGTGGACGCGGTGAAGAGAGGGTGGAAAAAAAAATTTAAGTCTGGGAATCGAAAACGTTTGGCCTGCGAGCACCGAAGAATTTGGCCGCGTAATGTCCTCCGACCGGCAGTAAATTTTCACCGCGATATTATTGTACAATTATTGTCCACGAATTCCCGGCTTTATCTCTATACCCGCGGTGAGCTCTGCGCGACTAATTTATTTCGTCAAGTCATGTGGCGAATGTCGTGCACGCGCGGTCGAATAAGAAATATCTGCGCGACAATGAACGCGGTCGTCGTAATGCGTTTAAGAGACATTTCGTCCGGCATGGTAATACATCAACGACGGCGTTTTTAGGTATTTTTCGTACCGCGTGTGCGGTGCTATAGACATCGGTGGAAAATCGATTTTGTATGACTGAGAAATTTGGACGTCGTGTGTATAATATTATTTCGTTCTCAGGGTATACAGTGTGTCTGCACCGACTGCGGAGTCAAAGACATTTACTGTGACTGCGACCGGTGGTATCGTCATGTGACGCTCTTAGAACTTATATATATATATTACGTATCAATTTATCTTTAACGCTGGAAAAGTTTACTACGTATAGTAATCTAGAGAAATGTAAGTCAAGTATAGAGTTAAAATTACTTCTCTTTTTTATCAACTCGTAAAAAATCACAAATTAAATAGGGAATAATACAATTTAACTTAGTTAAAAATAAATTATTTTTTATTTTAATATTATATGCTCATAGACGCCCGTACCGTCAGGAATTTTGTCAGAAATGGATCGTTCATGGTATACGCAGATTTTTAAAAAATGCCTAAATTATTTTCGTCAAATTCGTAGGAATATGACGGTACAAATAATAAAAAGTTTTTTTTTCGACGGCTACAAAGTGACGCTACAAAATAATACTATAAGAAATAAATTTAAACAAAATTGTATTTTATTTTTGAAAAGCCAGTAGGGTACAAATGCGCCCGCTTGCATTCCCCCTCACGGCGATCATGTATAAGATATTCATATTCTGTTTAAAGCTATCTTTATATTCGTTATTTTAATCACTGATGAAATCCAAGAATAGGGCTTTCAATCCTTCTACAATTATAATCTCGGTTTTTTTTAATTAAAAAACAACAATTGGTACAAAAAAAATTAATTTTATATCAGTCGTACCTATTTATATGAAAAAAAATGAATTTAACATGATTTAACTCGTCCGGTTGGAAGTTACTCTTAAAAAAGAATCAGTTCATTGAGTAACTTAAATTCCCAACTCGTCGATGATCGCATGTGTTCTACAATATTGTATTATGTACGATACGTTATTACGACCTATTGCCTACGTCGTATTGCATCAAAACCGCGATGCGAATATCCGTAGAACACAGCACGGGATATAACGGAACCGGTTCGTTTCATATTGGTCGCGATCGGTCATACGGTCTTGATATTTCGAAAAAATTGATTGGAAAACGAGTAAAACGAACACTATATCGTGTTACGCGATCGCATAACGCGAACGGTGCCGTTCTCATCGCCGACGTCGAATAAAAAAAAAAACCATCGTATCCACGTGGCGGAACAGCAGTCATCGTCGGCGGTGCTGTACCGATATTAATACGACGTGTAAGAACACAGACCGTGTGCGGTCTTATACGGTTATGGTTTATATACGCGCTCGTAATAGATGTCTGCGCGCGGATATAGACGATCGGACGGGAAAACAGGAACGGGACGACTATATTATATTGTATACGAGGAGGAAAACGAAATGATTTATCCGAGCGGAACATAATATTATATTATTCTCGGTCTCTTACTTTACCACTACCACTATGCGGCCGCAGCTCTATTTCATTGTTTCGAGTAATCGCGTGAAGGGCAAATACACACGCACACGCGCACACACACGCACACAAGCGTATAAACAAAGAACGAGAAAAACGACTATACGAGCTCTTCACCCGCGTCCCTAATATGCGAACGCGTTGTATTCGTACGACGATAGATATAAATTCTCAGATTGTCACCGTAAGCGCGAAATGAAATTTTAAACTCGAAATATCGTTGCTAACCGTTTATTTTTATGGAATGAGTTTATACCCAGACATGCTACCGGAATGAATCTTACAGCACCTAAAGATATTCGAGTGTAAAGGCTTCAACGTTTTTCTTTTACATTTTTTTTTTACGCGGTTTCAATCACTTCCGTGTGGACATCGATTAATGGTACATATCATAATAAATTGTATCCTTACACATAGTGTTGAACAACGGAATCGAAGTGCAAAACTCAGCCGTGAGCAGATCACGACGTGTGCGAGATGGGTAACCGTGCATATTTCAGTGTCACGCGAAAATTATCTCGAATAATTCTAAAAAACATATTCATTCGAAACTATTAGGTTATTAATAACTACAACATTTTAAATTATCTTCAAACTGCCTATTTTAATGATACTTTTATTAATGATTCAGAAGGATCGACAACTTTACAAAACTGTTTTTTTAGTAAAAAAAAAACCAGTTTTTTAGTAAAATAAAAATCGTATTATTTTAATATACCTACAGATCATATTATGCTAATGAGATAGAACGTCGTCGAGCATGATCAATATTATCAATATTATAGGAACTGAGTAACAACTAACAATAATATAATTTCTAGAACGTGTAAACTGACGTTTATTATTTATAAATTATAATTCATAGCAGTCATCGTGTAACAACGTGCTCAATACACTACGATGTGTATGATATAGTTAAAAGTTTCAAAAAAAACCTTATAGTAAGCACAAAAACACTTAACGATTAATAAACAATTAAGTTACCTCGTGCATTGCCATTAGTTCGAATAATCATGTACCTATACGAATTCGAGCTCAGATATAGACATTCGAAAGTTGTCTTGTGGCAGGATTTTGTATCCTAGGAAACATGAGAAACTTCCGTTGGTAGGAGATTAAAAAAAAATTATCTTTGGACTAACCTTATAGAACGCTGTGCAAACTTAAAACTGTAAAAATAATTGTCTGACAACTGCGGGGTACTTATAGCTATTGAAAACGATGTGTGTATACTATGTAGTACCTATAATATACTTAGGTAGACGTATTTTATATGTAAACCGTTATGAACGCATTCGGAAATGTTTTGTTATTTTCTAGCAGGCATCGATACTGTCATTGAAAAATATTCAAATCGATATTAAGACCATTCGCACAGTAATGATTGCTTCGAATATTGAACGGATCATTAAGTTTTTTTAAATAAATAACCCAATGCAAGACACCTGTGGAAACATAACAATTTTAATTATCGGATGCGCACGTGGTAAAAAACTGACTGTGTTATACCACTTGGTTCAATACTATTCTAAACTTTACACGTAATTAGTTTTTAAAACAGTTAAATTTCAACTGTTAGAAAAAAAAAATTATTTTTCACATGAATTGTGTGTTTTTGTTAAATACATATTAATTTCGTTTTCTTGTATTGGTTTTTTTTTTTTAGTAAACGTGTCACAATTTTGAATGTTTTTAACGATTATTTTACTTTTATTATGTAAATAAAAAAAGTTGACTTGTATGTTAGATTTGATTCGAGTACGATGTGATACAGTTGTATAACTATTAGTCAAATTTGATGAGAGTTACAAGTTAGTAGTTACAATTAACAAAAAATATACATGGCACCAAATCGATATAAGTGATAACGAATACATTAATGCCATAGTATATTTCATTTTTCGGATGTATTCATGGTGTCTTTAGAAGACGCGTGCTCGTTTTCTTTGGACCGATTTCAGGTTCGTCTTCGGAGTGTGTACAATGTACATGTTCACGGTGTCAGTCTTGGAGATATACTGAAAACTATATTTATCAACGACCTGAATTTTTACCGTCGGCTTCGCCTTTATTATCGTTTGTTATCTTTTAGTAGATGCGCGCGCCGCGTCGGCCGCTTTCTATTTTTTTGTTTGTGACTCAACTTATTGCTAGCCGAAAATTTGTAGAGTCATAACTTTAAAGGTCGTTCCATGCAATTTACATTTTCTTCCTTCTCTGCGTTCAGTTTACAAAACGACACCTGGGTATATCCGTAAAAGGAGTTTTATTACTATTAAAGCTTTTCGTATTGGTTTAAATCCATTAAAATAAACAAAAAAATTTAATCTTGGTTTTAAATAGGTACTTATATTTTTTAAAACGATACTTATAAAACATACAGATCTATCTTATGAGATATTTGGTTCTACTACTATATCAACTATCTTTTAAAATTGAAACTGATACACCCGACCTCTTTCACTCAGATTCATTTTTTCGAGAGCAATAGTACACTGGTTTTAAATGACAAATACAGCAATCAACCCATCCCTGTATCGGCTGTATCTCGCCCGACCGTAGTGTCTCACCTGACCTAGTAGTTTCGCTCGTTTTAAAAATACATATACACAAAGATTTTGATGCGATATCTAGGATTATATTACTGAGCTTGTTAAACCGCAAGGATTGAATATTTAATTATAAATTAAAATTAATTCAAAATTAATGTTGTCCTCCATTCACTCTACTTTTCTCAGCTATTATTTTAAGAGTTTTCAATGATTCGGAAAATTATCTTAGAATGTGAAATTCATAACAAAAATCGTTTTCTGTAACTTGCTTTCATATTTAAAATTATTAGACGCACGAAAATATTGAATTACCACATAAATACATGGACCGATAAATTTAAAAGTTGTAGATAAAACGCAATTGAAAATATTCACGCCGTTTTGTTGATACATTTATATACCTCGAGATTAATTGTTTGACTGTTGGTATACGCCACACCGTCGAGAATTCGGTTTTCTTAACCGACACAAAATAGCCGATCCTAATGATCGCTACGAAATGATTTATGTTGACATATTATTATTAGCGTCAAAAACGTGTTCCGCCGAGATGCGCGTGCGTGCGTCATGCCTTAATATTGTTTTTCATATAGTGACGCGAACCACAGGTCGAAAGGGGTGTCAACTGACACCTTTAAAAATAAGGCGGGTGGGCGGAATCGAGGTGATCTTAACATTTAGGTTATATGATACTTCACGGAACACTGTTGCACTATGTAGTAGTACGCCTAATAATATACATATATAATATTAGAGGGTAAGACAAAGGCGGGGTCATCGGAATTGACGAGTGATTGATATCATCAGCTTATGGCAGCCTTATAATATACAATATTCAGTGCGTGCCGAGTGGTGGTGGTGGTGAATTTAGATCCAAAATGCATTATACCATTGAAATATATATACCTATGAAAAATGTACCCATGTGTTCTACATAATAATATTTGTCGTGTATATTCACTTGCACAGCTTTCTACTGTGTTTTCCCACAATACCTTGTTTACGTCGAAGGAAAGGTTATATATTTGTAATCGCATTGTACTCATATTTGTAGAATCTAAACACCTACAACGGTTTAAACTTTAACAGCTTTATGAATTCGATTTGTTTAAAATAAATTAAAAAAACTACTCATAAAAGTTGATAACATTTTCAAATCGAATACGTATAACGACTTTAAATGATACTAACAATATTATAATTGAATATTTTTAAAACAAATATACGTAAATAGGTAAACTGCTGCAAAGTACTACATCTGAATCGTTTATCGAATATTTTTCAGTGATAACTAGATTTACATTATACTACAATATATGATAGATACATATGATATAATATAGATATAGATATCGCCAAATCGGTATGGTCTATTTTATATTATATATTTGGCATTTTCTTTAAATTGTATTTCATCCAAAGGGAAGTATGACGTAAGTAATTATAATACAAGAAAGTTTTGTACATTCCGTCGAAATCGTCGCTCACTTATGTATCGACTGTTTCCAGGCTAATTGGCGTAAGCACCATTCCATTAATTTTTCAGGAGAATAAAAAAACCATTTCTTTTCTCGTTTTTAGTATTCAAATTATTCTTATCAGTATAGTAGTGATCATAAAATATAAAAGAATATAAAAGACATTTGATAAATGTTATTTTTAATAATTTTTCAGACTATAATTCGGTGCTCACGCCCAATTTTTTTTTTTTAAATAAATTGTTGCTTACTCCAAATTATTTACGTGTACTGAGATTTACTTGCAGTCTTCTTATAACCAACAAACCATTTATATCTGACCCATGCAACCTCTTAAAATATTATACTCTTAGGGCAAATTATGTATTATCAATTTTAGATTGAGATTTTGAATTAAAAATTATATTTGATTTTCTAATGAATTATTAAGCAAGCTACTTTGTTTCCTCGTCAGAAATTTAAGTTGATTTCTTTGCCATACAACCTTAATTATCAAATTAAATTAGTAAATCATTGTAATGATAATACTAAGGTTTAAAAAAATAATTATTTTCAAATTAAAACTTATATTTTCAAGAAATGACTAAAGGAAAAACTAGGTAGGTATTTAAACAATAACAATCAATAAAAATAATAATGGTAATAATATTATTACCACAAGATAGTATCTTCCTTTTTAAATTTGATAAAATATAAAAAACAAATTGTACAGATTACAATTAAACTAAAATAATATTTCATAGTGAATAACTTTGTTAACTTGTTATAATAGGAAAAAAATTTCATCATTTGCACTATTAGTATACTTAACTAGAATATTAAATATTTTTGACAAAATTAAACAACTAAAATTGCATAATAATAAATAACCAATCCAAGTAAAAACTAGGTATTTAAACAAAATAACAATAAAAATAAATAATCAATAAAAATAATAATGGTAATAATAATTATTACCACAAGTTAGTCTCTTCTTTTTTAAATTTGATACCACATGTACCAAAAATATGAGTGATTTTCAAGGACGAAATTAATATAATGCTAAAACGAAATAATGTAGGTACTAAACAATGACATGCAAATAGCAATACAAAGTACAAACACCACTAGAAATCACGATTAAAACTAAAATATAAAATATGGTAAATAGCGTAACAGCCGATATCGTTATCATCGAAAATACCTGGAATTAGAAAAACTGTCGTAACTGCCATCAATGTCGTTTACGCCATTTCAAATTTTTGTAATTGTTTCTTACGCCAATTTAGTGGCGCTTATAATCAAAATATTTACAAATCAATAAATACATTATTCCTTTTTTTTCGCGTACGAAAAATGATAAAACCTTGATAAAATTTATATTATTAATTATATTGTTATCAAACCAGGCACATTCGATGCGTATTTATGTCGTTTACGCCTTATCAGAAAAAAGTCAATTTTCGTAAAAGTGTCGCTTACGCCAATTAGCCTGCTAACAGTCGATATCTACCTACCTAAATAACGGACCAATATTTAATTGCTGATATTATTATTTTATACAGTCGGTTACGACAAAACCGACGATCGTTACCGTCGCACGGTTTAGCGCTGCGTCAGTATAATTTAAACAATTATTATATTATGAGCGTATCGCAAGAGTATTTAACGTCTCTCCCGCTGCCGGGTCCAAATGCAAGATAATGATTGTTTTATCGTATACGTGATGATGTGCGCAACCAGCAACGGCGATGTGCGAGAAAAATTAATACAAGATAAGCAATACATTATGCACTATAATTAT
Source organism: Periphyllus acericola (assembly GCA_949715065.1). Taxonomy (NCBI): domain Eukaryota; kingdom Metazoa; phylum Arthropoda; class Insecta; order Hemiptera; family Aphididae; genus Periphyllus; species Periphyllus acericola. Next base: position 26,093,737 of record OX454269.1, read on the forward strand.
TACGGTGACGATAGTATACTAAGCAGTATTATATGGTATTATGAATATGACGTGTTTATTTTACCTATTGCCCGGCGAAAATTCGAGAAAACGCAACAGCCGATCATCACGTCGCTTTCGTAGAGGAGCGTGGCGCGATTGAAAATCTGTCCGGACCGCGTTGTGTTCTGGTGTCCTGCAATATCCGCGCTTGTCGTCCGAAATCCGCGGGGCGCCGAGGGCGATGCGTACACGAGGAGACCGGCGCGCGCGCACTTCTCTGTTCGGCCGTTGCCGACGCACTGGCGAGGGGTGTCGGGGGCCGAAGGAACGGCGACGGACCGGCGTAAATTTTGTTTCTCCGATCATGGGGTGCGTTATGGTCACGGGTTAAGACCGCATACGTTTGTAGATAACATTGTAACCGGGCCACTGACCACTCTGCGAGTGTGATAACAGACGGATAACAGGATGCCCCGCAAGGATCTGTTCCCTTCCACGTCACCTGGTTGACGAAAAACTATTGGTCTCCGTAGGACGTGGTGCGGTGGCTATACGCGCATTGTTATCTGTCTCGGGCTTGAAACCGGTATTATTCTATTGATTTTTAACGGACGATGACGGTTGTTGCAGTCATTGAAAATGACGTGATCGCAAAAATGACCTGACTCGGGATCGAAATCGGAAACCGGTAACGGAGACGAAATGTTAACAAAACGAACGTTCGATGTTGATAAATGGAAATGGAAATTGGAAATTGTTTTAAAAACGGGTGAAAACCTTTTTCCTCCCCGTTTCTAGCCCTGCTAAGTGCAGTTTCGTACGCAAGTGATGTTTTTTTTTATTTTATTAAACTAACAATTATTTTCACCGGAAAAATATACATCGCTGCACGGGTAGTCGTTGTAAAGAACAGAGGGGGGGGGGGGTGGTTGACCGTCGAATACGCGCGCATCGCATTGTGTACATGTCGGACGAAATAAAAATTGTTCTCCGAGAGGTCCCAATAGTGCCGAAACAATGAACACTGCACCGACTGCAGTAATCACACCGCCGCAGATTAACAGCATTAAACGATATACTTTGATACTTTTTTACGTCCGCGTTTCGCGTGTAACGCGATAATACCTCGTGCGCGTGGATTATGCATATTATATAGGTATTGTGCATAATATACGCGATATGATTATAATAATATATATTATACGTAAGCGGATACAGCTCAAAACTCGTGTCCGCGGATCGGCCGTATATAATACGTTGTCCCCGTTGAGTGTGCTGTAATTCACTGTGGCGTGATAAAACTACGAGCGTCCTGCATGGTGTAATCCGTTCGATTTAGGACACCCACACACACACACACATTTCACGTACACACCAATTCGGACGGAATCGAATAATGGCCGTGTGACCGCACATGGTGTCGGATTTCGGTACTGAACGCGTGACTATGTAGATATACTGAACGGGGGGACAAGGGCGACCGCCGGAGGGTGAAAGGAGGTGACATGTCACAGCCCCCTGGAAAATTGCAGGTACCCAAGTATTATTTTAAACAAGTTTGTCCTACCGCCGACAATATTATTAAAAAAAAGACTATCTACATGTGTTTTGTACATTTTGTCATCGAGAGAGGTATATTCTGGTCCGCAACACGAAACGCGCAACAGGGGAAGTCATTCATTGGTAACACCCCACGTGATGGCTTGGGAGAGAGGATAGCCGAAAATATCTGCAGCACGTGCGTGTATTTATCCGTCGTATTGGAGATGGCCCGAGTCTAAAAACCAAATCTTAATACCATCAGGTATAGATACTATTACTTTTCCACGTTTTCGATATTTATTTATTTTCGCACACACGAAATCGATCATAATATTATATGCACCACTTTAGATTCTGACACACGGGCACACAAATCACCCTATATAACGAGAACGGCTACTATAGATATCTAGGACGGTATTTCGTCTTCCACACTCGTTTTGAACGACCGATTCGACTTCGGTTCTCATCCGACAGGTATTTAGGAGAACGCTCAGGGGAAAACAACAACAAGATGCAATGTGAAGGGTGATAATCCAAAACGTATGGCAATGTCAAAAATCAAGATATTCAGAGTTTAAGAAAAACTATATCACGTTTTATGAATTATGTGTTATTAAATATCAATAGGTTCTGTGAAAAATGAAAAAAAAAATCCATTTACTAAGTCAAAATGAATGTATTTTGAGTTACAAACATTGTTTTTAAACTTTAAGAATATTTTTCAAATCAACATGATTTATTTAATGCATTTTTAATATAGAAATGGTATATTTTACCAATAACACCGGTAATACTACGTTTTGTTTTGAAAATGGCAATTACATGCTATAATTTGATACAGAAGTGGCAATCACATGTTTTGAATAGTATGGTGACTTTTAAACATAAAATTTAAAACAATCGATTTCAAACGAATTTTATTGTGGATTTGAATTCCTCGTATTTTTCTACAACATAGAATCGATGTTCTTCTGGATCTTAAAACTGTTTGGATTATAGTCCGTCATATGAGACTCCGTTCCTCGGACATTGAGAACCGTTTTCTCAAAAAAACGAGAGGCGTTCAACTGGGAATTCGATTCATCAGCTGACGGTTTTGATATAAGCACTGCGACATCGTTGCTGGAGAATCATCCAACTGTGAAGGGTAGGCCATAAGATCGATGGAGACGAAATAATGCGTGTAAAATATCATGATAATATGATATAATACACAGTCGTGCGCCGACCATCTGTTATTTCTTATTAGGCGTCATCGATTAATTAATATTCGCTCGGAGAATTCGACCAGATTCGAGTCGAGCATAATACTATCCCACGATTGTCACCGACAACATGTCGGATCATCATTTCCGTCAGGAGCGCAGAAACCTATATGTGTACGCACCTTGCGGTTACCATACGAACTATATTTGAACGGTCCTTATAATATATCCTTACATAATCACGTTTATGTAAATTTTTCTTGACATTTTTGCCAAAAAGTAGGTATCCGAGTACGGATGTATTTTGCTTCCGCCCTACAATACGTTTACGAATTACTCGGTGCCACTGACCATATTGTGTCAGAGCGGTTGGATAAAATTACAAATATACGTTCACGGTTGCATTACAACTACACTGTTGTTGCTTGCGAGCGGACTGTGCGTGTGCTTACTGTGCAACTACGTATTATATTTTATTGAGACTATAATGTAATGTGTTAACAAGGCTGCGGTCGTCACCGGAGAAAATCTAATTTCTATAATCACGGTCGATCGCGTATTCATATTGCGTGTTTGGTGATGAATATATCGCAAAGATGCAAATGATGAGAACACATAACATTTTCAATCGTTGTCGACGCGTGGGCATCCATCGTCCAGCGGTTATACCGGCACGCTAACCGTATCACAACGTGACGTGCACATGGGTTGCTGGTACATGCGGTTACAACACAAGACCGTTTTTCCGGTATCTGCGACAGACACGGGTAACGCAGGACGTAGTATCCATGGAAAACCGCGTGTGCTGCAGAGTGTCCGTCCCACTGACGTTTACGCGGAAACTTATCCGCCATATTATAAAAGTTCGACCATCGCGCTTTGTCCGAACCGGCCACGCGTGCATAAATCTCGTGTACACTTGCTCCCATCAACACGGTGCACTGCACATATATCCCATTTATAGAGGACGTACGCGCGTACCACCATTTTAACGTTAAATTTGTTCTCGCACAACTGCCGGCATTATATCGTGCGTTTTCTATTAATTCGTTAAGTGATTTCGTCGTGCACGTGGTAATAATAATGCAGTTATACGAAAAAAAAGAGATAAACGTCAAAACCTTATTACTACTTGAAAAATACTTAAAAACTTTTTTCGTACATTCTAATAATTTGACAGTCCATAGAATGCTCACGAATTCGGGAATATTGCCCCGCAATGACGGCGCCAAGCAGGGTTTTATGTAATAATATTGTACATTAGGTATCGAATAAATATATATGCATGAAATGTGTCGTAAAAAAATGTGAGAGAAAGAACTATAATAAAAGGCAGCATTGAAATTTATATATACAATAACATACTATAGTTATTCACATAATAAAACGTGTGTAGAAGTTCAGTGCAGACCACTTCGATAGTCAATTAAATTTTATATTTTCTTATACTATTTACTTATTAGGTACATAGAAATAACGATAAGATTCCAACGATAGGCGATTACGTGCCATAAATGTCATTTTAAATGCTATCTGTCCTAAAAAGCAGAATATGTATCAGCGACATAACCGTAAAGTAGTTTTTTTTTTATTAAATAATTTATGTAAAGTAAAAGAGACCTATGAATCTATCTGGTAACCTGAGAGCGGAGTGACGAAGAAAGACCCACAGTCGGCGCAACTTTTACGGCGGGTTATATGGTAGATGCCTACGTCGCTAAAAACCCGGGTGGTCAGTGGTCACCCATCCGGAAGCTAGCGACGCTGGGCCGCATGGTGCTTAACAATCACACCATACCTCATTTGACTACAGTTAGGTTACGATCGGTCTTACATACTGATTAGGCCTTCTAGTTGGATTGTTCAGGAGACTCTTTGAAGCTAGATGAACGATAAGGCGGTTATAGTTTGTTCGTAGTCGAAACGTGAAATCTCTTGTAGAAGATGGTGGCCATTTTTTGTTTTAATTTGCAGGTTATCGTGTAGTACAGCTTGTTCGTTACAAGTACTTACAACCCAAGAGGTTTTGCGATGGTGCGCATATTGATCGACTGGATACTTGCATCATGTATCTGTATGTTGGTTTTTTTTAGCCGAATCCCAAAGTATGATACTATAGGTCCAGATGGAACGAATGAGACTTTTATATATGATAAGATTATTCTGTATATTGATATTGAATCCAAGAAGTCTTAGTATACAGGCTGTCCCACTGGACACATAACGATATCTCCTGTAGTCCTGTGTTAAAAGAGATAATCAAATTCCGTTTTTTTATGGGCATTATTTTTCTGAAAATGTTGAAAGTTCTATTTTCAATTTTCATTAACTTCTTGATTTTTAATAACTGTTCTAGTTATGAATGACTATCCAATAAAAACTGAAAGTTAAACCATCAACATTTTCAGAAAAAGAACCCCTATAAAATGGTGATCTTCGAATTTCACAAAAATTATAAAATAAAAAGTTAATTTTTAATTTCTTTAATAATACACTTATATTTACCAAACTATTTTCAAAATAATTGCCTTTGTTCATGGATGCTCATAGAAAAAAACACAATTCGATTAACTCTACACGGGATATATCGCTCTCTGTTAATCCTGGTGGGACGCTTAGTAGATGCGGTCTACTGACTACTGTTGACCTTATCTTTCCTTTTGTGCTTGAGGCGGGAATTTCAGGTAAATCTTCTGAAGTTCTGTCTAGTATAGGGTGATCATTACGTCCTGTTTAAAACGGGATCGTCCATTTTCTGGTCATCATGTCCCGTTGCCCCGACAAAGCGGGAGTAGTGCAAACTCACTACCCTTAAAATTAAAGACGAAAAAAATATATAGCCAAAAAAACAATTCACAGAAAAAACTAACCAATCTTATGACACATTTTCGTGGTACATTGAAAAGTTCTTTTGAAGAATTGAAAATATTTGGTGAGACATAACTATGAATAAATTGTCCAGCATCAAATTATATTAAAAAAGTTTAATTTTTATTTTTCGAAAGAATAGAAAACAAACTGATTGAAATATGGATGAAGATAATCTTTTCGATGAATATAATCATGTAGCTAGTGTTATGTAAGTCAACCATAAATGTTAGTCCGGTTATTTTTTTTTGTATACGAGTATAAAAAAGGTCACCCTAGTCTAGTTTACCTATATGTGTGTGGCAGTCATACTATTTGTTGCGTGGAACAAACACAATATCTTACCGTTTTTATCAGTTGTTATCTTACCTCGTGTAGGAGAGAAAAACCACCCGACGGACGAGGTCGCGTGTGTGGACCGACGAGTGCGTTTTGAAATTAATTTCTCGTGAACTCCCTCGAGTGTTAAATTAATCTAATCGACGGCGATAATTGCAGACACGTCGAACGCCGCCGCCGCTGTATACAGCTCGTGTAATACAGAAAACATTATAATATAATACAACTAGTGCAATTATATTTTAAGCTACCGATAGAATTACCTCCTACTTATACCACTGTTGGTGTAATGCAAACATTAATTACGATTAATTCGCGGTATTAAATTCCCTCTCGACATGTTTTTTTTCTTTATTTTTAAACAATATCGAGTTTACACGCGGATTATAATATGATTATTATTATTATACGCGCCGTATAATGTTGTACGTAATTACTTTTATAATTATACACGTCGGGTTTACACCGGTCGGTTCAACGGTCTTTTGCTCCTTTCGCGCGGACCGGTAACTCGTGACGATTAACGGGCTGGGATAGGAACGGGAGCATCACACACGACGTTATTACGTCGAATCGAAACGATTAATACACGGGAATAGCGAGACCAAACGTCGACTAGTTATACTTTATCGTTATGACGTAGGGCTCGAATTTGTATTGGCAATTTAAGCGCGCGACATCCACCATTTCCTGTTTTCCCGATTAATAAGAAACGTAAGCGTAAAAATATATCTTTATCGTACAATGCTAGATGCCATAATAGGTTATCATTGAATAATAATTAAATTTGATCTACCCCAGTGATCATTTTTCAAAAACGGTGATCATTTCGATTTCCAGTCATTAATTCAAACTTCTTACTGAACCCGTTTAAATTATAATTTTTTGTACGACCATTATCGTTTAACTATATTTTGTAAGGATACCGTTGTCTATTCATTAGCCACGAGTTGTTGGATAATTTCGAATATTAGTGGTCATGGATCAAGGTCAATCATAGATTTCGAAAAGATCTAAAAACAATTAAAAAAATTAAAAACAATAACGTTTCCGTTAAAGTCTATAACATTATGTAACATTCTCAGCACGATATTTGACAGGTTTCCGTGTACAGTATCATTATCAAGTTTGTCCCATAATTACGTCTCTTGGATATGTTTCACCGTACGAGTGTTGAAAACAGTATAAGTATCTATGAATACCAGAATTCCTACGAATGATAATTGACCGAACGCGAATACTAAGATGTTACGATCGGAACGATTTCTACTTGAAAATCTCAACTATAGGCTGTAGGGTCAGCTGATCGTATACCGACTATATCACATTTTCCAACGGTCATCGTTCCGATACACGTTTCATCTGACGTGACAGGAAAATAATGAATTAATGACCGTGCGTAATACGAGTCTATCCGTGTAAAAAATTGTATGCGACAACGGTATTGTCCCGTACGGCAGTGAACCATTACATACATAATATTGTCATAACAATACACGCTTTTCGTCTCTCGTCGCAGTTGGTATTGTTTCAACTGTACCGATTATGCTTCGAGTAGTCTTAAAAGCTCGGAACGATTTCACGAGTAAACTCGACCTTAAGCCCATCAAACCAAATGTTATTTCTAGACAACGAATTCGCTACGCATCTTCCGTTCCAACGCACGGCCCATTTAGATTCCTCGTTAAAACGACGTTTAATGTTGTACACGTGCGACGGGTTGTGGTGTGCAGTCGTGTACCGTGCACGGAGACCGTTCCCCGGGGAGCTGGGGAGGAAAAAAATTTATCTGAAAACTGTGTACGCACCGTGTATGATGTTCTAAAATAGACCGTGTCCCCCGACATATTACTATTATTATCTTAAGTAGATATATCGTAAAGCGAAGAAAAGCGTTTTTTTTTTTTTTATTGTTTTAAAATTAACAGATGTACTGTGCACACGGTTTTGTAGACACGTGCAATTTTACGTCCCCTATTCGGCGGCGACGGAGGCGGTGGCGGGCCGGTCGGTCGGTTTACAAAACGAGTTCTCAGAAACAACCGATTGAATAATAAATGATAAAAAAATTGAAAAAAAATAATACGAACAAATATCGAAGCCAACTTTGTTTCGGGTCTTCCGAAAATGCATTATTCGCGTCGTACATACGTCTCACGTATCCCACCATTACAACGTTAATGACCCAAACACATCGATACGTCTTCGAGGGTCCGTCCAGAAGAAAACGAATCTGTGTTTATTTCGGTGTTGTTTTTTTTATGTACACACATAAAACGTCGTAACGTAAATATGCCGTCGTCATTAGCTTACGACTGTGGCCAGTCGAGATGAGACTTAAATAATTTATTTAGTCGATAAAAAAGATAAAAACAATATTAAAACCTACTACACGTTACTGTTGTGTAGCCCGAAGGACATTTTATGATTTCTACGTTATTGGCTTCCACTATAATATATAGTCGACGACGGTCGAAGATGTGCTGAACTATTATTGCACCTGCCGAATACTAAATACACCTAGTTAACGATAGTATTTTCTGTACGTTTTTTTTTTCGCAACAGTCATATGAACATAAAACAAAACGATACTCATATATTAATGGTCATCTTAGATTTACGAACGACTCTTTGTTGATAGATATTTTCTAATTATTTTGTCAACCGTCAAAGACTGTTCAGACAGTAGTGTTTTATTACTTCCTGCGTACCACATAGCGTATGCGCTCGAAAGAAAATATCAAGTATACAGCTGTACGGATATTGGTTCGAAGTCAGTTTTTTGATATTCGATCGTATACAATAAGTGTACAACCGGTAAAACACGAGCGAAAACACATAGTCAAATAACGAACGACATATTTGACAGTTGGCACGCACGAGTAGTTCTTGTAAATATATTTATATATATTTTTTAAATATAATTTAAAAACAAAACGACGACAATCCTCGTGACTCTGACACTGTGATCGATAAAAAAATATACGAAATTGATAGACGTTTATACGTATATAATATTCTTTTCTACGCATTTTATGTATGAGCAGCGTAATATATTTTCATGGAGCCGTTGTTGGTTTTTAACGGCAATATTTGCGTACATTTTAAACTGCAATCCGGTCCAAACGGACCCTAGTCTCACCTGCGACGCCAGTACAGTTCAAATTTACACGACAATAATATGAAAGCTCATGCGTACGCTTGTACAGTTTACCGCGTATGGATCTTCGAGTAAGAATCTTCCGTCTGCAGTGTCGTTCACTGTACTAGGACAACGAATAAATAAACTTAAACGATTCAAATTACAATTATTTATATTTCTGCTTTGATTTTCGAAAACGTGACTATAGGGACAATATTATATTTTATAGGGTCAGGCGGTAGTGAGAATTCGTACGCATGGGATACACGATGGAATACGAGTATAGTATATCGTTGTCTAAGCCTCTGGGGCGTAATTCATCATTGGTAGATCTCACGCCACGTCTAGCAGACAGAAGGAAGACTGACGTCCGATGGCGACCACATGGTATTTTAACGGATCGGACAGGATTTGATGATTGCACGTGATTTAGCGGAGGCGTGTGTTCTATGGCAGACCGTGCAAAAGACGGTTTCGTGTTTTGTCCCGGTACGACGAAAAGCCGCAAAAGTGGTACCGCGATGATAAAACGACAATTTTATTATTAATATGACAAATGTGAACGGCACGGTCATGAACAAGCTGTAACTCAATAGATACAGGGACGAGTGTGCTCAAAAAATTTGAGTAGAACTTTATTTTAGTGAGCCATCGATATTATTAAGAAAACAACTAAATATTTTGATGACATACTATTATGCAAAATTATTGTCTTATATTTAATTTTCGCTTGTATTGTGATTAAATATTAATCTTATACCTCATTAAAATGAACATTTCAATAATAATAATAACAGTGCTAAAATGTTAATTTTAATTTTAATAAGAAAAAAATCTCCTTGAAACTGAGTAAATATGAAAAAGTGACAATTACCGAAATATCTCCCGCAATTTATTATCTATATATCCACCACTGTTGTGATAAACATTTGGCCTAGTCTAATTATTGAAATATTTGGTTTCATATTTTAATATATAAGACAACAGTTATAATAGCTTATAAAATTTAAGTTATCTAAAATTTTTTTTTTAAACTTAACATTGTGAAATTATGATTTTAAGTAATAAAATGAAGTAGTAATCATATAGTTATTACTTATTATATTAGATCATTTGTACCTGAACTTTGTAAAACCCTTACATTTAAACTAAAATCGTTGAAAATAACCATAATGAACTGTAACTTTTGAAAGCTCTAAATTAATAAAGATACAAGTACATACGAATATTCCTCAGCTTAATTCTATACGTTTCTCATTCTGTTCTGTGATAGGATAATTATATTATGTTCATAATCAAGTTAATTAGGTATTTATTAATCAGCTATTACCTATTTGATTTTATATTATTAATTTAATTTTCAACACTACCCAATTTTCTGTGATAAGACACTATTTAAATGCACGAGTATGTTAATATAGTAAAATATAGTATTAATCAAAACGTTATTGTACATACCATATTATAGTTTCCAAATTTATTACAAGAAGTCTTAATTTAAAATGAAAAATTCCATAAAAAGAGAATATAGAAGAATAAAATTAACATAAACAAGTCGCATATGACTATCGCACTTGTATATAAGTCGCCAAATGAATGTTTATATATTAATTTAGTTACGTTGATCTCGAATTATATAGTTTGCAAATAATTTAGCATTATATGACTTTTACAAGCTGTATACGTACGTATATAAAAGCGTATTATGTTAGCATTATTATAAGTTACAACATTTAAATATATTTTTATTCCGACCGGCTGTCAAATAAATATTATCATATTGCGTAACTATGTGTGTTATTACAACCAACTTAAATCACTAATAATACGACTGGCTGATTTGGCCGCCGTGTGATATTTACGTTTGGGGTTCGGCCAAATCGTGACATATCCTTCCGATCGTTAATGTCACCCGGCTCCGGCCGATGGGAATAAATACCCCGCACCACGATTACACACTCGATACTTTTTCGGTAACTCCCGATAGAAGAACACATAGCCACTAAACTAGTCACCGACTGGTGTCGACACGACTTATATATCGTACAGGTACTGAAACGGTAAAATGTAGACATGCTGTGCACACATGCTTTTATCACGAGCTCGGGACAACATTCACTGTAACCTCTCCGCCGCCGCCCCAACAAAGGGCCGTGGAGACGATTTCAAACTTTCTACTCGAAAACCATCCCGCGGAAGCTTAACGTGAGCGATGTAAAGAGACTTATGTGGAGCACTTGTGCGCAGCACTACGTTCAGTAAAATACGATGCGGACAGCATCGGCGTGACTTAATACGCGATCCAAAACAACGTATGGCCGTACGACAAGATTATGTTGTGTTCACAATGAAGTATAAATCTCGTCACATTTCACTAAGCCGACGGTAATTCCCGTTGCACATATTTTTATATTTTACGCGAGCTCAAAACTTATTTAGCTATATTATTATAAGCTTTATGTGTATACTTTTAATAGACGCGTGTATTGTACAGTTATTGACGTGGGATTATGATTTCAGTTTATGCGAAATAATACGCGAAATGGTTATTGTTTTTACGTATTATTATGATTTATATTGGTTATATTCAAACATCGGCTGACTACCAATTATCGCAATTTATTTGTAGCGAAAAGTCGACTGTTTTCCGATAGAAAATTGTGTGCAGTACAACCATTAGGTTCTTAGAGATTATATATGCTATTGGATTTTCATCCAAAGGCTGTGTAGCTTCGCGGTAAAATAATACTTGGATTTTTCGGTTTATGTACCAACCCTAAAACATACTCAAGTGACTCCTACGTTTCTAGATTTAAATGTAAATATAAGTGTATATTCTCGTTACCGGTAAACACGAACTTTTTGATGCAATTAAATGTATATTAAATCGAATTTTTTTTTTATCATAAAATGTATAAAAAATTGTTTTAAATTATTGGGAAATCGTGCAGAAACCTTTCAAAGCTCAAAGGACTATTTTATGTTAACAATAATGTAAATGATAATAATAATAATAATAATATACTTTTATGTAAGTAATAAAAACGGTTTTTATATTCTTTCCTTACGGGTCTAATTAACGTATCAGTTACTGGTGGTGTAATCTGAAAACAAACAATCGACAATCATCATCACTGTTAAAATGCATCATAACAATAAATTATTGTTCATTAAAAAAAAACAGCATCAAACCCATGACTATACATTAAAAAATAATCGTATGATGAAACTTCTTTAAGAATTATTCAAACTTAACAAATTCGATGATTTCGAAACCATCAAAAAAAGACAATTCGCACTTTGCAGAGCAGCACTTCTTTATACCTCCAAACAACGCTAAAGAAAATCTTTACTAGGAATGAAATCTGATACGCCGTAATAACAAAATAACAATCTGTAAATATGATCTCATCACTGTCATTGTTACCGTATCTGTTCTACGAAAAAAGGGGGGAAAAACAATTTTACTCAAACAATATTATTCGATATCTGTATCGATGTATGTGATTGTTAAACATATTAAGAATTGTGCGTACATTTATCTCCATTTCGATTAAGGTGTATTGATTTTTTAACGTAAATTTTCGTTTTTTTTCACTTTGATACAGCCAACCATAGTCGTGGTGTGTGGTCTATACCGCTATCGTACCCGAAGGTGTCGTACGTCTCTTACTCAACTGTTGTTGGATATAGAATATAAACATTTGACTGCCTACAATAACCCGAAGTATCATTGCAAATAAATAACAATACTATTATTGGCGACATGTTTTGATATGAACACTTACTCAGTTTACCTCGGATGTGGTTTTTCGTCAGCTTTTGGAGGAAACGTCACATAATGTTACGGAAATCGAAACGACTTTCAATTATACTTAAATGTACCAATGTACTTAGACGTACAAAGAACTGCTACATCTCAATTGATCTATATCAACCGATATGAAGCGAAAATCTTTTACCTGTTATTCGACTTAAATGTCACAAAACAGACGTTCCGCCTAGCCGATGTAGTTTTACATAAAACCAGCAGAAGTCGTCCTGAATTAGAATAGCTTACCACGAGAATCATGACATCGTGACCTAGATAACAATAGTGTTTATTGTCGGTACTCAAAAAATGACGTCGAAAGCAAAACTATACTCGTATAGCGAGTGATTGAAACTTATCGAATTATAACGTATAGATTTATTAAAAAACCGTGCTATAACGGTTAGCTATAGCTAGTCTAAAATACGTGCTACTAATTTTAAAGTTTATAGCTCATAATACATTTGCGGCACGAGTTTTAATTACATTTAATAAAATGCAGGGGGAAAAAATGCATATATAATTCGTCACAAACAAAAAACAATTTCATCTCCGCAGACAATGGAAATTCGTACATTTTTTATTTTTTCCTCACTTTTGCTGTGAATTTGCAGGAAATCATTCGGCGTGTGTTAAACCGGAATTCGACGGTATACGACGCGTCGCGCTTATATTCCCGTTGCGATTGCGTTTGTGACATATTTTCGTTTCATTCCCTACGGGTTTAGTGACTTTACACAATTACACGTACGGTTTCCGGTCGCACGAAACTATTCGAATATTATATCGAGCTGCGCGACCAATAGAAAAACAAAATATATTAATATGCGTATTACTAACGGCGTGTAGGACTACGGTAGTCAGCTGATTGCTATACCGGAATGGACACTGCAATGCCATAAATTATCAATAAAATATAGTTTATCCTCCGAAACCTTGTCGAAAATTCGTCTCGGTATATTATACTCGATGGACGGTTATATGCAGTAGACTCTGGACAATTCAAAATTCAAGGAACCGAGGTAAAATCTCGATTTGTAGACGTTTATTCGATTTAGCGAGAGTTCACGAATTATCGATAAATATAGTTTACCGACTGTTTAAGTCCAGTACAATAATACACCGTTCACGAACGTTTCCAGCTGATAGGTCTCGTTCTGTGGCTGCATTGAGTGATGTCGGGTAACAATAGCACTTGTTATTATTAGTGAATGATTGCTCGTTGTATCGTTGCATATAAGACATAAAAGAAATATGCGAATTGAAAAATAAAACGATTTTAATTATTAGACCATTACGTTTTCTTTATACATATATTTGATTTAATTTAATTTACATTAATTGTTTATTGCATAAACATATACGATTGAAACGAGACCAATAAATAGATATAAATTATGATGGTATATTGAGCGGAAGAATAACACAATAAAGCATGGCCGTCGTTATTTTTCGATGCTAAAATTACGTATAGTATGTTCATACTGAATACGAGTAGGTAAAGTGAACCACACTTGTGGTTAAACTTATTTGTGCTTTTAATTAACAAATTTGAATTGTAGAGGTTCTGGCAAAAAATTATTCGAATTATGGAGTGTGTGGGCGCTGTATCGCATTTTATTTTCTATTTACCAAGGGGATCGAAATACATGGGTTTTTTTTTTTAATTGCAGAGGTTATCTCAGGGAACCAAGCGTTTAGTTCGATTCATAGTGGTTTTCGAACTGTCAAGGTTCGAATTATCAAGAGTCTGTTGCAGTGGTACCTACACAACTTTTTTTCTACGCCCCTCACCCTTGTAGATTTTTAAAAAATTTCACGCCACCTTGGAAATTGAAACATGTTGATAACCTCTTCTATACTTTGAAAACAAAGTAATACGATATATAAAGTTACTATTTTTTTTTATTGATAGTAATAATAACTTATACGCTCCGTGTCGACTGTTTGCGCTCCCCCCCCCCCCAAGAACTGTGTTCAGTCCCCCATCGGCCCCATCCCCTTAGGTGGGAGGTGCCCCCACCTGGCTGGGAGACACTGGTCAACTGTAAATATAAAATCGGAACGTGTTAATTCGTTCGCTGGGACCAGTGCATACGGGTCTCGTCTTATACGATGATATCCGTTGTCCATGTCCTCGTGGAAGGAAACCAAAAGGAATTCACCTCGTCTGCCTCGGCTACGAACGACGCGCCGGGTTCGCACGTTTTTCGAATACGTCAGATAAATACGTGCTCTGCCGTCAATGGAGTACACCCAATTAAATACGTACGCGTACAGTAACCAAAATTAGTCGCATACATATATAACATAACAATCACCACGTGCAGTTGTTCAGGAGCTTATATTGTATTATTGTATAAGTGTTGTATAATTCGCCTTAGGACCGTTTCCCCGGCACCGAAACATTAAAATATCATAGACATTCACCGTACTATTAGTGCCTACGGTTTTTTTTTTAAATATTCAACCATATCCTTCGAAAAAAATCCAATTCACTCCGCGGCTACTCGCAGTGGTTCGATTTAGAATCACTGCTAACCAAGCGTGTAATGGATATTAATATAATTAATCGATTAACGCGCGAATGACGTTATTCTTATTATAGTTAAAAATTCTTACGTTTATGAAGTACGAAAGCTTTTCAAACATTTATAATACAGTTATTTGAAATTGATTTCGGTTATTGGTCTACGGTTCATTTTCAATTTTGTGTTTAATATTCAAATAAAACACTTAATATAGAATATGGCTGTTTCAGCAAAACGAATAATAATTATTGACAATATACTCTCGGATTTAAAATAATTAATTTATGGAAGTAGGTAAAAAAAAAGAAGAAAAAAAGCGAACAATCAACAATGTAAAACGCTTATATTTTAAAAACACGAGCTAAACATGAACGTAAACGAGTTTAAATTTTAAATTAAATTTTATTTAAGGTTATTTAAAATAAATTATTACAACAGAAGTTTTAAATTAAAAATGTGTTATTATCCAAACAATGATAACAAATAAATAATATTAAATGCCTAAGTACTCGTATATGAAAAGGATGTATACGTTATTTTATTATCATAAACTTACATGTATTCGTTCAGTCTTATTTTTATTACCCTTCATCACTGATTATTATATTTGAATAGAAAATTGTAAAAAAATACAAGTGATAAAATAGAAAAGAATTTTACAAAAAAAAAAAATGAAGACGTTGCAAGACAGTACCCCAAAGGTACATAGTCAAGTATTGGGTTGAATCGAAATTGTCCGTTAAAGAAAACTATGTATTACCAGTTACCACTCTGTGCGTTCAAAATCTGTTCCGGGCCTCGGATGAGTCAAGCAGCCGATGTTGTTCGATCAGGTTACTGATTATACACGCATATAAAATAACAGTGCACTGTACGTATACAAAATACAAATCATAAATATTATGCAGACTCGAGCGGTCGGAGTTTTTCTCCCCCTATCGGTACTCTATTCTTACTGCTGCAGCCGTGTGCCAAAATACTCGCCTGCGTACTTAATAATCATTCGATTTTGCGTACCGTAATGCGGCAAAAACGTTTTTCCATCGTCGCGCGCACACCGGGCAAAACTGTAATGTAGTTCGATTTTTTTTCTTTTTTCCTTTTTTTTCGCTCCTTTATTCTTTCGTGTTTTCGATTTATTCGGTAAACGGGCGTCGGATGAAAACTTTTTCCCCGATCGTATATTTTACAAGCGCGCGACTACCAGAAAGAGCTAAGCTGTCAAAACTTCAATAAAAAAAAAACACGTTTTTCCCCTTATCGCATAACTATAATAATACTTTTTATTTATCACAAAGTTTAATAACAATAAGTATACTTATACATTATGATATATATATATATAAATATAACCGAGTGTCGTACTTGTTTAAAGAACACGAGTGGTAAATCGAACTTTGCGTTCTGTTCTCTAACGTTTCACATACATTTTCATATTTATGTACAAAAAATATACATCGGAAATGGACGTTTTTCGGTTGTTAGAAAATATCTTTTACCCTGACTCGTTCGCTATGGAGTTGGAAATTGTTTTGATCATACCACGATTATAGTTCACACGCGTGTGCCCGATGAATATTTCAAAATCGAACGCTGCGAGATTTACAAATATCTACTCCCGCGTCAATCGACTGCAGATCCCATCAGAACCGTATCGGGCATCACTCGGAGTTTTCCCTTGGAGGTACGCGGACAAAACGGTTTTGCTGTCACTGTTGTGCACATCCACAACGTTTGTCGTAAAATAATTGTTTCGCTCGTGAATCGATTTTCGAATAAGCTGCAGCTGATATTATTACGCGCGGTATATGCACAGGCAAGCGGACGAAAAAGAGTAGTTCTTATGTTGAGCATAAATAAGTTATAACTCGTCACCGACGTCGACCTATCGGGTTATTTACGGTTTTTGAACACGAGTAATGTTGTACGGATATGGTTTCTATAATATTTTCATCTCGTGCAGTCGTGGACGCCTACCCATTTAGATGTGTGCTTAATCCGCGCGGTAAGAACTGTAAATTAAAAACCTACATTTACTGCGTTCCAACGAACACGCGGCGCAACGGGATTGCGAGTTCAGAGCGATTATAATATTAATAATATTAAACGCCGACGAAACGTGCGCATTCGCTAAAGCTAATGTCGCGTAAAACAAACATTCAGCACGCACGAACACGAAAATGTAAAGTGTAGGCACCTACATGCCGTCGCCGTTTCTGTTAAGACTGCAATGCGATTACACAGTTTTATTCGGCATGTTTAAACCCGTAAAACTCGGCTCGACAAAAACTGTATATTGTCAGGATTACCAGGCGCAGGATACGGAACCCGATTGTCCAACGAGATCCGGCTACTTTACGAAACAAAACGCAAACTAATCAAAAACCAGCCAACTGCACCACTTCAATTCGGAAAAA
Source organism: Periphyllus acericola (assembly GCA_949715065.1). NCBI lineage: Eukaryota > Metazoa > Arthropoda > Insecta > Hemiptera > Aphididae > Periphyllus > Periphyllus acericola. The sequence goes on from OX454269.1 coordinate 26,111,577, forward strand.
ATAGACCATCAGAGTCTAAAACTTTCAAATAGGCCACTGGCTGTCAACCCATATAGCAATAGTATTATAATAGTATTGTTGTTTTACGACGCGTGCAAGGGCGTATACGAGAGGGATGTGGGGGTCGTGGGCCTGTTTGAAATGTTTAAAATATGACTTTCGTCTATATTCATAAAAAAAATGAAATCGTTCGTCATTCTCTCCACATGAGTGATTTATTTTTGTTTTCAGTGTAAATTATGGTAGATTTACCGATGTATACGCGGAAACTCGTACAAATAACCACTTATATAAATCAACCGTTCATGTAGTGTATTTATTCTAATATTCGTGTATACCTATTAATAATTATTATATTATATTTAAAGTGTCTTAGCGTAATAAATTGGTGTGCAACACCTGTGTGATCCGCAGTTACATATAAATACATAATGTAGCGTTGTATCTAAAATAATATGATGTACAATGAGATAAGCTATAATAAAGGGCAATTTGTCGTCGTCGTCGGCGATTTCCTGGAAAATGAAATTGTTGCTTCTCTACAAATTTTACCCGTACGTTTTGTAATTCAACTTTAATAGATTATGTTTTTAAAAAAGCCGTGTTAAATAAGTACTATCACTTTTATTATTTATTATTGGAGTGTGGGTTGACGGTTGTTTTATATTAACTAAAAAATACACAGCATTATATCGTATAAGTTATAATTATTACAAACCACATGACTGCATAAACCTAAGTGCAGCTAGGTTAACACTTTAAGTGTCTCAATTTTTTTCAGGACATTATAAAAATCTACATTACAAAACTTGTGGCGTGCACAGATTAGGGAATATTTTCTACTAACCCCCCCCCCCCTCCTCGTCAAACAAAAATTATGCATACGCCACTGAACGCGTGATGTACGTAATAAGACTGTACGGTTAAACAATATTATTATTATATAGATGCGCGCTTGTGAGTCGCCCGACGCGGAGGGACGCGTAAATCCGTCCGAAGTCGTCCGTAAACATATACGGTTTAAAGTATTATCCACGAAACCAACGGTGATAACACGTCATCGGTCCCCGGTTTTGAACACGGTAAACAGTTTGTTCGATTAGATTGCAATACAGGAGGGCGCGAAGCGATACAGAGTTATTTATCGTCGCGACGCGCGCGTGTACAATAATATAATTTATAAGTCTAAAAAACGTCGGTCGTGTACGCGATATCAAGACAAACACGGTAAAACGTACGCGTAAAACGAGGGCGGCTGCAGACGTTAAGCTAGGACTATACGTGTATAATACACTCGAGGGGGATGTACTATTGTTGTCGTCGCGCGAGGGGGTGCGCGTATTATCGTGCGTTTCGGTGTCTCTAAGTCTCTTATCTATACATAATATTATGTTTTCGCGGCAGCCTAGCCCCGGAGCCCCGTTATCCTCGCCGCCGTCTCTTTGTGACAACAAGCTGCGCGTCCGGTTCGGCGTATAACGTTGAGCAAACACACCGCGGCGATGTGCTATTATTTATAATACGCTACGGCGCTCGTCGCTCAGCTCGTCGAAACGTACACCCGACGACGTATCTTTGCGCAATATTTTTCGTAGTGTTTGCTATTTACCTGTCAAAACTGTACTACCGTGGTACACACATATAGACGTTATATAATTTAATACGACAAAGAGTAGTACCGTATAACTTACGAGTGACAAGCACACGTGCGCCTCGTACACGTGCATATTGTTTACGGAGAACGTATAGAGCACCGATGGCAATGTTTGCATTCCCACCGCGCAGTATAGTACTATTAATAATATTAATAACAATAATAGTTTAGGCCCCTTTGCCTTTTCAATTTATATTGAATTCGTATTTGAAAAACAAACCGTGGAAATTACCCGTGTAATATTGTAAATCGTATGCGTATCGTTGCGCATACAGTCGGGTATAATATAACACTTATTCAGAGCGCAGTGACCAGTGGGATAAGGTCGAATATCGGATCGCACTTGTGTTAAAAAAGAAAAAAAGCAATGGTAGAAATTCACTCGGCTCAAGAAAAATAAATTCGTTTTTAATGATCGTTTTTTTATGCATATAAATAAAACGTTAATATAATAATAATAATACTTTCATTAACATACCTTTTCGTTGCAACCATCATTTTGTAGAAAAGTTATGAAAAGATTTAAGTCTGAATAATATAAAATTTAAATTAAACTGAAATGAAGAAAAACGTTAGTCCTGAAAAGGTATAAATAAAACAGTTTTTTTTTAATCTGTGTAGTTTGGCCATTACCTGTGTTCGAATCGATTGCATTTGGAACGTTTTAGTTTAAATAAAAAATACAATTCGCCTATTTCCGATCATTGTATAATATGTGTGTGTGTGTGTGTGTGCGCGCGTTACACAGCTATTTCGTCGAACTCTCATGCGGTGGTTTGAAATCTCACCTTTAACCCAACGGCGCGGCGGCGTGAGCAGAGTTGAAAAACATTTTATTACTACTGGCACTATGGTTTCGGTGGAAAAAAATTAAATACGCTTGTAGTACGCACGAAATATTTGAAATAGTTTGCAAACCCTTCCACTCTCTCTCTCTCTCTCTATCTCTCTCAAACACACACACTCTCGGACCGTGTAATTTAATGTCCCAAAACGAATCGGGATAAAATTCAAAAACTGTAATTTTGAGTAAAGAATCGGAACGGATAGCGATTCGAGACGAGAGGTTTTCTCGAAAATCGTACTTAAACGCAAAATATGTAAAAACAATAATAACAGAGGACGGTGCACGGTCGACGACCGGTAGCTTCTCCGACAAAAATCTCGAACCATGCAATTGAGCACATGTGCGTGTATTTGTGTGACTGCGCGTGCGTGTGTGTGTGTGTGTGTGTGATTATTACTTACTCGTCGGGCGTACGTCAGGCGTTTTTAGAATAGTATTGTTGTTTTTTTTCCTTTCGTATTATTTTCGTTTTATTTTCGTTTTATCGCTTCGGCGCATAACATTGTCCGTTCTCGCGACACACGCACACATCATCCTACGGACCATTGTGTTACACGCAGACTGCGCGCGCGTCGTACTCTCCTGGCGCGCGAGACGGTTTTAAATTTATACCGTACACACAAGTGTATGTTTTTCTCGGTCGTTTCGCTTATTTTTTTTTCTTTCTTTCCGTCCTAACCGTCGTCGTCGGTAATAAGCTAATAAACGGCTAACGTCGTCAGACGGTTTATTGATGGCTTAGGAGAACTATTGGTCGTGTGTGGGCTCGTCGTCGTCGTCGTCGATCTGCGGTGTACGGCGACAACGGCTATGACGACGTTTATAGAAACGAGCGATCACACTACATACATACAAAACGCAGACACACACGCATGTGAATACACACACACACACACTCACGCACGCGATATATGCGATACAGCTGCTGCCGATGCGCCACGAGAACTGAACGTCTCCCGCAAGTGCACGCGTGAGGGAAACGGGTGGACGGACGGTACAGACACCGTGTGCGTATCCGTACTGTTGCACATCAGGACCTCCGAGGGTAAACAAATTACACCGCGACCGTATGTACAGCACGCGGTAGTAAATATATACTATCTCACGCACATATGCGCGCGCGTCTTCCTCCCGGGTCCGTCACGTCTAAACACGCGGCCACAAAGTCTTACGGTATACGTGCACGCTCCTCCGGTTAACATACCAACACGCGTAAAATATACACGTATGGAACACAAACATATGAGCGTACCGCGGTTGAGCTATTTTTAATACTGTACACTCTACGTCTAGGAGACGTGTCGTCGTTTCGCGACCGATCGTCCTTTTCACAGAGACTACACATATATATAGGTATACGCGCTAGCTGTGGCTGAATCGGGTCCGGTTTGAAAAAGATATTTTATTAAAACGAGGTGTATACTGTTTCCCGTTTATTTTAACATTTATTACCTTGATAAGTGCCAAGTAGGTACTCTCCGCTGTATAATGGAATTCTCACGAAAATGTCGCGGGTTCATCGCAAAATCAGGATAACACACCAGGATTTACACAGGGCGATAACTCCCATGTTAGTAGATTATCAAATTCTGTTATTTTTCCTATAACCATCAATAGGCGAAAGCAATTTTGTTAACAATAGTTTGGTAAATATAGGTTAAGTTAGGTTTGGTTATAAAATAATAAGTTAATTTTTTAACTTCTTTCCTATGACGTTTATATTTACCAAACTATTGTAAAAAAATTGCCTAATGTAAAAATACCTAGGATGCTCATAAAAAAAACAATTCGATTATATCTATCGACACGGGAGATATCGATCCGTGTAAATACCGGTGGGACACCCTGTGTAACGTTAATATGATATTTTCTTTGGTATACATTCTATAAAATACCATTTTTTTGCATAAACTAAAGAGTTTAATAGCTTATATTTATAATATAAACTGTCTGATTAATGTTCCAGGTGAACTATACGTACCTGAAAATGATTCTATTTTGCGAAAAGTTGCTTTAAATTAAAATCAATCTATTCCAATCATTATTAGTCGGAACAGAAACGAAAATCGTTTTTTATTTGGATTTTGATGTCATCATATGTTACGATGTCCAAAAACTGTATATTATGGTTGTTTGGTTGTGCCGCTTCCTTTGCTGCTTGGTCCGCCGTCTCGTTCCCCCTTATATTTGTGTGACCTGGTACCCAAATGAAAGTGATATTTATTCCCCTTAGCTTTAGTTCGTTGGATTTTTCTTGTATGTTTTTTGCAATGTCTGTTGGGTTTGTAGTATTTTCTAAGCTTCTTAGTGTGCTCAATGAATCAGTGAGTATCAGATTATTTGTTGGCATTTTATCTTGTTTTTTTATGTACTCTATTGTTTTGAGGACGGCTATTTCCTCCGCGGAAAAAATAGAACATTCATTTGATAATCTATATTTGATTGTTGTATCGGTGTGTACAATTGCAATACCAACTCCTTTTTCGGTTTTTGAAGCATCTGTGAAGAACATGTTGTAATTTTGGTAATTATCTAGTATTTTTCTTAAATGTTCTTGGTAAGTTATTGGGTACGTATTTTCTTTTTTATTTTGCGCTAGCTCCATATTTATTTCCAATTTGAAAGACCATGGTGGGAAACTGTAAGGGTTAACTTTGAGAATGGAGTCCAGCACGAATCACTAATAAAATGGCAAACGCACTGGCTCAAACAACGGTCTAAACTCAACGAAATAAAAAACACAATCCTAAACTGGCAAAATCCAATTCTCAGCAGAAGAGAAAAAATTATTATAAATCGTCTCCGAATAGGCCACACAAGACTGACTCACAAACACCTAATGGCCAAAGAAGAACCCGCTCAATGCACAGTCTGTGGGGTCACACTAACAGTGAAACATATAATAATTGAGTGCTATCAATATTACAAAGATCTAAAAAATTACAACATTTCACCCAACTTATACGAAGCCCTAGGACCAAATATCGAAAATACATTAAACATGCTAGAATTCCTCAAAAAATCAGATTTATACAACAAAATTTAAACCTACCGTCAAAGAAAATTGTAACATAAATAGCAACTACATATAACAACACAACATAACAAACACCATATAAAAATAAATACTGAAATTTTTTAATCAACACCATGAAATTTAACCAAAAAAAAAAAAACTGATAACCTTTGTCGTTGATGTTTTTAAAGTTCAAAAAAAAAAAAAAGAAACGAAAATCGTTTCGGCCAGTGATGGTGGAGTTCCGAAACCAATTCGGTACGAGCCGATAATAACAGACAGCAGCCATCAGAACGGGTAGATAACAGCGTGTACAATGTACGTATAATAAATTATTGTCCTAGAGTTTCGTAAATCGTATCGCAATGGGACATCGTATACGACAGCAGAAAATTCTCGGTACAATAATATAACTATGTTGCGCGTTCTCGAAAATACCAATGTTTGTTATTGCCGCGACCTTACCAGCTGATCACGGCGATGACTAATTAAGTCGGCTTCAGTACGCGTTCTTGCGGTTCTTAATTTTCTTTTGCGGTGATTGTACTCGAAGAAATCGCGGTAACTGTACGCCTCCCCTCGCGCATAATAGCATTATTGTAAGCTCCCCGAGCTCCTCTGAGCTGTACGCGTGCGCGCCCGTTTCTTTTGAATTCGAAAAAGTCCCGACAATAATACACTCCCGCTCGACTTGACGATTTGTCACGCTCGTAGTCATTAAAGAATGACTTTTTTGATCGACCGCGTTCAATAATAAGTTGCCTCGCTCGGAAATCAGCTATATCGATTTAAATATGTATAAGGGCCCAAAGGTCGGCTTTAATATTGAATTCAGAGAAAACTGAATTATTTATTTTAACTGACAAACGCTTTGTAAATCCAATAAGTTCGTAAGAAATATCGAAGCGTATAAATCAGCTTACGCGGCATTCGTAATAATTTTGAGTTATGGTTTATTTCATAACAAATTTATAAAATTCACGTAATTGCGTACAGCCACAAGTTCAGTAAGCAATTATTCACAGCGAATCGATTTACCATTATTATCTCGAGTTCTTCTTACTGTCACTTGAATGATAAAATATACTGGCATAGGATTATTTTCGAGTAATCATTTACAAAAACTCTGCTCTCTGACTGATTTTTCTGTTCTTCATTGGCCCGATGAACATAATATTTTAACGGCTCTGTTGAAACAAAAAACGACATTTCTACCCAGCTGCCTCGGGTCATATAACTAAAAATATTTAATTTGGATCCCAATATCCAATGTGTATTATATATCGATGTGCAAAACGTTGAGATCACTTATCTCTCCGTCCGACGGATATAAATCAAAACGATAAACATTTAGATGGAATTTCTTTAGTTCTCAAGGATCGTGTTTTTACGAGTTTCTTATTTTAGATTCTAAGCGAAACGAGGAATATATTAGTTTTACCATGATGTGAGTGTTTTTTTTTTGAATCTCTTAGAAAACGTTATCCAATCAACAACTTTGGGGTGGGTTTTCGATCCTAAATGGTGTCTAGGTGGTGCATTAGAATGGTAATTTTTTTAAATTTTTCAGTAGTTTTCCCAACAATAGCGGAAAACTTACGAAAAACTGTAAAAAAAACGGCAAAATTCACTAAATACTGATTTCCAACAATTTTTTTTCGTCGTTATAGTACTGTTCGTAGGTGTTTGAAATTTTCATCAAATATTTATATGATGGCTATTTTCTAGAGATGGTATTTTTAAATTTTTACCTACCTCGACGTCGAACAAGGTAAACTTATACTTTTCATAGGTTCTAATTATATGCTATGTACGTTCTTTTATCAGAACCACGAGATAAGCTTATGTGCACCAAGTTGAAATGTTGACTATGTTGGGTCTTTTTGCAGTTATATTATTATATATTATCCGTGAATTACGTCCTAATATATTATTATATTCTTGTGTTATGTATAGTGTTATTTCATACTTTTTATTCTATTATTTATCATTTATTATTATACTGTTTCTTAAATTCGGTTTTTTTTTTTCACCATACGGACGCGAGATTTCGCGTTTAGCAACATCGCGTGAAACACATGCTTATCAAAGCGGCGCGGCGGCAGTCCGGTCGGAAACACAAAATTCACGAATCATAAACATACGTATACACGCGTTATGCGTCGTATTATTGTAACCCATTATCGTACGTTACTACGGGCGAGCTCGTTTCCACGTACAACAGTTTACGCAACACATAATATTCAGATATCCTGTGAATAAGTACATAATACGTACATACAGGTACCTATACCGCAAAATTACTAATGGTAATCGGGGCGCGAGGATGCGTTACGAGGATTTATGAATATACCGCGGTCGGTATAATAATATAACCGTTGCGTTCCTGGTGCGGAGTGTACGCGCAGTACTATAACACGGTCGTGCAGGGGAGGCGAGGGGATAGGCATATTACGGTACAGGTATACGCGGCTGGCAGATAATTTCCTGGCACGGAATGTGTACAGGTAGGTCTGTACACGTATGGCAGTGGAGTCCACTGTGTGCATAGCTGCTGCCGTTGTACGCGCGATTTTAATTTAATTGAATTTCGTGTTCATTAAGTACGAAACGCGCGTACAACTATAACCAACAAATTGGACATGACCATAAAGCGTTCATATACACATATATATATATATATATATATAGCGTGTACACCACCCTGTATACCGTATAAGCTACTGGTCTGCCACGCGGTATTACGCTTTATGTGATCGCGGACTCGCCTAAAACGTATTATACGTATAATACGTGTGTAGTACGATAAGTCTGCTACGTTTTACCCACGTCTTTGCGCCGCGCGTTCCTTTCGTCCCGGCCGTTCGCGCCGTCAAGTCGATTAGACCGCCACACATCCACCGCACGAGATTTCGTCTTGCGCGCGCCCCAAAACAGAAATCTAATCGCATTCCAGGTGCATGGCAATATTATGAGGACGATCGGAAAACTACGACGGTAAAGGTATAATTTAATTATGATGTACAGGATAATGTTCCACCGGGATTTACACACAACCATAGTACGATGTCTCCCGTGTTAATGGAGATAATAAAATTTTGTTATTTTTTTATTCTGAACAAAGTAAATTCTATTGACAATGTCCGGTGAGTATAAAAGTATTACTAAAGAAGCTAAACAGTTAATTGTTTTTATACGTGTCGAAGATAGCCATTTTATAGACCTTGTTTTTCTAAACATTTTCACTAACTTCTTGATTTTTTTAGTCTACAAGAAAATAGTGTACTATATATTTACATAATTTTCAACAATAATCACGTTAACAACAAACCTTATCGGAAAAATGACGAGTTCATAATGATTTACATTATTTCTTCTTAAAAATTATTAAAAATCATGAAGCCATTGAAAACTGAAAATGGAACCGTCAACATTTTCAGAAAAAGAAGCCCTGTTAAATGGAAATTTTCGAATTTCACAAACATTATAAAATAAAAAGTAAATTTTTTAACTTCTCTAATAATATGCTTATATTTACCGTACTGTATTGTCAACAAAATTGACTGCCCAAGGATGCCCAGACGAAAAAACAGAATTGGATTATCTCTATTAACAGTACATGAGATATCGCTGTGTGTAAATCCCTATGGGACACCTTATATAATAATAGTTATAGGTACCTCGCTATTGAACAGTCGACAATGGTCCGCAATTGAAAACATAATTTATTCTTTTAGAGCGACGCGTTCACAAGATTTCACAAGTATCCGTTCGGTGGCACGTGCGCGAAATCTATTATCCTGAAATCATTATGAAACATAGAACGAAAGACCGTTTGAAAGGCGAAGGAAAAATCATTTCCCGTACGTAACCCCATAGCACGCCGGTTATGCCGCAAATACGGTAATACCTCATCGCATTTTGTTCGTATAACTATATATTGTTATATTCCCTCATTAGTTCGTCCTCCGCGCATGCACTTCTCTGTAGTTATTTAATTCTTGTTGAAAATCGTTTCTGGTCTCGGTTTGATTCCGTTTCCGATCGGTCCAGAATTCAAAGTCACGGTGCCGTGTATGTTTTAATCCCATTTAGTGTTATCCAAACGCATCAGCTAAATATACTATTCATCATCGTCACTGCGGTCGACGTGCGTGATACCGATTCACCGCGGGCACCGAGCAGTGGGCTGAATGCGAAACGTAAATGTAATTAACACGCGTACCGAGCCCGGAGCAGTATTGTACCGTGGGTAGTACTCTCATTTAAAGAGCATCTGTGTTTTGGCGAGACAACAAACCCATAACCGTATGCGAGGGCGCGCACAGGATTTTTTTTTGGGTGGGGGCTAATTTAAGTTATTTTCAAATAATAATAGTATTTATTTTAAAATATGTACTGAAATCCGTGCATGATCTTTTACTGACTAATATTACAATATATTACATAATATTACACTTATATTTTTCCAGCTTATTTTGTTTTATAATTTGTCATATCATAGTTTAAAGTAAATATCTATTAAAATTATTAAAATTGTAGGTGTCAACCTTTTTTTTTGGGGGGGGGAGGTTAAGCCCGTGGGTGCGCCCCTGACCGTATGCCGATTTAAGCGCGCACCGGCACGCCATATTACCTGCACGCATGAATATTGTACGCGATCTGGTAATACCGTGCGGTCACCATATAGCATCGCGGAAAGAAACGTTCACGTTGCGTATCATAATACTATTGTAATTGCGTTAAATAATTTACAAATATTATATGCGGCAATTTCGACTTTCACCGGAAATTTAGTGTAAAACCGGTCCATTAATCATAATTTGGTTTGTGCACGAGAGTGGGTTTTTGTTTAAGTTTTAAAAGTCATCGCGCCCGTTTTAAATAGTGAATAAATGAATTATTATAATTTTTAGTTTATTTGGATTTAACAGCTGTATGTATTTTCTCATAGCCTGTTTGTCCCTGCGTTGCAGATATTTCGTATTCCAATACGTTGCCAAAAAATTCTGTACAAACGCCTACAATCCGTTATCCACAATCATCCCTAATGATTTCCAAATTATCCATACCATCCCAGGTGAGCCTAAGGGTCCTTGAAAACTAACATGCAGGTGTCGTGACCTGTTAAATGATGATGGACTTCCACTAAGCCGCGCCATGAATAATAAATAGTGATCGCACGGTAAAAACGACGCGTAGTTGATCGATGTAATACCTCGATGTTCAGGGAATCGAAAAAAAACTAGACTAAATAAGTGATCGAGGCAACCCATAATATCGTACTGTCGTAATTGTATAATATGCGATTCCGGAAATCGTTGGCGAAAACGTCCGGAAGTGTGATCGGTTCTCGATCGAGTTGCGATTGACCTGTGCATCTCGACCAGCAGACGCGCGGTATAAGACAACACTTACGTGCTTAATGTCGAATGTTTACCATGTCGCCGTACCGAATGGAGGAGACGAGTGGAATACGCAATTTCGATTGTCAAAAAAAGTCGTCGGGCGGAACGTCGTCGCAGCGCGTATATACACGAGGACACAACGCAATACCGCGCGAAACGAACGGAAATAATAATAATAATAATAGACGAAGGAAAAAAGGAGAGAAAACGCGAATAAAATCAACATTAATCTGGTCGTCTGTCACACGCATGCTCATCACGGCTGCGTCGCGACGTAGACGTCAGGTTATGCAAATATTATATGCATACATACGCGCAGCCATCGTCGTTTATTTATTCTGCGCGAAACTTCACCATCCGGACGTGGACGGCGGCGCACCTATATATTCACGCACACGCGCGAAATCAAAAACACATTTTAAACGTATACATTTTCTATACCGGTTGAAGTATACGATGTACGACGTCTGCGGTTGAAAAGTTTCATCAAAAAGCTCCGCCGTCGTGGTACCGAAAAGGGGTGGGTGGGGAAGGTTACGGTGGAGAAAGACTACGTGCCCACGGGTGTGTGTGTGTTCGTGTGTGTGTGTGTGCGTGCGTGTATGTGAGTGTGCACACATTTCGTCCTGTTGACCGGGGGTGCGACTGGGAAATATTCACATGTTTATTATTGCTATTATTGTTATTCGGTCGACCGTGTATATATACCATGTGCGGTAAAGGGCCGACGTGCGAGTGGAACGCGCTAAACCCTAAATCGGAAATCCTATTCGACGTCAAATCCAGCCCGTCGTACAGTAGGTATATGCAAATGATATTATATATTACGTCGTGTGCGGCCGACCGGCGTGTCGAAACGTGCTGAAGTTCGCATCGCATCATCGGTAAAACGGCGTCGCGTGCACGTGATATAATCGTATTGTGCACCATCGTCGCGTCGGCCGGATTGTTATTGTTGCAAGTCTATAAAGCTTCAAAACCGGTGCCACCGCAGGTCCGTCGCGAACGTTCCCGATCGAGAAGACTTGACCTCGCTGTTTGTGTATTATTATTTTGACAAACGTGACAGCTCTCGCGATCATTCGTTCGGAAGAAGAAAACTTCGTTGCGACTACTTGCGTAATATTTCGTACACGACAAACGTACTTTGAAAAACAATATATTTTCCTCGTGCACGCGATCATAGTAGGTATACTTTTGTATCCGTGTCATATACGTCATACGTGTACATGCGTTTAACCATAAGTGTCTGTGACACTCAACAGAATATTAAACATCACCCGACCGATATTTTACCATCTTAAATTAGAGAAATACTATTGCGATGTATAAAAAACTTTTTGTCGCAAAAGGCGCACATATTCTAATGGTATTCATTACATTCTGGGCGAAACGAGGATATTCACTTATTGCCTATTAATTTGCATACACCCGAATAGGTAATTTATTATACAAATCAACACGTTAAAATGAAAAAATAAAATATTTCCTAGGCAACCGAAAAATGTAAAAATGTACTAATTTAGCCCAGAGCCCAAAATGGTTTCGTACCTTAAAAAATGCTACTGCCGAAAAAATATTTTGTGTTATATCTAAACGTAATATATAACCTCAAAATTTCAAAGGAATCGGTGTTGCAGCTATGATCAGGACCCACATTTTTTTAAAAATCCCTTCTCATTGCACACCTAGTGCAATAGAGGAACCACTAGATCAAATTTAAATGTTATACGTTTTGCCGTTTTTGCGATGCAGCGACCAGTAACCATTATTATCCATACGAGTACATTGTTGGCAGGCCGCAGGTATGGAGTATTGAGTTGGTAGCCGTTTCCTGCTAAACATTTAATTAACATCTGCGCGTCCTGTAGGGTTTTCGAGTTCGAAAAATTGTCGCCGTGAAAAGAAAAGAAAAAAAAAAACAATTATACCGTTCGAAACAATTGCCGCTCGTACCCGGTTATATGATTAAAACTGCGCGGTTGTTATTGTCCTCGAAGTGTAAATTGTCACGAAACGCGTCGGTAGATTTTTCGGTAGTTAAAAAACGAATACAAAAAGTTGAGAATAACAAAAACGGACCGGGCGCGCGCGATACCGCGAAAGAAAATATTTTACGTTTCGAAAAACTTCTCGATTCGAAGGTACGGAGATTCAGCGGCACCACCACGAAAAGCGAATTGGTCGCATCACGCGCGCGCGCGCTGCCTCCGCGTTCACCGTAGCCGGTATATATGTATACGTCCCACGGCCCGCGCTTGAAGTGTATAATTATGGAAGATAAAACTTTTTTCGCGTCCTGTACACGTTTATTAATACGACTGCAACTTTATACACTAATAGGAAAAGAAGAGAAAAAAAAATAAAAGAGAGAAAGACCAACTTTAAACTCGCTTTAATGTTCCCCATGAAACGTTACCGCACCAAACGCGCTGCAGCAGTCGCTCCCGACTGTATAATATTATGTGCGTACGACGCGGACGCTATTGAATATAAAACACGCGCCGCAGACAAGGATGTTATTACAATTAGTCCGTGTTTGTCGCGTGATGAATGGCAATTCACTGTACGATTTCGCGTTGTAAAATAACACGCGTTTTACTCGTGTTTAATTAGTCGTGCGTTAAATGTATAGTAATATCGTACAATAACGAAACGTAAAATATTTTAAAAGTTCACCCGGCTTGCACACACTCCGACGCGTCAATGGATAGCCGCTTTACGTGTATTACGATGTGCAACGGGGAAAAAAAAACGAAGGTTGTATTCATAATACAAAGCTACGCGTATAATACGGAAAAAATACCCGTACAAGCTTTTCGTGCTGAAATTATTAGTTTGAAATATTTTTGTCGTGTATACATGGTATACGAGTATCCACAAGTTACAACGTTCTGTTTATTAACTACAGTGTTTATTTGCATTTAAGTCGTGGTAGCTATGTAATTAAAGAAACTTTTTCTTTAATTTAATACAATTTGAAGAATACATTCAGTCCAAATATTTACTATCAACACCAATGAATTATTTATTTTAATGTTTAGTTTTTTATACAGTTGAAGAAACTTTTTTAAAATGGTGAATCAATGAATTTAATTTGAAATTTTTTTTTCGTTTCTTCTTATTCGGTACAATTTAACATATTTTTAACGGGCGGAGTAATATTGTTATTTACCTAAATTATCATTTCGTATGATCATATAAATTAATAATCCAAACATTATTTTATCATATTATTTCGAAAAACTTATCAATTTTTAATATTGTTTAACAAAACACATCGTATAGTCACATAATTATGTGACCTTCACCTTTGGTTCTTATATAACATGAGCTATGAAATCACTTGTCAGTATTTAATATACGTTTCTATAACCCAAAGGATACATGAAATTATATTTTTGGAAAATAATTAAGTTTGATGGCGGGGAGGGGGTAATAGGAGGTGAAGCGTAATCGATGGAATAACAATGCGATATAATACGTGGATGTTATATCGTTATATTCATACTTGTATGATATTGGAAGTTTATGAAACCACCAACACAATATAGATTTAAGGTGTCCAGAATGATGTTTAAACAATTGTTATTACCGTATTTTTCGGTACGTCTTTCGACTTATTTATATTAAACCCGTCTTTTGCATAAAGTCTGCAGAACACGCGCCCGCGTTCCTATGTCGTCGCAAGTCGATGGCACTGCTGCGACAAAAAAAAAAAAGTTATTTGTTTGAAGTTTATTGGAACTTTAACGAAATTCGCTTGTTTTTTCCCTTTTTTTTTATTTTAATACGAACAACGTGCGCCGCTGCGGCCGTTCTCCGCTATCCGCGGGACAAACTGTGAGAAACGTCTGAACTACACGCGCGCCTTCGTTGTATTATAAGACGATATTTCACGCACGCTAGACAGGCATTTGATTAAAACGCACGGCTTCTCGCGTACCGATCCGAAGACTATACGTGTACGCGCGCGCATAATTCTCACCGATATCTCTACAGCAGGGGTCGATAGGTAATTTCTATCGGAGTCCTAAAGATTGAAATAATAACTAAATGATGCTCGGTGAAAAAAAATTTTCGTCAGATCTTTATATTTAAAATGGCATTATGAAAAAAAAAATCTAGTTGTTACAATTAATTTACATTAAAAAATTAAAATAGTAAGTAAATAATAATAATAATAATTTATCGAGGAATTTAATGCGAAAAATTTCATTCCTTTTCCTTAGCAAGTTTTTCGAAATTGGAAACTCGTGGAGAACAGCTTATTCACAATGTGTCTTCAAGGTGACAGTCTGTTAATTTTGTCCGATACTTGTTTTTCAAAAACTTAATTTTTGAAAATGATACCTCTCAAATTTACGTCGATACCATGATCAAGTACGATGTGTTGACCCGGTCCAGAGTTACGCCTTTTATGCCCGGATTCGGAGCGTGGTGTACAGGTTGCCAACCTACAGGCCTTCTACAGACCTCTGGGGCGCTATATTATTAATACACGTAGGTACCAGATATTATATTTTAACACGTTCGTCTCGTGTTGCGATGTTTTCGATCCGCGATATTCACAAGTATACATATTATCAAAAATGTGTTGGGGAAGTACTCGACCATTGACAAAAAAAAAAAAATGAAAACTCTACTAAGGCATTTTTGTACACGTAAACACGATTGCTCGACTTGATCCGATCACTCGACTGTACCTGACTCGAATCGAGTGCTCGCGTTTACCGGACTATATTACTGATGAAATAAATGGAAAAATTAAAACATTTCGAAACCCAAATATTTCTGTTAAGAAGACCAATATAATAACCAAATGGTTTTGAATTTATAAAATACGCTAAAAATGTTCTTGTACACGTGCAACACGAAGCACTCAACAAATTCCAAGTAATTATTCACCAATTTTTCTGCACTCGAAGATTTTTAGAATACTTGACTTTACGAATCGTCTCGGTTCGACTTCACATCAAAAAGTAATTCTCGCACGACGCACATCACTAATATTTAGTACTACTTGATATTACGAATTGTCATATTGTATTATATCATCGTGAGCTAAGACCAATTAGATTAAAACAAAAATACCGATATGGGTTTAAAATTGTGTGAAAATCAATAAACTTGAGACTCCCAATTAATATGAACTATATGAAGTCGCATGAATGGTTAGCTAAAACACCTTTTGAAACCCACATGAATAAAAAAATGATTTTATTTAATTTTATAAAAAAATTGTAATAAAATTGTAAGACAAATTTTCTCAAAAAATAAAATATAGATGGATCGATTTGATTCGACTCTTTAAAAATCATCTTTTTCCGTAGAACACTGTTACAACTCACTATTATCTGTCACATACGAGTATAGTAATGTGCTTAAATTAGTTATTGTAATGATTTTCGACCTCTCTATGAGACGAACGAAACTTTGTTGTTCATAATTTCGTCTAAGTTTGACAGCTGCATGCGTTTGATATTTTCGCTTTGAGCACAACCACGAGGACCCCCAAACATCGACCCTCGGGCCACATATTGGAAATCACTGCGATGAACGGAAGAACAATTCGTACTATCTTCGGCATTGTCGCTTATACCGAAAAATCGAGGCGATTTCGTGGTCGGTCGACTCGGGTCCTTTTTTCCACGCGCATACTATAGCTGGTTTCCGTACGAATGTGCGACGGCCAGAGAATCGGGAAGTGTAATTTTTTGAACGCTGTCCACCAGACGCTACACGCGCAGGTGAAGATCAGCAGATCAACGACGATATGGTAACGCGTGCACCGGTGCGTAATGGGACATTAACATTTCCGAAACGGTTAGACGTTGCCTGTACAATAGATTCACCATCGTGCACCCTTCGTGACCGTTATCGACATCTTTGTGGGCTCCGTGTAAGTATAAAAATTATTAATCATCATAATCAACGCACGCGTGCATAGTTTATGGTCCGATCCTAATCTGCATAATACTTAAATGGCTCTCAAATAGATTGTAACGAATTCACTTTGATCTTTGAAACGGCGTTCTGTGTTTCGTTAATAGCTGTAAACCACGTTCAGCCCCCAAGATGATTTTTTTTTTATCTTTTTATCGATTCTAGTAAGTTATCGAGACTAAATATCCTTGTTATTATCATATAGATTATACGCGTTAAGTATCTCATAAATAATAATTAGTATAAATTATTCGAATCCATTACGCGTAGTTAAAATGTGACTAGAAATTGCGGGCATTTGGAAAGGCGTTACAGAACAGATAGCTCAAAATGTTTGAAATTAAAAAACCTTGGTACAAAAATAGTTATTCTAACTCGTTATAATGTTTTATAAGTATGTATTTATTATAGGTAAAAATAGATTTAGCATTTGAGTGTATCTTATAAAATTTCGTTGGTAAAAAAATGCTTATAATTTATATTAATCTACTAATTTTATTATCCTACGATTATAACTTACTTTCGAAATAATCTCTATATCTGAGGGTAATATTTTCGGATAAAAAAATATAGACATTTTCCAATTAAAATATCACTTAACATAAACGTCTTAACATTTACCAAACAGTACCTATACATCATAAGCATAACATAAATCATTTTATAATATTAGTTTTGTTGCTTACTCAAATGATACATATAATATATTAATATTAATCACGTTTAAATGTAGGATTATAATACTCATACACCTGCTCAGTGCTCATATGATTTATAATATATCCCGTAATTCACTAAATTATATGACGTAAATATATCATAGCTTGACGCAAATAACACAGCTGCTCGGCGGAAACCATGGTATTGCCTATTATTATATATATGTAATATAATATAGAGTTCTCGAGATGATTACGGTTAGAAAATATGAATAATTCTAATAAAGGGTAAACGATTTTATTTTCTGACAACTATATGTAACAAGTCGATTGATTTATCGCTTAATTCTTCGTTATGCCCACTTTCTATTCATCACTGAAAATATTATACATTTTTTAACATTTTTTCACTTGATAATATGCAGTTGATCATTTATCGACCTATGTAACCCTCGTATAGTAGCAGTATTTATCACATTCAATTACATATTTTAACTAGCTTACTTTTTTTGTAATACTCAAATTGAAACCATAGGCGCCCGCAGACATTATTCTTGGCCTGGAGGGGGGGTTCATGAAGTATTAAATAACGACCTCTTATAATGTATAAGTTATTTAGTTTAATTTAACATACTGTCATTTTATGTCATATGTTTGATTTAAAAAAGTTCCTCGTCTACCTTCCTACCGGGCGCCTACGACTGAGACGGATAACAACCATATCCATTTATTAGGATTTAATTTATACACATTTTTTAGATTCTTATGAGACAAATACACATGATCAAGAATCATTAATTTCCATTGAAACATAGTGTATTCTATGATGCGTAAATTATATCAAGTGTCGATAAAGTTTCACAGAATTTATGCCTACCTATGCTGTTTAAACATTTCTTACACACAATACAAAAACGAGTAAAATGCACCGTTTCCGTAACAACGATTTGGTATTCATAGTAAATTCATAATCACAATTATACAACAATTTCTATGATTTTTACGTTGCCGATTTTACTATGACGACCAAAATATAGTTGTCAAGGAAACGGTGCATTTTACTCGTTTGTAATTTTCACTCGACCAGTGTAATGGCATCCGACGTGATGTTTCCGACGAAATTGGAGCACGACCCCCAGCGATAAGACTTGTCCATGTCAAAAAGTGCAAATCTAATATAAATTTTAAATCAATCAAGCTACCTACTGTAGTGATGTAGAATAATAATTGAATATTCACACCCGCAGTTCGGAGTGGTTTTTCGTACGTATCTGATATTATAATTATATGTAGTGTGGCGCAAAGACAGTACTGCATCGCGCATGCGATGACGTCGATAACAGACATTTTTCGTTAAACATAGGGGTGGTTAAGTGGTTGAGGTGGGGTACGACGAGTTTTGGTTTCTGCGCAGTCATAATACACTATCTCGTTGAACCAACTCCACGCACAGTTCCGTCTCTGACGATGTCAATGCAGCGCTACGAAATCTGTATAGATCAGTTTGTCCGACATGATACTAACGGGATTTGAACCTTAAGTAGGTCCTAACTAGCTAGTGTACAAATTTGAAACTTACGCGTGAAGGTACATCGTAAAAGAACAGTGAACACTTTGACGAGCCCTAAACAAGTCAGTAACGCATTGCAAACGATTTTCTGTCGCGGACGATTTTCCACGACGTAACTCGCGTCATAACGAACCGAACTGAGCAATATACGTATTATAGGCACTACGTCATACGAGCGCGACGTACAGAACAAAGACAATAGTAGGATTGTCTGATCGAAATATTGAAACAGGTGTTATTCTACGACATAACGTAAGACGAAACGTCCGGGCAGTGAGCGCGTGTGTCGTAGGTCTGGGGAGTCGAGGAACGGATTCGATGACGCGACCAACAACGATACGACTGCCTAGGTCTGTCTGCTCTGCGCACCGCGATAATGGTGTAATATTGTTATGATACTAATCGAGCTGATCACGTGCGTACGTAGTTTTGCCACACTACTATAATATATTACATTATACTGAAAGCGATCTACCGCGTGCGGGGTGTATTATAATTGGACGTTGAAAAAGAAAAAAAAATCACTGAATCGAAAACCCGTGGGGAAGGCACGACGCGTGCGAAGCGCGACCGTTAAAATTATTTTAATAATCATTCTCGCGAGGAAAAAATCCGTGTAAAAGGTCGTAAGACCACAACGGCCGGTCGTAAATCAAACACGCGAGCGTTTCCCGTGCAGCGCGAGTGTGTGTTCGAGTCATTACAAAGTCTCTGAAAATTAATCCTCTGTACAAACATACTCGGAGACAGTCCGCCGTCCGTAGCGCCTCCATACGGGTACGTGCAGAGAAGGCCCTATGACGGTGTTGTGCATTTTTTACCAACCGTAAATCATCCATCACGCGCTATACGCGACCACACGAAGAACCGGTTGTCCGGCGTACGTTGTTTTTATTTTTTAAATCATTTATTTCACTTTATCCATACTTCACGATTCGCTCGTCGCAAAACTAGCACGCACAATAGCAGTGTCACTGATATTTAATCATTGGTATTTACCTAGACGAGTAATCACCGTTGACTTTAACACTGGTCGACTGCACGATGGTAACGATTTTTATTGTAATAGAGTCTAAGATGTTTGTGTACTTCTGGCGCGGATTAAATTCAATACCCCAATATAGCAAGTGCTACACAAAGGAATTCTGTATGGTGAGAGGGTGGCGAGGGCCATTATTACGTTGAGTAAATAAAAGTACGAATAGCGTAATATAACATTTAATTAATTATTTTAATTGCCGGAGATCTATTTTTCTTGGCTTTTTGGCCATTTCGTCTAATATTTCTTCTGGTGTGAGTGAAATATACCGGTAATAACTCAAGAGTACTAATTCAGACTATATTTACTCCATTTATACGATCTTGCTTAAAAAAATAGTCCAATAAATAAAAATTATATCAAGGTATTAAACAATTATTACAATCTACTTCTTTCATACTGTTTCTTAGATTAGACTTTACTCTTTTTAAACCAGAAAAAGATATTTCTGGCGTTGCAGTAAAGACGGGAAGTGTACACAACATTTTTAATAAAACAAATATGATTAAAAATTATACTGTATCATAATGCTTGATGTTTTGTAATGCATTTGATAGCAACATTTCATGACTGTTATTAAGCATACACTTTAGTTTTTGTTTCCAAATTTGTAGCCTATAGATATAGCTGTTGTAACATCAATGTGAGAAAGATAAAAATAACTTAAAGACTTAAAATCTATATTATTTATTGAATTCTTATCAAGAAACTCAAACAAACATCGAAAACCTGAAATATTGTTTTAATCTTTTAGAATTTAAATGCATTCATTATTTAAGAGTAATATATAGGATTTTTAATTACTTGTTAAAATATTTTTCTTTTATTTGAAATATAAAAGATTCAATAAAATAAATGCATATAGAAATTCGATAATAATCTTCAGGTATTAAGCCATTATTTGACGATAAATGGTTAGAATTATTTTTCTGTCGTTTGTTATTTGTTTTTACTGATATTTCCATGTCTAATGATCAATCAACCTCATTCATGTAAAAAAAAAATAATAATTATTGATTTATACGGAAATAATTAAAGGTATGTATTATCAATTATCATTCTAATTAAAATAATATCACTTATCAGTTTCACATTATCATATATTATGATACAATATGGTACACGATGTATGTGCTGTGCCTATACAGATTTGTTTATGCGGTTTTCATGAATTAATACATGGACTAATTTTTATTTATTGTAAATAAACAAAGTAAAAATGATACAGAATGATTGTAATGTTGTACCTGATATAAACTATATAGAATAAAATTTAAAATTTAAAAAAAAAAGTTAAAATGGCAGACATTCGAATATTTTCCACACTGTTCAAAGATAATGATAGAGTTCAACCGTGTTTTCAGCCCTGCTAATAGCATACATGAATGATTTCATTCCAGAATTACTATCGAGCAGAGTATTGTTCTGAAGGAGAAGTAGCCCTGATGCGGCCATAAAACGTTTGCTGTTTAACCTACGTGTACATTAGGCGGACTGTTCGATCGGAATCGAGAGAATTTTAAATGTTTACTTTGTGTAGCTCGTGGCGAACAAAGCACGTCTGTTTAAGTTAAAAAGAAATAATAAAAAAAAAGCTACTCCGGGAAATTATTAAACAAAACGTAATGCTGCCGGAATATTAATGGTATATCGTTATTCGTTAGGTATTGAATATAATATTATTAATTGTGGGTTCAGCGAGCGTATTATACGTATTATTTGATCGAGAAACGCGAATGTAAATTGTAATGCATTATACTCGTGTATATTATTACCGTGTCTAGAGTGCAGTCCTCGATAATATATCATTAAAGTGTGTCATTATAATAAATACCATTTAAAAGTTTACATTTTCATCGAATACAATAATTACAGGTTAACGTTTGGTATTTTGTGGCGCGGAATGTTTTAGACTCTAGAGTCTAGGAGAATGATATACCATTTCACTCGAGATGCTCGTGTTCACACGATGAATGTTATATGGCTTAAGTTTGAAAACAAAATGAACTGGTGTAGTGCGTTTCCGGTTTTCGTCATTATCAAGAATAGCCAAATCATCTGGTTTCAGAAAAAGTAGATTTTTACTCATCAGTCATCACCTATCTTCTTGCGTCGTCCACTTGCACGCTGTAGCCTGTAGAGCACTGCACTGATACTGTAAAACGTGCAATGCGCGTACTAGAAAAATACACATTCCTGGAACGGTATATTTAATAGGTAGTCGTTGCTTGTTTACATAGTGGTGGTACTAGATGGCGGTGGCACTAGACCTGATTGAAGTGCGAAGGGTATTATACAATAATTTTCGCGACTAATGCAGTCGTTAGGAAAAATAACGGCTAGTCGCTACGTATCAACGAGCGTAATGCATACACTCTGTACGTAATAATAATAATATTAGTATATGTAATTCCATCGAGTAACGGTCACAACTTAATGTTCGACGAAACATCGCGTGAACGCGATAAGTCTTGAATTCTTAACGATTCCGCGTGAACACTCGCGGTACGTTGTAATGCGCGTATGTACCCGAGAGTTCACGTCGACGTGATCGATGACAAAAACGTTTGCGCACATACGTGTACAATACAGTATAATATTAATATGCGAGATATACGTTAACGGGCGTAATGTATCGTAACACAAATATTGCGTTGCGAGAGCACATAATATTATACTGATATAATACGCTGTGTAAATTACAATACTCCAAATCGCAGTCAATTACGAAGGGTATGTTTAAACAAACGAAATTAGACTTAACGTACGTCACCGTGTATGCGTGTGCGCGTGTGTGTATACGTGTGCGTGCGTGTGTAACATCATATTATCGTATAATAATAAATCATGTCCGTTGGCGTTTTGACGAAGAATACAGAAAGAGCGAGCGCGTGTGTATATTATGTGCGCGGTATGTCGAAACACTCGAAACGTTAAATCAATTACAACCTGCAACCACTATATACGGAGACGACGGTACTCGTACGTGTGTACCTATCACAGGTAATTTCGGTAAATACAGCGCGTTAACAAACTCCGTCTCGGGCTCGCGCTCCAGTATCTCTCCTTCTCTCCCTCTCGAGCGTATAATACGTCCCGCGAAATTGCTTTCCAAACTTTGTACTCGTTGTTTACCCCCGAGGCGGCTCTGCAAACGACTACGTTGTTCTAACGATCGACTTATTTTTGGTCTTTTCGTCGACGTGACTTGATAATATAAGCTTCCCTGTACATACGTACCACTACGTAATAGGTAGGAAGATACCCTTAATCATATACACGGCGTGGACACAATGAGTTTATTTTTCGTCCAAAGCGTCGTCCTAAAGAGCGCATTAATAATCTAACAAAATTCAAATACCACTCACTGGTCGGTATACCTCGCAAATGAATAGAGTCTAGACAAGCAAATAAAAGGGATTTTCCTATAATTCTAGTTTCAAGGGTCGAAACAGTTCTGGCTCTATACAATTTTTTCCTTTTTTGGGTACCTGGGAAACATTTTGCTTTGTTTAACATTATCGTATAATAATAATAATATTAACAGTATTTATATAACTTTGTTATTATACAACCCAAATAGTGCTAATTGTCGAATAAATATATATTTTATGTAATTGAATATAGTAAAATATTTTCAACGTAAGGCCAGATGATTCGACTAGTGAAATATAAAATGCAATATAATAGGTGTTATTACGATTCGAAAATAACACGGTGATTGACGAACTACACGAAACGGTAGTCACACCGTTGTTCTTCGTGATTATATCTAGCTGGTGAAACAGATAGTTGACGAGTAAGTCTAACAATAATCTATAACCAAACTTAAGCTAATAATCGAAAGAGAAATAATAAAATTTATACCACGAGGTTTGTGACTAACTTTCTTGAATAATCAAGGAAAAATAATATCTAGACTCTAGAGGAACAAATTCATCGACGGGATTTCTAAGATTATTATTTTTAAGAACATGCTATTCTATTGAAGTTGTTTTTTTCGAGCTCTTTTCGGTTTACGAAAAGTGAGATTGTTTACTAAGATTTAAGAAAAATCCATAATTTCGCGAACGAGTAGTATTAACTATTGTTAAAACCAATAATATTAAATTAAGTCCGCGGTAAAATACGACGCCTATATCAACGCGATTAATCTGGTAGCAACGTTGATATGCGCGGAAATCGTAATAGCAGACGATCGCTGAAGGCGTTCTTCTGGTCTCGCAGTTTTTTTTATTTATTATTTTTAACCGCAATCACCGCGGACTACTCGTATATACTATCGACCAACCGAAACCTGTGATGTCGTCTTCGTCTGGAAGAACGAGGGGAAAAAACCGCCTACCTACCTACCACATGCTGTAGTACTCGATACGATATTATTGTGCATTACATAAACCGTATATTATATTCACGTGTACAACACAATCCCTACTTGTCGGCTCGCATTATAACGTATCGGTACGCGTATACGTTATATTATAAAGTCATACACTTTTTTCCCCCCGCTATATATCCGACCTTGTCATTATCGAATCGCCGACCGTACCGCGGAGACTTTACCATATAATATATTATATAATGCGTGTACTAATTAATCGGTGCAGCGGCATCGCCATATGTGCAGTGTGCACCAGCAGCGAGTACAAATTACACGCGTCGCGGCGGTGTTATCGCGGTGCATTAGACCCGAGGTGCACAAAATATATAATAAACGCGTAAAGTATGTGGCAGCAAGGTAAGACGTTTTGTTGCCACGTCACTTCGGTTAATATTGTTTACGTGCTACTCGTTTCTCCGAGCGTAAAACGTCGTATTCTCCACGCCGGCGTCTCTCTCCGCGTGCGCATACCTATATAATATACATCTGCATAATGTAAACCAACGTGTGCATGCACGTACCACGTGCAGCCCGTGCACATATATTATATATTTTATATATATATTATATTATATAATAGGTACCTATACCGTATTTTTTTAATGCAACATTACGCTCGTCCTTAACCTTGACGGACAGCACCGATTACACGCGGACGTGTGCACGATAATAATTACGCGCGAGTTGTCGGGTCGTAAGAGGGAAAAATACGAGAGAAAAAATGGAAATTAATTTGCTCGGTTCGGCCGCGCTAGGCGTTTCGACAGCGGCGGCGGCGGCGGCGGACGGTGAAATATCTCAATTTGAAACCGACCATATAGGTTTTTATTATTGCCGAGCGCGCAACATAATGTATACACACTTGACGGTTTCCTTTATACACTCGCGATAATTTAAAGCGACTTATCTCGCCGTCCGACTGCGCGTAAGTAACTCGAATTGATTTTCGAACGAGCGCCGCCCGCCTCGCAGATGTTACCTGCTCTCGTAAAACGATTATTTCTATTATTACTATTTAATACCGAGCATTGTTTGTTATCCCGCTAGTCTTGCGCTTGCCGTACGTATGAGCCAACCTGCTGCAGCACGGGAGGTATACATCTACGTCGCGCATCGAAAACGAATTTCGAACACGCGCGCGCTCGCGAAACTTTCCGCGGAAAACGTACCGAGCACGTAATAATAACATTATCGCAACGACGACGCGTATAATATAATTACGTAAATAATATTCGATGGGCGTACAATTTATCATAGTATGACTGCAGTGTGGAACGATGCGAAAGGCGATCGAGAACTGGTTATCGCGCAGCCCAAAACCACGTGATATACGATATTTATTCCACGGCTCACGTCATTTACACTTATGTAGAAAAAAAAAGCGTGAAATACAATTAAAACGAAAACAGACTCGACGAAAACACGGGCTCGCGCGCGTAGGACCAACAAAAACATATGATAATACGCTCGTCCCGAAAACGATAAACGGAATGCTACGCGGTCGTGAACCGCGAAAAGTATAACCACTATAATACAGTTTGTGATCACCAATTTTTGAACTAAAAAAAGCTTATTTTAGTGGTATACAGACTTAGAAAATTTCAAATTTACGAAAATACATATGTATAATGTTGTTTAATATCAAGGGGGGGGGGATTTCTGTATTTACCTATTTACCCCCTCACCGTTTTAGATGTACCACTGACGACGACGGGTGCATAAACGTTTATACATAGTTTGATGACTGACGGTGCATCGAAACGCGATTCGTTATTCAATACAACAACAACTAGGGTTTTGCAGATTTTTATACGTTTTTTATTGGCTTTATTCGGACGGATTGTTATAAGTTATAAGTTCATAACGGTTGTAACTATGTACAGTTAAAACATTTATAACCTTATATTATTATTCTTCTGGCTTTATTTTTGTAAATAATTTATATATTCTTATGTTAATTCCTTTACGTTTTTCGCTAATACCTAATTGTCGAAACTAATTATTGTATCACAAAGCTTAAATAAAAATAATAAAAAAACAACCTTATATTATAGCGAATTCTTTAATGATTTATTAATATTAATATATGTACTTACAATCATATGTACGGACATATGGCTTTACAGATTTGATGTAAAACATGTTTCAACAGGATCGTTTAGTTTTTGATGTGTTCAACGCTTGAAAATTACAGACAGGTTTTGAAGCCTGCATAAAAATAGACAAATTAAAAAGAAAATTTGAAAAACGACGTCGCACTGTATTGTCGTGTTTCCGACCAAGCGGGATCGATAATAGGTCCATATGCAGGATCCCCCTCCCCCAAGGGTGCAAGGCTTTCGAGATCGCGTTCAAGATGGACTGTCGCTACGCTGTACACGTATTTTTTATAATATTATATCGGCTCGACGGCTCCACTCGCGATTGGTTCGGTACCAACCACCGCTCCTGCCTCCTTATTGTGCCCGCCGCGTGTAATTGACTCTTTCCGTTGGGTCGCGCTTTGTCTTTCATGTTTCGAGTGACTATAGGGGGACATTTTTTCGCCACTAATAATTATAATAAAATATAATACTCACACACACACACACACACACACACATATATGTATATAATATGTGTGTGCGGGTAAAAAGAACGGAAGAAGTGGTCGTCGTGCGTGTTCTTGCGCGTCCGGGCCGAAAAGGGTCACCTGGCAAATATGTCCCCGAATCGCGGTTGCCCGGACGACGTGGCACAGGAGGAGAAAAAATAACGGAACCAGTTTAACGAAAGCAGTGTTGTACGTGTATAAGTGTATTATTATTATGTAATGTTACGCGTATTTTGTTTTAATGAAAACGTTTCCAACTATAAGCGGGTTGTCGAAATATTTTATCGAATATCGTCGGCCCGTATGCGAAAACTCGTGGTACTTGCTTGCTATTATTTATGGCGAAAAAAAAAACTTACGCTCGTTTGTTTGTATTTAAATTGTTTTTCACTTCTTCTATAAATTAACTACCTATATTTATATTTCAAAACGAAAACAACCAAAAAATAAAAATTGTTTTATACCATTCCGATGTGTATTATTTATATTATAGAATATATATTATACCAGGTACCTATATATTATTATTATTTCGAATATCGCAGTGTACGCGAAAAACGTAATTTATATATCAATTTCGGTATACGTACACAACGGATGGAATAAGATTTTTTTTCGTTTCAAATGATCGAAAGAATCGTTCACCAGAGTCATCTGACGTTTTTATCATCGCGAAATAATTGCCAATTTATTTTTTATTTCGTTCCAAAGTAAATAAACGCTAATTTTTTTTCCACAGAAAATACGTCAATAATATTTGAGACCCACAGAGTCGGATTACTCAACCTGAAAATTATTAATATATTCGCTGCTGCGTTTTGTCTCGCGTAATTAAACTATTGCGATATTTTGACGAACGAGAAATATGACGTTTTTTAATTTTATTTATAAAATAATGCGCTGTCCGGTTTTTAAAGCACAAGATTACGTTTTTCTATCTCTCGTGCGCGTATACCATAATATAACTATAATAATAATAATGTGTGTGTGTGTGTGTGTGTGTATAACTAAATAGCTTTTTACGTTTTAAATTGAATTACTTGGCATACAGGTATAATGCTCGGATAATGACGTAAACGAAATAATAACAATCATCTCGATGTAATAAAAATTAATGACTATAGAGAAGTGGATATCGTAAATATACGTACTTTCAACATAAGTCGATATACAGCTGGATTAGCTTAGAAGTGTACCCATACTCTATAGGCTCTATAAAGTATAAACATGAATAGATTATACCTCGTGCGAGTTCGTATAAACAGTTTTTTTCGTCAAAACATTATATTAAACAACTAACACGTCAACGTTAGACAGTTTTCGGAATGATTGAAAAATTAGAACTTCACTTTTATGTATGCAAATACGTGTATTTTGGCAACCCGGCACATTTATAGTTTTGGCAAACAGTTTGCACCAACATTTAGCATGTAATTACCATAAATATGCATGGCCGTCGCCACAGTTTGCTCGGTACTATAGTTCAACAGTAATGCATTTCAAACAAGGGGCCGCCCCAGCTCAGTGCAAGTTTTGAGTTTTTGTTAATTTTTTCAGGACAATATTTTGCGCGTGGTTAGAATGAATTAGCGCGACCATCGTCCAAATTTTTACGACACTTTTCTATGGTTTAAATACCATTTTCTTCTTTTGTCCGTTACGCCAGCACGGCGGGCCCAATTGCAATTTTTTAGTTTTTTTTTTTCGCAAGTCTCACGGAACATATAATATGTTCGTGATTATTATCATACATAATACTACGTTATTTTATTACTTGTTGGCAACACGGTGGCGCAACAGTAAAAAGAGGAAAATGGTTTTTACCCCATGCATAAAAATGTCGTTCAAATGCATGCTAACAGTGTGCTACAAAAAATTGGCCTGAAAAAATTGCAAAAAAAATCAAAACTTGCACTGGAGCGGGCTAGCGCAACGCTGCACCAGCCAGCGGGCCGTCCTGTTTTTTATGTATTACCGTTTAACTAATGTCGCGCACATTGTGCCGATGGTCATTCAAATTCTTGTTTATTGCATTCTGAATATTAAATTATTATAAATGGACCGGGCTGGCGCGACGCGAGTTACACAAATCGACTGTAGTGCCAATCGTAATTTGTACTATGTGATATTTATTTATATTGTCCTTTTGTAATATTTATCGCACGGTTTTACGCTGTGCGCTGCACAATTATTACTTTTATTATACACTTTCCGATATATGATTCCGTATCAAACGATGTTCGTGCGGTAAATAGGAACACTGTCTCCTATACATATGCGCGTTCTATAGGTGCACCAGACAGTGGCGTGCCCAGGAATTTCCTATAGGGAGGGGGGGAGGTGTTGTCTGGTAGTGGAGTGGGAATAAATCTAGGCAGGAAAATTATAATTAGACCTGGTAAATTTGAATCAAAACAAAGAAACGGTTTTATCTTTACACTCGAAATGCCAATTTTCTGACGCTTAATTAATTACTTCAATGAATTTATCATTCCATTGTATTATTCGTATAATCATAATTTATGTTTGATTTCTTATATCTCAATATTCACGAAATCATGACATTATATCGGTTCCTAGATACTTTACATGCTTTATACTAATTGGTAAATAGTACATAATATTATAAAAATCTTATATTTAACCTAACCTAACCTAACCTAACCACCCTCGCCCTGCGCACGCAACTGGTACCAGCTATTATATTTACTTACCGTTTACCAATTTACGTTAACGGGGCTATCGCTTGCATGCAATATGCGTTTCCGTCGATCATTTGTATACACTGATAGTAATTTATTGTGCATGTTTGTACGCGGTTCGTGAGAAGCGAACATTTTATTATAATGCATAGCGATAGACTTGAGCATCTCGTTTTAAAAATCCACGTGAACCTCGCGCTGCCGCAGTCTTACGCGTAATCAATGTCAACGGGTAGTGACGGTTAGGTTATACATTATAAATGTATATTATTCCTGTCGGCGGTTTTATCCCGGCAGTTCCTTTTCGCGGAGCCGTCGTTGCAGCACGGCCGGGACGTCGCGGGCCAAAGGGTTAAACGACGAGAGAAAAAAAAATGCAGTACGCAAAGAGAACATTGTTACGGGGTTACGGGGTAAAGTTTTCTCGAGACGTTTATAGTATTGTGTTCCGCGGAGTATGTTATTGGCACTTTTTAAAAAATCGTTTTTTCTCTCTCTCTCTGTGTGTTTCTCTCTCTCTCACTCTCTTTCTCCTCGCCGCCGTGCCGCCCGGACCAAAAGAACGACGCACGTATAAATAAACAGGTCACAATGTCGTATAGTAATAAAATGCAATATCAACGCAAACGGCTCACGAATTCTCCCTCTACCCTTACCCGTGCGCACACGCACACCCTACCCGGGAACTCTCTGGCTTAACCCCACGGGAGATGCTGTACACGCGCGAACGAGCGCGCGTATGTGTGTGTTTTCGGTATTTTTTATGGACCTTTTTTTTTTTGTATTTTCATTCTTACGTGAACGCAGTCTCCTCCAAACGGAATAATAAAAAAGGCGAAAATAAAGAAAAGGGGGTCGGGTGACGAAAAAATAAAATAAAAACTCGTGACGACGACTATACGCAGCTAGTTTTATATACATACGCATATGTGTGTACGTGTATGAATGTATATATATATATATCTATATGCGTATATGCGTATTGTATATAGTATGTACAAGAGAAAAGTGTACCTACGAGGGGGTATATAACGCGAGAAGAGCGAGAGACGGAGAGGAAAAAAAGTATAAGAAAAAAGTAAAAGAAAAGCGGAATCCCTGGTGACATGGAAATTCGCTACGGCGCGCGGCGGCGGAATGCATCGCGCGCAGCCGGTCCGCGTTACAATGGCCAAATGTCAGTATAATACTATTACTGTTCGCACACACGTAATCTGCATAAACGGACATGGAAACCCGTGTCGGGCGACAGCTTGTGCATAATATCGTAAACGTCCGGCCGCCGCAGCGCCGATCGGTAATTATTATTATTATCATCGCCGCCGACCTCGGTAAGTCTCCGGCTATCTCCTTAACGTGGGGACGTTTCGCTGCACAACGTCTCGCCGGAGAAGACCGCACGCACTGTGCACGGGGAGATGCGAACTGCTGCCGATGTTTGTGCCGCCCGTTACCGGAGAATCGCTTCGTCGCGTACGTTACGAAGACGACGACGAGACGGGGAGAGAAGAAAAGATAAAAAAAAATCCGTTTAACAAAACGTTCTGGTTCTTCCGACGTGTATTTACACACTCTGAGGACACGCGATTAAACGTGTGTGTGTGTGTGTGTGTGCGTGTGTCCCGCGGGGGTCAACGTGTCGGTTCCGTCTGCCCACGTAATATTTTTTTCTCTTTCCTCTTGCTCTCGGTTTAAGTCGCTTTATATTTATTGGTATTGTTGTTTGTTTTGTTTTATTATTATTATTGTTTTTTTATTATTCTGTTCGATGCGTGTACATATAATACCGGTATACGCACACCGCTGCGGCGATCGTCCACGTCGTCGTGTCGGGTATTATTATTATTATTATTATTATACGTGTACCTGCAGTAATATAATAAGATGCCGTCGTGTTTATTTTAATTTTTTTAATTCTTTTTTACACGGTTTTCGTGTGCGCGTGTGGGATCGACGAGACACGTCACCCGTGTACATTGTTGTGCGATCCGAAAATCTACGAGGCCGTGCTCTTATAACACATAAATAAACATATACACACATAAACGCTGCAGTGTGTACACGCACTTATTTATTGTCAGGACGATGCCGCCTTCGCGCCTTTTCCGGCGAAACGAACCGAGAGCCTGCACGACGAGTAATCATATACACTGTACCGCAGCGTCGCTTTTGTAAACTGCATTATATACCTATGGTTTCGACTAGGTCCTATGCTCAACGCCGGAATGGCTCGCGAAAGAGTCCTTTTTCCAGCGAATATGATACGAATAGTGAAAACGTTTTTTTCAAAACTAAAGCTCATGAGTAATAACTAAGTATTTATAAGAGCATTTTTCACATTTTATAGTCGTTTAGTTCAAGTCGCAGCACAGGTCATAACACGTATCCTGTCTTAAAACTCGATGGACCGGCTCCTTTCGAAAACTGCAGTGGCAGCACAGACACCCTACGGTGCCACTCTAATCACGCCTATGCTTAAACTTTAACACGGAGCTTGAATTGAAATGGAATATAATACTTTTACTTTAAGTAAAAGCTTATATAGCGATCGATAGTTTTACTAATTTTCGGTACGTTCTCGAAGCGAAATTGTTCGGGAAAAAGAAAAACTATTGTTTAGTCCATTCGTAATTAAATTACAATTTGAGCTGTCACCGTCGTGAACTGAACGGTCGAATTTATTGTTATCTTTATACGATTATTGTTGCGACATCGTGTCTCGTTTATGTAGTGCGTTCGTTTTATCGGACACGGTGCTTTTGACTATTTCGATGGACTCTGATGTCGTTGGCGATTTCATTTGTACATATCCTTCGCGATTTCGTTGGGATAGCACACAGTTCTATAGTTAGTTTATTTAGGCGGTTTCTCAAAGAACAGTGTAGAGATGTACGCGCTGATTGCCATCATATATATATATATATATATATATTGGTATACTCGGTTAGACAGCGCACTAACGGCGGAAAAAATATATTCTTTGGATTTATTGTTTACGCGATCGTCAAACAGATATAGTGATATGAAAAAAATATCGACGTGCGTTAAGGATAAACATTAGAAATACGTCGCAGCAACGTCGAGCAGCTTATCCTTGTTCATTTTTTTCTCACCCCGTCATATTATAATGGTAGTCCGAGTGGGTACGCGTAACAGTATATATAATATATACTTACTCCGTAACGTCTACACGGGAAACATACGTATGTATATACCATGTTCGATGTGCATGGCATGCGGTCTGACTCGATGACTCAAATGCACACAGTATGATAATGTTATAAATTTAATGATGCTTTAAAACCCCGAAAACAATAAATACTCTAAACGTGGTTACGCTTTTGGGTTTATGTTATTACTTATTTGTTTTATAACGGACAAAAAAACCGTTTATTAACCGTGTACAAGTAAACAACGAAAATAGAACGTTCCAAGACGTGAGTGAGTGAGTGAGACAGAGAGTGAGATAGCACGAGAATACAATTTCAAAGTAGACGCGCCGACGTTGTATACGGTATACATTACACCCTTTGAAGTTGACTCGTAATTAAAAACATTGTATACTCGGAACACAGTTATTACTCTTGAGAAAAAACGTCGATGTAAGTAAAAATTCGAGTTTACGTATTCTTTATCTTCTTCTGACGGTTTGTCGACAACAACATAAGTGTTTATCTACACACGCGCTGCCGAATAATGTTTGGATGTATTCGCTGACAAAGATCGTGTACTGTAAATATACAAACACGGCACAATTATTTCTAATAGTCACCTCATCATCGTTTACCGCTCCCCCTTCCAAGTGCCACCCGTTGTATTCCACGATTGATACAGGAAAAAAAAACGACAAAACGAACGATAATCTTACAGCGAATTGTTCAGAAGCAGTGTACTATAATTATACAGTTGTCGGAGGCGGATAAAAGATTTCACGAAATATTTCATACGAGTAAGAATCGGCTGATTGTATAATAAAACCGTATTTTTCACTCGTTTAATAACATATTATTTTGATTATACTCCGCGGCCGTGACCGCAGGACCCCCTCCCCCCTTTAATTTAGCACTGGATATTCGTTTTATTATACGACTTATCGACGTTTCACGAATTGTTTTTCAACCTAGCCCGCTTTGAAATACCCCCTTACTCTGTCCATATATTATATAGTTCCTTTCCGACGTGCGTATAATAATAACAGCGTGTACATGTGAAGCCGAGGGCGGTGATTTCACGAGAGTCGGTGTTTTGTTATTATTATTATTATTATTATTATTACATTATTTTTTTTTTTTACATCCGTTTGTCCTACATCTCGTATACGTGATATTAATTTGCATAATTTACGCATTTTTCCAGTGTCGTTACACATTATATCCAAGAGTGCTTCCGTTTATGCGAGCATTAATTTTTGCCGTACGCGACGGATTCACGTTTCGCAGAGACGTCGTCATCATTATCAAACAAACCTTTATTATTTGCCCGACGAATCCTCTACAATGATGTATATTATTATTATGTTTTCCAGTTCACTGCCGTGGCATCGTCGTATATGGAATAGTGGGGTACATACGCGTCCGTAGTAGAACACATACGTCACGGACGCTACGGTATATAATATTATATACAGTCGAACCTCTATTTAACGTAGTACTCTAGGAGTTTTTTTTATATTTTCTCAATCGATATAATACGAGTACATACATTTTAAACTTTTGCGATTCCTAACCCGTTATGATTGTAGGCAACGTTTGTACTTTTCGGTTTTAATTGTTCGGTACTTAAGGTACAAACGATGACATCTACGGCACAATAACTGGTACAGAGATGGCCCTGTGTTTTGTCGCTAAAGCTCGAGGTAGGAGTTATAGCTTGTCCCTGCCACCCCCACAGTGAGAAGTACTTTGGGTACAAACCGGTACAAACGTAGTACTGACGATCAACCCAATTTAAAAAAAAAAAAACAATTAGGTTGGGGGTGCCAAAAAACATACACCTAAAAAATGTAACGAGTGAATGATACGAGCACATCATAATGTGTACGCGGTATGCCTCTACTTACATATACTATTAATAATATTTATTACTGTGCAAAAAAATTGTTTTTCGTTATAATAATACGTATTATCATTTGCATAGATATCGTATGATAAATCGAGTTTTTTCGAGTGAAAATAATTTTACCTATTTTCAACGAAATTTCTATTTAACGATTTTTTTTTTTCAAAGAACCGTCGAGCTTCAGAGTTTCAATACAACAGTACGATGCAACAGTACGATATTATATGTATGACATTACAGCGCGGACACCAAATGTTTTTTTCCGTATAACGTATGCACACGCGCACGAATATTCATCGAATGTATAGGTGTATTACCATGGTAACAGCGTCGCTACAGTTCGTGTACGTACTACATAATAATATACACTCTGTTTATTATCATTAGTATTATTCGAACGACCCCCCCCCCCCGTGCAATTCGAACGGTCAGATTCGCGGACGTGATGTCAATAGTAAATGCTGAAAGTTTAACGCGTGTTCGAACACGATATTTGAATAATATTATTATACGCACGGGCTAGACCACGAATACCGTACGTCGTTATGTTCGTGTATTATACGTCACACGTTGCCAATTATCGCGTTATTGCGTACACCGCAGTATATCATGTGTTTCCCATTCGTTTGCTCTCGTAACAGCAGCAGCATCCGCATGTTCTATTTTATCATTGTATCAATGATTATATTGTATGCATATAAATACGACCGGCGCACAGTTATCGCGTAAATGTTATTGTAAACGGATTCTGTAATAACTACACACGCGCACATATATTATTACGATTTACATAATGTGTGCGCGTACTGGCTGCACCAACGACACCTCCGGTGGTGGTCACGGCGCGTTTAAGTTATTACAGGTCAACGCAATATTAATAGTGATTATCGTTTGGTCGTTTTCCCTGTTTGTATATTATTATACTCGCCGAATAGACGCTTATAATATAATATAATGTTGTAATACTTGCCCGTCGACGAGCAATAGTAATTACAATATTGTGTCCCGTACACCCGCAGCGCGCATCAGAACGCATATTATATTCAAATTTATCGTCCAAATATTAAAGACGTTTTGTTTTATTTTGTCCCCCCTCCCCCCCCCCCCACACACACACACACACACACGTTTTTACGACGGGTCGGCCGCAGTGACGCGTGAATTAACATAATATGTGCTGTGAGCGTGGTTTTTTTTTGTTTTGTTTTTTAAACGTTAAATTAATAATAATCCTTTAACGAGTGTGGAACGTCGTAAAACTAAGCCGAGAATCCCGAGCACGTCAACTGGAATCACGAGCGCGCAAGTTATTGTGCACCGCGCTCGTGTAGGTCAAACGGACGCGTGTGCTCGCTCCCACAACGATACATCGTGGAGTATGACGAAGCATTGATTTTAGAATATTTTACAGAGAAGCCATCGTATCGTTTAAGTCGGCAGTGCCCGCGTGGACGCAGGCGCTAGACGTCGCCGTGATCGTTTTCAACGGTAGAAACAACAATACGACCGTTAATAATTTTCTATTGTCTAAAAACCTTTTTTCTCAAGCAAATGATTACGGCGACGTATAGTGGATGCCAATTCTAATAATGCGATTGCGTATTCGTTCAATATTCTAAAATAAAAGTGTGCAGTACGGAATTGATAAATGTGTCCTAATAAACGTATACTTTTACGTAAACATTTTAAATACAGTTATTAATTATGATTATCAACAAGCCACAAAAAATAAACAAATAAAACGTTATTGTGTGTTAAAAATTTCGTACGGTAATATACGATATTTTTGCAATTTTCCATCGTATTGTGTCGTATACAGCGTAGGTACGGCTACTTTTATTTATCTATACGGTCAATTACTTATTTATTACTTGTGTAATTAAAGTAATCTAAGGCAATGGTTTTTTCGTCTTAATGTTTTGAACATAGCATAAATGGGATGTGGGGAGGACCGAATTTTCATTTAAAACGGGGGCTAGGATATAGTAACAATATTGCTGTTAGTTTTCCATATCAAAAATTGATGTTAAAATTCTAGCGTGACGGTTTTTAAGGGGTTTTTGTTTTTACGGTTACGTGGACAGGTACAACAGGAACAATATGGCGTTTAAATTTCAAGTTTCGTCCAGTAAATTTACGATAATAGGCACGACGTTTCCACACAATCGCGTTCTGAGCTGCGCAGGTATGCAGTGCAATATAATATTATAACGTGCACACACCGTACAATAATATATTATTAAACGCTACAGCCCACCCAGCTCCCCTCGTCGTGCGTCGTTCAGTTATTGTGATATGCTGCAGGTACTATGTATATACACGTATAAGTTCTTAATCGCGCATAAAAACCACGAAAATATTACGGAGAAATACCGCGCGGTAGGCACATAATTCCGAACCAAATGCGTTCGTATGCACGCACTGTTAATAATACTACGCGGTGTACACGGTCCTCGGAGGAAAAAAAAATGCGTTCTCCACAAGAATCGTCGGTTGCCGGTGGGGGGGGGGGAGGGGGCTGCTTATATTATAATGCCGTGTAATTATTGTTTAACTGTTTATACGCGGATGAGCGGAGGACGATCATTGCACGCGTGCGCACGAGGAAAATGTAATATTTCCATCGGGTTATATAGCTCCAATAGGCTCGATTGAGCTGCATTTCGGTGCGTTTTATTCCAACACTACACTGTCCGCAGATGCGTATAGTGTACACGATCGCAGTGATATTAATAATGATACGTACCGCGACTTTCTCTCCCGCGGGTTTATCAATAGTAATCGGAAATGATGATACGTTAAACACATATTATTACGAAAAATATGCAACAACAACGACGACGACAAATTAAAATACAACAAGATGTTTTCCGCGAAAACGATGTCCTTCGGGTGGGCTTCGAGTCTTGTTTACCATCACGTTTCTGCAGATTTAACCGCGGTTCACGTCAACCGATAGTGTTTTTACGAACGTAAAAAGCAGATTAAAAATTTGATCAAATGCGTATAACAGATCAAAATTGTTATCCCAGAAACGGTGGAAACGTAGGTGTATAATATTGAATCAGGTTCGCCGAAAAATCACGAGCCTTTAATCCGTGTATACCATCTCCATAATATGACCACATATGTGTATATAGGTACAGGGTGTTCCACGAGGATTTACACAGAGTGATATCTCCCATGTTAATGGAGATAGTCAAATTCTGTTTTTCTTTTTTTTTTTAAGTATTCCTGGGCAAAGGTAATTGTGTTGACAATATTTTGGTAAATATAATATGTGTTATTAAAGAATTTAAAAAAATCACTTTTTATTTTACAAATGTCATGATATTCGAAGACAACCATTTTATAGGGCTTCTTTCTATGAACATTTCGACGGTTCAATATTCAGTTTTCATTGGATTCATAGTTTTTGATAATTTTTTGAGCTAACCAAGAAATAATGTAAACAATTATTACCTCGTCATTTTTCCGATATGATTTGCTGATATGTTATTATATTGTGTAAATAATACACTTTTTTCTTGTAAACTAGAAATATTATTATTTATTAATAATCAGAATATATTAATTCACAAAAAAAAACTCATTTTTTAAAATTCTTTAATAATACACTTGTGTTTACCAAGCTGTCGTCAGCGAAATTGCCTTTGCCCAGAGATGCTCATAAAAAACCAGAATTTGATTATCTCTATAAACACGGGAGATATCGCTGCGTGTAAATCCCGGTGGGATTCTCTGTATATATATTTTTATTATTGCACATAGACTTAGATGTCGCCTGTGAGCGTACACGTATAAATATATAAAAATAAAATCGCGCGTACTTTAAAGGACATTTTATCTTATATATTATATTTTTTCCCAAACGTCTGGCGCTGGCCGGCAAAAAGCGTCAGGTCACGATGACGGTGATAAAGTTTGGACTTATAAAAGCGTTCTGTATTTACTTTTAAAAGAAGCACGTGCAATTTATCCTACGGTCAAACTTAGACTCGCAGGGAATATAATACGAGTCGTTAACGATATTATTTTGTTTCGGTCGGGTGTCGGCGATTTCAAAAACGTTTCACGCGTATAAGTCGTGTAAGTTTTAATAACGTTACACACTATATATATATAAAACTTTGTGCCGGGTGTTCGTCTCTCGTCAAATTCGAATTGTATATATATATATATATAAATAAAGGGTCCGTCTGCGCAGTAATGACTTGGTCGGTCTCGCTTGGGATTTTTCGCGCTCAGTTTTTCGACGCTTATGTAGGAGAAGAAAAAAATATTAATAATTGCGCCAACGGAAATAAGTGGGCCAAGTGCTTGCGCGTTCGTGACGATTTCTTTTTTTTCCCCTCGCTTTTCACTCGTTTCTTATTAGCTTTATAAAGGGACTGCAGGTGGTTGGGTAGTACGCTCGACTCGGCGGGCCAATGAGACTTTGAAATTAGCGTTCTTTGTTCATTCGGCGATGGAACCGGATTAGCATATAAAATATGAAATCTACCTCCTGTATTCAAGGTACTCGAGAAGCACGAATATTGTCGTCGCGATACTTAAACAGCGCTTTATGAGGCACTCAACACTTATTTTTCTTTTTATAATAATTTGATGTCAACAGCGAACTTCACAGGAACGCGTCAAAAATCAGTCACGATTATAGCATTTCAATGGACTCTGAAATCATTAACGATTCGGTACTCATGCGTACTGTGCGGCAGTTGCCGGCATGTGGTGAGCACTCTGAAAGACTTAAAAACTCACTGTTGTTCTCGTGCAAATACAAGACGTTGAACGATTATCTTAAGACAAAACCCACAATTTAGCTCCTATACGTATAATTTTACGTGTGTGTATTGTTGATAAACGTTGCGCTAGATCAGTATCACCCAAAGGGTGCGTCGTGATAATGTCAAAGCGTGACCCGAAAACTTATTTCCCAAAGGCTTGAAAGTACTTTTTCACCGAATGCCAATTAATATGTGTGACGTAAGTGGGCTACAACTTGAAACAACTATGCTCAAATCCAATGCGCTGTGAGGAAAATAATTATGGAGACCACTGCAGTAGATCAAGACGTTAACATTAACCCTTCGAATGTACGAGATCCTTTGACATGTTTATATTATATAGGTAAATCTACGTGCTAATTTTTTTTCCGATTCGATCGTATAAATGCAAGAGTCGTATAGCCAGGCGGACCGGGGTTGAATATAAACGCGTTCATACTAATTTTTATCATTTGAACTCGGTCACACGATTCCTCGCGGTCAATAATATAACCTGACTTCATATTCCTACCGTGTACAAAATTTGATCACACTAAATTATAATCTGCGACAATTTATTTGCAATTTGTTATTATATTACAGGGAAAATGTTTACGTATATTTAATATTCGAGGAACTTTTTTCGGGAGAAAAAAACTGATGCTGCGCGACCCGGCAGAAAACGATACGAGAAAGTCTTCCCCTAAGGCCAGTGTGGAGTATTTCACAGTGCGTTGGTATAGTTTGCATAGGACCGATGTGTAACGTGTGTACACCGTTAAAGTATTCAAAAACCTCTTTTTCGCGCGTATTGTTTCAAAACCATGATTTATTTACGAGACGGCTCCTATGCCTACCGGTTCCGAATATCCTCAACACAATGCGCGTGTATAATTAAACGTCAAATATGACGTCGCCCGCAGTCGGATAGGCATACGCGTTTCTCGTTAGAACGCATAACGGTACCATGCTGACCATAGGTCCGAGCAGAGCTTAAATTTGGAGGAGGGGGCTGCAAGTATCAAGACAACACAGACCCCGGCTATACGTTTCCGTAACACCGTTTTATCCATTTCCATACAGAAGCAAACTGTCGCTATACTCACCGGCAAAATTCATGATTTTCCGCGTAGTTGACTTTGCAGTTTCCCCTTGATAACTCTACATGATTTACATAATTTATGTAGTTTGTATTTTAACTGACATTAATATAAACACGTTTACCTTTAACTCTATGATTTCAATTTTATTTCTGTACAGTTAATATTCAAATACTAGAATATATGACGGCGTTTTGTGTCACAGAACTATATGAAAGAGTACGTCCACGATACACACGGACATTTTTGCCCATGGATATATCTTATTAGTTATTACTAGGGAACGGATTTAAATGCTCTAAAAAACAAGAAAAATGCCTTAAAAAAATATGATTTAATGCCTTAAAAAATGCTTTAACATCAAAAAAATGCACTAAAAAAATGCCCTAAAAAACTTTAAAAATGTATTTATATTCAATAAAAACACAATTTTGAATTTAAAACTTATAAAAAAAACACATTACTATGAAAAATCTGATAAAAAATATTTAAATACAATAAAACTTTAATAAATTAACTCTCAATTATCTTCTGTACAATTTAGATAAATAGCTTATAATAGCTTTACCTTAATGCGGGTAATAATCTGTTGTAACTTGTATGTATATATTTTGTGTCTACACGTGTCAACAATAATTTGGTAATTTCGTAACATAAAACATATTTAGGTATTTTTATTTTTTTTGTATGAATGTTGAAAAGATGTTGAAAAAATGACTTAAAAACCATAAAAATGCACTAAAAATGTCAAAAAATGCTCTAAAAATGTAATAAAGTTTAAAAAATGCAAAAAATGCAAAAAAATGCAAAATAAAAGTTACATTTTTTAATTCCTTGATGTATGAAATGAACTTTTTGCTTGGAAACCAATGTTTTCGGACATTCAGAAAAAAATGCAATTTGCATTCAAATCCGTTCCCTAGTTATTACACACAAAACAACTGAGGATAAAATGAACCATTTCCCTAACAACGAGTTTGACGTCCGGTGCGACGTTTCACGGACAACATTTTAGTAATAAGATATATCCGTGTCTATAAAGAAAAATGCTGAGATCCACGGAAGTATTAGGTATAGCTAAACCCCTCCCTCCATCCTACTTGCGCCTTATTCCTATGGCACAGACGTCCAGTTAGCTTTACAACAGTTCACTCAGTAATTAAATGCTAATCGGTGGCCGAACGTCGTCGTATACGCAGACGCGACGTCGGATACCGCGGTATAGTAGTGGTATACATAGGTAATCACATCGGTTGGAAGAACGGCCGACGACGAAGAAGCGAAATAATATTCTCACGAACCGTCTACGATGTCGACTTCGCGATCTGTTATACGTCCATACTGCGCTATATCACTCTTGTGCGTTCATATTGCACACACGTGTCGTGTTCGCGTGCGTGCAATACATGTCCATAAATAACACCTGTAATAAACGTGCAAAGTTTTATTTATGGCGCGCGCCAAGGGATTAAATGCTTGCAGGGTAACCTGTATACGCGCGGCCGAAACGGTTCTGAAACGCGGGCAACGTTCAGAGCGGATTCTTAATTAACATTCTCATCTAATCAACCGTCGAATTAAACAGGTATTTTAATTCTATTTTTATACTTCCCACCCTCGTCCACACACCGCTCTGTCTCTCTCACTTGTTTTTCACTCGTCATCGGGCACGGCTTTATTAGTAGGCACATATACGGCGGTGCACGGACGCGGAAATGTTAATTTTACGTTTGCCGTTAAACAACATTATTATTTTTATTATTTTCGTACGAGAGGCATCATATTCGAATACTGTTTTTGGTATATAATAATAATGCACATTATAATATATTATAGTGTTGCGACGGGAAAATGATTTTTCATTGACCTACGGAATGATTACACGATTTCAATAGTATTATTATAAACCGTAAAGTATAAATATTAATACGTTTCAATTAGCAATACGAGAAAATCCATATCGAAAGATAACGCATTTTTATAAAGGAGCAAAATGGGGAATTATGTAAATTGTGTAACAAAACCATTAGATTGATGAATATTTGAATATTCGTGTACCTACCGTTCGAGAATCGTAAAAACGAATATTTTATTGATTATCTTCTGATTCGCATAATTTATTTGCATATTCAAATGATTACAATATTACTATACCGGGCTGATAATATTTTGTCAGATTTTATTCACCATCAATAAGATTTTGCGAAACCCCGATATTGTAGGTATGCGACTGCTTGTACATGAAATTATGAATATTTATTATCACCGCTATATACGTACATGCGCGCTGCAACGTCTAGAGAAACTTTTAAATTTAGCACATAAGTATGAGCGATTATAATTATAATGCGCAATATTATTAATATATTATTATTATAAGCTGTTGTATATGTAAATATTTCCAACAACGTATAGTCGTAATTATTTCTGGCTACCGGTTTTTTGAACTCTTCAATGGGTTTACAGCGCGGTTCTTACGCGCGGTACAGTACACAATATGTATAGACCGTGGAAAAAATAATGAAAAAATTACATTCGAGAATAATTTTATTCAACGTTACCTTAGGGCTGCACGTGCATTGCTAATGAAGTAGACGCAGCGGCACGGCGGGCACATAAACAACGTTGCAAAAGATAAGATTCGGAACAATTAGTTTCAATTTAAGCGGCAAACGAGTTTCAAACGCATAATAAAAACCGTCTTCGCAGCCGGCGAGCGCGCACCGACACCGCGTTCTCTACAAAGAGCTGGTTCACTCGTAGCACGCGTGTGATTCCACGAATCCGAGATGACATCTCTGTTTTTTTTTTCTCTGTCTCTCTCTCTCTCTCTCTCGAACACAGGTAGATTATAATAATATATGCGCGCGTGAATAATTTATAATATTCACAGACTCGCACGCGCGTGCACGTTAGGTTTGACTGAGAGTGAAATCATTATTGTCTCTACACGTACATGATAATATAGCGGTCGGTAGCCAGAAATATAATTTGTGTACGTATTATGATAAATCCTGAAGTGAAGGAATAAGAATGTTTTGTACTCAATCTCGAACGGGAGACTGTTGTTATGATACACGCCGTCTGAGATTTGGGGAAATTCCGATGCGAAAGTTTCCCATTTATACAACCGTATAGTACCGTGGTACCATGTACCGAAACGGTGGCGGATTTACTGGTAGGGACGTGAGTTAAAGCAACGACCGTTCCGAGAGTTACACCCTTTTTTATCGTAAAACGTTTATGCATCACGTATATAACTATACG
The DNA here is from genome assembly GCA_949715065.1 of Periphyllus acericola. Classification (NCBI taxonomy): domain Eukaryota; kingdom Metazoa; phylum Arthropoda; class Insecta; order Hemiptera; family Aphididae; genus Periphyllus; species Periphyllus acericola. The sequence continues at coordinate 26,155,583 of OX454269.1, forward strand.
TATTAACATTTCTTGTTTCGACTGGGCGCAATTAATAGAAGATTTGTCATTATTTTTTTTTTTTTGCTAAATATAATTTCACGTTTTTTTATAAAAATAAGACCAAGAATCGAGGGCGCTCATAATATCTCTCCAAAGAGTAACCAAAATATATACATATTGCACGACTGATTTTCCGGACCATTTGAGCCCGGAATTATTAATTTTATTTTGCCCTGAAGTTGTTCGTAATAATAGTATGGCTAAGTATATTATCTGGCATTTCATAGTTTACAAAACATTCCAACAAACTGTACTGTGATCTGTTGGACATTAACTGTTGGAAAATTATAGACAGTTGTAACACTTTAAAATTTGTGGTTCGAAGCGCATGACCGATATAACAGTCAAATTAAAAGTTTAAAAAACGAACATAACAATATTCATACAGCTTTGGCCTTTGTTGGTCAAAGTTGGAACTTTGTTGGGAAATGGCGGTCAACATTATCAACTTTTTATTATAAAAATAAAATGTAGTGCTAGTACTGGCGTTCGGTGGATAATTACGTGTCCGATTTTTCGAATTTGTGCAATATGTGTGTACCGTTTATATATTTTGACATATTCATCGTAAGCTGGACTTAGATAGGTTCGTAGTCACGAACGGACAGTTGGTCGTCACGAACCGTCGTCCGTAATCAAGGCCATTGACCGTACACGCCGTATCAGAAGATCCGTCACCCCGGCATGGGCTTGTTAAAGTCGAGAAAAAACATTTCGCCGAATTATGAAATATTTACAATTCAATGAATACCTTCTTAAAATACTTACTAACCTACCCTAAACAGCATTTTCTTTCGGCAGTGCCGGGGTGGTGACGTCACTCCGGCATAGAATTTTAGAAACGTTACCCCTATGTTATCATTGTTATCGTAATCATATTTTGTAGTCCGTGTACAGTGTACACGTATAATTGCCGTGCGATCACCACGACGTGATAATTTGTAACAACGGTTTGTCGTTCGAAATATTATCATCGCGCGAATATCCGTGTTGTCATTATCGTATTAACCCGGACCGCCCTGACGTGTTGAAGGGTGTGTCACGAGTCGAACGAGAAGAGCGCCCGAACGATTTAAATTTTTTCGTTTTTTTCTTTTTCGGATTTACATTTCATTGAAACGACCGTCGGGTGTTCGCCGTCAATGACTTGGGAGGGGATGTGTGCAGTTTAGCGCACTTGTACCGTCTTCTCTAGGAAGAGCATTTTTCGCGTGTTTGGACTTCACTGCCGGTGGAGTGGGTCCGGCGGGGAGCAGTGTAACCACTGCACCGCAACGCTCCTTGCCGTTTAAACACGCGACACGGTTCGCGGACGGCTCCGGAATAAAATATCATCCGCGTGCGTAGGTATACTAATCGCGCAAACCGTTTGATTTTCCGCATGTTATTCACGTTTGCCGCGCGTCGGTATACCGGACAACACTAATACGATATGTAAACCACGTTACCGCACAATACCGCTGCGGCGTCCGTTCGCGTGTTCAAACATTCGCGATACACGCGTGGGTACACGGACATTAAACGATCGTACATTCATACGCGATCTCGTACACCACGCGTGCACTGTAATAATATACAGGGCGGTTTTCTTAGACGTCCTCACTTCCCGCCCCCTTTTTTTGCCCGTAAAAATGCTTTGAATCGAATTTTTTTTATTTTTTCACGTCCCCTTTAGTATGTCCTACGGAGATACAAAGATTTTGTTTTCAAATTGGAACATCATATATTTTATGCAAAATATTATTCAATTCATTTTTCTGAAACTAACGAGGTCAAAACTCGGATCAATAGATTCGGAGTTATTCAAATTTAAAATTGTGAACGAAAAGTGTAAAATTGGCGTCATCTCGGATTATTAGCAATCAGCCATAACATAACATTACAAATTAGGTATTATAATGCTATTTTCCTTAATACTTAAATACGAATAATTCAAAAAACCACTCCTCGGAATTTTGATTTTGGTACATTAAAATTCACTGAAAAATTACCGCAGTGAAAATTGGGTTTTCCCATTTGAAAAACCAAACTATGTAGCGCCACAGGACGTACGTGGTATGAAAAAAAAACTGTGCGAAACATACTTTTTACGTTAACGTGAACTTTGAAAGAAATCAATTCAATTTAAAGCATTTTTGCGTCAAAAAAAAGAGGGTAATCGGGTCTAAAATATAACCCTATATAGGAATATGTTCGGTATACGTATTGGCAAAACGTGATGCGAAACTATGGCTTAGCAATTATTACGGCTCCTATATTGTTTGTCTCGTTATAATGACTAAACCTATATGTAATATTATAGTGGACACGGTAAACGGGTCGGACCGGTGAAAGAGTGCGGCTGCGTCTCGCCTTTTATCGCGGCCGACCTTTTCCGGTTAGGGTCGAAACGTATATAAATTATTTTATCGTTCTCAGTTGTTTCGCGCTGACCGATAAGGTAGGTGCGCGTTTAATATTATAATAGGCTTGGAAGTCTTTGTCCCGTAAAGGCTCTGCGGGCGGAGGGGAGTTCTTCCTGCAATCGGATTTCTGTATCCTTTCGGTCCTTCCGCGGAACGAGCGACTTGATCACTGCTTGCGCCGCGGCTCGGTGTTGAGCTTTTCGAAAAAAGAAGACCTCCAGCCGTCCTTTGCCACGGGACGCTATAGAGTATTATGTTCTGCGGATCGTTATTGTATCGCAGCAAACGCGCTGGAACGAAAAACAAACGGTCGACGTTGTATGTAAGTACATCCGAATGTCAATACGCGCGAGTACCTAGTGAAAAAAAATCCGATTTTCCGTACATTCCGAGCGTATTTTATTTTTTTTACGAAAACCCGTAATCATTTATTCTACATCAAATTAAAAGCAAACGTCTTCGACTATGCAGGCGATTTATTATTAACGCGGAACTCTCGGGTTTTTTTTTCCAACTTTATCTCTTCCACGTCGAATAAAATACAGGGAAGAGCGACCAGTTAAGGAACCTGCTTCTAATTAAATGAGATACCGCGCGGCAAACTTTCGGTTCTGATTTACTGTCCGGGACGCGAAGTAGCTTGTGGGGGAAGGGGGAACCACTGCAACGATGGTATCCAACTTCTGGGTCACTATAACCGCGTGGTATACTTTCGTTCCCAAAACCACGAGTATTTTTTTATACCACAACGTAATACTTTTGTTCTAGTCATAAACCGCACGTTTCGCTGTACACAAAGCGGTTATTTGTATTTATACGTTGCGTTCGGAAATACATTAATACATTTTATGATACGCGCAGTTGACGGGGGCAAAGGGATTTCGGAATAATGCGCGAGCCGCGAAAAGTGTGCACAGAAAATATATACCGCGCACGATCAACTCTCCGGAGCACTTTAGTCCGAGTGGAAAGCTCGAACGTTGTGCATACTTTGCACAGGATTTATACAATGTATATATATATATATATATATATATACGCATATAGGTGCTTAATATACCCGCCGAGCTTCGAAACTTTGAAGGTCGTGTTTTCGCAAGTTTTCCGCACGTAATAACGTTAAAACGCATAATATTACAATAATCGCGTGTACAGTTTCTTATTGCAGATCGTCCGTTCCTTTTAAAACATCCGCGAACATTAAACTCTTGTTGTACAAATAATATTACGAAATTTTTTTTCGCGATCTCTATCTCTCTCTCTCACTCTCTTTTTCTCCCGCGCTTTTATTCGGAATACAATAATATTCAATTACAACGGTTTAATTAGCCGACCGGTCGCGGCGGGGCGGGTAAAACTTTTTTACAACTTTTTCCCCGGGATACGCGCACGGCGCGTACCTATTAATCAAACGCTATACATATCCGTATACGCAATCGCATGTTTCTGCTAATATTTTAAAAAGATTAAACCATTTGATACGGTATCTTTTTGAACATTATTATAATTAAACTTTGAGACGTTTTTATGATAATGTAAACTATATACGTACAAAACGACATTATTCGCACGTTATATATAGCTGGTACCCTGCAGTTAGAATGCAGCTATGTATATTGTTCCGACTAGATGTTCTACGGAGCAGGATTTTTAAAAACGCGTTCAGAAATCGTCTTGCTCTAAAAATGCATTTCCGCCGAATTCGTGTACAGCGCAGTTCTTTTGAGCAAATGTTACAAAATATTCTACGTATATAGAAAAAGATATAGATGGTTCGATTCAAATAAAACTGCTGTGATATCCACAATCGACTTTTTTCATTTAAATTACGTCGACGAACTTGACAACAAACACGTTGAACAAAAAGTATATCATGAGATAACATTTATTAAATGTTAAAAATGAGTAAACTCTGTATCAGGCATAAAATGCGTTTTAATGTTGGCCGTGATAAGCGGTGGATCGATTTTACAATTTGAACTAATAGTTTAACTAATTTTCGTATCCAGCACACTAAACGGCACCTGCAGTATTTCATCGAAGAATTTATTGGTTTTATATTGATCATTTTTTTTTCTACCATAAATCTTTCAGTTAAGATTTCAGCAACGAGCATACTCAGTCCAAAATTAGATCACACTCTGACAGCCGACGTAACCGCATTGACAGCAACATTCACACAATCCACACTAATTACTACCATCATAATATGCAGTACCATTTACCATTTTCAATCAAAATTATAATATCAGGAGTATTTCAATATTGTCACACCACCAAAATATTACGCACAACTCGATCATTCACCGATTTACATAGTTTACATATTTGCTCGCGTGTTTTAACTAACCAGATGGACTGCGAACTACTTTTGAAGCATTCTCTCAGTACTAAAAAAAAGTGTTTTAGACAGAAAAAACGTACATTATTTGTTTTACGAATAAGTTTGCTCACGCATCCACTTAGCCTCAATAATAATTAAATGTCGAAAAAAGTTTCGTGAACAGTACTTATATCTAATAATTTATTAGGGTAATTTTTTCGGTGCGTACTTATTGTCGGAAGCTATGTAGTTGTGTGAATTGGTACTTTTTAATGGAATTGAAAAGTTCTTGCCGATGTCAGTTCCCTAATTGAATGAAAATAAATTCACCGCAGTTTCTTGCGCAAAGTTCGATACGATGCGTGTACAGCGTGTATATACTGTATACAGCCGGTATCCTTCTAATTAAAGAAATAAAATAGGGCTTGCCCAGGATGATGAAATTCCGATGGATGGTTTTGATTTTCTTTTTTTTTTTTTTTCTTCTCGTGTTCCGTATCTCCTTTGTTCGGTCGTTCGGATGTTGTTGATAAATGAAAAGCACGGTAAAATGGTTCGCTAAAAAATGTACCGCACAAAAGAAAAATAAGACAAGGAGACGTAAATATCTGAAGAATTTGACGGAGGCGTATTATGTACGACGTGAAAGGCACTTGTATTTGTAGTTAGGTAGCTAATTCATGAAAAATAAAAACTTGAAATTGTGCATAAGGTTTTTGTACGAATTGTTCTTGGATTGTTAGGTTATCTGAATTGAAACACTGTACCAAGGACGATGCGCTACTATAATACACTGTATAGTGACTGTGCATTGTTTAACTTCTACAAATTATTAGTCATCGTGAATCACGATCGGATATTATGATATAATCGATAGATGAAAAATAATTAACGTACTTCACGGACAGATTGAAAGTATGCGATAACGCAGCTAACTGTTGATGGTTTTTTTGAAAAGCTTTTGTAATAGCACACGATCTAATCGTTGACAAAAAAAAAAACTTTCGAACCGGCAAACATAACGTTAAAAGGACCTCTGTCGATTTAATTTGTCAAACCCGCTGATCTAAAATATTATTTTTCACTCGTCCTGCATGTCGTCCGCGCTACCTACAATATCGTGTACAATACAATAAACACGTGACACGTAAATCGTAGAATTACAATAATACTGTTGTATGCGCTACGCGATTGTTAACAGTATACGTACTACGCGCAGCTATATTGGCGTTCGCGATGATCTCGGTGTTTAAGACTCTCCAAGATCGTATAGAAAACGTATAGGCACCTTAGGTACTCTGCACATGTACATATGATTCACTTTTAGTACCACTCCGGTCCAAGTGCACACCGATACGTCATCGTGAACTCGAGAGTAGAGACATATTTTCTTGCAGATTGTCCAAGATCTGCATCCAGGTCGTTGAAACGTTCAGTGCAATTTTACCGCGTTTCGTCTCCGACTGGATTGCGCGTGGAAAACCTTGAACCTATACTACGCGAATACGCGTGCACGTACAAACGCGACGAATACCCTTGAGATATGGCCGAAGTAATATGTTAAAAAAGCAAATCGCAGTACATTGTATATTCAATTAATTTCTCCGCGGGCCGAGATCCGGCCTTTGTGTTGCGGTTTTCTTCATCATATAATATCGGTCGAAAACCCTATACAAATTCAATGCCGGGCGGACGGAAGCACACGCGCGCACCGGACGCATCCTTTAGACATAATATAACGTGTACATTGTACGTATGTGGGCATACAATATGCGAGGTAGTTACGCGTATACCTGCATGCGAACCGCGTACAGTGCAGTCGGCGGCGGTTGATTGAAATTCATATCGCGGCCGCCGATTTGCCGTGGATCGTACTAATGGTACAACCCTGTACACAATCCGACCGTGTACAGCCCTATGACGTGCGCGCGTATTAATTCTCCAATGTCCAGTGTTGTCTGGCGTTGCGGTAATATATTTTATGCGCGCCGTCTGAATCACGTGTACAATATGGTATATGCCGCCTGAATTACCGCGTACCCCCCCCCACTCCATCCCCGCTCGTCGGATAACATGAGTCATAACGCGTGTAATCATACTGTCGTAGGCGCGCGGCCACGGTTTTTAGTTGATCTCGCACGTTTGATAAAATTGTACTCGTAGAAGTATCAGTCCCCTCCCCTATACGCACGCGCACCCCCTTCGCAATCAACACGCGATTGTTGTGCAAAGTAAACAAAGTGTTTTCTCGTTTCACCACTCCCGCATCGTCTATATAAAATATATTATACCGCAGTCGAACGATCGTAGGCCTTGAACATACGTGCCAACGTACTAACCGATGTAGGTATAAACAAGCGACTTCGTACATCATATAATAAGGACCGTATACTTGTGTCGACGAGCAGACCGCGATTATGTCGTCATATCCATCGTGTAAATTGTAGATATCTATATAGAACCTCTCGGGTTATCAATTATTTGCAGCCATCCAAATTTTTAGAAATCACTGCTTTCGGGTAGTTGAAAATTAACTTAAATATGCGCAAGAACATTTTCAATTATATTTCTCATACGTGGCCACCAAATCAGATGACGTGTCAATTATTAAAACAACAGAGCAATCCATACTCTGAGGTTGTATTACATTTTTGATTTGTTCAATTAATCACCAAATTCCAAGTACAAGACTGCAGCCTTGTTTCGAATTGTAGCGTTATTATGCGTTGAATATAAACTTACCTATATACATGTATGAGTTGAGTGCAAGACAGCAACATTTAGAGTTGTATTGCATTTCATAAATATTGTATAATATTATTGTATAGAGCTCAAGTTCAGTAAATTGTACATGTTGTACATGGCGTAATATTTGATAATGTCACTTTGTAAAGCATATGTTATTACAAGTATTTAAGTTTTAAACTTCAAATGCGTAACTATAAAACCTTTTATAATATCTTAGGTTCATACATTAAACTCCAAATCGGTTTTTTCTCAAAACCATTCAATTTGTGTTCTTAGTTGGTCTTGTTCTAGCTGTGCGTTGAGCTTCGCCGTGACGACATTATAATAAAAAACTCTCTGTGAGGATATAAGTGCATATACGATCGTCCTGCCGGTGGTGCGACGGTTTTGTCTTTGGCTCAGCGAATATTTCTCTCCGCGGCGTTTAAGCCACCGCCGCCACCGCGCGTCGACGATCTAGACTCTAGAGGGATTACCGCAATGATATATACCGCGAGATTAACCGACCGTGCAGTCTTGGACGAGCATCGAAACGCTCGATTAATACACGTTCGCCGCGTGATAAAATACAGATATATTTGTATATTATGCGTGGCAGACGACAGTAAGTTTAGCTGCGGAGGTTTTTTCTCCTTTTTTTTTTTTCTTTGTTGAGAATAAAAATACAAAGAAACAATGCGTATTTCGGATTTTAACAGCGTGCGGCGTTGTTGACGAGAATAATCTGGAGCCGTATATTATGCGCACGCAGCTGCTGCTGCAGTTCATATTATTATTATCGTGCCGGGAAGACAAATGATTGACCGCGGCGGTCCTATGGTAGTATATTTACCCACTTTGTTTTTGAACGTCGTCGCGAATTCGTAACGCGACCGTTTACACCGCGAAATCAGACGTCACACGTGCGATGCGTTTTAATATAATATTACAAGACGTCGATGTGCGATGTGAACGAAATCCGTCGCACGTATCGAAAACGAAATGTTGTACCGACCGACTGCAGACTAGGTCGAGACTATAATGTCATGTTTAATACATACAAGACGCGCAAGAACGTCTAAACGTTCAAAATCACGCGTTCAGCTTGCGCGCATTTTTTTTTTATTCGCGCAAAACCGTGCAAAACAAGTAAACAATAGTAATAACTGCAGGCGCACCTACCTGAAGCACGATGCAGCTCGACCGACGAAGTACACTTGGAAACTAGTCGTTCAACTGCGGCACGACCGAATTGATAACGCGTAGACAACACGGGATGATATCCACCGTCCTGTCGTTTTTCACATCGCTCGTCTGAAAGAAAATTCAACGATTCTATACTTTGAAACGGCTAACGTGGACGCAAGGGGTAAAACCAAATGTTAGGACATCGTTTTAGAGTTATCGGTCCCTGAGCTTAATATCAACATGATGTACATAATTTATTATCGATTGCGACGCGGAAACAATGATATCCTCGGCCTACGGTGATATCACAAATCGATTTTTCCTCCAACGTGGCTCTACTTCGTACGGATATAGCTGCGGACTGTTCGTCCGAGCGCAACGTCTTAGTAACAGTATAAGACACACGCTCTTGAAGGGATCCGTTCAAAATAGTATGTCTAGCGGGAGTATGTATAATCCTGTAACCTACCCGTATTCCAATTAATACTTTCCTCATTCTATACGTCAATATTATGAATGATTCGTCAGACATGATGGGATCAAACATAAACACATTATAGTGATGAATAAATAATCACGTATGATATAATACACTTAATATATATTTTTTTAAATAGTAAAATGTTCAAAAACGTAATGACAAATGAAAATGTCCATCGGCCGGTCGATTGAATCACGTGAATGGAAATAAATTATTTGAAATTAATAGATTAATTTTCGCGATCGAACGAGCGTTTTTTATCGATCGTGATCTGAATATGCGTGCGTACACGTGTCTTGTGTCGGGTGATTGTTATTTTTAAAACGCACGCGGTCCGTGCGCGACTATAGCTTCAATGAGGATGTTACGACGGTCACCATTTTATCGTACATCTTGTCCACCGCGGTGGTGACTTGGTGTCACGATCATATTATTACTAACGTTATAATGTTCTGTTCATTTATATAATTGTCCTTTTGTATATATTGGGCTCAGCCCGTTCAAATTAATAATAAATAAACGATATGCGTCTCGTCGCGGGTACGATCGTAAAACCGATGAGATTCGTACGGCCGATAAGCTGATAATATTGATAATACGGTACAACGGTATCGCGTTCCTGCAACTGGTTTCCGCGTTTGACACCAGTTACCCTAAACCGTCAAGTTACATATCCTACACCGTCAATTAGCGCGCGCCGAAACCAGTTTCGCTTTTCACCGCGTTCGGCGTTTGCTTTGAACACCGTACGATTATATGTTATTAAAATATATCGACGCATTGCTGCGCGATCACGACGACGTTAATGATTATTAGTCGAGAGATTTTAATTACGCGTCGCGCCGTTTAACGTCGATAATCATCATGTCCGACGGGCGAAAACATTGTGCCATTGCGCGGTGGTCGCTTGAACGTTTTTATTGTCGTGACGTATTGTCTTTGAATACTGGCTTACGTGCCGTTAGAGATCTCCGACGGGCGAGTATAATATGCAGCTTTTGCTCCAGGGCGGTAAATTTATAGGGGCGAAATACAAGTTGTGATGTTCAAATTATTAACATTTAGTAAAGTTTTTTCTCAATCTTAAGTCGAGTAATAATGGGTTAAGTTAATGAATATGTCATACTTTCATTTTAAGCAACAAATGCCTGGTCAATAGTCAGAGTTAATAATATACGTGAATTCTTATTTTAAAAATATATAATAACTTTATAGCACTGAATAGACTATACTACGTACTTATATGGTCTATAAAGCGCATATTTTATCGCCATGGTTGTAATGGTATTAATTACACTAATCACAGTATACCTACGTAGAATATACGTAAAATTACGTAAAATAGTGCTATAAATATGACAAAAGAACATGGAAACGTGAGAACGTCATTAACATGCCAAATAAACGATTTTCGTGGTTTTTTCTAATCGATTTGCTGCAGCGCCGTCGGTGTAGCGTCCTTATCGTCCTGTCCTATTAATTTTTTACAAAGGGTGATGAAATAATTTAATTAAGCTGCAATGAATACTGTAAAAAGGCAATAGAATTAAATAAAAAGCCTAAACACATAATTGATGAATGCCAAAAATTGGACAGTTTTTTAAAAAAGTTATTACCAAATTATCACCATGATTATTGTTTAAACGCTTTACTCCGGGGACGCGACGTTCGTTGGACGCTGATTCCGACGTAATACGGCGTACACTTCCGCGTTGAATCAGGGGTGGATTTTGAGGGAATGCTCGGGAGCTGAAGCACTAACCGTTCCGCGTGTTGAACTTTTTTTTCTGTATTATAAATTAATTAGACATCAGATATTAATAATTGTAAACTCGGCTGGATGATTTTCGCTAAATGTCATCATGATGAGTATTCACACAAAGAGGGGACTAATCATATATCTCTGAAGAATATGACCATCATGTACAACTGATTTTCACGACCGTTTAAGCACCAAATTATTAATTTGTTTTTGCCCCGAAGTAGTGCATAATAAATATCTACCTAAAAAGCATTATCGTCATAATAGCACCCACCGTAAAAAAATCCCTTAGATCTGGCACTGCATTGAATCAATACGAAGTACAATGAAGAAGATTGAAATGGTTTATATCGAAGGTCACGTTATTTAAGTTTAATAACCAATGGCCGACATGTGGCGATGTTTGCCGCCGAAAAACGTGTGACGGATAATATCTGCGCGAGTTGTGTGCATCACGCGTACGGCGTAAGAAACGTATAACGTGTCGGAGCAACCCGGCATTGGTTTTTTTCGCGTAACAATATAGATTTTTTGTTTGCCGGAAAGTCGAATACTACGCGTGGACACTGATTAATTAATAAACTTTGTATATTGAATATTATGGTAAATATATTTATTAATCAATAGCGCAGGTAATGAACTGTACACGTACAAAGACTTAAAAATAGGTGTGGCTAATGGGTACATATTAACATTATGGTTATTAGTGGACTAGTGACACAGGACTACGATTCTATAGCATTTGCAGCCAACTATAATAGAATACTGATTAAAGTAGTACGGTAAGCTTAATAAATTGGTCTTATGTATCAAGGATTTCAAATCTAAAATCTATTACTGCATATTTTTGCATGTTTTTAGAATTTTAGTTTCAAATGTTATTCCTCCAGTTTTGGTGCAATTTCTTACTTATACAATACGCATAGCGTGTGATTTATTTCGTGTTTCATTAATCTCGCAAATTAAATTACAATTATAGAAATAATTGTTGCGACTTTAATTCCAGTTTTTATACATTTATTAGCTAGTTTATGAATAATTATTAAATATAACGGAAGAAAATAAATTTAAAAAAAATAAAACTATATAAATTGTCTTTATGCTATTTTTGTTTTTTAAGTTATATTATAGCCCTTATTTTAAGATTTTTAGGTCATGAAATAGAGCATATTTTAGCATTATAAAATCCGAAGCCCTAGCTTATTACTGTATAATGTAGTCTATACGCCGAATAATAACAAATCGTTTTCGCGTGATTTTCGACTGCAGGCAAGACGTTTCGATATTCTCCTGGCGCTCATCCTTCTACACACACACACACACACACACACACACACACACACACACACATATGTACACTCTCTCTTTCTTACACACGTACACGTTTACGGACACGTCGCGCGAGTTCGAGGAACACGACGCGGATTCTACTCATTGCCGTCGCCGTTAAAGGATCACGACTTTCCTACTTATGTCTCAATCGAAACGACGATCTCGATGGTTTTCAATTAATTCACATCGTGTCTCCGGGGTCCACGATTTCCCGCGACCGTCGCGGCGTAGTCGGTGTTACGCGCGTGTGCACTTTGTTGTACAAATGAAATACCGCGTATGCCGCGTACTCGTGTATACGCACACTTATATATACATGTATTTATACTTTTTATTATATTATTATTTTTCATTCTTCTGTTGTGCCGAATCTTTTGTTACGCGGCCGACGCGACGCGGTAATAACGGTCACAGATACCGTTGTCGGATGTTCGATATTGTATTCTCTTTTTCTCTTGGTCTCACCCCGTCCCTTGAAATCCCTTGACATATTATACCGTGCACATATGTGCGCGCGTACAGTGCGACCACGGTCTTCCGCGCCGACGGAATTGTGTATTGGAACGTTATACACCGCGCGCTGTCTGCTGCGGCAGGGGCGACGCGGACAATGCGAACGAGCATGCGCGTTCACTGCAGCGGCGCGGGTCGGCGGCTCGTCTCGCGGAGAGATTGAAAACGAAACGAAAAGAATAGAAAAAAACGGGGGAAAAAAAAAGAAAAGACGGCCGACTGCAACGCCATAGTACGTAATAATAATATTATATCGCCGTGTACAATAATACCGCGGCCATACGGAAAAAAAAACAATATGTCGGCCGTGGCTTGCGCGCGTATCATCATCGCGCACCGCGGACACGCGCGCGCAGCTGTGACGGGCTCGCGTTACGATATTATATTATTATTATTCTTGCGCGCACAACTGACCCCTTTTGCGGGGAGGGAGGGGGTGTGCTCCTCGGGATCCCGGAGCGGGCGGGGGCGAACACCAAGAACGTATACGTGCTTGTCCGCCATATCGTCCGGGAGGTAATGCGAACCGTTTGTTTCGTACAACAGCAGACGACTGCGGCGACGATAATAATAATAATAATAATAATAATAATCGTCAAACGATAACCAGGCCACCGCCGCGCCGGGTACGGTATTATATTATTATGGAACGTTAAATAGAACGTCGGCGGCGGCAAAGAGTATATTATTGTGTACGCGAACAGGAAAAAACGGTTAACAAAAAAACATAAAGTCTATGTGCCGGGCAGAAGGCGGTGCGTAAAAGGGGAAAACGTTTGCAGTTTTTTTTTTTCCCCCCTCCGTACGTATACATGTCCTTTCTGTAATACGCATACGTTGGCCTAGCACACTGCTGCGCGCGTATCGTATTGTTGTGCATACATTGCGCTCGCACACAAACGCGGTCACACGCGCGCAAATCTACGCACTAATACGGTGCACGTACGACGACAATAATTAACCCACACCCCGTTTTTGACTCTGGAGTACTTGGTCGGTGCGCCATTTTAAGTGCACCGCGCGCGCCGTACACGATATGCATATTATTGTGTAGCTGCTGCGTTTCGCCGTCGTCACCCGCCCCCGCGCGTTCGCGATGCACTCGTAAACGCAACAGTGTCTATACTGTGTACACGTGCATATACGTATTGCTGATGCACTCTCGGTCCCTCGCGCACATGCAACAACGTTGCACACGCGACCGATCAGCTCGAGCTTGTTAATAATTGGCCCCTGTGGATAGCAGGTATATTTTCCATTTCAAATCTCATATTGGTAACGAAACGAATTTCGATTTCTTTCGAAACACGGCTGCCTTCGCGATTGTAACATGGATTTTCTTCTTCCGAATAATCAACACGGTTTATGCTGTACTATAGTACCGACACGCTTTGACCCTCGACGTGCGTAAACGGAAGTTCAAACAAACTATGTACATGTTGTATACACGGTTAAGATTTATTTTCGGAATTGTAAACGGAAACGGTTACATATTTCAAACCGTTTGAAAAATTATTGTTTTAATTTTTAATCATAATAATGATTTAAATTTACATAAACATATTTTTTATCGTAATTATTATTATTATTATTATTTTTGTTTTTTTCGCAGTAATACGAAACATTTATTTTATTATCTTCATGGCTCATTAGTCACTCGCGCGGCTAGTCCGTTCCCTTCGACTTACATTACACTAGGCATTAGATTAATTACTCGCTCACGTTTAATCACAGTGACGGGTATTAAATTTATTTATACACGTGCGTGTGAATTAGCCGAATAACTTCAACTTGTAAATACTTTACAAATACACAGTGTGTTATGCGCGTAATTTTTGTATAAAGATATTTACCAAACACACGTTCGTTTATCACGTTTCCATAATTTATATTCTTAGAAAAAAAAACCAGTAATAACAATAAAATAAATAGTATGGCGTGGTTGCAGTTGCGTAGAACTGTAGTTGGTCTGTCAGTGTTTTAATGCTAAGCGTGCATTTGCAATGCAAATACAAATAAAAGCAAAAATCGTCACACATACATGCGATTGTTTATTTCAGCAATACCATTTCACAGGTCCATTGTATATTGTACGTGGTTGTGTTGGACGGCTATACAAAATTACTATTCAAATATACGTTTAAAAGTTTTATAACATTGTTTTCGGTTTTTATGTTTTTGCCATCCGGTGTAATGAAATGAATATAGTTGAGTTGAATATTCTTCGCTTGAACAAAAATCCTGATGTTATACTATTTTCGAATAATGGATTGTATAGGTACATCAAGTAAACTATATACTATATAGTTATAATTTTTCAGAGATACGTGAACTTATAAATACTAATTTTATATTAAAGTAGTGATTTGATTACAAATACTCAACACTATTTACCAGTATACAACTATATTGACTAATATATAATGTATTTTCGTTATTATTTGTTGAAATATATGAAAAATAAAATGTGTACACAATTAATTCGAAATTTGGTTAGTGATTTAAGCAGGTCGGTAAACATTTGTGGAAGTCTGATTTTCATACAAAACTTGAATACTGTTAAATATAATAGGGGGGTTTTTTTTATATGTCGTTGTAGATTTTGGAACGCTAGCTGTGCCTAAGGAATTTTTAACCTCAAGCTATTTTTCAGTACAAAACCACCGATCGGAGTTCAGTCATTCACCGAAACGGTAATCGCGCTGTCTTTGTCTTTTTTTAATTAAAAACGAAGTATATGATCTACGTGTACGCTCTAATAGTCAATATAATTCAAGAAGTAATTATTATTTGTCACAAATTGTCTTCCAAAAAATATTTCTCGTCACTTCTGAGCTTTTAAGCTTTATTTTAATCGTATATATATATACATATATATATATATATATATATATATGTATATATATATATATAGTTTACAATCGACCTATCCGATGATTTTAATACTACGCGACGTTTCACGTTACAATAATATTGCGATTCGTGAATCGTGGGCGTGCTGCCGCAGCGTGCGCACGATGATGTAAATAATTATTTTAACTATCGCTGTAATACATGTGCAATATATTATCAGGACATTCGATCTAAGACCATAGTCATTTCACTTAAGCGCCTTTATCGCGAGCTCTACTACCGTGTACAGCGTACAACTTTTACGTATTAATAAGACTGTTGTACGGTTGCTCGTTTGAATACGATTCTTTATACCCTTACTCGTTCGTCCAGTACAATCCGCATGTGAGCACATTATGATGATCATAATTATCCTGTACGCATGTATGTAATATTTAATATATTAGGTACGACATGTACCTATATAACACGCAGAGTTCAACGCAGTGACGTCCGCCCCGGCGGATCGCGTGTCGACCACCGTCGGAATGCAATAATAATAATAATTATTATTATTGGTATCGATAAAACGCGTTTCGTGTACATCATAATAATAAATCGTGTACGTAATATAGTATAATCGGTAGCAGTAGTATTTTATTATCATAGGTATGTAACATATAAACGTGTTTACGTGCACCCGCAGACCGGATCTGGACGTCCGGTCTGTCGCCTGTTTTCCGTCGGGTTGCCACCGTCCTAAGTGCACACACACAGGACCTCTGATAATTTCGTGTCGGGAAATCGACAAATTCATTAGCCCCGCGCGAGAATCCCTCTGGGAAACGCTTCGTTTAAATATTCATAAGACCAATTAATACGGGCGTTATCCTCTGCTACACGCACAGACGACGTTGGCCCCGGTTCGGCGGTCGTGTACACAATATTACGATCACTGCTGTGCTCGCCGCCGAACTGGAAGGCGGACGGGCTTTCGGTGTTGCGATTAATGCCATAGAATTGAATATTTCTCAGGTACACGAGATCGCGAGCCCGACCGATTGCACCGCAGCGG
Source organism: Periphyllus acericola (assembly GCA_949715065.1). NCBI lineage: Eukaryota > Metazoa > Arthropoda > Insecta > Hemiptera > Aphididae > Periphyllus > Periphyllus acericola. Next base: position 26,172,263 of record OX454269.1, read on the forward strand.
TTTGTTTTCGCGCGAAACCGCCCCGGACGATATACAATATATATATAGACGTATGCTCGTATGCATAATAATGAACGCGGCGAATCGGCTTTACAACAATGTTTACATATCGTATAAATATGTGTATATGTATTATGTGTACGTGTATTTAAATTGGCGAACGCGCTGAATAATGGCACGCACAATGCCCCCGCGGCAAGACACTTCTGCGGACAGGAATCTGCATGCACACATAATGTATAGCCGAGATTACTTGAGAACGAAATAAACCTAACATTCGTAGAGGTGCTAACTTGTGCTTCGATGTTCCGACCGGTGCGCGTGAGACTACTGCAAGAGGCCGGTCGTCACGGTAGCATAAAGTGCGTTGATGGTATCGCGAGGACCGCGACTGCAGGGGTCTACGACTTTTTTAGCGGTGCCGCATTTAGACATTTTCCGCTCCGGTGCAAAAAAATAATAAAATCAGCGCCCTTTACCGGGACTTACCACCTGCCCACGGAGCATATGCGAGATGAACTCTAGATTCAAAGAAGAGAAACCATTGATTTCATAATAACAAGTGTTTTTTTTTTTAAACATCTCATAATAATTCCACTCTCCCCCTTTCTAAAATCTAGTGTATGCCATTCGAGCCCTGCTTCTTCTACTTCATTATTTTATTAGCACAATTTCAATTATAAAAGTTTAATAATTTACAAGCGGACAAATTTCCGACTACAACATTTTGGCGGCCGGAGAAGTTGTCGTTATTGCTGCGCCCTCCCCTATTGTGGCCCTGCTTTATAAGCATACATATACACTTCCACACTTGACACAAGGCAATATTATTGAAGTATATATTTTTATTGTACGAAAACGTGGCAGTCGCGATCACTTTAATATTGGTATATTGATGAAATATTCAAATTTGAATTAAACACGAAACGATGTAAATAAATGAATGTAAATAAATAAATTACTATGTAAATTTGAATAAAAACTGATAGTTTGAAACAGTAATATATTTAAATAAATTGTTAAAGCTAAAATTTATCGACGGGCCAAACATAAAGATTTCGAGGGCTGAACCCTGCACAGAATCTTGATCGTATTTGAAACGGTTTAAAGTATTTATGTGCTCCAAGTATAATATATAGTGCGCTGCAATGACATGATCACATGACAATCACGCGTGAGCGTGTACGTACTCGTAATATATGTATTAATTTTTTTCTCTCATCCGAAATCGTTTTTAATTTAAACCTAACCATTTTTTTTTTTTTGTTTTCCGTTAAAATCAGAAACGTTGCCTCGCTTAAATGCAATTAACGTGGAAATGGTGACGACGCGGGAGGGAGGAAAAATGTAATTAAATGTAACAGCACACGCGGAATATCGGACTGCGGTAATATAATATATACTTATCCTATAACACAATGATCGATAATTTCGCGTTACACGATTAGAATATTTAGCTTAAAATTCTACTAGTCTCATTGTAGCCGCACGTAATTATTTCAATCCCGACAACGGCAACGGATACAACAATATATCGATCGATTTGCACCTACGCCATTATAAGTATAATATAGTTTGGACGGTGGAGGGGATCGAGTTTTTTTTACCGCTATACCGAAGGCTGTATACACACGCGTATTATACACCTCTACGTCTGCGTAAACAATTCCACGTGTAATTTATTTCGTTCTCATTTTTATTAAAACATCACAAGCGAACGTTCGAATTATGCAAATACATTTCCTACACACTAATTATCGTAATTTTTATCGTCGTGGAGCGATTCCGACCAAATGGTTTTCACTTTGCATTCAAATTAACTCGTATATATTATAATAACACGTCTCGACCGTACGATTTTCTCGAGCTGCTGCATTGCGAGCACCGAAAAACTGTACACTCGTCACTGTACATGCGATTCGTTCCCAGATCGTTCTCATATAAAATATTTAATACTCCCCACGACCGCGGTAGTCATCGGCTTTGCACGTTCTCTGTGTGCACGCAATAGCGGCGCCTAAATGCACAACCAATCGTCCGAAATGATCAAACAAATAACGATTGCTCCCCTAAGCGTACACGAATGAATTCATAATTCGGTAGGTATAGGTACACAGAGCGTGTCGAATTAAGACACATGCTTTCGGAAAACTTTTTTTTCGTACTCGCGCGAAATGTTCCGGACATCCTGATCCTCCTCCTGTGCAAGACAACGCGGGAGAAAAACGACGCTATAATACATTTAAATATCGCTGCCCATTATATTATAATGTATTGCCGCCGACAAACGATTTACTACTATAAACCGTATAGACCGGTTAACAGGCTTAACTAGATTTTCATTTCATCATTCATCACATCACATCACATCCCATCATTCACAATTTTCTTCATGTCTCACGTATTTTATCTCTATCGAAAAAGAAATTATTTTCGTTTGTTTCTGTTTGCACTTTTTTAAGACATTAATAATACTTATCGATACCTATAAGACATACTGCAGCGGACACTATACCCTACAGAAGAAATAACACATTTTAAAATAATAGTACGAGTGAACGATACTACAGAAGTCGTGCGTGTTGTTTGCGCGTAAAAATGTCATCTGTTGATTTTTCGATACGTTCAGTGTATTGTAATGTACCCCCATTGTAACCGTTGTTTTAACAACAGAATTCAACGTTCACGTGACCATAAATGTATTTGTTATCTGCGTGTTTCTATTCTTAAACTGTCATAAATCTTTTAACAACTCTAAACGGCTGCTACGAAGATGACTGGCTTGTTTTTTTTTAATTTTTTTTTTTTTTTACTCTGTATATAAAGGTAATTTATATTCGCCATGTCTTTGTCTTAAAACTAATTACCAAGTCCTATCACGTATTTATCGTATAAAGCGTGCGCGCGTGTACATGTAAGAATTAAGAAATCGGTTGTCAGGATTTCAAGCATTCCATCAAGTTGGATTTATTGCACCGCAAGTCGAAATCACTTCGCTGAGAAACAAACGCTCGCGGTTTTATACGTATTTCGGACGGCCTACTGCAGTTTGCTTTTCGCGTTCGTTTTGTTTTGCGTAATGTATACTAATATATAATAATATATAATATTAATTCTAATCTAACCTACGCGGCATAACGCGCGTCTAATCGAGCGATAACACAATTGTTTTTATTTATTTTTTTATTTTATTATTATATAACGGGCACAAGGCCCAATAATGCACAAATACATTTTACAGGTAATACAATTTAACAACATAAAGTAAATAAAAATGCTTAAGGTAAGGTTAGAAAAAAAAATTCAAACAATATAACATTTTGACGACATAGTAATTAATAATTAACAAAAAAAACACATATTAAATATAAATTATAGACTAAATATGGTAGGGTGCTCATTGGCCAAACGCATACTTCTATCCATTGTGTTGTTCTTACCATACTTGGTACGATGGAAAGGAATTACAAAAAGAAAAAATGATTGAGAGAAACGAGGTGGAACTCTAAAGTTAACTTGGGAGAGTAAGGAGGGAGCATCAATATGACCATTTATTAGCTTGCTCAAAAACACTAGATTCGTTGTCATACGTCTATCAACCAAGGAGATCAGTCGAAGCTTATTAGAGACAGGAAGGTAATCCTGCTTAATATTCTGTATTCAATGTAAAGAAAGTACATATATTGCAGTTTTTTACATCTGAAATCCTGAAGACGGGGTAAATAATTTTCGATCGTTTAACGTATGTTGGGGTGCGAGGATGGATATTATATTCGTCCGTCGCCCGTCGTCGGTGCCCATCTAATCCGGATCCCGTCAACTCACGCGTATACCGTCAGCACAATAATATTCGTTGTACCCGCAGTAGGTGCGCGCGTATTGTTATTATTACCGTTTACCGGTGTGCACGGCGCGAGCAGATATACATATTGTTATACCATATATACCCATGCGTGTGAGTGTGTTAACAACGTCGTGTTCGGTTCGACTTAACGCTGTATGCAAATATTACACTTCCCCTGTCCTCCCCCCCCACCCTCCCACCCGTAACCTAACGCGCGCGACGTTTTGCGCGTACGGAATAATTGGAGACTTGCGCAGACGCGTGTGCCACAATGCACGCTCGCCTGGAACGCGTTTAACAGCATCCGAGTGCGTTCGGTTCATATCGTTATTATAATAATAACGCGCGAGAGATCATGTTCTTAATATTATAATAATGTTGTCGCACGGCTAATCTCGGTGAAAATACTCGTATACTGTTACCGTTACGGTTCGTCTCGGGCTTGTACCGACTGGCGTCGTGTCTGGGCCACACGTAAACTGTTGCTCCGTTACACACAACACTATTATCATTATTATATATGTCTGTTGGCGAGTCCAAGTGAAAAGAAGGAGAAAAAGTTCGAAACGGCAAGGAAAAAAAATCGTCCTCGCGATCGTTAGGTACGGGTAAGCGTACATATTATAATACATCCATGTGTGCGCGTCATGTGCCTACACAAATAATACAACACGCTCACGTACGATACACGAGCACGGTAAAACGGTCGTAAAACGGTTCGTGTACGTGTGTATGAGAGAGCGCGCACGATGGTTTTTTATTTATTTTTTCTAAACAATTTTACCTCCGTTTCATGTCAAAACTGCGAGCAAACTCGTTTGGTTTTTTTCCCCCGATCGTTTCCATATTTCCTTATAAATATAATATTTTCGCCATACCCCGGCTCGAATACTACGTATAGAGTGTATCGGCAAAGGCGACAAACGTTTACCTGTTTGTAACGGAAAGTTAGCCCGCCTGTACTGCTTTGTTTACGGTACGCTATATTATGTACATAATGGTATATTTTATTATTGCAGTTAATTGTTGTAGTCCGTAGTAAAGGGTTCGTCCGGTACTGTAAATAAAATACAATAAAATATTTCACGAATATTGAATCGTTGATCACAAAAAACGGGCACATATATTTCCAATATTTTACAAAATTAACTTGTACTTTTAGAATTTACTATCGGTAAATGCATGGTTTTGTGCAAACGTGGCTCATGTCCTATTACACATATTATAGATACCCGAAGGAAAGGCAATTTTTTCCAAAAATATAATGTTTTTTCTGAGCATTTTTAAAGCCGGGACTTGTGCCCTATATATATAGCGATTCAGTTATTTTGATGAATGTGGGTGTTTCAAACACTGATATTTCCTTTGAGGTACACGCTATATCACCGTATACCGTGTAAAGCGGCGGTATACCCGCTACAATTTTTGAGTGAGCCGGACTAAAACTAAATTGTACATCTTAAAATCCAAAATTATTAATAAGTTAATACAATTGAATTACTTATTCCTCAGTTTTATTATACGCAATATCTTTTAAATTGATCTTATCTTATGATTCTTATTTATTTTATCTTTTCTACTTTTATTGAATCACCAGACACAAGAATAGGTATGACACGTGTTTAAAGATTTCTTAAACAACATCGTTTATTTATTTCCTTCACGCGGCGCATAGTTTTGTACAAACAGTTAGTCCCGCATATTGTTCGTTTTTAATTTATCACGTACTATTATAATATTTGATTATGTGATTAAGTTGATAATTTTAATCTTCCACGACGGCAAAACTCGAAGGGAACACAGAATATTTCAAGACAGTATTGGGAGATGGAATTTTTCTTTGTTTCTGGTAAAAAACACGAAGCTATTATTTTTAATCCGTCATAACACCGTATACATTATAATCAAATACGTAATAATATTCACCGTAACTATAGAAGTCTTATACTTTTATTTGAATTATTATCATAGGAAATGTCTGCGTTCACTTGAATTTTCAAAACTAATATTCGTCCCTTTTCTTAATTCTTTGTGAGGACCGCTTGGGGTCCTTGCAGAATCGGTAGAACTTATTTGTAGTCAAACTTGGTTAAAATCTTGTTAACCTTTATACCTAGATACCTGATAGCTGAAACTATTTCACTGTTTGCGAGTGTGGTTATTGATGGCTTTGCTGATATAAGTGATGAGTTATGAATTTAAATTATTTTTATTGAATGCCTGTTTAAATATATCATCGATACATTACCATGTTGTGTACACGTATCAGTATTAACTAAGCACGGAACATGTCGAGAGTGAAATAGTACATTCAGACTTTACCGGTCCGACTAAACATTTATTACAGTAGTATATAATAATGTATTATACTATCGTGGTATGAATGATATTTTAGCGGAACACACGATTGCGTTTAACTAAGATTTACGAAATCGAGATTGCCGATATGTAATAGCAATAATAGCTGGTGGAGAACTCGCTCGTCGTCATGCTTTATTGCGGTGCACTAAATCTCTGTTCAGAGATTGTTAGCGCGAGATACCTGGTCGTCCGTAGTGTATAATAATAACCCGACGTTTTGGCCGTTAATTTATTCATTTGCCGAGTAATTACGACGAAAATTCCCAAATTTCCCTAAGCAAATTAAATACGGTATACACTATTATATACGATGGCCGTGCGGTCTTATCCGCGCTACACTAAAAGTTCACCGTCGAACAATTCCAAATGGCCACCGGTTATAATAATGTATAGACGGTACGATTGAAAACATAAATTAGGTAAGCCAATTCCGAGTTTGAACCATTCCTTTGAGTTCGTTGTGAATAAACGTTTTATGTATACGCAAAGACATGTTTTTGTATTTTGTTCGCGTACAGCATAATATATAACGTTCACGGGACGATATAATGTATTTTGTTTACGTTATGCGTAGTTCGACTGAAAGCCTAATCAGGTATATTACGTGGAATATGCGACTATAGGAACGTCTTTTGAGTGCGATATTGGAATAATATGTTCGTTTTCAATGCTGCAAAACGCGCGTATTACGTGGTTATCAGACTTGGGATTTTATAGCATTTGCATATTTCTTATGAGATGTCTAAGAAATAGCAGAGTAAGCTAATAATGTGTTTCATGATACAGAGAACTCAAATGAAACATTTTATTTTGCGTATTTTTGTAATTTTGCAGATTTTGGTGATATTTTTTAACTTTTCCAGATAATTTGCTTTTTTACCAGTCTTTTTTGATTCAAAACTGGTCATATTTTATGAAATTATATTTTAGTAAACGAGTTTTAAGATTATTGTCATGTAATATAATATTCCGAATAAATATTCCGATTAAATAAACAGATCAATTACGTGGATACCTGATGCAACGCCAGAATTGAACAACACTGCGCCTTTCATAATTTCGTATTAGCTGAGTGTAATTTTCAATTTTTGATTATCTTATAATTTTGTTGGATTTTTTTCTGTCGATATCGACAGTGATAGCCACTGATAGGGTAGTTTTTTTACAGCCCTTCATGATTATGAACTAAGTGACCAATTTATTTAAAAACTTGAGTAACTACACATAATTATTTCCAAGTGATTATTCAATTTCCGTTTTTTTTTTTTTCATATTTTGTTGTTTTTAGTTTTTGTTGCATATTTTTAGCGCATATTTAGCGATATTCAAGGTAATATTATAGCGCATATTTATGCAATTTTAAGTGCTATAAAGTCCCAATCTTGGTGATTATTATTGTGAACAAACAAAAACATAAAGCTGGTCGTGAAGTCAATGTTTTCAAACGTATAAACTGTTTTAAATGACCTATCGTAAAAGAAAACAATAATTTATTCGAAAATGTAATCTGCGATCAAAACGTTACAATGATGATTCATGGATATTACATAACAGTATACATGAGTAGGGCGCCTCTACGGGAAACGAATAAACTCGTAATTAATTATTCTTTACTCCGCTGTTTTAACAAGTTGTTTCCCGCAGGAAGCCAGATGAATTATTTACTCTCCACGCAAGAGAAAAAAATAATAATGCACTTCCGAAGATGAATTCCTGCGGCAACGATGGTATACTACTGTAGAAGATGTCGAATTTTCCTTGAAATTCCATCGTAGCCGAGTAAGCATAACGTTCGAGCACTCGCTGTATGACGCGTGCATCAGCAAAGTTCGAAGACCACACCTAGGTACATCGATTAACGGCGTTTGCTCGCACGACGAGATGTATTTACTTAACCGTGTACATTGTCTGCGTTCGGTTACGCGTTACGGTAGCAGTGTAACGGTAAACGGGTTACCGGGGTTATATTGTTACCGTCTGTAGACCGTCGCGACTTATTCGGACGCGTGTTGACGTTTCCAAAACGAATTTCGTGACACTTGGCGAGCACTCACGCGTGTTACAATCGTCGATACGGTAAACCGTCTATGAACACGTTCAGGGTGTACACCGCGATGATAACATATACTCGCGGGTAAACTGCACGTGTAATATATTGTTGCGATGGAAGGCCCGGATGGGGGTGGTGGGGGGGGGGGTGTAAGAGGTGAGTAGAATCGATGGAACGAATTGGGAACGTATGCAAATTCGCCAAATGAGTTTTCTACTCGGTCAATCTCACCCGAGCGCGGGCTATTAATATACGCGAGCGTCTCGAAAACAGCGGCCCCGGTGCATTTTTAATGCGAACCGTATACATTATATAATCCTCGGGCTCGCATATCCGGTGCCGCGGAGCGTTTCCGGCCGCGCCACGAGTGATTTCCTAATTTTAAGTTATTAATGCACCGCAGCGAGCACACGCCTCGCGCAGGTATAATATCTTTCAGAGGTCTCGGGGTTTTAAAAAGGGCAGGGGGGGGGGGGGTGCGGTGGTGGATAGCAGATTCGTACACGCGCGTATTATAATATTATGTGCTCTCTCCGCGCGTCTACGCACAATAAAAAAGCACCACCGCGTACGTACAACGGCAGGTCTTCCGGTTAATCCGCGGATCGACTTCGCGTGCATAATGTATACGCGTGTACACACGTGATAAGCAGTGCGCGTTTGTTCGCGATTCGATGTGAATGATTTTCCGCGGATTACCTGCCCACGAGGTTTTCCCTTCGTGCGCCGTTAAGTCTGTTCCGCGATGAGCTCGCGCGTGCGTTTTCTTGTCCACCGACGACGGCACGCGAAAACCGTCTGCCGCGCGAGGTAATGCTGCTAATATAGGACATGAACACGCGTCAAGTCGCTCATTTTTCAAGACCGACACACGCCGCGGCTTGGACCGTGTAGGCCAGTGTTTTGCAACATTTTTCGAATCGCGACCCCTGATTTAAAATTTTTTTTTTCTTGTAACGAGGCCCCTTCGAAGAATTAATAATAGAACATAAATTAGTTAATAACAAAAACGCTATACAGCTTGACGTACTATCGTACGTTCGAATACCGAACAAGTCATTCAATATATTTCCAAAATAATATACTTTGACGTGAAAAACTATTTGCGCATTATTTTTGCGACCCCTAAACTATCTTTCGTGGCCTCATCGGGGCTCGTGATGCCCAGGTTGAAAGCCGCTGATGTAAGCTATGGAATGTATATGTGAAGCATATAGGGGTTGGCCTCATTGCCTCAATGTAACCACTGCGCATGCGCGCTTATTGTTTAAAGTTGCCGCGGTGGTCGCTCCTCGTCCCACGCTATAGTGACTGCGTGGAGCTGTCTAACACGCATGCGTAACAGAGACTTTGGGACCAAAACGATTATATGGCTCAACGCACCGACCTAGTTCGATATTCTATTAAAGAAGCTACACCTCTGTCCAGTGAACACGATCCAAGCCAGCCCATGCCGAGGAACTCGTGCCTTTTTACAACGTCATCGCATAGGTAATACGTATACGTTACGAGTGGGCGAAAATAAAACTCCATCGAGAAAGAGAAAAAAGGTGTGAGAGAGAGATAGAGGGGGGATTATATAATACACGCGCGGTTGTGACATACGAGTACAACAAAAGCGCGTCGAGCGACTGTATAGGCTGTGGGAGGAAAAACTGCTTCGGCTTAGGCGTTTATTAAGCAATGTTACAGTATTTGAAGAGGTACATAAAAAATTGAGCATAACATTGTTTTTTTTTTTTAAAAAAAAAGCAAATTTTACCGTAATGCCCGATAATTTGATTTTATATAAAACAATGTGACAGTTTTCTATGAACCGTTTGGAAGTCTACCCTTGTCAGCGAGACCTGAACGGGATCAAATAAATTAATTTACTCGTAATTCACTTTTGGATTCTTCTTTTTTATTTTATTTTCGATTAAGAAAAATTGGCCGTTTATGTCACGCCAAACGAACATTAGATATATTCTCTTTTTATTACAACACCCCCCTCCCCCTTCCCACACAGATGATTTCTTTTCAATTACGCCACTGGCGCCGACGGTATCTAACACGCGCCGTAGCTTTATTACACGTCTCGCACGCGCGGGCCGACTACGCGGTTGACAGGTGACCGAACCGATGCGATTTATGGACGGTCTCCCGCTTGATCTCATTAACTCCGCGGCACAGCAGATCGATCGAAAGAGATATTAAACGGAAAAAAAACCCTTCGTCGGCTGATCAGGCGACGTTAATACTTTCTATGCATCGATATCACGATAATACTATGACGTCGCGGTATGATATAATAATAATATTCTGCTGATTCCAAAAAAAAAAAGAAAAATAACCGTAACGATACGGCCAGGGAGAGAAGGAGAGAGAGAGAGAGAGAGAGAGAGAGAGAGAAAGAAAAGAATATTTATTTTATAAACTGCGTTTCAGCTAGAGTTCATGCGTCATAATATTACGTGGTATAACAATATAATAAATATGTAAAAATACAAATATTGTTTACGTATATATTAATCCGCGTGTGGCCGATCGGAACTATCGATAAAAGCGTTTCCAACCGAATTTATATGCTCCCGTATTTGTTTTATTATACGTATACCTTTATGTCGTTATATAATACAGACTCAATATCTGTGCTCGATATAGAAATCGAAACTGCCCGAAATCGGTGTTTTATTTTAAACGATATGTATAATGCGGCAGTACTCCGCGGTGTACGGTTATTAATGGTGTTTTATGACGGACTTATTTATAGTAAGAATAATCTGGCGGTAAACAGCTGTACCCGATGTTTACGTGAACAAGTAAAAAAGGTAACTCTTTACGATTTATGAAAATAAATTATTTTCAATAAATCGTTAAATCCGCGATCATTCTTATTCCGGTTGATTATAGGTATTCATCGAATTGTTATTTTTCTATTTCGATAATGCTCGCAACAAAAAACATTGCATTCATGTTTTTCAGTTTATTTCCATTTTTTTTAAATTTAAATTTAAATCACGTTTTATTTACTTTTATACAACTATAAACGTACCCTAGATCCCTATAGGCCATACTATACAATAATTTATAGAGGTTCGTTGTGTAACGACGGAGATGGCACTTTTATGCTCGGAAGTCGGTAGTATAGTATATAGTTGGTAAAAATAATTAATAAAAGTTTAATTCGTTGAACAAAGCACAAAATAATGAAACACAAACGTTATTTTTGCTCAATTAACAACAAACTTGCACCCCAGGGCACAGTTTGAAAATCAATCATAAATTAGATGCAAATTTTATAATTTAATCATTACGGAGTACCTACATAAAAGAGAGTAGTGTAATCAATTCAAAATTAAGGTGTACATAATTTAGATGGTATTTTATAAAGGAAGAACGTAGACTAACTTAATCGCTCCAACATTATTTAAAATATCAGTTTACCGTGTTTTCCTAAGGTAAACTTAATTTAAATTATACACAACACAGCGTATATTAAATGGAATAAGCTCGGGATTATTTTCCTTCAAACTTGATTTCTCTAACATATTATTACGTACACCACTAGATCGTCGAGTTTAAAATGAAAATAATTGTCCCTTTAAATGTTCGTTTTTTTTTTACATAATCGTGCACACGCCCCCCGATACTAATAAAAATGTATACCTTTTTTTAAATCCGGAGAAAATACATAATTTTCCTATTATTGGTATTTTAAACGTCTTATTTATTATACAATGTTTCTCGGAAATCACTTTTACGATAGTTCGGAAAATATGTAAGTGACTCCAATATCATCATCGTCGATATCAACGTGTTATTTTTTTCGGTAACATAGGTAAATATGTTGTTGTTTGATTTGATTTTCAGACCTATCAACATTATCGCGACCGTAGTTATAGTTTCCACGCTAAAAATCGATACGCATACCGGGTCATGCCGTGACGAGTCTGATGAAAATATGATTCCTCGTTTTATTCTTTTTTTTAAATTTTCTTATTCAAAGAGACTCATATCGAAAATAAATTTGTCTCGACAATCAATAATCAACATACGAAAAATAAAACATCGAGATAAGAACCCCTATTGGAGAGGAAAAAGTGGATGGTAGCTATTACTAATCAAGGGCGCGGTGGAGGATTGAAAGACGCGTGAGGTGTAATAAATAGAAAAATCGTTGGTGAATTTCTTCTCGATTATACTGCGCAATACGTATCGCATTATTAACGCTGTAATATTATTGTTCTTCGCCGCCCGGACGTCACGCGAAGCCGTAATAAGTACACGTATTGTCCTTCCACGGTCGGTTCAGGAGGCGTTTTGATCGGAAAATAAATATCCGCCGCGCAACGTACGATGTACCTACATTTATATGTACATACACGGCCGGCAGCAATCACGCGCGATATCCGAGACGGGGGTGGGCCGCGGCGGCGACAAGACTCGCGCTGGTCTCGGTCACGGTATCCCGTGGAACGCATACCCTTAGGTACGTAACGCAGTGGTATACTTAGAGGCGTGCACCGGGCATAATAATAATAATAATAATAATAATAACAGTAATAACGCACTAGACCGCGGCGTACGAGCACGCATAAAGGACCCGGGGTAGGCGCTAACGGAAATTATTACACACGTCCACGTCATACGTACCATCTCCCTCACCCTCCCCACGCGCACACAATATAGGAGACTGATTACAGACCACTAGTCGGATAGAGGGTGGGAAGAAACAGTTCCCCTGTGCAGAGGAGCCGAATATTATTAACGTTGTACCACAATATCGAGTCAACTTCGACGTCGCCGCGGCGCTCATTCGTCCGCTTGTAGTTTACAACGCGATAATAATATAATATTCGTGTGTACAACGGCTCGCGATGTCCGGCGTCACGATGTCGTTTTTACATATTTACAACGTACTTCGCTCGAGTACAATCGTTCCGATCATCAAGTCCTGTCGCTTTAGATTTTCCACTTCCGCGCGCTTGAAATGGACTAACGCACAACTATTTATTTATTCATTACAAATATTCTGGTTTCTCCTTTTAAAATTAGAGTAACGGTATACCTACAATAAAAGTTACGTTATAACGCTATGATAGTAGAACATTTCTAAAAATACGATTTTCAACTAAGGATAATATTACAAAAATAAAATATCGAAACATACCATCATGGAATGAAGGGTCTTTATTGGCGAGTGACATGAGTGACATAATACGTCTTAGAGACTCATTTTATAAACAATTTGTGTTGAAGATAAAAATAAGGAAGACATTTTGACGTATTATTTGGACGTCGCACCCGGATATATTTTTCCGCCACTGATATCGTTAACTTTTGACAGGCAGGCCGATAGGTATAATATTGTAGATTCGGGTGATATACGGGTGGGCCTTGTGTAGAACTCTGTAAGTTATGAAAACATCTAAGCTATCTCTGCCGTCCAAGTGACTTTCTTATTGTTTTGCGATCGGAAACGCTAAGCATTTTGTAGCATACGTTTGGAATCGATCTGTGGGTCAATCTCATTATACTGTTGAATATGCAGATGTTAAATGATCACGTATTTTCCTTATCGCCGAAAAATCGAACGGCTTTATACCTGAACCAAACATTCACCTGCAGGTTGTAGTACTGTTCATCGGATTTTAAACGTTTTGCGAGCGACGGACGCCACATTGAAGACGCGTCGACGGATAAAAAAAAATTTAAATTATTGTTAAAACCACCGTAGTGTATAATACACCAACTCGTTAACATATTTTATTCCGATTGCATCGACGGGGAAATAATAAACAACCCCCCCAGGAGATCGCAAAACGAGTAAGGTCCGTCGCACAGATTATTTACGGATTTTTCATGCGCGCGTATTTCGTATCGCTCGTACAAGAAAATTCGAATCGTATTCAAAATCGGGTAAACACAATGCATCACCATCGTTTGACCGAATATCCCTCTTATGGTAATGTATAAGAATTGTTTTTTCACCATAAATCAGTCGCGTGCTTTTTCGGGTTTTCATCGCGCACAACCCCCCCCCCCCGTTTTGTTGGCGGGGCGGCGCGGAGCCGACTCGAACAATCTTGTCCGCGCCTCGTACATATAGTGCAGTACGATTCCGTCCCCGCGGAATAAGACAAAGGCAAATTTATTGTCGGCTGAACGGCCGATGAAGAAAATTACTCATTTTCCGCCGTGTGCCTAATTCTACACACGCGCCCGATGTGCGCACACGTTTTGTATACGTCACGTCGGATCGATTCGTACAGCGCATAAGAATACGCGACTAGAGTGTAACTATCGTTACTATTATACATATGTTACTTTTACTATTACTGTTATAGAAACATAATATAAGCTGACTATAAATGAAGTTTATAACAATTCCCAAGTTACCTTCAAATCTTGAAGAACTGCATAAAAGTGTCAGTGAATATTCGTTAATAACTAATCTCGGAGAAAACTTTATTTATGACAACGATTCTGTCAACAATATAATTACATTTACATGCACGCAGAACTTGGAACAACTCAAGAAAGCCGCTACGTTATTTGTCGATGGAACATTCAAAAGTTGTCCTAAGCAATTTTACCAATTATTTTCTATTTTTATCAAGGTACAAAACAGCTATGTTCCTGTCGTATTCAGCCTACTCCCAAACAAGACTACAGACACTTACATACTTGCATTAAATAAGGTCGCAAAATATCTAACAGTTGCAGTTGGCACGGTTTTCGTAGATTTTGAAACAGCTATCCATAGTGCCATAACTTCACAGCTACAGCAAGTTACAGTTAGAGGTTACAGATTCCATTTATGTCAGTCATGGTGGAGAAAAATTCAACAGTTTGGTCTCTCCAATGAATTTAAAGATAATGCTTCAGAAATCGGACAACTTCTGAAACTATTTTTTGGACTACCCTTATTATCACCCGAAGACGTCGAAGACTGTTTTTATAATGATTTGATGGCCATAAAACCTTGCTGCCCAAAATTGGATCAGTTCTTCGACTACATTCATGATACATACATAATGACAGACAGTATCTTTCCACCGAAAATTTGGGCTAGATTTGACAAAAATATTGATAGGACTATAAATTGTTGCGAATCGTTCCATTCAAAGCTGAATAAAGAATTTACATCTGCCCATCCTAAATATATTTTATTTTATGGAGACTTTAAATAGTATTCAGACATTAAATTATATTAAATTTCGAAGTAATAATACTAGAAAACTTACTAGCAAACAAGAAAAAAATAACAAATTCTTGGAAAATTGTATGACTGAGTACACTAATAAGAAGCTTACGCAAATTGAATACTTAAAGAAAGTTTGCTTTAAATTTGCAAATCAACGGTTTTAAATAATTGTATTTATTATATTTTATTATTTGCATTTTATACCTACACCTAGTGATGACTATAGTTGACTTCCAAATCAACGATTTAAAATTGTATATATTAATATATTATATCATTTTTTTTTATAACACACATTCACGCACATTTTTAACCAAGCCTTCTTTTAAGTTGACAGTCCTAAGCCATTGAAATTGGGAAGGAAAATGTGCGTAAATAAACGGGAACCAATTCAGCTCAACTTAATAAAATACCTTTTTTAAACGGGAACCAATTCAGCTTACCTTAATAAAAAACCTTTTTCAAACGGGAACCAATTCGGTACCAGCCCTCATGTGATATCGCTCTATCTAAATAGACACGATAATGGTTTAATTTTAAAAGCTCTTTTGACATATTACGTTTTTCTCAATTAGACAGATGGTAGCCCCCTAAAATCAGATTCCATCAAACGGACATGTTGCCATGTGAGACTGATCGGCTAAGGCGCTAAGCGAACAACACGAGTTATTATTAGTAAGCTATTTCAGGGCCTCCGCTGGGAATTTGAACTCGGTGAACAAAGTGGAGAGTGCGGAGTCAAACACAATGACAAATAGGTAAGAAAATATGGCTGGTTTACCTATTATGGCAAACTTAGAAATTAACGAAATTATGCTTTTGAAGTGTACAAACAAAAATTATTTACTTTTCAATTAATAGTGTATTTATATTATAACGGATATTTAATAACACATATTTTATCGTATTTTAAATGCCTATGAATTCAAAATGCCTGTTATTATTCGAGTTCAAGCAGATGATAAGGTATATTACGATTTAAGTCCAGGAATCGCATGGTAATAATAGTTATTCTGTTTTGTAAAAACGCGAACATAAACATCGAATCGGTTAATTATTCGCTCGCTAAATTCGCTGTAACCGTGTAGTAAACTGGCTTAATTTACGATACGAGGAAGTTATAAACTCAGGTAGGTTCAAAACGATGTTTAATTGTCTCCGAGACATCCGATTTAAATTAATGCTTATACGGTTTTTAGTGCCCCGTTGCACAACGGGCGTATCGTAAAATGTTCCAAGTGTCAAAGTCAGGAGCCGAGGTCAAATACATTAATTTCGAATATCATCGTGCCGAAACATAATCGGCCTCCGTTAGATATATGCTTTAATGTTTTATTCATTTTTTAAGGTACTCTAAAATTGTAATCCATGGAATCGAATACAGCATAGGTAGGACTCGGTATATTTAAATATTTAATTAAGCGTATTATTCCCGTATATATTGGAGTATGCATATTAATGAACTTTTTAACGTCGTTAGTACATTTATTTATCCGTCTGTGCAGCTAAAAAGCTACGCTGTTCGGTCAAAACCGTTTGATTCGTTTTATTGATTAAATTCGCGAGGTTAGATTTATTAATGGAAAAAATGTATGCACCCGTTCGTTCAGTCAACTATGCCTATTGATATTAAACAGCATAACATGTAAAATATATTTTAAATGGTATTCGCAACGGCAGAGCAAGTGAACATAATTGTGTAACGTTGGCTAGCGTAAATGTAATATATAATAACTCATCGTCTGATTTCGTGAAATAGAATAAGTAGTCCGGAAATTAGAAATTTTTTTATACAGATTACCTTAAATTATTAATTTTAATTCAAAAAGGGAATCAGAAGCCGCGCTCCTTTAATAAAATATGATCTTTTAGCCGCGAAAATATTTTTATTTTTATTTTTTCGTAGAAAATATTACTCAACATCCACGCAGATGTGAGTGAAAAATAATTATAACTTTTCAAAATGAACTATACAGATCATAATCTGTACAAAACCACAATCTACATGTTTTTTATATATGATTTCAATTTGAAATTTAAATGTTTAGATACATTTAAAAAATTGTGTTTATGAAAAAAGAATGCAATGATGTTGTTTGATTTATAATGAATAATAATAATCATTAACCATGCAGTATTTATATTACGTCTTTGGTACGAATAATGCCAATGGAATCTATCATTTTTTAAGATCCTTATCTTGAATTCAGAAGTAAAATGTAAAGAAAGTAATGAGCTATGAATTATAATTTCAAAGAAAAAACTGATATTTGTACAATGAAATATAATTCAAAAGAACTGTTCGATAACAATAGTTTAGTTTAAAACTCATGATATAATAAATTTGGATAGATAAATAATCTTCAATAAGGGTTTTCGTATCGTTAGTAAGATATGTACGGTCGTACGGACGAGAATATTATACTCGGGTATTTATGTATCGAGATCGATTGGAGGAAAATATCAAGATCTAGTCCGTATTTCGTTTACACCGTTGGATTTGTTACAATATCTCAATAGTATATTCGCTGAACAAAATTCTAAACGTCAATATAAGCACTTTTTATGGATTCGTTTTAGACTTTTAAGGTCCAAAATCAGCGTTCGGTGGGGTGCAGTTTTTGAGTACTCACTAGTCGCATTAAATAATAATAATAATGTATGCATATACGACTACAGTACGCGATTACGCGGACAGCGGGTGGATGTTTTATCAAAAAAAGCGTTTTATTAGTATACATTTCAAACTGAAAACCGACCGAGGTGTATACGATTTAATGTGTACAATAATACCGTATGACGATGAAACACGTTCTCTCAACCGAAACTATGTAAAAGAAATCCAGAGTAAAATATACATGTATCATGTTTAGATGTATTAGATATCTGCAGCACTCTAGTGAATACGTAGGGTGATTTTTTAACCATGTTGACCGTCTTTTTCCGCCGTAAAATTGGAATTTAAATCGAAACTCGAACGAATAGTTTTAGAATTATTCTCATTTAAGTGCAGTTAAGGAAAATAGTCTTGTTCAATCTAATATTACGATATAATTTGTATTTTTATCTATTCCAAAATTTCTACTAATTGACTGATTGATTGATTCACTGATGACGTGAATTTTACAGTTTTGGTACGCAATTTTAAATTTGAATAATTTTGAAAGAGTTGGTCCTAATTTTGACACGTTGCGTCCAAAAACTCCAGAAAAGTTAACTATAATAATTATATTTTGCGTAAAAAAAAAATGGTGTTCCCATTTGAATAACAAACTTTTTGTAGCCCCACATGACACCCTTAAGGTGGGATGCAAAGAAAAAGGTTATGGAAAAAGCAGCTTTTATGGTAACTTGAACGCTAAAAAAATGAAACGAATTCCAAATTCCAAACATTTTCACGGCCAAGAAAGGGGCGGTGGTCGTGGTCAAAATATCACCCTGTACAAGAACGCTTTGTGGTACGACAAACGCGCGCGTTTACATAACCACGAGCAAATGCGTGTTTGAACGCGTAAAACCGTGCCGAGGGGAGAGGATCGATATTTTTCGAACGGGGCGAGAGAAAATCGAATTACGTTCGGAAAAGACGAATAGGTCGCGCGGTATGGTACTATATCGCCGGGCTGTACGACTGCGGTATTCTCGCCGTTATGATAATGTTATGCGGGCGCCGCCGTGGGGATGATTCGGAGACGGGAGAATTACATCCAATTTAGCCGGTCGTAGAGCCGCAGTAACCTATCCGACGATTTCGTTTTATACGCGCGCGTGGTTAATACCATTACGACCGAACGCCGCCGCGGCGAAGGGCGGGTAGGTAATCTCGTTTGTGCGCGCGCTGTCCGCCGGGCACTCGCGGACGATTGTCCGAACACGTCATCGGGTTTCATTTGATCGCGTTTTCACTTGAACCGCGGGTGTGCGGTTGTTCGCACAAAAATAAAATCAAAAACCCCGTAGCGTGTTAATCAGGAAATACCGCCGAAACCTTGTTTTAAAACACTTCATATACGTTTCAGACTTAAAAACCATTCAAATCCTTTAATTTCCGCTCTCGGTTCCGACTCCGGGTAATCTTCTTAGACGACAAAATGAGACATCGGTGTAAAAACTTTAATCCCAACTAAAAGAATAGGTGTTGAAAACAATCAAGTCTGATTTAATCAATTTATCTTTTTATAATGTGATATACTCGTAATTATTGGGTGGCTTGCTTTTATCATGTGTATCCGCGTCATGATTATAGCGAAAAAATAACTCACGAATCCAACGGTTAACTACTTGGCGTCGTCACCGTTGAATCGGTGTGTATCTATAAGACGTGAACTCGACCCGGATAGTGCGTGTGAGACGTCAGTTGATGTCACATGTTTATACGGTTTCCGCAAGTAGACAACAATAATAATTATAATACCATGTACGTAATTTTATTTTATTTTATATTCATTTCTACAGGTAGAATTCTGTGGGGCCAATGAGAATACTTCTGGTGATGCTCTAGACATTCATTCGTTACTACACATGATAGATACTTGATACGAGGGAATGGGGAAAGGAGAATGTTTACGAAATAAATCATTGTTTGAATCGATCGTCGTAGATCTGCTCATAAATATAGCAATCGTGATGTAGGAACGCACGAGGTCATCGATAACGCGGCAGCTTGGGTATAAGTTATAGTAACAATGAACTACAATCTGCGAGTATGCCGTCAAAAGTCGTATACAGGATGATTTTTTAACCATGATCAGTGCTCAACACTTTTTTGGCCGAAAATTGCTTAAATTTGGACCTTTTTTTAAATGTCCAAGGTAACATAAAACTTATAATCTTATAACTTTTTTTTCATGCTAATTAAGGGTGTCTTATGGGATTGTGGAAATACAAACTTTGTTTTTTCAAATCGAAACAACATTTTTTTTATACAAATTATAATTCGGTTAATGTTTTGGAACTTCTTTTCTTTTTATGTAACGTAGTCAAAATTTGGACCAATACTTTCGGAATTATTTAAATTCAAAATTTCATATGAGAAGTGTAAAATTAATCTTGAATTAATAGCAATTAGCGATCACATGTAATTAATAATTATATCATAATATAAGGTTAATATAAGACTATTTTCCTGAGTACTTAAATTAAAATAGTTCAAAAACTACACGTCCGAATTTTGATTTCGATACATCGAAATTCACTAAAAAATGCCCTCAATAAAATACCGCGGAGAAAAAAGGATGAATCCATTTGAAAAATAAAAGTTCGTATCGCCACAGGACACCCTTAATCTAGCGTGAAAAAATAAAAAAATAATGAAAAACATGGCTATTGTGGTAACTTAGACATAAAAAAATAAATGTCATATTTAACTATTTAGCAATTTACAGCCAAAAGGGAAGTTAGCATGGTTAAAAATCACCCTGTAAATATTATAATATAATTCGTGTAATGTGTGTTACAATAGTGTGTGTGTAGTAATCGGGTTAATTGTGATCTGGATATTTTTGCATGTGGCAATGGCGTAATAAAAGATGGTTGCAATGGGGTAGCAGCAGACTCATGATATTTTTAAGAATATTTAGAATTTATCGCTTCACTTTACGCAGCTGGCATGGCCATATTTGCTATACACGATGATCGCGTTTTATTTTCAGCACATTTCGCTCGTTAAAAGATTATGTTTATTACATTGAAATATTAATTTATTCATTAAGTTTTCTTTTAATAGCTATTTAATAAGAAAACATTAATTTTATGTACTTTTTAAGGGTTACGCATTTTGTGAAACCCAAGTAGGTACCTAAGTGATATTATCTGCAGTGTAGTTGTATAATAATATTATGTGCTTGGTTCATTGTATTTACAACACTCCAGGCTCGCGCAGTTAGTATACAATATTTACTTTCGTCAAGGAATCGTAGCCAAAAAGGTAAGTCGAACTAAGTTCATTAGTCTAAATCCGGATTAGGATCAAGGACTGTGGATCCTAAACGAAAAACGAGTTGCACAGCAGAGAAAACGAGAGTATGTACACATAGGGAAATATACGATACGTTGATTTATCATCTTTTTTCCCTCCTCCTCCGATTCGACCCACGATAGCATAATTGCAACTGGTAGGTACAAGTATAATATTAAAACGACCGCTCCGATATCTGCACGTATATATAATAGGTACCTAGGTACGAACCGCTTACCGCCAATACCGCGGTTGCGCTGCAGCGAGTAGGTACACATAAATGCGCGGTGTATACGTTGAAACCTGCTATCAGTTACGTTTTTACACGTATAATTTATTCGGTGGAAAAATCGCGGTTAGCGCACGTTTCGAACCGTTGTAAGAACATAATAACATATTATACACGATTCGTGGTACCCACCGTTCGTTATAATATATTCGTATATATGTATACGAGTACGCGTTATCAAAGCTCCCGGGCATCGCAACTGTCGTCGTCGTCGTCGTCGTCCGGACGGTCTTCATCTCGCCCCGAAGTCTCGCCGGTCGATTATCATCCGCATACTATAATATAGTCTCGGCTAGCTGGTCAATTTCGTATGCAAATGTCGATCGATGCGTATCCACGTCTCATCAACGACGACGCGCGCGCATGTACCTACCTACATTGCGCCGGGTGCCCCGGAAGCCCGCAGCCGCCCGGAGGACCTATATCGATGCATCGGCGGCGGCAGGGTGAGACAATAAAAATAAATTTAAATAATAATCATTATTACTACCGTTGTTACATGTATATTATTAACGGCACGCCATCGCGTCTGCAAACCCGCCGTAGTGGCTGGCGCGCGCGTGTGCTCAGAGGTTCTTATAAATATACATCATAATACACGCTCGCGTATAAACAATATAACGTGTATACACACCGTCTCGTTGCTGCTGCTGCACGACACTTCCAAATTATTATATGCACGCGGCGGCGACCAGGTGGTATAGACCGAAGACGGACGGTGTAACGACGACCAGTCGATAATACTATTATTATTATTCCTATCGCCAGCAGCAGCAACATACAGCTTTCGGCGTATTATCCAAAAAAAAAAAAGTAAAATAAAATATGAATAAAACAGCCACCGGAAAAAACGCGATTGACCCGTTTGATGTGTAATATTATATTTTATACCGCGAATCTCGCCGTGATAATTATTGTTTATTACCGGGGCCCCGAATTCGTATATGGACAAAAAAAAAAACAACAACACGTTAAACGTGCACATTAGAATGCATAAACATGCCAGAATATGCAAATAATCTTTCGGGTAATAAATACCGACACCGTAAGATCGACGACTGGACGCGGATGGTATTTCAAAGCGAAATCGGTCTAAATTTGGAAATCACGCGTTGAATTTTGTCTAGTAAGAATTTTAAATAATTTGGATAAAGTTGTCGGGTTGAAAATCGTGTGCAAATTTAACCGTAATAGGAAATAAGAGTAAAAGTTATAAGAGAAAGAAAAAAAATAATACAATTCTTGTAAAAACAAAGATAAATACCGTTTCGTTATAATACAACACTTAACTCTGACGGGTCTCGTGGGTACCTACGCGTCCGAAGCTCTTTGTGGATTCAACTGTACACGGGTAGTCTTGTACGTTGTACATTGCGCGTGCTAAGGATCTCTGCAGCATACGTTTGATCGTTACTGGATTCACAGAAAGCGTAGTATTATAGAAAATTGGCGATGATATTATAACCTAGGGGACCATACGAATCGTGCAAAGACAGTCGTCCACAATGAGATCACGACATCTCAATAAATCTAAATAGATAATCGAAATCGCTTCGGATTTAATGTAGAAAAAAATATGCGCATCGCTCATAAATTCAGGTGTTATTCGTTACCTTTTACGACAGGAACATAATATTCGTCATCAATATTCGTCGTGAATATTATGTTCTGGTCCGCGGCTAGAGGGCACGCGTTAGGTCGGTCCATCGCCGAGGTACATATTAACGTAAAGTCTCGATTGATTTGCAAACGAAACATGCGGTGGAAAAAAAACCACAAGACATTAGGTACTCCGTGAAAACGAGTATAAAAAAAGTGTGCGTACTTATCGTTAATGCGCCGCAACATTAATTGCAACGGAATCTAATAGTAATCAAAGCGTGTGTAATACGCTGCAGTAAAAAAAAGGAAAAAAAAGACGCGTTCCCGTAAAAAAATTAAAAACGTTTCCTCGCGTGTCCCATTAAAATTAATATAATCACAATGAAACGTGTGTGCTTTCGCGCGCTCGAGGTAAAGATACTAGTGTAAATCATTCTTGGTATTTGTAATATTCATAATATATTTGATTCCGAATCGTATATTATACTTAGAAACCATTATCCAAATAGGTAATAAATTACGAATAGAGGTTCATACATAGGTACACCATCGTAAAATGTGATGGTATTATTCTAATGCGTATCACATTATTACACGTATGACAATAATATATCGGTTGCACTCGCATTACACCGTTGTACAATGTAATAATAATAATATTTGCAATAGGATTCTAATGTTTCTATGGGTGTTTTCATGATTTTATTTTATTTTTTTTAACACAAAGGTCACATTACATCACGTGACGTACCGTACACACTACACACGGCTGTGTAAGATCAACGGGCATTTTATTTCTGGACTTCATGGCTTTATGCACTACGTTTCGACCGAAATATCGATAAAATTATGAAAATATTACGACACGTTAATAAAAACGTAAATCCAACGCACACGTATGTCGTATATATATTTTTTTCGTTCAGTTTTTTTTTCAGCCGTACACATGTTCTTCGTGTACAATAATTAATTTACGAAATAATATTATAAATGTGTAAAATATTAAGATTAGTGGTGTGTCGAGATATGATATAATAACGGCCCGTGACCTCGCGTGTTCCGTGCAGCGTTTAAATAATATTATCGTGTTACAAATGGACGAATAAAAATATACAACATGTACAAGTGTTTAAAAAACATTCGAATCCGTTTCCAAGAGACACGTGAAAAATACAATAATCGTTTTATTAAAAAAAAAAGTAGAGACCGTGTTGAAAAAAAAAAGAAAATCGTCAATTTAAGAGCAGTCCGTAATGACACATAGACCGTGTAGGCTATAGCGACGACACACAACACCGCTGTACGGTCCCCGTTGCAGTGTTTTACGCATTTAACGTGCGCGTTTATACATTTTTAATTAAAACGAATCGATGTAATAATAGATGTGATTAAACTCAATACGCAGAGCTGACGAGCGTGCAAGGGGATTTCAATCCAATCTATTAACACGCAGTGTACACAACACAAAACGTTGATTTTCCATTGTTGCATTGCATTTTATATATTATTTGTATATACGTATATGTACATGTAGTCTGCCGAATCGAAAGCATCGGGAAATAAATGACGGATTATTTTAATCAAGTTTTATGACCACCGACTTATCGCCGTAGCTATCGGAGAAGATCGGGACAAACTTGGAGGTGCGCACGTATTTACCATTTCCGGACACGAGACAGGGATCGCGGTGATACGATTCCTCAGCCCTCTCTCTCCTCACGGGGGGGGGATCGATATAGGGGAGAAAAAAATGTATAAATATTTGATTCTCGAGGAAGTTTTATGAAATTCCCCTCCCCGGGTACATTATTATTACATTATTATACGCTGCGGCAGTATCGCTTATTCCGTTGTCGAACGCAAAACCTCTCTCCTATATAGACGACGACGGATATTATCTGTGCGGTTTCGGCGTCTTACATTTGTGCGCACTTTATTATATTATAATATGATGTACATTATACGCGTCGTGTATTACACGAAATCTCGACCGAAACCGCAAAGTTTTGGAACAACCTCTGCTAATATATTATACGAGAGCGTCTTGAAGGACCGCACGTCGTCGTATCTGTGTTTCTTATCGGCCAACGCTCACGATTTGCGACTGGTAAACAGAGAGCGGTAAATAGGGGTTATAATACAATATTTTCACGACGACGACGACGACGACCCTCGGAAGTAGGTCAAGACATATGGTGATTATTATTTTTATTTATTTTTTTCTCGGTATCTTTGAAGTTGTTTACGTTCTTACGTCATTGCTATATACGTGGTCAAAACGGCCACGAGGCGGCTAAAGTATTAAAAACGTAATAATAAACGCGCCGCGAACTACGTTTTCGAAGCATATATATTATATATATACATTATTCGTTTTGTGTTCTACCTGAAACATAACGCGTACGGCGTTGATGGTATCGTATAATATTATGATGGTTGCGGTGCCACGAGTTATATAGTACCTATACAGACCCTGTAAACACGTTACCGGACGCAAAACCGTTTGAACAACGGGGATATAGTCGACGGTTTTTCAAAAAAAAAAATAAAAAATATTCCAACGCATTAAGGTGTGTAGAAATTAAAATAATAATAATAATAATATTATTGACTATTACTTGTCGTACATAGAAAAACGCTATGATGTGTTATAATATATGTTTCATCGATCGTATGCAGTATATTCAACGGATACATTTCAAAAGAAATTGTTGATAAACGTATATTTGTTACGAAAACGTTGGTACCTATATACATTAATATTGTACACAGAGCCGTTAAAATAATTTTGTGCTATTTTTTTACACGGCGAACGGACACGACGTACTTTTTTTTTGTCAGAACAGAACATAAAATTCTCACCCGTACTTAACGTGTTTTGGTTATTTTTTTATACAAATGTTTTTCTACTTCTAAATCAATCGCCGGTATTACCTCATATACATCAACGAACCGTCACGCCGGGGGTTGATCTGTTATGATAATTTTTTTTTATTTTAATGAGCCTTGCCTTCAATGAATTATGACTCAATAATTCCAAATATATATTAATGAGGTTACATAATAATATAATATTAAATTACTGGTATCGACGGATAATTATTAGAGTGATTATAGTTATGATCAAAATAAAATATAACGAAAGATAATAAAGATTATATAACGGGTTCACAACTATGTGACAAAGTTTGTGGATATGCATAATTAAAGAGATATGGGTTTTTTTTGGTGAAATGTGTTCAAGAGTGTTGATAAGAGGGAAGTTAATGGACTAATGAGAGAGTTTAATCAAGATACAAACTGAGATAAATATTATAATAGGTTCGGGTAAATGATTTCAGTTGCCTGTGATTGCCTCTGCATACGAGTTTGCATCAAAGGTTTCCTTGAGTCGTGTATGTGCGGACGAGGGGTCAGACAAAACATTTGTTGGCACTTTTGATGTGGCAAATTTGGTGCACTCTAAAGGTGGTACTGCTAGTGAGGGAAGTTTCACTTTTTTTTTATAAGGACAGTCTTTGTAACTCGCAGTGTGCGCAACAGTACACAAAGCGCATTTCGTAAGTAATTCCGATGATTCGACACAGTTCTTGGTAAGGACGTGTTCGTTGCTACATTTGACACATCTCGGCGTTTGATTACAGTAGGAGTGTGTGTGACCGTATATCGATGACACCGTTTGCATTGCGGTGGGATACGGGCATAGTGAGGTTTTTCGACAATTATTTTAAAGTTCAGGACATATAGTCGGTAAACACTCCGATTGAATTCGTTTGGTTCAAGATTAACGAGGAAAAGTGGTAGCACTAGTTTGCTTACTCGATAGCGGATATTTAACACGGCTGTGGTAGAGAAACCCAACTCGCAGAGGGTATTCTCGATAACCTCAGTAGGAATAGTGTGATGTAAACGGTAGATAAACACTTTGATTGGGTGAGCGTGACGAGGTAACCACGTATGTGTCGTTAAGCCCATGCAACACAATAATCGAGGACTTTCGCGAAATCAACGCGATCGCGTGTTTTGATATTTAGGAAGTTTTTCGTGGCGGTAAAGGTAAGACCATCGCGGTACCCACCGGAGAAAAAAAGCCGTTTTGAGCTCAGTGTAGTTAGTCAAATTACTTACAAATATTGATTTTTTGAAGATTTGAGATCTTTTATTCGGAACCTCTTCTTCTTCTTCACCGAGGTAGTTTGATGGAGGCACTGTGGACAAGGATTGTCCTGCAGGCGAGGCTGTAGCGGGAGGAGGACTGAATACCTCGTAAACGGGCAGGGAATAAAAACGGTTTAGTGACACAAGGATCTTGCTTTTCTTTTAAAAAAAAATTACATCGAGTTTGGTTGAAGACGACAATTTCCGCTTGGACGAATCCAGTGGTTTGTTGAGAGACACCACGGACGGACCCGTGTTTCAGGCTATCACGTGAACATAATTTAAATCGGTGGATCTATTTCCATACCGCGTATTATAATGCGCGCTCACACGGTTCCGCGGCGCGTCCTCGTGCACACGTTTATATTTTACGCGTAAATAATATTATAATGTACTCACTTCACACTTGGCCGGAGAGCGGAAAAAGAAGAAGACGAAGAAAAAAAGTAATACGGAGACAAGGACTGCACCGCACGGTAACATCGCACTACATATTATTATAATACACCCTGTACGCGTCCTGTGCATGTACATATAGCCATACATACGTGCATAGATACGCTGTATTTTATTATAATAATATACGCGCGGGCTCTTTGTCGCGTCACACACGCGAGTGCGTTTTTCGTAAACAGGTTTTGGCGATATCAGAAGAAGAAAAAAAAAAATTAATAACAACAATAAAAACGACGAATAAATAATAGTAATCGTATTATTATTATTATAAACCACTCTCCGTGTAATATACGTCGTGCAGTATACAAAGCGTTTTAATATTTAGTCGCCAATTATTATTATTATATTGTCGTAAATAATACGCGTGCGTGCTATGTTCGTGGCTTTTAAATTTCAATGTACGGGCGGCAACATGTCAGTCGTTTTTCCATACTCCACTGTGCAGCTACCACGGCGGCGGCGGGTAAATAATAATTATACGAATAATCTCTACACCGTATCTTTCAGGAAGCTCTCCCATTACACACGACAAGACTCTGTTCCGAAACGTCGTCCGTGTTTATAATGCGTACACGCGTATTACGTGGATGTATATCAAATATTATAATACATAACATCTTACATATCGCGTGTGCGTTTTCGTCTTTCCCCCGCGGGGCGTATCTTCCGTGACGCGTCTATTAATTTATGTATTATTATTATTTTATAGAATAATTTTTCATGCTGTTAATAATATTATACTTAACGCACACGGGGCGCAACGATGATGACTGTACGGCCGCCGCTACTTCCTTACGATCTCTAGCCACTTGTTGCTTCAATATTCCGAAATTGGTCCGGGTCACGGGATCGACGTGCGTTCGACTACGACTTTGGCGGAAGAAAAGATTTCTCGTATTCCATTGTTATCACGCTATGTACACAGCGCAACAGGTGGTAAGTTCACGCGCGCGCTCGCGTGTATGCAATATGATATTACGATGGGTCGCGAGATCCGACCGGTCGCGGTGAAGAAGCTCTGGGCGAAAAGAGCCAGCTAGGCTAGTCCCGGGCCCGAGAAAACCGAAATGGTTTTTTCAACAGTGCCGTAATCGGTTCCGCTCATCACCTTAATAATAGTGTGTCTTCTTTCCGGTCCACGTGTACACACCGTACGAACAGCGCATCGTGCACCGCTCGTCAATTGACCGCGTAGCTGTGTGTAATACACGGTTCGTAAAAAATTAATTACATTTCGCGCCGAAAATCCGTATAATCTTGACGATTTCTCGGCCACACGCGACGGATACGGCCCATGCACGAAATTACGCACCGCGTGTAGATGGAAAATATAATATTATAACACATTAACACGCGTCCGGTGACAGGACGAGTTCCGTCGCGCGAAATGTGTATTATTCCGGAACGATCGCGTTGAACGAAATAATAGCATTGCGCGGCGGCACCATCAATAAGTTTCACGAGAAATGAAAATGTAATCGGTGCAGGGAGGTTCGGACGTGGCGTAAGTATGTGTAGAGATTGTCGGGGCTTTTACAATTGTTTTAACATTATTTTCAATAACAGCTTGGACAGTTATAAATTAAATCCTACGAAAAATATTAATAAATAAATCTCCAGGTGAAAAAAAATTAGCGGCCGACCGGCAATACTACGTGACGGTCGGTACAGTCTTCTTTATTTATGTTCCAGCGCGACGCGTTTCTGAAATTGAATGTGTAAAATGAATATGTATACATTTCTGCTCGGAATTTCATTGTTTGCAAATTTAACCAACACCGCGACTATATAGCGCGCCACCCGCCGACGTCACAATGGCATGTCAACTTGTGGTCTACCCGGACAATGGATTGTTTGTGTATTTTTTTCCAAATTAACATAGATGTCCATAGCACGTATTCAATGTAAAAATTATTTTACGATTTTTAGTGCTCTTTAAAACGCACGCTCGTTATTAAATGCAATTTTTTTTTAACGCGGAATACCACATTATATATAAAGATACAATATATATGAATTCACACAAAATAAATATAATAATAGGGTTAACACTTTTTTTCGATCAGGTTCGCGGTTACGGGTAACATGCAATTATTTATCGAGTTGAAATATATTCACTTTTATTGTCAGTAAAAATATAAAATTTCAATTAATAGATAATATCAACGAATATACCCGCATAATATTGATCTTTTTCATTATACTATTATATGAAGGGTCGGAAAACGATTCTAACGTATGTTATAATGTCGTATATGTATTTAAGTAAGTGAAAGTGAATTTATGTGTTAAATAATAAAAAACGACTGTTTGGAAATGTAAGTACCTATATGGCTATATGTATTAGTATATACATAGTTATTGTAACTGTTCTCAGTTTTTCCTATCGAAAAACATTATGCGTTGGTAAGATATTTATTTCGTTTTGAACGGAAGTCATATAATCTTTTAGACTTTTAAAGGGGTTTAGTAAAAATGTGTACGGTCTTAAAGTTCCGAGTACAAAAGTGTATAATATGAGTAACGTACAATACATTATTTACTTATAAGTTGTAGAACTGTATACCATTATTTCGGGAAAATTGTCAGCAAAATGTGTGCGAAACTTTTTCGTGATAAATTACGGTACAAAAGAAACCCGACAATTTCTAACGAAGATAATATATGGCGATTAACAAAAACAACGGAGAAATGAAAATTTGTCATCGAAATTCATTTGACTTTGCCCACGTTTACGCATAAGTTTATACTACTATGCAAAGTAGTCTCGAAGGGATAATAAATATTAATGGTGCACTGCAGCAAAGTCTATTGTTGTGTATACACATATATAGGTTCGAGTAAACTTACCGTTATCGTGGTGATTTCTTTGTGCCGTTCTTTATCACGTAACAATAATTGTGGACACAGGACGCCGAAGAACGGGGAATAAAATATTGTTAGGTAGGTGCGCAGCAGTTTGCTAATTTTTGTTTCACAACTTTTCGCGTAATTATAGCGTAACATTACCTTTCGAATCGAAATAACAATCAGTTCGTATTACGGCCGTCGGCATGGAGTTCGAATAACGTGTCCGAAAGTTACACTTACACGCGATATAGCTAACTATAACTTCACATCGGATAACGTGTACGCCGACACAGGAGCGACAATCTTTGAAAACAATAACGGATGCGTTAATCAACAAATAAATAATTTGATTTCGCATTTAAACAGCCGAATGGACGAAACGTTTCGTTGAATTACGTTCAACGTGTACCACGTGAAATGAAATGAGTTCGTACGTTAAATTATTCTATCCGAACGAGTATATCGGATTGATCTCGCAATGATGATCGCGTTGTGTCTTGATGTATTTTTGACGGCAGATTCTTATTCGGAAGCAACGGAAACTTCCGTAATGCGTTCGGATATTTCACGTAGGTGCGTATCGGCTACCGTTGAACCGATCACGCAACGAGTCGTGCGCAATCACATAACATTAGACAGCTATAGAACGATTAATAAAACCAAAGTAACACGGTTCTATAGTAAAATCCTATACGTACTACTAAATCACGGTTACTAAACCGACATTTGATCTCTGAGTGTACGGTTTACACTCGTGTAAAATATCGGTATTCAAAATCAGAAAAAAACGATGCCCTGAACAGATTTTACACGGTGTTTTAAACTATCACAACTGAATATTTCAAACGCTATCTGCACTGAAAATGTTACTCGGGGGATGGACCAGCGAGAACACGCACCGTTCGATGTATCCAGTGGCGTATCCAGGGGGGCGGTTAAGGGGTTATAACCCCCCCCCCCCGAAAATTGTGAAGTTTAAAAAAATTGCTAAATATTATTCAAATACTATAATAATATAATATCATATACCATGTAAAAATAAAACACAATAATTAAAAAAATTGTAATTAATAACAAGTGTTTATAGCTGAATATTATATTATAGTTATCTATATATCTGAACAAAAATGGTATTGAAGTATACTTCGAAACAAGCCCAGACGTTTATCCAATAATATCCACACTTCTTAAAATTTTCATAACACTTCCAGTGTCTAGTGTCTACTGCCACCGGAGAACGAACATTTTCGACACTCCGTCGTTTGAAAACATACTTAAGAAATTCTTTTTCATAACCCCCCCCCCCCCCCCCCGAAAAAAATGTCTGGATACGCCACTGGGTGTATCAATCAATATTGTTTGTTGATTGCGTATACAATAATAACCGGGCAACGTTTACTACACTGAGGTCCGTATTACACGTGGTTTCCGGACGCTTTCCAGTTTCTCTCCGAAAGGTTTATCGCACCAGAAACTGCTGGACATTCTGGAAGACCGGCTACGCACAGCGTACATTATAAT
Source organism: Periphyllus acericola (assembly GCA_949715065.1). Lineage (NCBI taxonomy): Eukaryota > Metazoa > Arthropoda > Insecta > Hemiptera > Aphididae > Periphyllus > Periphyllus acericola. Next base: position 26,204,539 of record OX454269.1, read on the forward strand.
ATATAGAGTTGATGCCTATACGAAGAATACATACACACACACACACACATACATATACGAACGCACTTACGCACACTCGTACAAATAATATCAAAACGAAATTGGTGGGTACTTAAAAAAAAAATAGAAACCATCTCTAGAGGCTACGATTATTATACGTTATGGGTGCGTTTTAAGGTCGTGCGTCCCATTTAAATTTAAAAATACCTTGTTTAAATTAACACCCTGAAAACTAGTTTCGGGCACGAGAGTAGCGCGTATTATAATGTATAGCGATTTAAACGCGTGTGTTTATGTTTCCTATATACGGTCGCGTGTAATTGTAGAACTTCCCGAACGCGCTCGAAAACAACGTATACGTAGGTGCACTGCACTACCATTACTGCACGTGTGCAGTGTATCATGCCTAGGTACCGTCTTAATTATTTACTCGCACCACGTCGTCGCGTGTTGATTGTTGGTTGAGTGCGTATCCGAATTGGATGCACTGAGATCCGTCGAGATCGACAAAATGTATATGATATTCGACGAGAACGCATTATATTTTATAATGTTATTTCGCCTGTCGTCCGCGGCAAGTAATATTGTTTCAAAAACGCGATTACATTCATTGTCTTCGACCGAGAATCATATTATTATCTCATTTCGAACGGTTGACAGGAACCGAGAAACGTTATTACTAAAATATTTCACCACTACTGCAGCGGTAGGTACGCGAATTACGTTTTATGTGTTTAATTAAAATTTTAATATTTAAATAAAAACATAAATAGTATAATTAAATATTCATAAAATATACATCAAAGGTATTTTGCTCTTTTGCGAGATGAAACGATTAGATTGTTTTATTCAAACCGAAATAAAACTGGCAAAAGTTCTTTACTGCATTCAAAATACTTTGAATTAATAATTATAATATTGTTCAGTGTTATTTAAATTATGTGATATTTTTTACAGGTCAAAACGAAATGTTTTAAATTGCTAACGAATCTACGATTGGCGTGGTGCGACAATGTTATATACGTATATATGTGTGTGTGTGTGTGTAATGAATAACGAACCATGTTCTTATTTTTCGTGAAACACAAATGAGTTATTTTTGCTTTTTATGATAATCCAACTTAATTAATTTTACCAATGGAACATATACGTTGTTCGTAAGTTTACCGTTGAGCAAAAACAAAGAATCTTACGTCACACGCTTCAATACGTTAAGTAATATTTCATCGGTTCCGCACAAGCCGTAATAGAACACCGTCTGATCAAGTATATCGATTGCAAATTAAAATTCTAGCGTATCCGTGTTTAACGACTCGAAATTCAATTTAGTTTGAACCGTATAGTGGCCAATACTGTTGCGGCGATGTTGTGTTTGGTATTTTGGTGCGTATTGTTCACTTTTACGGACGTTTTTGCCGGGGCGGTGATAAGGCATATCACTAACCAAAAGCTTCTGGGATCGATAGTCGTTGACTATAATAATACAGAGTACATATACATCCTACATTTTAAAACCAATTGACAATGTCCAACAACATTTTTCGGCGGAGGTAAAGCTTTAATCGGTTTCGACTGAGTACCGTTTACGATTACAATATAAATATTACGGTTTTATTACGTGTAACGTGTGTGGATAATATGTAAATTGTGTGGTCGCTGAACATTGTTTTTGTCGTAGACATAATAATACTGTTCCCCGCCGTTTATCCATCACGCGTGATTACACGATGCGGATTTAGTCGAAATGAATACGTTTAGTTGATTTGTTTTTAATCCACGGTCTGATAATGTTACGGTGGTATATATTACACTACGTTTAATAATAATTAATAAATATCTGCGGTTTAACATTCACGTACACTACAATTAATAAATATTATATACCGTGTTGTTCGGTCGCTGTATAAGTAGGTTAAATAATTATGACGAATTGTAATTAATTTTCGTTTGTTAAAACGTTCCCATGGCGTTATTATCGTTTGTGAAACGCAGAAGGTCCGCGTGCGTGTGTGTGGTTGGTTGGAAAGGGTTATGTTTTATTAGTGAATATAGGGGGACGCGAGTAGTGCGTGGAGAAGATAGTCGGTTTGACCTAAATAACCTTCGTTATACTCTTCAAACGTATGGCTAGTAAAGCTACTCTTATTCTGACTGGAACGAAAAGAATTTGAATAGGAAAAAAAGGAAAAAAATTACAATAACCGTTTCGCCATTTCGAGGCGAGAGCGACAAAAGTCGTTGCCGGTGGAATTTCGCGAAATGAAGTCTGTCTGAGTAAGACAAATGGAAATGATACCCTTTTTGTCGCCGGCAGCTTCCGTGTGTTATCAGGCGTGAAAACGATTTTAAAGGATTTTGCCTTCCAATCTTTCATCCTCCCTCCTTTATTTCACCCGGTCACCACACACACACACACACACACACAAGAAAGCTGTTTCAGGTCGCTAAACATCGAGTGTATAGAGAAGACCGGTGAGAGCAGTACACTGGACGTGACAGCAAAGTGAGATCGTATTGTTTCAGGATTTGTCAGAAATTTCTCAAAATTACATATTATCTTATGTTATTATGACTCAAAGTTAATCCAATGAGTTTTTATTTTATTTTCAAGTTCTTTTTTTCCTCCAGCCCAGTCATTAATTATTGTCAACATGTCTCTTTCGAAAAAAAAAAAAAAAAGGGAAAGATTTTATCGGAATACCAGTTTTACAGTATTTATACCTACATTCGTGTGTACTTATTACATTTTTTAATGCGCATTAGTATTATTATTATTATTATAATCCAGCTCGTATTATTAGTTGATTTTTGATTTTTATGTTACAACAATAATATAATTGTTGTTTTCCTCGTATATATAGTACAGTACCTACATATAGCTTTCATCAATATCGTAATTATTGCCATGGGTTTATCATATATAGTATAAGCCCACAGTTTTGTCGGAATCACTTCTGAAATAGAAAACGATCAATAACTATCAGACCTTGAGTCCGGGTAAAAAAGGGTTCGAAAAAATAAACCCCGTAGACCGAATCGGTCGGTTTGTTTCTTCGAAATATACCGTATCGATATGGTTGCTCCGACTGTTCAAATGACATCTCCATAACATCAATTCGTGTGTATTTCTTAATTAGTCATACGCGTTGTTTAATCGATTCCTTCACTCTTAATGCTAAGGTACATGATTTACCGCGGCAAGCGAAAACGTTCGCGGAGAACTTATCAGGTTTTTCTGTTCTCCGGGAAACGCCGCACATTAGTAATTGACTGTTTATCACGTTAACAGTCAAATCGTTTATAATCCTTTGACGTGTGCGGTCCCCTGCCTCTGGGTGGACCAATTGGAAAATATGTTGTCGAAACGAAACGTTCGGGATTTACGCAAAACTATAACAATATTATATCCAACGTTCTGCAGGCCGGAAAAATGTCACAAAAGCTATTCCATACAGGGGTGATGGAGTCAGGGATGGTTGCAGGGGGTCGTGAGCTACCGGCACATGGCCTGTGTACACGCGAGTACTTGCCGTATGATGCTGCTAAACGCTACGGTTCGACCGAATTCGCGGTTTATCGGACCGGTGCCGTGGATCCGCAACAACGCACATAATAATATTACATCATAACAATAGTCAATATTACAATAAACAGACGCAGTGCGACAGCCGAGATCAACTTAATGTCGAGTGCGTAGTGCTCACGCGTTCCATATGTATTTATGCTGTCGGATATTTTACAACAGCTCTATAAGAGATGTATAAATTGCGTGTAAATGCGTTCCATACGTTCCGCTTGCAGCTCTCACGAAAAGCGTATTGTTTTCGAGCGCACGTCCGGCGTAGTGGAGTGTTGCCGTAATAATTATGTATAACACACGCAGCTGATAACAATTACACAAAATACGTAACAATACCCAACGACGGAACGACGGTCTGTCAATTATTATACGCATGTTATTATAACACAATAATAATATATTATATTAGACCGGCCCCGTAGCAGCCCCGCCGTATAATATTATACGTATTATTATTGCGGTGCACCGCGAAGACGCTCGTATACACGCGTTATTTCGTCTTTTTCTTCTTCTTCTTCTTCTTCCTCGTATTTAATTATTCATGAAGACGTTCTCCACGGAGACGCACCGGTCGCATTGTAAATTCGCGGGCTTCGGACAGACGAAAACTACGCTCAACCGTCAGACGGGGGATGGGGTGGAGGAGAAGGTCGGCCAACAGATCCGCCGCTGACCCAATTATTGCGATTATTCGGTCCATCTCGCACTGCGCACCGAACATTATACAGCTGTCCGTGAAAAAAAAAACGCGGTACGGCGACGAGCGTGTACCGTAGAACTCGTCTGCTTCTTTGTTCTGAGAAGTATAGATATTTCCGAGTAATTCGTACGTTCGTTTCCGATATGAAGTGAAATGTTGCATACTTCGCGTAACGCAGATGCTATAAAAACTTTTAAACGCTATATACCCCACAGACTGTCATCATGCTTAAGAAGAAAAATGGGTATACTACCGGTAAAAATTATAAAACGACAACAATTTTAAAAAAAATAAACATATAACTTATAATTTGTTTTTCACTTTCAATACGTTTTTCCTGTTTTAATATTTTTATAGCGCTTATAGGAATGTTTTCAAGTTCATATCACCTACTGCGCTTATCACGACCTTTTTTAATGCCAAGAGTTACGAAGCACTGCAGGTTAATAGGTTAAATGGTTCTCGCACGGCCATCGTAGTAGCGCAATAGTAATACGATTCCGAACGCGTTTCTCCCCTTCACCCCTGACGAGTCCGAATCTCATTGTCTCGCTCGCGTATACGTCGTGGACGCTCCGACGAGTGAGGGGAAAAAAACCCATATATCTTATTCTCGTCGAGACGGTTTCCCCCCACGTTTCGTACACTTGTACGTGTATTATATATTCACTTACTTGATTAGTTTTCCGAACATGGACCATTTAAATGAGCCCGTGTTTGCGCGAAGCCGTTTACGCGGCGACCAGCGCACGATGACGCGATTCGGGTCGATTCCGTTTATGCGCATTGTATTTGCCCGCATAGTTGCCGTACGTTCTTTATATGATAACATGATTGTGTTCAGACTCGAAACAATAATAATATAATGCAATACTCGTATGTATACGGTCTAAAACGATTTCGGCGAGACTGGAGAATTCGACTAGATAGAGTGCACAGCGCGGAGAACGAAAACATAATGTATCGACATATCGTGCGCTCGTAGCCGTCAGGTTTTGAAAAAGTCACAAACCGATTTTCCAGATAACTAGATAGTTGATGGATATTGCACGATTTTATTTTTGTTGTCACTTGAAACGCTTAAATTAATTTGCTCGATGAAGGAAAATCAGTAATTTTGAGGACTTATATATTATTTTATTTACCTATTATTAAAAATATAAAACAATCTGTACATTAAATAATCAGCGTTTAGAACATCCAATTAAATATAATATAAAGCGTTTGGTACATAAAGAGTGGTAACATCTTCGAACATTATTTCCATTGACTAACGGTAGTAAATCTCGATTTCAATTCCGTTTAATTCTGCAAAAAGGGTTATCGGTTATATTTGATGCTGTTGCCGTGTTATAGATGAGGAAAAGGATATTATTTTATGTAGTTTTTAGTAATTTTTTTTATAAACAAGTGTTGTGTTTTACTTGTAACGCCGAGTGCCAACTGCTAGTTTTTTGATATTATAAAAAATGATCCAACTCGAACTCCAATCGAATAAAATAACTAATAAGGTTTATCAATGATTGTATTTATTCAAATAAAAATGTATGCATCTTTAAATTAAAATTATATAGGGCATTTTTATGATTTTTAATTCATAAATGCATTTTTATTAGATATTCAACATCTAAACTCAACATTTATAATGTAAAATACGTGCAACAACATAAAAAAAAAACGAATTTCACTTCTATCGTTAACCACAAAGATGTTATTGTATTATTCAATGCTAGAAGAAACCATTATTATTTGCGATATCAAAACGAGAGAACGCTAACTCTCGTAGAGCTTGACTGATGTGATATCGCTTATTGCATAGGCTTTACGCCCGAACGAAGCAACCCTGTGCTTGGTGCCTATATTATTGTGCACGATGTAGGAATATATGATTTCGGTATCGAATAAAACATGTCAAATCGTTCTATCTGTGGCGCGCGATGGTCGGGATCGTAAAACGGTTTAAAAACAATATATTCGAACGGATTTGTTATCCTTAAGGGCGCGTCTTTACCGCGAGTGGAGCAAAGCGCGGACGAGTTTGAAAACACGACGTGCAGGACACATCGAATATGAGGCGGATCACTGAAGGACGAAGAATTTCCACCACAAGCTACAATAATGCAGCTGCAGCACATACTAATAATACACACTAGTATCGGCCGTCGTCGTCGCGACGCCGGCGAAATGTGCTTTGAACACCGGCGACGACTTGCGCAGAGGTATTAGCCTTAGCCTTTCCACAGTCGTTTCACGGTTACGATTTCACCGTACATACATACGTACTCGTATACTATTACGTTGTACACGGGTACTTTGCGGTAACCCGTTCGATTGCGGCCGCGCAGACGTCTCGAGCCGCACCGGACCGTAAAATAAATGAGGTTCGGGTCGCGTTATTAATGTGTGAGTGCGCGTGTGCGTGTGTGAGCACCGGCCGCGCGCTCAATCAACGGTGGAAAAACGAGAAGAAAAAAAAAAACTCGTAAAACCGATCAAGTCGAATCGAATAATAATGCCACACGGTTTTCCCGTCGTTGTCGTCTTCGATTCGACCGTCCATGACGTCGATCGATCGAACGAATGCGCTTATACCGAAATGCAGCGTTTCATATATTATATGTGTTCATAAATATATAGGTCTTTAGGAAACCGTACAGTGCGGTGGCGGCCCCACGCGGCTCGGTCTTGTTTCTGGTCCGATAGCGCGATGGCGCGCGTATACGTAAACTCGCGTACACTATATTATTATAACTAACCGCCGAAAATCGAATAATGGGGTTTTTTTTAACGTCTTTTCCCCCGTCCGTCAAGCGCACACGCGGTACGCGCGAATGGTCGTGCGCCGGGCCATCTGCGTGACAAATCGTAACGGTCGTCAATCACATCGAATCCTGGGCCCCTGTACTAAATGTTTGCCCGGGCCCTTTATAAGTCGAAAAGTCTAGTTCGAGTCGAAAATCTAATCGTCACGATCCGTACAAGCGATACCGAAGACCCGAACACGATAATTTCTAGGTTAACCCGCATCTTGAAATATCAAAATTACTAAAAATGTATCCCCTCTGAATAACGGACAAAATATTGGTGACCGAGAGTGTCCGCTATTCAGAGGTTTCACTGTATATACAATATTAAATACGTTTATAAAAATTATTCCTAATAAAATGTCAAAAATTACAAATAAATTTAATCTGGTCGCGAAAATAGCCGGGCCCCTGTACTCTAGGTTCAACAGTCCCCCCCCCTTTATGGGGGCCCTGGTCGTGATAATACTATTGTATAAATAGTCGGACGACGCACGAGGGCTGGACACGATTTAGTAAACAATATTATTTTCAGTACAGCAATGCGCACGGCGAAATCGATACGTTTACATAGCTCGGTCGACCGCTGTTCGCGTTTTTCGTTCACGACCCGAACACCTACAACGGCATAAGACGTGCATTATTTTAAGAAGGCTTACGCGACCCCGGACGAAAGGGATCGCACGATTGGTGGGTTAGAAATAATTAGAACCATACTTGCACAGGCTTCCCGATAATTGGATATTGTTTCGGGCCAGACGGTGTACTACGTATAGTGGACATGTTTTTTTTTTCCGTTCAAAGTTCAACAACTCCGAGCGATTTTGAAACGGCTTATGATGGTCGGTGCTGCTCGGACGTATATCGCTGATAATAATATTACGGTCGCGTGCAATACGCGTGTACAGTATACACGTATATCGAACCCCCGCGGGACCGAAGAAAACGTTATGTCTCGCTGTGTATTATATTTTAATAGTCTTGAAATAATCAAGCTCCGTAGCGGGTACTGCTCATCGTTGACAACGCATAAACATGTTCAGCTTAATAGTTCTTCAGTCGGCCGCGTTCGTATTTTCCCATTATATACGCTCGGCGCGGCGGTCTATCTCGTTTGAATTTCGGTTTCCCCGTCGCGGTCGCGAGTTCAGTATTTATGTTAAAATTAGTACCCGTTCTCGTCTAAAAGGACCTCCGGTGGCACTTTACCCGAGACACTCGATTTATTTGTTCACTTTAATCTCCTAAGAGGGATGCGCACCCTATTTACCTTATTATTTTCTTTTCTTGCGGGCTCCGAACACATCGGAGGTTAATTTCTGTCTGCTCAACTGTGTCTTGTCTTGTGCGCGCGTCCACGAAAGATTTCCAAACGGGTTTTTTTTGTCAATCTACTTAAAATGTCAAACAATTAAATCGTCTTGTGTTGAAAAAAAAACCCATCAGATTACAGTCGTAAATGTACTTTTTCTTTTGGTGCATGTACTCGTAAATGTAGTCCAGATTAGTGTTCATAAAAATATTATTAATGTCACTGTACGATATCCAGGGCTGACACGACGCGTCGTATTTCAAATATTATTCTATTCAAATTATTATGTTGTTCTATATTCGTTGCGTGTAATGTTCGTTCAATAAACTATTACAAATTTTTAATTTCAATAACGACGAATAGAGCTTCGCGAAGTTAATTAATATGCAATTTAATTAATTATATAAATGTAAATACTAACATATATATTACACGCAGTATGCCAGCTAAAACAAAATAATAAAACCATTAAACGACCTCCTCGACAAATCAATTCAATTAATTATTTTTTTTTTATCATTATTATTATTTCAACAACTCTCGTGACGTACTATTAATCAAACCGCATCGAACACGAATATATTTTATAAACACTAAAATGTATTTCCATACATAATAGTTATAATAATTTTAATTTGAGAATTTTCAAAAACATATAAATAACTGGCGCACGAGACGCGCAATTTCAGTTTGATTAAATAATTACTTTTCCTCGTATACATTTTGTTCTTTCGACAAACATGCGTCGTATAAGAAGCTATATGAATATTCATCGCATCAACGTACGAGAAGGGGTGGGTAGAAATTGTTCTTAAATAAGAATCAAATGTCCCGGTCTAAAAGTTGATGAAGGGGGGGGGGAGGAGGAACATATTCTATGGTCGTAATCGCAGTCTTGTGGCCGAGAGAGCTTTCACCCGATGTGACGGCCATATCAAAACATATAAATGCGTTTTCGAGATTGTTTACAGTATACGTACGGAACGTTTTATGTAAGTATTAATGTATTATAATATATTAAACACATAAACTATTTCGGCAATAGCTTAAGCCTCTAAACGATGTTTTTTTCCTAACAAAAAATTAACGTCAAAATGATCAGCCGCCCACCCGAATTTCGTACGACGCGCGTATAACTGTATAATATGAGGATATTATGCACGCCAGCGATTGTATTAACCATCGGTTTATTAATTTATCGCGACGTAGATTTCACAGCGGTGTTATTGATGTGTTTTTCTGGGAATAAATAAAAGCGTCTTTGAATCGAGTGCGCGTCAGTTTATTAAGCGTATATATATATAATATATTGTTCTTTCGGTTTCTGTAATAATGCGCGTATAGTGGGAGAAGAGAAATGAGATTTTAAATAAATCGTAGACAGTTATTAGTAGCGTCTGAGTGATACGACAACATTAAACCCGGAAAGAGGATAATATCGCCTGCTCATCGATTTTTTTAAATCGAGTCTACTCGCCTTATCTCAGTGCTGAATAACAGTACAGTGGGCGCCACGTCGTTATCGTTGTCGATTTGCTGCACGCGTCAATTATTAAATTCAAAACGAAATAAACTACGGTTCAGAGCGAAACTTGACTTATCCGCGAACGGTTTAGATTTCGCCGAATACGGCCGACGTTCGGTTAGGTACATTTTTCAGAAGTTTTATCCCATTTTTACATTCCCCGCGTTTGCTCGATAACTGTACCGAAACGATTTATAACCGGCGTGTGTAAAAAGATGCGGTGCAAAACTTTTTCGGCTCAATCAGCCGACGCTGAAAATCGGGGCGGATTTTGGGAATAAAACGTGAAAAACTGGTACAAGGCAAGAGAAAACTGCGGCGACACATAATGTACCACCACTGCACGTTGAACGACCTCGTCCCGTCGGGCAAAAATTAAAGACATGTCAAGTGCGGGCAAGCAGTGAAACGGTATCTTAAACGAATCTTAATTTTCCATAATCGTCAGGTTCGGAGGACGTACACGGGCGGTGGCCATAACGTTTTCCCGGTCGCAATGCTCGTACAATATTTACGATATCATTAAAATTACACGGGCGCGTTCACGAATTGTTTACGAGTTTGATACAATCTACATGTAATGCGACATTAAAACTCGTACGACATATTATATAAGTGTGCATTAGGTAGGTACCGCGGTTTAGCCGTCTAATATGTTACAAATATGGACGAGATCGATATATGTATATCGCATTATCTATATATCTATCGCATTCGATCAATTGGTTTGTTATTAACATAATTTATCATAGTTTATTATAATTATTTATATAGGAAAAGTCCGACGAAGTGTTAACACAATAATTATATTAATTAGCCGTTAATATCGTGTCAAGTTTGCATACATTATTATCGTATGATATCTCCGACTAGCGTTTGCAATAATAATATAATTTCGCGATTTCCATTACGAGTACATATATCAAGTACTAACGTCGGTCCGTTATAAGTCTCCGACACTTTCGGACAGTTGATCGGGGCATTTCCACTACGATCAGGCGATGGATCTAGGCCACGGCGCCGGTGGACCCAGTCAAAGTAAAACATTTCAGATGTTATATTCAAATGGACGAGCCGTGTCCTCCTTAATGGTAATTGTAGTGGCTGTCATCCACATTATTATCTACTGTGCATTAGCAATACTCGATGTATCGGATGATCAGAATTTCATGCGACGCGAAAAAAAAGTACAAAACTATAAGGATGTATAAGGATTCTCATTTGATTATTAAAAGTTGACCAAAACGGCATCTACAATATTTTAAATATCGCAAATAATTTTAGATCAAATACTACAGGGTTACTTTTTAGACCTGCACGTCTAACAAATCTCCGTGTAAAGTTCATAAAACTTCAACACTTCACTACAACAAATTATTGTTCTGTATTTTGCATATTTATGTGGAAAACCGCTGTCTCGTGAAACTTTATATTCACCCGATACATCATATCATGTGAGGCCAATATTAGTTTTCTTCGAATGGGTGAGAAGTCACCACAGAATATCTAATTAGTTATTACTATAGCCTATATCCCAATGCAAAGTGCGTATTTTTTTGGGTGGACCAATACTTTTCAAGTAACGAAACACATTTCGTTCCATATAACAGATACTTCACAGATGAAATCTATTTTGCATTTGTTAGTATTTTTCGATCATTTCATTAGTTCTAATGTATATTTGTACATGATACGACTTAACAATATATAAAACTATTTAAATATAATTAATTAATTAATTTAGTGTCTTGATTTTTAGTTAAATTATTAAATTTTTAAAATTTATTTAAATTATTTTTAAGGGTATATTTGGTAACTTTTAAGAGCATTTTTCCATGATTTTTGGGCATTTCAAATCCGGGCTCTTGTTAATACATATAATTATATCCGTTCGTTTTCCGTGTCCACCAGACAGCAGCTATACGCTCATTGATTATAGTTTTTAACTGGTAAAAATAATCTTCGGAAGAAAGGATTGTTCTAACAATATTTGTACGCGCAATAACTGACGATATTGTATTGTAAAACTATAGTGATTCTCCTCACGTTTTATTATTTTGTTGCCGTTTGTATGTCAGGATCGTTGAAACAACGTTACAGGTCATGGCTAAAGTAATTAAAATTATTTTAATTTTAACTTTAAAATAATTAAACCCAACTATACAGTCGCACTATTTTTAGTTGTAGGAGCAGCATTTTCATTAGAACCACGGTCTATCAGATACACTTCAAACGTGTTTTTCAAGAACTTATTATACCATAAAAGATCGTCGTACGGTTTTACCTAAAATGTGTTCTAATATTTGTTTAGCCGCGGTACCACGATCTAATTTAGAATTCAAAATTCATATGCAAAGTACATATACCTACATTGGGTTAAACGTACAGTTCAATTTATAATACCGAGTCAGATTCAATATTGCCGGCTTTTATTTGAATACGCTTTAAAAGTGATTCTAACGGTATTTCCACGTTAAACGAAATTTATTTGACTCGAAGTATTTATTTAATTAAACTTGAGAATCGTTAGTTTGAATTTCTTCGTCGGTTGCCGGACGATAAGTGTACGTATCACCTACACAAACACCGCCGAGCACCGGTGCAGATTTATTGTTGCATTTGTAATTTTATTAATAAATTCGTGTTCGTCCGCGTAAGTCGAACAAAGTGGTAATGCGGCGAAAACTTTACTCCCAACAATACAACATGTATAATGTATATATACGTAACACTACATTGCGTCCCGGAAAAACTTCGGTACGACTCCAAGTCGTCGTTCGGAAATGATAAAAGTGCAAAACATCCCAGGTCAAACGAGGATATTACACGACAACGTAGTATTGTGTATAATATGATGACGTACGTGGTAGGCGTGCGCAGAACTGTATTTTAGGGGGTGCCTACAATATTTTTGGTTCCATTTCTTAATTTTGGTGAAAATTAAAAAAAAATATTGTTACAAAACATTTAGGTACGTTTAATGAACGCTAATGCGTAAATAACCATGACTATAGTTTTTAATTTAATATTGTGGTATATTAGTCTCAAGTGGTTTGTTTCCTTTGAATCTCATTTTTTTTTTCCGATAGTTTCGATTTTTATTTTTGATTTGTACTTTTTTAGCACGAAAATGTAATGAATTTTGTTTTATAATTTCTGCAACGAAACATGATTTATTTTTATCAAATATCTTAGAATAAATTACACTTAATTTGAGCAACGTCAGTTAAGATATGGGCCTCCACAACAGGCACCCCCCCCCCCGTGCACATTCCACTACCATACGGTACGTGCATGTAATGTGTGTGCTTTGGTAAACGTACGCGGCCGCTAAAAATATTACAAAGCTATCCGCGAGTCGTACTTATGGTAACTTTTGGAAAATTAATTATTGCCATTATTATTCGAGTCACGAGACAACGGTTCGGATGATAAATAATCTTAATGGTTCTCGAGGACGGACGAGTTTATTATATTACGCGTATATATAAGTAATAAAACTACGAAATATCATGTGTTTAACTGCGGATCCTGCACACTATATTATATGCGTAATACATGCCGGCGTATAATATATTACGCGGTATCGTAGGTCAAATTATTATTTTTGCACACGATATATATAGCGAACATGCAAGTTTGGAAACGGCCAATATATAATACCGCGGTTATAACCCCAAGGGATTATATTACAAGAGTAATGCAATATTATAACGCGACGACGTATCACAACGGAAAAAGTACCTAAACCTAGTTACGGGTGTTCGGACACTCTGCATAGCAATAATTAGCGGGGGTCGACTAGTAACTTCTATTGGAGTCCGGAAGGTTCAAATAATAAATAAACGAGGTCCAGAGTGTGCAAATTTCTTATAAGACGAGACTACCGCATAATCTGGCTTGGATAAATTAAAAAGAAATTACCCGCCCTCTGCGGTCAGCTAGTTGCCGACCGTTGCTCTTAACAGGGACGCCCAATCCGAGGACTGCGGGCCACATGTGGCCTGTTTTTGAGTAAAAAAAATACTTTTTAATTTATATCTATGTTCTAAAAACAATTTGCTTGTTTCGAAAATATTAAAAAAAAACATAGTAACGAAATATTAAATCTATATTATTATTAGTGGCCCACACAACGACAATATTTTACTAATGTAGCTCGCCGAAGAAAAAAGGTTGGGCATCATCGCATTATAGGTTGATTCATGAACCATGCTCACCCCCTTTTTTGGCAGTAAAAAAACTTAAATTTGAGTTTTTTTTAATGTCCCTGTTACCGTAAAAGTTCTACTATCCAAAACTTTTTTTGTCAAATGGAAATAACCATTTTTCACTGTGGTATTTCATCGAGGTAATTTTCTGCGTTAATTGTGATGTTTCGAAATTAAAATTCGAACGAATAGTTTTTGAAGTATTCGCTTATTTAAGTATTAAGGAAAATATTCTTAAAATATCTATTATGACAAATCTAAATGACTGTTAATTTCAAGCCTTTTAATCTACCCGTTAAAATCAACTCCGGGCTCTTACATATTATTTTTCTTTATATTGTGCGGCTCACGACTCTCTTATCGCTGGTCACCCCTGGTGTATACGCACGGGAACGTCGACGGAACCTATCCACTGTGCATACGCGTATGTATATATTATATGTACGTACAAACATCAACAATAGTAATAAGTACGTTGTACTTCTATGTGTACACGTTCGAGCCGCGCGCGACGGGTCCAAACAGTCGGAGAACGAAACGTCAAAAAATCTTAAACACAATATTTCGATATATATATATTTGTATACGTCTCGTGCGTGCGTGCGCCACGTCGGTGTGTTTTTCCGAGTGCGATTCGCTCCTTTTCGCAATTGATTCAGTGCCCCGAGGGACAGTAGTGCCGCCGCGGTGCATGTTGGCGAAACAAAACACAATAGACTTGTAATAATAATAATAATAATAATAATAATAATAATAAAAAACAAACACCAAAGCGAAAACCACAGCGCGCACATCCCCCGAGGGGACGCAATAAAATTTTCGCCCGACAAACGTCGCCGGCGCTCGCGCGATATTAAATTCGAGCGGCGTGAGCGGCAGATATAGGAGCGGAGAAAAATAATAAATACCGTAACGAGACCACGAGTGCCCTTTGCCGCGGCAGCCGACCACCGAGAGGTGAATAATAAACAATGTTTAAACACGCGTTCGCCGCTAATGGCACTCACCCAGGGCCGTATTTGAGGGGGGGGGGGCAAGTGTCCCTTGTACTCCTTATTAGGGGGGTGGCAATTTTATATTGAAAATAAATATTATGGCGTATCTAATAACAAAAAAAAAAAAAATGTTTTTATTTATACTTCAGTCTTCAATAAATTTATTGGAAAAACTATTTTGATAATTTTTTTTTTGGAGGGGGGGGGACGAGAAGGTGGCTAAAATATGTTGCCCCGGGGCGTAAAATGTCCAAATACGGCCCTGCACTCACTCATGGGGGGTGGGGGGTGGATCAATTCGATTTCTAATATTTTTATGAAACCTTAGTACTCAGTAAGGGTTTTCACGCGGCCTCCAAACTCGTTTCCCGACGTTATGATTACACTTCAAAGGTTTAATTTCGGTAATCGAATGGCTTTTTCTGTTCTTTTTCTCTGGTCGGTACGCGCAGCGCATCGCGTTCGATGCGGTGGAGACGTGCGACGGCGTTGATATAATATTGAAATCCGTTTGAAAGATAAAAAAATGTTTTCCACCGGAATTTTCGTACGGATATATCGATCAAATGACGTTCATATTTTCGCCGCGTCGCGTCGTCGAACTAATTCGATTTCAACCGTTGATGGATATTTCGTTTCGAAAAATCATACCGAAAGAATATTCCGCGATAGCGTGAAAAATGGTAAAATGCCGTCCGTCGTAATATCAGTCTGAGACAAATTATATCTTATAACAATACACGTTATGACGTGTGGTTTGTTCAACCATAGTTATCAATTGAACAGTGCCGCTCGTTACCATTAGAAACATCAAAAATCGTTGACGAGCTCGCTTCGTTATAACAACGGGACGTTTTTCTTCCCCTATAGTGCGTAAGCCCCCACGTCGAACGAAAACTTTAATTTTTATATTTTCGTTAAAAACAGCTCCAACGTATATTTTCGATTCTTTTTTTCGGTACAAGAACCAATACGCTTGTACGCGCAACAATAATAATAAAATATATATACCAATAAAAAGAAAAATGAAAGGAAAACCAAGGAAAGGTATAAAAACGCTGAGATACGGCACGCAAGACCGTATATCCTACTGCTTTTACCGAGCTCGACGGAATAAAGGATCAGCCTTAGCTCAAAATCCTTTGGATATAGTGTTTGTGCCAAATGGAACGAAAGAATAAGAGATCTGCCCCCGGTTATTTCCCAATTTGTCGGCCGATATCACTTGATAAAATACCAACCCTTGGACTAATAACAAGCCATATTTTATGTGAACAATAAAATGGAATTTAGAAAAAAATTACTACCTACTTCCGAACGCGTCCGAAAAAACTGTACTTATTTATAACCAAAATGATTTCCGACCGGAATTATTAACGTTTAAAGTGAAATATTATTTGCGCAGCTTTGGAATGATTTATTAAAACAAAGACGCTGTACCCATCATGAGACACGATCGTTATTTATTTACTGTTTCTCGTGTATCGATTCGGATTAATTATTATATTGCCTCAAATGAATAAACCACGTCACAACATTTAATGGTACCTATATTTATTGTGCGTACCGAGAACTAATAAAAAAATAATAACCGCGTACAAGAGGTGTACATAAAGTGTCATATAGTCTATAAAAATGACGAGGAAATTAAATTGTGTTTCTAACGAGAGCACACTGTAATAAATTGCTCGTATTATAAAAGTGTACATTATATTTTTATTGATGTAAAACTGTTAACTACGTTGGTGAAAAGCTAATTGCCAATAAACTAGTGTAGAGGATAATTTTTTTTATATAACGCGGAAATTGTAACTTTTTTCGTCAGCGCAGGTATTTTCGACAAAAATGATTCGAAACGACTCAAGCAAGTACCCAATATTTTTTATGAAAACTACCTATATTTTTTGAACTTTACATTTTAAAACAGGAGCGGCCAACCTTTTACTATATTGTGCTAAATTAAAAAAAATTAAATGTGCCATAAACGATTAACAATTAAGTGTCGTTTTCAATAATATAATATATTTATTTTTAACATTTATTTAAATCTTAGAATAATAATGCTTTTATGCGTTTGAACTAAATTTGAATCTAACTAATATTCATTAAATAATAATAAAATTTAATTTATAGCGTGTTCTTGTATTTTAATAATATTTCTATTAGCACAAGCAGCTCTATTTGAGTCTTAACGATTTCTTGTGTAAGGGAATATGTTTGTCTTCATAGTTGGGTTGAAGTTTTTTTTTAAAAAAGATTACTGAAAACTACTTATATTTTTTTATTTTAAATTCTAAAGAGAACTTTTTTCAATTTATTCAAATACTTTAAAATAAAATGTAGAATTGGTAAATAGTAATTTAAAACTTAGAGTGGAGAAACTATCTGTAGAGTAATTCTTCATAGAACCACTTTTCTTCAATCATCTTAACTATTATACTAATCATTTTATAAATAATCAATTTCTGGCTAGATTTTTGAATAGATATTTTCAGAATGTTAGGTTTCAAAATGTCGAATTAAAAACAAAAGTTGCCAAAGGGAAAAATAAGGAAAAATAATAAAACAAACTATAATATGGTTGAAAAATAGTAAAAATGATACTTACATACATTTTTGAAATGGCGTTGAGTATGGTATGATGAATAACTTTACGAGAACCATTTTTTGAATAATTTAAACGAAAAAATAAACTTATTAAACATTTGTACTCGATTCAAAAAACAATATTTCCAAAAATGTTTTGGGTAATCGTTTCGTAAGACGTGCTCTCGATGTACGCAAAGACAATGAGAGCAAAAGAGAAAAAGTCGAATGCTTATTGTGTATAATTAATCGCTCTGTCGAATGCCTTGTCTCTCGAGAAATGAGTGAGTGTCGACTCATTTTGTTTGTTTGTCAAACATGTAAGCACGCACACAGACCACACACACACACACATACGCATACGCACACACAAGACACACATACACCACCGCCGAATCATACAGTCAGCTGAACTTTAAATTGAACCCATCAAACGCAATCGGGTTCAACGTTTAGTTGTAAACTGTATACGAGCGAGCTGTGCGCACTTGCACCGACACCGCAGACAAACTCGTCGGCGGCGAGACGTCGGGCTCGATTATTATTATTACTTATGCTCACCGTATTGACGTGGGATGTGAAAATCAGTGGATAATAATATTGTTGTCTATACAATACACGACGTGTGCACGATGATAGCATAGAGAGTCCCGGGTTGATGCGTGGATAGATTCGCCGGCGGGTCGCGGTGCGCTCGTGTTCCGAAAGTTTCAGCCGTCGCTTTTGACGAAACGATTGACGCGGTGGTCTTCCTCGCCGTCGTCGTCGTCGTCGTCACGTCTTGTAGTTGCACCGCAGTTTCCCGCGGAACCGGAAGTAATGAAATATTCTCGCGAAACCCCGGAAAACTTTGTCCGCGCGCGCGCGCACGGGGGTGATAACTATCAAGAAGTCGCGGTTTCACCCTCGTTCTCCGCCTTCGAACCACGACAATAATAATATGTAACTCACGTAACGTGAACGGGGATGACCAGTGAAATATAAGATGTTCAGGGAAAAAGTTTGATTATTTTGAGTACAATTAACCGGAGCTCTGGATTGTAAATTGCTTATAGGATCTTAATATCACCAATAAATATGTATTGGCACAGACAATTATTAATATATAAATGCATATAAAGACGTACCGACTAAGTTAACAAGTATAAGGGTGTCTCGTAGCCGTACGGAGTTCGGGTGGGAGTGGTGGTAATCGTGGAGAACTGCCGTCCTCATACATACTGATAATTGACCATGGGCCCAACAATAGTAAATGTGAATAGGGAGAACTTAATGTCTAGTCAGCGTACGTACCATATTATGTGTAGATAATAGTAATAGTGATGTAACAATCGTTACACTTCCGTGTATACTATGCATTGCTATTTCGGATCCAAGAACAAGATTTGACAATAAATCGTCGCGGTGGCGTGATAAAATATTCGTTATTGTCGTGTTCCATCTCTAGGAATGTTCAAGGGTAGCGTGATTCGAGTGAATAAGACGATGAGAGAGAACGGTTGCAGCCAGGTGGAAATGACACAGAATTCTGCGAAAAAGTTGTCGTGAAAAATATGTATATAATGTAATATTCTAAAAAGAAAGGGAGAGTAGTAAGTGAAGTGAGTGAGAGTTAAGTTATGTAGGGTATGTGTGTTTACTACCTTTCCCCTTGTTTAAAGGAGAACATTTGAGGTCACAAAGGGGGTGTCGGAATATTAAAAAGAACATACAGGATCGTTGATGAATTATTGGTATCGGATACTCTGACACTCGCACAGAAATCGTGTATGGTGTGGTGGTAATAATTGCACTGTACTTATGAAGTACAAATGATAGAGATAAGTCATCCGGCAGTCGGTGCGCACGCACTGACGATTAGCAACGGATATACCAAGGGTTGCCTGTACGTGTTATATAGTTAAGCCAGCAACATATGGAGGGATGGTTCTTCGACCAAAGGCGGTCTCCTTTGAGGATTGACCTAGTTTATCACAATGGAGTACCGTTATATTTGTCCCTTATTATTTGGATTGTGTTTTCTGTGCGCGTGCCGAAAGAGCCGTTATTTATTAGTTTTATTTGTAAATACTAAAATCTTATACTCTTGAATGATGCACATCATGACAATTATGAGGCAGAAAGAAGGAGAAAAACATGTGAAGACCTAAAATTTATGGTCAGGTGTAATCGGGAATAGCGCGAGTGTATGCATAAAATACATTTAAACAAGCATATAGACGTAGTGGACCGACAACAAAGATAATGGAATACGAAGAAACAGAGAAATTTTTATTCTATTTTTCTGTATAGCTGCACGGTTGGAGTGACTTGCAACGAGTAAACCGCGAGCGGCACGGAGTTTGATTTCACTAATTAGGGGCCCCAAGTCAAATTTTTAATTTTTTTCGTTCAACGCAGTACACCGTTTAGGACTTAGGTAAATAACTTTTGGTGGGAACATTTTTTGAATTATAAACTATTTTTTTTTTATTTTACGTGGTACGATTATAGAATATGAAACGTAGACGAAAACCATAACGAAACACGCGTGGTATGTATTATGCGGTACATCGCACTCTAACTCGATCGTCCGGTTGATCGCATATATTGAATGAATACCGGGGCGCCTGTATACAGAATTATTTTTAACGTGGAAACCATCTATTTCACTCTAAGTTTATCTTAAATAGTTTATAAAATATGTGTGCGTCAACTTCACTGACTCTAGTTCAGACTGCTATTTTAAACGACAAGTGCAACAGCCACACGTCAATAACGTTTATACCATATCTATAATCGATGGAACATATAAAAACTTTCAAAGTATTTCAAAATCTTTTCCACGTGAAAAACATAAAATTATATTAATAATATTTGAAAATAAATAACGCAGTTAATTTTTTTTTTGTACAGTTTTTGAAGATAATACTGAGCTCCAATCAAGAATATACAATAGGGAATCAACATTTTTCCCTTAAACCTGAAAGTTTGTAATACTCACCATGAGTAATGCAGTAACAATAACCGGTGGAATCATAATTTTTGCGCTATCATAAATGTATATAGTGATCGTTTATAGGAAGTAATATACTCTGGTACGTTCTGCGACTAGGTAAAACATATAACGTACGATGATGTGTGAAGACGAGCCAAGAAACCGAAAGTAAATCATTTAAGTAAACATCGACGTATAACACTGCAACATTCTTTAAACGTAGGTCTTTTTTATAATCGTCAATTGATTTCAATCGAATCTCGGGGTGGTTATAGCGCAACTTTTCAATTCGAGAAAAGACCGATTATGAAATGGATCACGTGATATTGAAAACGGGTAACTCGGGATGATTTTGGGTTTTGTATCCGGAAACGGAAGCTATTCGAATCCGGGTTCTGGATAAGTGTCCGAAAACGATTTTACACCATAAACACTTTCTTACTCCCAGGGAGGGAACTAACCTAACTCGGCAGGGATTCTTAGTAAATTCAGTCATGCGGCGTATGGTATAACCGCGGTTGCGAGCGGTTGATTACGGTTGAAATAAAAAACGTATAGCTTCGAGTGGTATTTCGTCCACGGGCGATTATGCACCAGGCTTTCGCGACGGTTATCGTTATTTAGCACTTTTTCGGTTACGGTCGTGAAAACACGTATACACCACGCCGCCGCGGTAGCAAACGCTTTGTGTCACATTTTCCCCGTAATAAACAATACGAACTTTTGCGGTACGTATTAATTTAATTCACACCGACGCTGCGGTTTATACCGCTGCATACGCGCGGTATACTGTACACACGTCTTCCGATTCGCATTTTATTACGTCGCATAACATACGAGAGGCGAGATTAAATCAATAAAAACGCGGTGTATTAAAATAAAAATAAATATCTTTTCGCGACGACTGGAAAAACGTTTTCGAACGATCGAATGAAATATAGTGTGTGCCGGTATATTTCACATATTATAGTATCGTCCGCCAATCGCAAGAACACACGCGTGTATTTCGTCGCACCTGCTACACATAACGTGGGTTCACCGGTGTACCTACGTACGTTACTCGCGGTATCAATATTTCATCAACCGCTCCGTATACACATCATGAATAGGCGGTGATAGTGCGCGGCTATCGGATATAAAATTATGAATATTTCAGCGGTGGAAATAACGCGCGCGCGTCGAAACGACGACCGCATTTCCGCATTGGTTTTGTCGCGCACAAAAGCACACGGCTTTGAAACAATATCGTTATATCGTGACTCATTATGGAATTATTTTGTATTTGATATTTTTAGAAAACAGTTTTCAATTTTATTTAAATTATGTAACGTTTTGTCTAGATTGTAAAAAGGTTATAAATTGTCCTTCTTAACTCGTTTACATAATCAAGTGCATTTTGTACTGGCAGGATCGGTCTAGTAGCATCATCTTCCTCCTCTAGGTTAGGTCTTACCTAACTTTACCAAACATCTTCTATAATATATGTACTATACTTATATCAGCAAATTACATTTTATCAGTTAATTTTATCATCTAGAGATAGTCAATACTTTATCTACTCGCGTTGTGAATATCAAGGGACTTGTGAAAATGAGCGCGTTAAGCGGGAAATCGTCTGAAACGAGAGCATCTTAAACGGTTTTTACTGTAATAAATGTTAGAATATCGTTTTTTTATTTTGTAGTCCCACGACCGACGCAGTGCTTGTAGTTTTCATGCGCGACCGGTTTGTTCAATTTTTTTCGTTTTTTTCTGTCTTCTAGTTTAGTTTTTTCGCTCCGTTTTACTCACATACATCCACCAACGGGTTCGCAAAGAACAATGAACAAGTTTTTAAGTATTCTTCTTATCTGTATTTTTATTTCTCTCTCTCTCTCTCTGTGACCGAGAAACTTTTCCCCGGCCAAACCAAAGGATAAAATACCGATTTTACAACACGTAGAAGTTTTTTTTCCATATTTCGTCTAAATAATATTTTATCACGTGTATTAAAACGTATCTATATCTTTGTATCGATAAACCATGTAGGTTCACTACATATTGTACTTATATAAAACTTCAAGTATGACATTATAAAATATATAAATCATTAACTTTTCCGATACGTTTTAACGTCAAAAAACTAATTTATAAAAAGTAATAACAGTTTAGAGCAAGGATTTTTCGAAAAATATATTTCGTTTGTTTACTTTTTTGGAAGAAAAGTTAAACAATACTTTTGATTTTTATACGTCGCATGAAAAATATAACGTTTTTAATCAAATGATTGTTTACCAAGAATACGGCCAAGTAATTATTTTGAAAATTCACAAAAAAAACTTTTGAAATTAAATTAAACCCAACGACAACAAAAAAATCTATTAAAAAAACGGTGGATACAATAGTATAACGTCGTTCTGCTCTGTGCTTCGCCGTCCCTCTCGACCGACCATTGGCTTTAGAAAATCGGATAAATTTAAATCTTTTAAGCCTCTGATTATTTTAATGATTTAATGCGCTTTTTCTCTCTGAGATTCCTTCGCTCTCTGCTCGCACTCCCACCGTATACACAGTATTGTTTTAATTTTATTGTCACGACACTTGAGGCTACGCTCGGGACCGATTCTCTTTTATTATTACTTCGAATCCGACTCGCGCTACCGATGGAAATGTAAATATTAATCTCGGCGTAATAAATTATTCATAAATTTTTTGTCCCCGACTAATTCACCGTTGAACAAGAATAGTGGCTTCGAAACGTATTTCTTTTACTTTTTCTCGTTCGCCCTTTCGGTGGAGACCACACACTATTTTTCTTTGCCAGCCGGGCGCCGCCTCTTCGAGGGGATTTGCGCGAACAAAGTTTTGTGTAAGTACACGGGAAACGAATAAGAACGACACCGGAGAGGGGAAAAAAAGTGTTAAGAGAGTTAGTTAAAATCCATTGTGTCAACAACAAAAAACCATTTTTGCCGGCCGCCTGACGATTTCATATTCACATTTTCCGTCGTTTCCTGCACCCCGACCGTCACCACGCCGCCGCATTCCCTGCAGTCGTCCTGACGCCGAAAACTACGAAGGGCCCAATTATTATTATTACAGACGAAAAGATTTACGTGACCGGCAATTCAATCGACACGCAAAATGTTCACCCTTGTGTACCGTGATGTTGTTGTCATTATTTTATTTATTTGTCCCGGGGAAATTGTCAACGGTACGAAAAAAACCGGCTAAAAGAAGAAAAAAAATCCTCCGAAATCGACAGTTCTAATATAATATATGTGTGCGCGTGCGTGTGTGTGTGTGTGTATGTTAATAAAACAGAAATCAAATTTCCAGCACACCGCGGCGCAGTGATTTCGCAAATGTGTATGAACGCACACACGACAATCGCATTAGCATTCGGGAACTGAATGCTATAATATGAACGGCGCGAGAGACAAAACGCGAATTATTCACGTGCGGAGAGCAAGAACGATCCACGTGTCGCTGTATTTACAACGGAGCTTTATGGTAACACGACCCTTACCGAGAACAAGTTAAGTACCTATATATACGGTTGTACAAATGAACGCACTGCGTATAGAGACTATACACTTAAGACCCGACCGGCGCGCTATATATAGTGGCACGCGTGATATTTTGTATTTTTATACGATTTTCACCCGGGGTTTGTACGCACGAGTGTAAATCGTGGTGGTTCGAAAATGAATAAATATTAACGAACCGATGCCGTTCGAAGACGACCGCGTGCAGAGACGTGCACCCCCGCGGTCACTTCGATATATTATCATTAGGGCTGTACATTTGAAGGAAAGTGCATTTTTACTTTGGCAATTGTGAAATATAGCTTTATAAGTATTTGAATTTGAATTATGTAACAACGAATTCGTCTATGAAACTTTTATTTTGCATTTATTATATATTTTTTCTGCATTTTTACGTCATATTTTCCTTTTTTAGTTCCTTTTCCGGTATTTTTCATTGAATTCCGTCAATTAACATCTTTGTAAAAGCTTTTTTTTGTTTTACGCAGGCTGTATATACGTCGAATTTATATTTTATGAAATAATATTTTACACAAGCTGTATACGGATTAGGTAAAGATAATGATTCGATTAAGTAATTAAGGCAATTGCTAGATAATCAGACAAGGTTGATGACATAGCTTTAATGCGATATGCTCTTATTACGTCTGTAGATGTAGAAAGTTTTTCAGCGTACAAAAATTTGTAGACAGACAATCGGCCATCATTTTTACTAGACAGTACCAAACGAGGACTTGTCCAATGCAATAATGAGGACAAATAAGGTACCCACAATTAAAAAGATTTAAGTTTTTTTTATTATTTTAACAAAATAAATAGGTACATAAAAAAAAAATATTAAAAAATGTTTCAGGTAAATGTTATACATTATTCAAATTCAATCAATGTCTTTATTATTTTTTTTTATTAAAAAATACATTTATATGTATGTAAAATGTAATGTACTAATGTAGTAATGTATAATATCCTATAATATTGATGTAAATATAAAAATCAAATTAAAAACCATTTTAATTGCATTTTATACAATAATTTTCGGCATTTTCTATTGCATTTTTTTTAAACATTTTTAAGGTTTTTTAGTGCATTACATGCACATCCCTAATTGTCATTAATCCGCTGCGATCGATAATACGCGACGCATTGTTTACGCGAACACTGCGGTCGTCAATTAATCGTCGCCTTCAGTACCGGTTCTGCGAAACACATCTGCAGTGTATAGACACTCATCGTATTGCGATATTATTATGTACGCGCGGACGAAACAAGAAATCTTTACGCGGCCAGATTCGCCCGGATACACCGAGGTATTAGAATATTGCGCCGGAACCGTCCTGTTTTCGAGCCTGCGGTCAGGATCCACACGTTTTACCATCGTCCGCGATTTGTTTTTTTCCTTCCGCGTACACTGCAATATAATAACATTCTCTGCGTCCGGCCGCTTCCGAATTAAAAGCGATTCGTCGTTCCCCGACGTGGACTTCTCGGGTGCGTTCTCTCGCATTACCGTACGTACCTACATAGTAGCTATTAAAATGTTATAATGACAATACACACCCCTTCCCAACAAATTGAGAAATGTAAAACTATGAGTAAAATAATTAAATTATCCTCCCGGCACAAGATGTAGAGAGAAAGTAACCATCAATCGAGCTAAAATAGGGCACTCTCATCCAACTCATATGCTTATCTCATCGAAAAGGAACCAGCACTGATATGTGATACTGATGTAATGTATCCTTAACAATAGAGCATATTGTCATCATCTGTCCGAAACTCACCGAAGCTCACATCGAGATACTCAAAAATCTTCTTTCACTCTATCCAGCCATCAAGGACGAGAACACTATTTCTATCGGGGTACATTTTCCCACAATATTAACTTAAGCGATTCACTATAAATAATCATAAATAATACTTGTACTGAAATGAAGTGTATACAAATTTAAATTGTCTAAATGTTGTCTAAATGTAGGCTAAAAACCTGTGTTGAAGCCTTCTATAATAATAAAAAAAATGTAATGTCACACGGTGCAGCACCGGCACGGCTAAAACACGAATGCGGATTACGTGTACTCGGTGCAATACATTATGTGCAATACATCATCCTGCACTTGCGCTCGCGGTGCATATTATACGTTAAGAGCTCGCGGCACCGCGGGACTTTCGTTTTCTTCGGACTGAACTCAACGGTATAATATGGTTTTGTTCGTTAAAATAACCACATTGCTGCTGCTACAACGACGGTATCATGTCCGGATCGCGCGATAATATTTATCATCATTGTTGCGCCCGTGGATCAATAATATTATTGTTTTTCGGCAAATTAAGTTACGTGTAAATCCGAGTTGTCTCGACAAGACGATCACTGCAAGACGGTTTTGTTCGATATCCCTTGCTCGCAATCACTGTAGGTACACAATATACTGCGTGGGCCAACCGATAAAGATATACTTCGCTGCGCGCGATATTCGTTCAGAAATTAGCACAGAAAAGTATAAGTATTTTTACAATCACAACAATATCGCATACTTTGTTTCGACAAACTTTTATTATCTCGACATCATTATTATTGTTATACAATTATACTGCAGCTCGTTAAAAATACCACAGCAGCATTACCGTTATGTTATCATTTTTTTTTCATTTATAACGTGATTAATTAGACGAATAATAATCACACCGTAATGTATCATTTTTTTATAGGTTTTCTTTTTTTTTTAACACGTAACGAGTATATAGTAATGATTTTTAAACGTTTATAAGATACAGATAACTATTACGCGAAGATAACACAAAATGTATAAAAAAAGTTTCTACACAGGAACACCTACTGAAAAAATTATGTTCTCAAAAAAAATATATAACCAATGCTATAACGCTTGTTTTTTACATAATATCTTAATTGCCGGGCTTCGCCAGGGAAATATTTTACTATTTTAGATTAGAGCAATTACTATTTCGATATAATTTTAAAAGGTCGAAAAAAAGGATATACAAATTATTTTTATTTCTTTGTACTATATAAATTTACATTATACCTCAATCGGTTATTAAAATCAACATACTAAATAAAACTGAGAATATTTGCTAGGTAACCAAAATACGTTAATTACATATGCATCCAACCCCAAAAGCCAAGACTGGTTCGACCATTCGAAATGCAGGTTTCCAATAATCTTTTCTAATCGCACCTAAACAATAGTGATAAGTACATTCTCCCAAAATTTCAAACGATTCGATATTGCATTCATGGCTGAACTCTGATCAGTCGGTGGTATTTGCATTTTATATAATATCTGTTACTGTAAAAGCCCGATCATTACGTAAACCTAGATTTTACTAGTCAACACTAGGACTTACTATTTGTACTCGGTAAAATATTAAAATCATAATTTTAATCGAGCTTTTACTAAAAATGTTGTGTACATCCTATATCGCGATTGCGTTATGCACAAGATGTACAAATTTAATTAGTAAAAAAAGCTGATAAGAAAATTACACTGAAATAAATAATTACACTCATAGATTGTAAAAACAAAAACTGATCGTTATTTAAATTTTTTATACCAATGCATTATCGGTATTCTCCAGTATACAATATCATTACATACGTATGGTAATATGAATTATCCGAATATCTTCAGATCTAATTTCCACTGGATAAATATTAGGTTTGTCTTCGGTTCTAATACAAAGAACATCAAATCGTTATAATCTCCGGTAATGGATTGATTTCTTAATTCCAATAATTAAAAATAACGATTCTAGTTTTATAATTATAAGAATATTTATTTAATAAACGCCCGAAGGGTATCTAAAATCCCGAAAAATCATAGTATTTACTTGAAAAACATAGGTTTACCAATAGTCGAGTATTTGCTGCAACGCATAGATATATATAAAGGATAAAGTTAATTATTTTAGAATATTTCTAGGAAAAATATACACAGTTTTGTTAAAACATAAAACTTTGAACCGGAGATGTGTAAATAACCTTTTACTTGTGCAGGATGTTTGCGGTGTAATAATTGTTATTATAGAAAATATTATATACTCGTACTATGCAAATAACGGCAATTCACTTATTACTTCTGGAAAACGTACGGTCAAATTTTGAAATATATTAAACGATAATGGCGGAACATTAAAAATAAAATTATTATAGGTCTTATACGACTTAAGTACTTGCGGTAATACTACTTGACGACGCCACGAAACACATATATATGTATATCGCATCCCTGTGTATATAATATATCATGATGTTTATGTGTAACGACCACACGCAGCATACATACAAATGATGAATAAAATATGTATAATTACGCGCAGGTATACGACTATAAACCTTTCGCACGACCGTCATGAGGTGCATTTTTTCAATATGTTAATTTTGTATAATAAAAAATCATTGCATGAAATTGATGCGATGGAAATTTTTTTTAATAATATTTCCTAAAAACGTTAATCCGTACTAAATAATTGATTATTTACTGTACACATTTTACAGAGAAAAAATGCATTTAATCTGGATTTATACTCTCTGTCCTGCAGCTGCGCAGCGCATAGCCGATAATATTATTGTAATGTTTTATTTTATGAATTCGTTAAAATTGAAAAATCATTCATTTTTTTTTATTTTAAGCCGTTTACACGTGCCCTACGCATTATATTATTATTACACGAAAAATAATCTCACGGTACACATAACTGTTGGCTTCGCAACCAACGCGTAGTACAAAAATCGGGAATAATATAATCACCGCGCGGCCACGTGCAGCAATCGATACGTATAATACATATTATATACGATAGGTTTTAAGTTCGTGCACATCGAGGAAACGCACTTAAAGTCAGTCCACGTGTTTTTGTTAAATTATGCACAGTTAAGTTTCGTGTTCGGCTTTGCGGCGAAACGCGCGTACAACTCATCCAATACGGAACGGGCTAGTGGCGCGCGCAAAATAACAATATTATGTACGCATGTATATTCTACGTCGGACCACCCGAAACTGCTATGCAAATGCGAAACGCGTTGTCCGTGGTCCATAAAGGATCAAATTAAAAAAAAAATGCGACTTTATCACAAATCGGGTCGCGCTAATAATCAGGGCCATATTATACAGCCTGCGAACATTTTCCCTGAAAAAGAGCGTTAATATATAAAATAATATAATATTCACATTATATAGTTATACTATATTAATTCACGACCGCGCAAGGCCTGAGATTTTATGTGTAAATAACAGGTCTGCAAGTGAATAATGATGCGATGTTTAGTTCGTGACCCAATTGATATCTTAAAATGTAAGAATACTTAAAAAAATTTAACGTTTTGCTTACAAAATAGTCTTGTGATGAAGTTTTATCGGAAATTACATTTCACGGTTATCCACTTATGAACACTTAATGTAATTGTATACATCATATGAGTTAAATAAGCGATTTGATGAAAATTTTCGATTTATCAGTCCGATGAAGTTCTCATAAAATTAAGATATCAACGTAAATTGGGTAAAATATTATTTTAATTTAGTTCTGTTCTTTCTGAATTATTTTACCAAGTATAAGGTCATCAAGTCAGACTTGAAAAAAATAATTGAAATTTTCATTGTGATCCTTTATTCCTGAAACTAGTGATTCATTGTAGGGAAATTATTCACAATGAAAAGAATGAAAACATACTTCAGATCAACGATGAAAAGTCCTAGACTAAATTATTGACGTACATTTCCATAGAAACTAGAAAGGGATATAACTGTATAAATGGACAATTTATGGATAATTCATCGGCTGTCGCTGACGAGTTTTGTATCATAAGAAAAGAAGATTGGAATTTTTACTTAGAAAATATGTCATAAATGGACAAAACGTATTTAATAATTTATAATTTACGGATACAGTAACTAATAAATACAATTGTTATAATTTAAAATTGTAAACTTTGTTTTAAGTTATTAACTATTAATAAGAATAATCGTTGATTACTTTGAAATGATGGGAAGGCTTCAGTGAGCCTACCCAAAAAAAGTTCCCAGCTACGCCCCTGGCATAAATTTTGACCGCTGAAAAGGCCCGTATCCCGCGACAATATATTATATACGTTTTGCATGCGTCGAGTGGGCGTGGGATTGAAGTACTAAAATTGTGTCGCCAGAGGAGATGATCGAAGAAGAACGGGCACCTCTAGCAAAGAGTGGTCGCGGCAAGAGGACGGGGGTGGTATTTTAACCCAGTTAATCCTGTAACGAAAATATTGTACATAATACTTAACGAACGGAAAGATTCTCACGCACAAGACAAACGGGTCTAATTGTTTTTTATTTTTCTTTCACACTTAAAATTTTTAAGAGGATTAATAAGAGGTATACGGTTTAAAATTTAAAAAATGTGTAGGTACTTATATACGAAGCTCGACTAAAAAAAAAAAAATTAGAAAAAGTTTGTAGTAAAAAATATGTTACACGATTTCGTAAATTCAGACCGGTGAAAACTTTTAAAGGAGTTTAAAGCACGTCTAGAAGAAATTTAATGGTGTTTAATTAAAACTCATTAAGAGTTCTGTAGAACTATTCGTTACACCTATTACACCTAAATCGTTAATGATTCAACATAATCGTTTTCGGACATCTCACGCTGCGTTGTAATAGACCCTCATTGCGTACACCGGATGCGAAATACTGCCGTAGACCAAGGCGAACCGCTTGAAAGACGTACGTTCCGTTGGTTTTGTACGATTTCTATGATTAAGAGTTTTCCGTAGAACGTCGGCGGCACGCGGCAGGGTTGAAATAATCCTAACATTCCTGTTTTTAATCCTTTCATGTATTATACGTAGGTGTGAGCCGAACTAGTGGCGGAGAAGCTGGCAGCGAAATGTTGTTCCATCTTGAAACCTTGTATGCCTGACCCGTGACAACTTTTACCGTTTACATAATCTTATTGTACCGGCATTTTAATCGTTGTATGTTGTCACTCGATGATACGGATTAGAAGAAACGTACCGCGCCGTTGTACAAAACTAAAACGTATTTTTACTCGTCTCGTCATCAACTACAAAATGATAGCTTGGCGAATTTCCATGAAAATTTACGTAAACAAACATGCCTTAGGCCTATCTGTTGCCATACGCGTTTAAACTTAACATTAATGTACACATTAAGATCTATAACCTATGATTAAGACTCATCAGCTCGTAACACCAAACCACTACACGTACGTGAAGTTGGCCCCTCGACTTGGTGCACATTTTCCACATAACTCGCAAACATTAACCATCAAATGTCAACAACCGTGATTAACTTACTAGAATAATACAATTTATTTGAAAACATTTGTACCGAGACGGAGGAGGAACTTCACGTACGTTAAGTCGTCGCTACTAGACTTTCAAGATATCAATTGGGTCGCAATCATAATATTACCGAACATTATAATGATGGGATTTATTTTTTCCTCGTGCATAAGTTTACGCTGTTGTTCGCATAGGACTCCAAATAAAATTGTTCAGCTACCGTAAATGATCATAATACTAATGCGTACTAACATATTAAACGAAATGTATAGAATATGTCGTTTTTATATTATATGACGTTATTTAAATTAGCCATTAACGAGCACTGCTGGAAAAATAAAATTATTCTCGATACAAAAAAAAAAAAAGGAAAAAAGTAAATTCAATCAACGGTTCGGCCAATATCATTTCACATACAATGCTTTTTTCAAAATAAGTTTTAAGCCCATTGTATATATATATATATATATATATATAGCTGTGCTTATAAAGAGAAAAACTGACGTGTATAAAATAATATATACGTACCCATACTAATCCTTTTAAGCCTACTGACCTATTACAAAAAAAAAAAAAATGTAATCACTGCTCTTCATTCAATGACCTGCACGTTTTTGTCATTTATTATATTTTTACGTCCTTTGGTGATTAGGTCCTAGTTTTTATATTCATTAATTAAACCGTTGGTTCATTACATTGTCCGTGATATACATACGTCGTACACCACAGTGGTCAGTGTTTCACTAAATTCTATAAACCAGAGATTATTTAGGTTTATGTTTTTTAATCTTTGTACAAAGTTATTAAAGTTTTTTAATAATGTTTCGACTGTACACCTCACCTCCTTGTACATGGAAATGTCAATAATTTTTAAAATGAAGCTGAATAAAATTTTTTATACAGCTAGAATTGTATTTGATGAAAACAATGCAAACCGTAGTTGGCAGCCGCTTAACGTCTCAAAATCAAAAGCTATTTATATTTTGTGTGGACAGTTCTTGTATCAAAGGAGACATTTTAAAAATGTAATAAAATAATATTGAGCTCAAATAATATTGATAATAAATTACTTGCAATGAATCAGCACTACATACTATATTATTTTCGTATCGTATTTAGTTTGCATATCGCAAGTTATTACAGTTTATATATTTTATATAAATATATAATTTATATAGTTTCCATTTCAAAAGTTCAAAACTATAGAACTTAAATAAACGTTATATTTCCAGAAATAATCATTAGTTTGTAATAATTATGAGGTCTTTATATTTTATAAATAACACTAGACTTTCATTACGGTACATTATAATATTATAGCGTTGTATATTCAAAGTAATAAAACATTTTAAATCCCAAAAAGCTTATAAATATGTAAAATAAATCAAAATTCGAGGAAATTACAAACGTAAAGATTTTAGAAAATTAAAAAAATGTAAATTATACCATAGTCTGTAACGTCTTAAACACGAAATGTAGCATTAAGAAAAATAATATTTTTTTACAATATCCCTCTGATAGCATGTATAATATACTAATATATTTTTGGACAGCATGTCAGAACATAAATAAACGTGAGCATCTGATGAAAGTTTTGTTCAGTATAAATTAAATTTAAATAATATTACCTATATGTACTTGATAGATTTAAAAATATTGAAAATAAAAATAGGCATAAAGTACAGTTTATACGTCTTATATTAGGTAAAATCTATTGAAGTGATATATTAAATAGTTAAGTTAAGGTTGAATGTTTTAAAGTTTCAATTCGCTTAGGTTATTTCAATATTATAAAAGCTCGCCAATTATAGGAATACTTATAAAACTATATGAACAGTATAACAGTGTTGCCTTGCTTATTAAAGTATATTTCTTAAATAATTAGATGTAATTCCATATATAATACTTATAATAATTAAACATTTTATTAGAAAAAATAACGTAAAACACACCCTACCTAAAAGAAATTAAAAATTGTATATGATCAACACGATCTAAGGATACAAAAGATACAAGCGTCAAGCCGTATACCTGACTTATATAATGACATTTTACTTAGTGAAAATACCTGAATTTAAAAACCGTGTTTAAAATACTTGATGTCATAATGAATCATAAATATTTTTATTGTTAAATCCTGCTAAAGACTGTTTAATTTGTTTAGAAATTACGTAGGTCACACAAAGTGAAATGTAGGTACTTATGAGTATAAGCCGAACGGTGTATTTTATATTTATTAATTAAATTAATTAAATTAATAACACAAATATCACCTTATGATTATTTATGATTTGGAATTGAATCACAATTAGAAATCAAATCACAACTTTATGTACAATAATTATACACTGCTCTAATTATATGCAAAATTCGCCAAATTCATGAAACCAAAAGCCAAAATGCGTGAAAGCAATAATTTTTATTATTGAAATTAACGACGTATTAAATATATGTATATATTTATTATATATACATAAACTTTAAAATTATGTGGGCAGAACTGCAACACGTTCCCAGGAAAAAACTTTTCGTATAACACTTGGTCAACCAAAATGATTAAACTGCCGGTACAGAAAATTACGGTGAAAACGAACGGTATGCCTGTGAACATAATATAATATTGAGAGACTTCAAATCCCCCAGATCTCATACAAATATTCCTGTTTTCGTCAACAGAATGAAAGTTTTCGTTCGAAACGCACTAATCTTTCGTAAAATCGACGGATGAGTATACGCGTGGAATACTAACCAATAAATCCATTTTCGCCGCATTGAAGGTCAACTCGTACTACGTTTTTCCTTTTAAAATATACAATATAATAAAATTTATAGTGCTGATTCTTCCGTACGTTTACGCACAATATTCTAATAATATAATGTATACACGTGCGCCACTACAACTCCGGTATTATACATTTTTTTTTTTATTATTCAAAATATTTATTCACAATCTGTATTATTTATACGATAAGGAAATGTGATGGGTATAGAGAAATTTGGTGTGAGTGACATGAAGAGGAAGTTTCCCATAGGCCACACATAATTTGTATTCAAAACCGTTTTTATTTTTTTTATTTTATATTTATCAAAATCTTACGGGTGTTTTGATACCACAGGAATTTTGTTAACTCAATTATTTTTTATGTGTTTCTCTGTTTTAACGATTTAAATGGTATCTGGACCAGCGGATTCTTTAGGAACGGTATCTTATTATCAGACATGTTAATTGAAGACATACTTCTAATTAGAGGGTATGGGTTTTTTTGAAGTTTATTACAGAATGTTTTATAATGATTTGTAATATGGAAGTCATTACGTACCAAGGGACAACAGTTAAGATTCGTAGGACAGTTGATTGGAAGAATTGAAGTGGACAAATATTGGAAGGGTTATCAGGGACCCATATTTGAAAGCCGTAAGACCAGACAGCTTAGATTATAGTTGTATAGACAAGCATTTTGTTTGCTGAACTGATTTTTGAAGTCTTAGCTTGTTTCCGTTATTGTTCGGTGTGGTGTGACCAATTTAGTTGTTTTTTCATAAATATACCTATGTAACGTATTATAGCATTGGAGCTCATTTGAGGTGGGTTGACTCCCTAGAAAATATTATTGTTATATTAGTATGTGAAACATATAAATTTACAATTATCGTTTATCGACTCTAAATAATAAATTTAGTTGAATTTTATTTACTATTTTATTGATCTGTACTCCATAAAATGCATGAAATAACGCATTAAATCTTTATTTAATTCATGTTTTGAGAATTTTTCTGCCCCTCACCCAATAAGACTTTTCGTATGGGCGCCCGTGTACAATGGCGTCACAACGGAGTGTTATTACACTATTACGTGTACATTTGCTATTTACAGTAAAATAAAACATCACTACTGCAGAGCTCTTAGCTTTTATCGTTTTACAATGATTCGGAACTCGAAACGCGTGTATGGGCGTATTCCAAAATCTGCTAATATATGTCGACCTAAATAACGATGATAGTCGGTTTTTTCCCCCGCGTTCGCAAGTCGTATTTCCATTAATGTGGCGACGGTTGGCGGCGAGACGTAGCGAAAAAAAAAACGAGATCCGATCGTCCTGAGCTGCAGTATAATAATAATAATAATTGACGACAATCGCTGCAGACGCAACACACTAGTTTGCAGTACAAAATAGACGGCTAAAAATACACTCAATAGGTTAAAGTTTGAATATTCTGTGAACCATCCACGTTTAAAGCAGCTCGAGTAAATCTTTATTTAATTTTTAAACTTATTTGAAAACGCGTTCAGCCGTGAACGCATACATGTAAATCAGATGAATAGATTTTTTGCTTCAGATCGACAGTATGGTATTGTGTTGATTCTTATTTTTTACATCATGTAAAATATAATCGATAAGTCATACGGTTACGGAGTAGATTTATTTTTTTTTGTATCACAAAAACCTGACTGTTGGTGCGATATAATTATAAGTACATAATATTGGTAAGCATGTCTTTACCGTCACTTTTTGTTAAGATCTCCGTACTACTATAAATATTTTAAACTCAAATTACTCCGTACTACAATAGTAACGGTGTTTTAAGAATTTGAATTGAAATAAAATGATTTAAATATTTTAAAATGGCCAGTCCCGTCTTTTTTACTCAAAAACAATAATTTAACATTGTTTAGTATAACACTTTCAATGATGGAAACTTAAAAAGATGAAAAAATGTTAAACTGTATATGTATCAAATTATGTAAAATAGTGTAAATTGTAAATTTAATATCATGTTAAAATTCGTTCCACGTCGAATCGGTTTGCGATGAATTTTGTGTCGCACATACTAGTACACAAATATTATAATATAATCTGTATTCTATATATATATATATATATATATAAACTATAAATAATAGTGTCCGATACACACACTTATTAACGCCCAGATCAAACAACTGGGCCTGGAGACTTTGATTTTTGGTGTTATATATCTGTCATAGTGTAGGGGTGAGATGAGATGGGATTTTACTATAACCTCTAAGGGGGTGAAAAAAGGTAAACAGTTATATCGATATCCTAGGCTTTTTAATTTTATTTTCAAAGGTTGCCTGCGAAAATATATATTATATTAGTTTCTGACTTTTAACCTAATCCACCCCTAAAGGGTTCGAAAGAGGTAACAACCGACTTTTTACATAAACACCTAATTAGTAAGATTATATGCATGTACAATAAATAATATCAGGAATCGAAACTTATAGAACTTAAAAACAATACATGTAATTTATTGTTACAGCAATACATTTTTTTCGTTCAATAAATAATATTATGTTCGATGAAAAAACTTCAAATTTGGAGGGTATTTAACGAGAAATTCTTAACACGGACAATACAGCTATAATTTATAAAAAATTGTTTATAGACAAAACAATGTTTTTCGGATCAGCCGTTTGATTGAATATATTTATATTAGCTTCTTTTACTATGCCTGC
The DNA here is from genome assembly GCA_949715065.1 of Periphyllus acericola. NCBI lineage: Eukaryota > Metazoa > Arthropoda > Insecta > Hemiptera > Aphididae > Periphyllus > Periphyllus acericola. The sequence continues at coordinate 26,241,532 of OX454269.1, forward strand.
ATGACAAAATGTAAAAATATGTTGTCGAGTCATTAATAAGGCCGGTGAACAACTCTTAACCGAACTACATATATATCGACCGTATTACAGCCGATCCAAATAAATATTTCTACGAGTACGCGATTGTGTTGCATAGGGGTGCGCGTTCACAACTACCGTTCGGTAGGTGTTAATGAAAATAGGTTCGCGTGCCAACGAGTATATCGGATAAAACGTAAACCATAATCACTGCAGCGCACGTACCTACACGCCCATCGACGTCTTCAAATCGTCGAGGACGTAACATATATATATTATAAAAGTATATACGTAGCACAGAGGTTCTGAACCCGGGTGCCGCGGCGTACTAGTCATGGGTGCCATGAAATTGTTTGAAAAATAAAGCAAGCGTACGTACTTTTCACAATTTAAAAAAATGATTTGCGTGTGTTTTTAATGTAACAAGTGGGAAATGGATTTAAATGCTCTAACAAACGAGAAAAATTAATTAAAACATACGATTAAATGCACTAATAACAGACATTTATTTTTAAAAAACGCACTAAAAAAATGCTCTTAAAATTATTTCTAACTTTGAACAAATTTGTTTAGTTATATTTATATACATTTTTATTCTTAGGTATTAATTCGTTCATCATTGTCATCATTTACTAGTTCAACGAGACTATACGCGATACTAAACGATGAAATAATTACTGAACTCAACAGTGCAATACGAAATTAGGATTTACATAAATAGCATATCTTATAGTTTATCTAATTGTATTAATGTTGTACGTATGTACCTTAGTGTCTACACGTGTCAACAATAATTTCGTCCGGCGTTACATTTATCCGACCGGTAAAAACATAATAAATATTTATTTTTATTCTTTTAGAATGAATGTTAATTAAATTGTTATCGAATTTTATCCATTCCTATATTAACATGACTTAAAAAACATAAAAATGCCCTGAAAATGTCAAAAAATGCTCTGAAAAGCAAAATAAAAGTTACATTTTTTAATTCTTTGATGTATGAAATGAACTTTGTGCTTGGAAAGCAATGTTTTCGGACATTCAGAAAAAAATGCAATTTTCATTAAAATCCGTTTCCTAGTAATAAGTAACAATACAGATCGCATAAAACCTAGGTATTATTTTTTATATAATCTGTGGCACAATACTGTAATGTTCAATCTATTTTAATTTTCATTCGACTATGGTTTCGTTGAATATAAATATTTTTTTTTATTAATTTATAATTAATGCTAAAAGTATATTTTAATATTTTATGAAATATAACCAAAAGTGGGTAGTGGGTATGATGCGTTTGGTTACACCTGACTAAAGTTGACCGAAGTAATGAAATAGAAAGCATAAATAGTCGACGCAGGTACTACTACATACTTAAGGTTTCTCTGAATTTTTAGAAAACAGCTTAGGGCGCCCGTGAGTGAAAAAAGTTTGGGAACCTCTGAGTCGAAGCGTATGAAAATGACAAAAAAAAAAATAGAGAAGAATAAGAATAGCAGTATTTCTCGGTCGGCGGCGACGTCATTTCGCGGCGTTTAACGCGCTAAACGACGCGGCGACGCGGTCTCCGCAGCGGTAATCGAATCAATTAATCCGAGAAAACGGTGCTTAAACGTCGTTAGTGCGCGCTTAAAGAGGATTTTCACCGGCGATAAATCCAATTATTTACATGCGAAGAATGGCGCGGCACCCGCACCGTGTGGACAATATATTATTATACACGACAGTACGTGTGTGTGTGCGTGCGTATACATCTACAACTGTACGCACGCACACGCGCACACAGCACCTGTGAATAAATATTTATACGTAATGTTATTATATACACCGCGCTCCGGGTGTATCGTCCGTTCGTTCGAATAATAATAATTACGTGATGAATGACCGTCGGCGGTGCCTCGGGGGCCTTTGCGAATATTATAATGGGGAAACATCACGGCGGCGCGCAAGGGTTTACGCGGGCCGCGTCACACACGCGGTAGGTATATATATATATATATATATTAATTTATTTATTATACACGGGCCGATTTCAATGCCCGGAGAAACGCGAGGAAAGACGGAGAAATGATAATATTATGCAGTGTATGTTCGTACATAATGTAATATATACGTGTATAAATGTATGTGTGTGTGTACGTATAACATGTACGTAACGTGAACGTGCTTGTGCAGACGGCGGGGGATGGGGTGACGGCCGAGAGGAAAAAATAAATACGAAAACGCATTTCGCTCCGACGGTACGTAATATAGGTACGCTTAAATTATACATAAATAGGTACGTCGCCGTCGTCGCTATACCCTTTTTCGCGCTGTCCGCTGCAGTTGTCGTCGTCGCAGCTGCATAATGTAAATGCACTTATGTACGCGCGTTCGATACCAGCCGTCGATGTGCAAACAAACGTGTGTGACGTTGCATTGTGACACCTAGTTTTCACGTGCACTTTCAATTTTTACACGCACTGCACGCACCTAAACCTATAGTACGAAATGAAATATTCGAATTCATCTTATACGGAATGTACGAATCAATATCAATTAAATGTTCATTTAGAGAAATTGTACTAGTGTAGGAAAACAATAAACGTTTTGGTTACAGATAGAGATCGTTTTTTTTTTTTTTAATTAAAGATTTGACCTAGAACCACGTTTTATTGAGGTCATATACTGTTATCCAAAAAGATAATATTATTTCTAAAATTTATTTTTCGTTTCGTACATTAACGATGTCATTCAATTTATTTCCGTTGACTTGGTATTATATCGGTGTATGTGAAATTCTTTCAATGCAGAGTTAAATGTAAACATTGTTTTGGCTATTTAATATTTCTAAGACTTCATTTATATCGAAACTTATAACTATTATTTTTATTATTTTGTAAAACAAAACATGTCTTGTAAAATTTGAATCTAGAAAAATACATGAATTATGTATACCGCATTGATATGGTTGTAACTTGTAGCGAAATTTTTTTTCCCCATGCAGTGGTAGCTAGTGGTACCGCCCTACAAAGTGTCACTACTTACGGACCTTATAACCGATTTTTAAGTATTGATAACTTGGAACTTAGTGTCTTAGTATAAAAGTATCAACTTATTTCGAAAATAATTCAATATTTATCAAAAACCCAATAATATATAGATTTATATATATATATTAAGTCGGTTCGCGAAATCAACGATAGATCCCCGCTAAAGTAACTCGATTGAAACAACACGTGTAAATCATATATTGTAACAGTCTATTCCAGCTTCATGGAAAATTTGTTATTTATGTACCATAATTCATTGCGCAGCGTACAACAATATGAACGCGCTTTAGCGTTATAGTAATACGACATAATATTGTCATTCGGATATACGGTTTGTTTTTTAATTTCCAAAGTCTTCCCGACGCTTGCGGAAAACGATGTGTTTAAAAATTAAAATCAATATTGCCGCAATAAAGTACACTCGGGTGAAGGTGTACGATAGTAATGATAAAAACAACAAAAGATACAGCAATAACAATATGGTTATACATTTATAACAATAATAACGTTATTATAAAAAGTTTTTATTGTTGTCGTTTCCGAACGCTTAACATTACATGTATACGTAGCGTGCGCAATGTTATTTTATAATATACTATTTTCCATTAATTTCCCTAATAATGCGGTCCATTCGTTATTGTACGTTGTTTATTGTTTTGAGGAATTTTATTTGTGTTCTAAACATTTCCCGACTGCAGCAACTGTATACGCGACCACCCCTGTTGACCCTCTCTGCGTTTCGGATGGTATAAAGTTTCGCCCGTTCCCAGGGATGTACACGGCGGTTAAACACCATACATATATATATATATATAATATATGCATGTATATATCTCATTCTAATTGCCATCCGCATCGCACTGTTTCGTTAACGGTGCGCATTTTTCCCCCCGCTCGGCGTAAAACTTTTATCGTATTCCTCCTTTTCGCGGAGGCCGTTATTCAACACCTTTCTAAACCGCTCGGCCGTCGGTCCGCTGCTGAAAGGTTCCCGTAGTGTGTCTTCGGCGCGGCAAACCCTCGAATACCGATTGCGTAACGCAAAGTTGGGCCCGAAGTAATGACGCGTTGTGCAACGATTATATGACGTGTTCCCGTCGTAAACAGCGAGGCGGCGGTGCGTGCGTCCACCGGGTTTTTAATATTCGTAATGCAGACGGTCTGAAACGATCGAGAAACACATAACGCTCGTGGTGGTATGGAGGAATAAAAAAAACAATTAATTCCTGCGGATGACCAATAAAAAATGGGAATATATTATATTTTCCACTTCCTAACGCCGAAAATATATTGTCGACCTCGGCTCCGAATTTCGCACCCACCAAAAACGCGTCGCCTCGTTCTCCGGGACCGCCGCCGGCGCGGACCGCAAATGGAATCGTTCGGATTCCTGATACGGCGTTGTGTTCGCGTGAAAAGTAATATGACCGGAAAATATTCGCCCGCGAATTACCATACGATTTCCATACGAAATCCCGAGCAGTCCAACTAAGGTTGCGCGCGATTAATTATATTAATTTTTCCCCTCCATAACTTATGTACACCTAACGCCGTCGATCGGATTTTCGTAAGATCTATGTTTCATGATGATCCCGTGGTACATCCGTAGGTAGTAATTAGTAGATCGTATAGGAGCTACAGCATAGGTGTATATACCTAATATAGGTACGAAAATTCCTCTCTCGTTGATCTTTCGATTATCGTGCCAAATGGATATATAAGGTTCCGAATGAAAATCCGTGATATGGTGCTCTTTTAGTTATAAAACAACGGGGAAAAGATAAAAAAAAATCTGAAATCTGTTTCCCGGCCGGTTGTAAAAGCCTGGGACGAGAAATCGAATGCTGAGTCGTAGTTGCATTACTTATATGTGAAGCGTAAACGTATAGGATATATTATACGAAAACAATAAGAAGCGCACAGGTCTAGAAACATTAAAGAGACGGGGATGGGATCAGAGATTCCGACCCTTCGACGATTTTATTTTGAACCCTCTCCCCGTCCTTAATCTAATACGTTAACGGTACGGTGCATCGATTCGAATTGGAATGACGCGGGCAAAGTCTTAACGCAAGTGGTTTCGCGGGAGTGCATTCAACGGCCCTGCGAGGTCTTTTCGATTGCTTGACTGCCGTCTTCCCGAACACGCATACTTGCACGACTCAGCCGAAATAACAGTTATCGTTCCCACCCCGGGCTCGTAATAAGTATTTTTTATATTTTTCTTTTCAAAAGAGATTATTTCGACTTTTACAAATAAATAGCACTTAAGTGATTTAATAACGTACACGTCCGCATAGTAAGTACCTATATTTTGTCAGAACATACTCGTGTAATAACTGGATGTACGCACCAGTGGCGTAATTGCAACGAGGCAATTTCTTATCATAGCATGTTATCGTAGGGGGGTAGTCTTTACAGATTTATAATTTCACCGCTCGATAGTTTTTGAAGCAATAAAAATAATATCTACCACACGTGAAAACATAATAAATAATATTTTTTTTACAAATATATAGGTACCTCGAATAATACATTAATCGGTTTATTTTCAAACATACGACATTGGTTTTATAAATACAATTTATAGCTACACCATTAGAGTATATGTGGAAAGCAATAGGATTTGAATGGTTATGACCCTTGTCAAGACACCGTGAGGGGAAAATGAATAAGGTAAATAAGCTTATGAATTGACGTTGGACCTTTCTTGTATAAATTTAAAAAAATAAATATCGGTGTTGATGGGGGGTAATATTTTTAATGAACTCAAGGTACCCACGAATTTATTGTTTCGCCCCCCCCACGATTTTTCCCCAGCCTCGCTGATACGCGGTACACTTTTGACACGAACACGCTCAACACGAGTGGAAGGGAGCTAGGGGTGGGTAGTTTCGACGCCAGAAACATCCCCTCCGTTACCAGCACTGCGGGTTCCCACGCACATACACACATAATATAAAAAATAAAACGCTATCGTTGTGGGCCCGTACGTTTACGAAACGTAATTAAGACGTCAGCGACGACGTTGCACAGGACTCGAGTGCCGCCGCGTTCCGTCGCGGTCTCGCGATGATAATAATTAATCTCGGGAGGGGGGCCGGGCAGCGCGTCAAGAAAAACCTTCCCACACGGACCTACCGAAAAACGGCCGACGCGTCACGTACACGCCACACGTGCACACACGAATAATATCGTTATTGTTGTTATTATTGTATTGGTAGCGTAGTACGGACGCACACGCGCGCCTGTACCGTACACTCACACGAAACGTTTGCCTACCAGTGCGCACTCGAGACGAGATCCGTTTGTTTTGTTTTTCCTCCCCGCGCGTATATCTCTTCATTATTCCGTTCTTTTTGTCCGCGAACGCTTTTTTTTTGTCTCGTACACAATACGAGTTCGTGTGCACGTATACGACACGCACCGCGTACACGCCATAATACGGGCGCGTCATGGAATAATTCCGTTTCGGACGCCTTTTACCGGTCCGTTTTCAATCATTTTAAACGTGCGCCGACGGCGGAGACTTCACGCGCCGCCACTGCACCAGCACCGTCAGCGTCAGCCGTACGTACAGTGCTCCCCCGCTTCCATTGTTGCGCTCCGCGGCCACGTCAGTCGTCCGCGCGCGTATCGTCGTCGTCGCGACACGTAGAGGCCGACCGGAAGAAAAGACGACCGCGCAGCGCGTTCCAAAATACGCATATCTTATCGCGATACAATATTTATATGCATATTACGTGGTGCACTTAATCGACTATATTATTATGAGAGTGCGAATTATGCGCGAGCGGTGTTCGACTGCATTGCTACCGCAGCGGTCTAAAGCTCCGCAGCTTAACGGAGTTTTTTTTTTTTACTTTGCTCTCTCTCTCTCTCTCTCTCTCCGGCAAAATACAGTATACACTCTCGATAATTTCGAACCTAGACAGTTCGAAGAAAACCTCTATAAATCGAACTAAACGCTTGGTCCCCAGAGAAAACCTCTTGGATTCGATGAAAACACATGTATTTTGGTCCCCTCTACAAAACGAAAATAACCAAGTGTGAGACCTCGGTAAACACTCAACGGTTCGAATATTTTTTGCTTAAACCTCTATCATTCGCGAGCCTTTGAGGAGCCTTACCCCCGCATACGTGGTCCGCGTCTTACAGAAGTTGAACATGACAAAATGTTGCGTTCAGCGGATCCGATTTTGTGTCGTAAGCTTTAATATTAGAGTAAACTGACCTATTATCAAACTTGAATGAAAGAACATTATCTGTGCGATGTTAAAGATTTTTTACGATTTTTTAATTTTTTAAGCGAGTTGTGTTTGTGTAAAATATTACAATCTAAAACTTAGGTTATCGCACAGATAATTTTCTTCTCTTTAAGCTTAACAATAGGTCAGTTTACTCTAATATTAAAGTTAACAACACAAAATCGGTTCTGCCGAACGTAGATTTGCCCTGTTGTACGTTTGTGAAACGGAGACAACGTTACGGGTATGGCGTCCTCTCAATTAACTTAGTATAAGCTCAAACAATTTTCATAAAAAGTATAGTTGAACTTACGAACTCGTCTCTGGTAAGAACATACACAATTTTAGCATAAAAACAAAATAACTTAGTCGATGATAATGCATTATTGATTGGTTATAATTTTCAAAAATTCTGTAATCGACTCAATAACTATAATTTATCACCACTTCAAGTCTCAGCAATAAGCGAACGACTATTGACTATCTCCAAAGAAAAAAATTGATATTTTTAAAATTAAATGTAAATAATAATTAATTAATTAGTATGTATATATAATATGTACCTATAGAATACCTGCTTTAGATAACTCATTAAATGCAGTTATACAATAAATATGTATTGTATTAAAAATGTTCAACCCTGTTCAATTCAAATTATTTATTTTTTCCTCTCGATAATCCGAACTCGCTAAATCAAAAACTTCTTTGAACCGAATTTTCAGTTAGGTCCCCTGAATCCAAGAGTGTACTGTAGTAATATTTTTGTATAGACGGCATAGACCGCGCGTACCAGTTTGCCATAGATATACAAATATTTGTATCTTATATACTCGTATACCCCGCGGCCGTCGAAAATCATTCGTGTTCCTTGTAAATCACATCCGCGGTTATTTTGTAGCAGCTATATAATATTGGAGAAAAAAAAAGTTTTTATCTGTCTGAGCAAATTTTATCTAAAAGATATCCCTACTGCTATACATCGTGTCGTATAAAAAAACGTAATATTTTATTTTAAATGAAGCGAAAAAAAATGAGACTCTTGACGACTTCAAAGTGGTACAGAGAAAACATCGTTGAAAAAAATTGGTTGATCGACAAAGAGATTAAATTAAAAAATCTTTTGAGGGTCAAAATAATAATTAACTGTAGTAAATATACGTTTCCGAGACGAATAAAAACATTGTTTTAACAACGGCGGTAAATCAAAATCGAAACCAAATGGGTAACGACTGTTATACATGGATAAGTCGATGTACATATTTATCAAATCTGATTATTATAAACAGTTATATTAATTACATATGTTTAGCTCGTCATAATATATTAGATATACACTGTACACGTATCGTATGTTATTATAAAAAACTGTTTTGTTATTTTTTCCGTTTAAAAGAAAAATTACGGTATTGTTGTACAATATAATATATGCGATACGGTTCTATGATTATAATAATACTACTCGTGTTTCGGGAGTGGTTAAAAAAAAAACGTATTATTTCGAATTGAAAATTTAACAAATGTATACACCATTTTTTTGCGGGACACATCCACTAAACCGAAAACTTTTTGCGAAACAGTTTCAAAAATAGAGAGAACATAACAAAAAAAAAACGTATACCTACCACGTACATATTATAATATTTAAATGTATAATTGAAATTAAATACAAATGTGATATGTTAGACTCCTCTTTTTTGTTGTATTCCCGAAATTTTTTTTTTCTATCGAAACAAAACTGTGTTTTACTTTCCCGCGTACGACCGTGCACTGAAGTTAGTTGTATTAACAGTACTACGGTGTATATATTTTTATTTTATTAGCCCACGGAGACTATCGGGCATACATTTAACTTGGCCTGTCCGAACGCTTTTAAAACACAAACCGTTTATCTCCTTGAAGACATGGTCGTTTAAACAGCGATTTCGAGGAAAACGCAGTACTTTAGAATTTTCTACTCAAAATGCCGGAACAAAAATAAACAACGAGTTCACTTGGAACATTAAATCACTATTTTAAGGCCTTCTGGGCGAGCAAGGCGTGTTAGAACTTAGAGGTGTGTTATCGTAATAAATTTAAAAGCGATAGTCTCCGCGCGCATGCGAACGATATATTATATATTCTAGCTGTTTATGCAGTTTTTCACTACGTTTAAGGGAAAAAAAAAATAATAATGGAAATTTCCTTACACGGAGTAAACGATATATTATGTAGTATATGTATAAGCGATCGATTTTCAATCGAAACTTTCGGTACGCTTTTATACCGTCCTAAAAAGCACTATTCGAAGGGGGAATGCATTATTTTCAAACCAATAAATTCCTCATTCCGTTTAGAATCTAAATAATAATAATAAAAAATCTGGTATACTACTCGAAATCCTAAAAATTATAATAATGGTAATAATAAAAATAATTTGTATAAAATAAAATAACATGTATCTAAGTATAAATAATAATTTTCCGTGTATAAACGTAAAATTGTTTTTTTAAAAAGCACTATTCGAAGGGGGAATGCATTATTTTCAAACCAATAAATTCCTCGTTCCGTTTAGAATCTAAATAATAATAATAAAAAATCTGGTATACTACTCGAAATCCTAAAAATTATAATAATGGTAATAATAAAAATAATTTGTATAAAATAAAATAACATGTATCTAAGTATAAATAATAATTTTCCGTGTATAAACGTAAAATTGTTTTTTTATGAAAAAGTTGATATATTTTTTTTCACCGATACACCTATATTAAATCGTATTATATTATATGATTATTTATTCTTCAATAGCCTTCGCCGCTCGAGCCGTTTAATCTTTAGAGTACACGCAATACGATATACCAAGACCGTAGCCAGCATACAATTTTTGGGGGGGGGGTTAAATTATAAAGATGTATTATGACGAAAAAAATCTCTACAAAATCTGTTTGATGTAAAATTGATATAATAATTTTTGATATAATAATTTCAATAATAAAAATTGTTGTTTAAATGAAGTTTGTGCAACTTAACAAATCATAATAAGACTTTAAAAAAGAAAATTTCGGGGGTGGTTTGAACCCTGAACCCCCCCCCTTGTCTACGGCCTTGCGATATACATATATTATTCTTGATTGTTTACACGTACCTCATAAAATCAAATAACAATATCGCCTTACAACCTATTTGTCGCAATATGTATACAAGCGTTATCACAACCAGAGAAATGTGTTTGTGTGCGCGCGTGTGTGATAATATATCATTATCGGTGTATTATAATAATAATAATAATGATATAACGTGCAACAAAAACACGCGGAGCTTTCAGGGAATATAATAGAGTACCCGACGACGATTTTATGTAAATAAGTAATTTAAGCGAGCGTACTACATACGCGCGTCGGCCGTATAATACGCATATTACATACACAGACGCTCGGGCGCCGAGTTGCGGTAGTGTGGAGGTGATATGAAGGTGTATAATATAATATACAGGGGCAGGTAGAGCGCAAAAAACCTCCTCCTGCCGCAGCGTTATAAATATTTTATCACCGTCCATACATTAAAGGTCTGGAGGTTACAATATATAATACACCGGTATTGTATTTTTTCACCGTCAATATACACACCCAACGCAGCGACGTGTCGATAAAACAACACGAAATCATGTACTGCCGCGCATTGTAGCTGTATTACATTATTAATATTACAAAACATCATACAGGAGTACGAGCATTATATCGCATTACGCGCAGGACAGGATCTATGAGGGGGGGGGGGGGGTCGCAGATTTATCCCCGGGCGTATAATTTTCGTGGGCGTATTATTAAGGTTTTAAATTTTAAAATTTTTGGCGTTTAAGTCGAAATTGTTTAAATTATTTGCGGCAAATAATTTATTAGTCCAGTACATTGCGAACGGCTTTATAGATGGGTGCAGGTACTCACACTACTGTGTGCTTGATTTTTCTTAAAAAAAAAAATACTTATCCTAATGGGCGTAAATTTTTCATTTTCTCCGGGTGTTAAAAAGTTAAGATCCGGCCCTGATTATGCATATTGTACACGGTAAAAACCGTTTATAATTACATCGGTTATTATTACAAACCGGTTTTAATAACCTTTAGCTGAAGGTACCGGCAAAACTACAATATTCTATTGGTACAAATTTGTGTCGGTTATTATATTATGATATCTGTATAATCAGTAATGACTCTACGGATGTTATGACGGTTATTTTTGGTCGTATTAGAAAATTATACCATCAACAATATGACTGTATTACGTTTGTCAAAAGTAACTAAACGTAACCGATTATAAAAAAAATGTACTGTTATTTTTTTCAAACTATTTCCTAGCAGAACGTTTAGATTCAAAAATGAAAAATGTTCAGATGGTGGTAAGCTTATGTTTAAAGAACCAATGTCTCGCCGTCTTAGTTTCAGCAAGTGTGTGACTGATGAAAAAATGAAATCGATCGAAATCATCGGAATGACCCGTAAGCCACGGACCTACATATTTTTTATCAACGTGCTCCTATGTTACATAATATATGTACAATGTACATCTAAATGTATACGTACGATACGTAACATTATTAATTTAGTATAATCTAGTCTTACATTTTTTTTTTTTTAACATTTTGGTTGTAATGACCATCAGTATGTATACGTACAAAATGGATTCGGTCGCCAACAACCGAAAATTATAAGAAAACGCAACGGAACGACTTCGCCACGGCGCGGCGCGGCGGCGGCGGCGGCGGCGAAGGATCGATTGGATTTCGAACACAAACATGGGCTCGTCCGAGAAGGCTTCACGCGGGATATTCGATGTTGCTGGTTTGTTATTATGTATGTTCATCGGCTCTATTATAATGTATAGTACCTACGTGTATACGCGTAGAAGTGGTACGATGACGATAATGATTAGCGTTCGCACACCGTTTTCGGCAGATATTTATTATGCTAATCGCCATTCACCGCGCGTAACACGTCGTGTTATTGCAGTCCGTATAGCGGGGAAACTCGTCTACGATAATAATACACGCGGCCGTATTGGTACGATGCCTACGCGTCGGGTGGGAGTTTCGGCGGACCGTATAATACGTATTATTATTATTATCATTTCTACGTACGCGTATACATAAGACGGGCGGCGATCGAATTACCCGACTTGACTGCATCCCCCCCCCCCCCGACGCCTGCGGAATTATGTAAATATTTATACACGTAACGTGCGTACGCACAAACGGAGACACGTTAATTGGACGTTAATGGGATCGCTGGCGAAGGGTTGGACCTGGGGCGGCCACCTGGCGGGTCGTCTTAAGCGAGAGCCGTTCGCGACGACGACGACGACGTGGTATTATTTTTCTTTTTTTTTACATATCATATATTACACATATTATACGGTTTTTAATCAGTCGGTGACGGGTAAACGTCTCGTCCCTAAGCGCGGCAAAGCAATATCGTGTACACGGAGTACGGGTCGGGGGGGGGGGGGGGAAACCCTATGCACCGCACAATACCTACACGCACGAGGTAAACTTACCACGTGTACACGGACGATGCGCGCGTGTGCGTGTGCACCTTATACGCGCTGTACCCGCAATTAAACGCGCGCGACCACCGGACTTTTCGTATATTAATTAAAGACTTGTGGTGAATATCCTCGAGGACGGTGTATTACGTTTTTTTCCCCTTTTTTCTCTTTTATTTTCTTTTTTCCACACGCATAATTATACGGTAATACGCGCGGTACGCGTGCGAACCGTAGTGCGCGTTGCGCGTGCGTATACGCTTGTCGGGCCATAAATCTATCGGACCGGATGTTTCGCCGTCTCTCCGAGGACATATTTTATTACTGGCCCCTCACGACGACCTAATGGGTCAATCGTTTTGTCTCGTCAATCGCCGCCGGCGCACCATCGTGATCGCGGACACGGCGGCGTCTCGTCCGCAAACAGCAACGACAAACTGACGCGCGTGATGACGTGCCGCACAGCTCACCCGTACGCCGCACACGCGTGTACATTTTGAACAGTGATCGTCACGCGGATTTTCGGTTTTTGAAACCGTACACTTGAACTCTCGACGTTTTCGGAAAACGATCCCGTTACAAAGTAGGTACACGCGCATGTCATTATGCGCGAATCACCGGTTATGTCTTATGGACACGCAGTCTGCGATCGGGTAGTACTGTTCTAGGGTTTTGGAATAATTATTGTTCCAAAAATGAAATAAACACCGAACTTCTCGGTCGCGTAGAGTGATTTCATATTTTCAAAAATATGTTAAACTAATCGTTTCGGTAATCGCAATGTGTTACGTTATGAACACATTAAAAAGTACAACACCACACCAGCTTAGATCAGTTTTTGGCTAATTTTTTATTGTTGGTTACAAAAAAATAAAAAATAGAATGTTCAAGACAAATTCATTTTGCTCGAATTCAGGCAAAATTGTGCACTCAAATTCTAAATATCAGAACTTTGTCATTTGTACTCGTAATACTTTCAAAAATATATTCTTAACATATCACATACATTGTATGAAATTTATTTTATAGTATATTGGACTCACGGACTATCAAAATACCTATATATAATTATTTTCAATACGTGAGAAATAAATGCTTAGACTTATAATATATAACCCATTATCCCATCCCTCATAACAGCAACTCACCGGATATTTCACTTATTCAACCCAAAATCTATTGAAATTATTGATGTAGGTACCCACTTCTCGTGTCTTACATAGATTACGATTGATGATACAAAGAGACGAAGATTAGGGTAATGTCTTGCATTTTTTATCTCAGCTATAAGCATATAATTTGTTTCATAATTTTGTATGCCATATTAATGGTAAGTAGTAGGTAAGACTGCAGTATGAGGTCTGTTCAGCCGAACAATATTATTAATCCAAAAATATCATAAGTAATTTAATATTTCTACTCCAAGCGGTAGTTATTATAATAATTAGAGAGTCCAGACGAATATTATATGAGAATGTCCCTTTTTTATACTATCTCATTATCCCAACAACTAACCGTCTTGGGAATACCTAAAAAGGTCCCATTTTTTTTTTAAGTGTTAATCTACATATATTAACGCTTTTGCGGACTTATTAATAATATTAATAATGTTAAATAATATATATAAATAATGTTAAATAATAAATAAGTTATACTAGCACAATAAGTCTTATACATAGAGGGTCAAGCTAAAATATGTTTATTGTCTTAAAACTATAGGATATTCGTATTTTATTTATTTTCTAGGGCGAAACCGGACTGCATGTTTAACAAACTCGAATAAATTTGGTGTACCAACTAGTCATATAATTAGCCCATACAAAACTGTACAAAATACGTATATGAAACGTTCTCATTATTCTATGTACGCTTAATATTATCGCAAACATAAAATTAACACATTAAAAGTTCAAATTACTTTATTAAGAAATATGATTCTACTATACTATGTCGACCATTTTTAGAAATATAAACTGATTCTTTTTCACTCACAATTGTTTTTTCGAGATCAATTATGCAACATATTGATTTCCAGTTTAAAAGATCAATTTCTATATTTCACCCGACCGAGGAGTCTCACCAGACCTAGGAGTTTCGTTCATTCTCATGTTACTGTTTCCATATTACTTTTGTAAATTTTGCTTACGCGCCCATGTGCCGTGTGTATTTAAATAAATAAGTATTATAGTGTAAGTATATTTTTGTTATCTCCGGCTCCGCGTGTGTAAGGTTTGTGAAAAAGTTCACTATATTTTGAATCTTGTAAAATGAACCAGTGTAACGTGACGACGTGGACAAGGTCATTTCTCGACAGGACTGAAAATTAAATTATTTCTAAAACTCCACGCACCTGTCACAAATGCGGGTTCTCGAGTTATTCAAATTTGCGGCACCTCTCTCGCGTTCGCTCATGCCTATCCGACCGGCGAGGGTTTTTCTTTTTTGTCCACTGGACCCTTTTTTCGTCACGGGCCGTTTTCTTGTCAGAATCTGTCGTGTATATAACAAAAGTTATATTTTACGGAAATGTTCGAACATCTGTCGACAAAACGGAAAATACATAGGCACCGTGCTAGCTATGCAGCTGACTCTTAAATCACCATAAAATCGTTTTCCAGCCGGGTTTTATTTCGTTTCCAGATCGACTACCTAACTACTATAACACTGCTGCAGCATTCGATAAACTCGTGACCTGCCATGAAAAATACACTTGAATCTTAGATCTTTGCGAACTAAACGTATAAATAGTCCGTAGATGACATTAATATCAATTGTTTTAGAGTGGATATTTCATTAATATGAAGTCAATGAGTGTGTACAGGCGTGGGGATTAATAACAATAGCTCAAAGGTATTTTTTTTTCTTACATTTTTGTAATTCGACCCAATGGTAAATTTTCAGTTGGTTTTCATTTATCGTTCTCGTTATATTGTATATGTTGTACAAAGTTACAATTCAAACTATTTATATTAAACGGCGGCGCGCAGTGAAGTCCTTTGCCGACCGTTAACTTATATTTTTAATTAAATAAGTTATATAACACCTATACCACTTTATCTCAGATACAAACACCTATATCACTTTGAATCTGAGATTACTATACTAATAAAGTAATAAATAACATAACGCACCAATAAATATTTTATGCCATATTGACGATGATTTTTCATTACCACACTCAAATTGTCAACCATTAACGTTGTTGACATGCGATTATGATGAATTGATAATAAATGTTTTGAAAAAAAAAAATGTTCATTAATAATATTTAAAAAAGTTACACAACTTATTGCTGTGTTCAAACTTGAGTTCAATCTTTTGAGTGTCAATCTTTTAAAAGAAAAAAATAAACTTTTTCAACTGAGTTAAACTAAAAAATGTTTTCGTCTTAATGATTTTACACTTAACGACTAACGAGTTACATAAGTTTGTTAGCTATTAACATTAAACTTCACGTGCTTTTGTTGACTATCCAACTTACTAAATAGATAATGAATTTTTCCATCGGTTTGCTCACCTTAAAACATTTATAACACTGACGTTTAGAGTGAATATTGCATATTTTTTGTAAACCACTAGACAGATAATCGAAAGCGAATGCAGTCTTGCAAATAATTTTAAAAACTGAGTTCGACATACATGTCAGTTTATTTTTAGACGATAATTAATACCGTTTACGAGGCATGTGCGCGCATTCACAGTGATTCAACAGAGAATGTTCCCCTCGGTGTCTTTCTTTAATTATTTAGTTTTATGTTATGCTGTGAAATATGTACGGATACGTTTTATTTCCTCGTGGTTTTAATAAAACTCGATTAACGGTCAAGTACACGTATACGTATATTAAATTATTTTTAAAATACATTTTACGAGAGAAAAAAAAAAACGTTTTAATAGGGTTTCGCGCGGTGATTCATTGCGCAAGTTGTAACGTACATAGTATAAACAAAGTTTATTTTTGAAATCGCGTGTACACGTACCACGCCGCGGATCTCCGCTTAATATATATTCAATATTTAATAGCCGCATAGTCTCTCGCATTAATCAGCTGAATCGCACGCGAATACCCGCGCAGAGACCGAGTGGAACAGAAGTGGTCGACGGCGGGGGGGGGGGGAGAGGGGAGGGAGTTACAAGTACCGAGAGTCGTGTGAGCAGCAGCAGCAGCAGCAGCAGCAGCAGCAGTACATAAACACTTTAAGTGCGTTCATTACGTTAAATCACCAATGTTTTACGACTGAGAAACCCTATACGGACTGTAAAAATATTCGATTACCGCACGGCTCCGCCCCCGGAAGCCCTATATCACCAGCATGCCCCGATTCCCGGGTGCCCGTCCCCCGACACAAAACACCCACTTGTCACATATTATTATAGACATCTCGTCGTCTATTTCATCGAAAACGGGTCGCTGACCCGGCGGCGGCTTCATTTACAATATTCGTATGTTATTACACCGTCGTTTTTACAACTATATTATCGTCGTCACGTGATTCTATGTATATTACATTACGGAAACAATAACGCTGTGTGTAGGTGCGTGCGTACACTTTGCGTACGAGAATCGGCAGGAGAGGCGTGTACAAGTCTTATGGCAACACTGCGGTGTGCGGTAGTAGTACGACGAGGTGTACATTTCCTTTGCGTACGACGCGCCGGTGCGTACACACGCCGTAGTAATATATTACATATGATTATACACGTTCCGGTGCAAAGACGACGGAACGGACTTTTGAAAAATAGCAAAAAAAAAAATAAAAATAAATATTACTTTGAAGCAGAAACGACCCCCCGGGTATTGTGTGTTGCAGACCTCAAAGTCGTGAATTCACAGGGGTCCGATGAATTGGCAAAAAACGTAAAACCTCCATTTATTCGTCTCGCGCGAAATTCACCTTGCAATACGGTCGCCATGTACACACACACACACACACACACACGTTTACAATACTCCTTACGCACACACGTATGCTATGTAAACATATTATACGGGTTTAAGTATATCGTTGTTTTCGTACCGTACCTACACGCATAGATATATATGTACGTACACGTACGGTGCACTTTACCCACGCGCGTGTTCGTTTAAAAAACAACTGGACCACTGTACGCGGTCCGCGCGCACATAAAATACTATACGTGCGCGCGCGCGCCCGTGAACCGTCATAAAAATCATAACGCGTTCGTAAAAAACAAAAAAAAAATCCCCCAAACATGTTTCTGTACTTATGTGCGTGCACATAAACCGCATATGTGCGTACGTGTAGTGCACAACAATGCATTACTCCGTGTATATAAAAAAATGTATACGTTACAAGACGTCCGTAAATATACGTTGTACGCGTGTAATATTCTCAAACGGATACAAATTTTTTAACACCCACCCGGGCCTGTGGTGCCGAAACGAGAAAATCGCTTAAAAGCATTGCGAAAACAATGCGAAAGATGCATACCGTGATCGTTTTGATTTACGTGGCACGACGCTCGTCGTCCTCCTCCGAGACGACACCGTGGTCGCACCGTGGTACGTTATAATACTATGCGGTTTGCGGCGTCTACAGGTACCGCGATTACCGATCTCCGTGTTGTGGCGATAAAAATACAATACTTTAATATCTATACGTTTCTCGGCGGATAAATGATAAATATTATTATCAACGTCCTGAACGTGGTCTTAGCAGAATATAAGGTCGGAACCGCTGCACTTGCCTGATCAATGCGTCTGGCAATAGAGGACTTTTCTGCAGCAGTCAATTTGTCCGCTATGTTGATCGCGCGAACTTTACGATAGGTATTCCGAATTTCGCAATTTATATTTTATTTCGATTTTATTTTTATAACCTCGACGTGGGGCTAAAGCTTTCTATTCCATGACTAGGTAAAGTGAACTAAAATGTCGTCTTCCAGCGTCCGTATCGCTCCCTAGTTTGCTACGGGCCCCGGCCACGGTCTTGAATGTGAACGATGGTTATTTGTTTTTCGCAAATCGCAACTCGTGCAACAACACAATACCTGACCGACGCAAACGTTTGGATATTATATCATATACGAGACGAGAACGGTTTACGAGTGCGGAGTGGCGCATAGTCACCGTGTACCGTTCGGTCGGAGCGAAAATTACATTTTCCCTCGAAGACCTTACCGCGGGTCCGAAATCTCCGACACGAGTGTGTCGGAAACGAAAAACTAACAAATAGACCCGCCTGGAGAAGATCAACAAAATATATTACCAGTCTACATTATGATATTTGTACGCGCGAAAAAAAAGTGCGTATTCATACCGTCGTCGTCGCGCGTACAGTGACCTACGCGGGTATAAATATATTTTATTACAGTAGAATCGCGTGCACGGACTCTGGCGCGATGACTGTCGAAACAACGTTCTCACGAAAAGCGTCTCCCCGGCGACGCGCGCGTCCGTCCACTACGTTACATTACGTTTTATACGACTTTTCGTTCGTGTCACGACTCCTATGTCCGACGTCGTCGTACGCAAAGCGGTCACTGTTGCAACGTTACCATACCGCGACCCGATGACGTGTGGCCTCGTATTCATAATATACCAAACATGTTTTTCTGCCGCCAATAACTTAACCGCACGTAGAACCTATATACACATTGTGTGCGCGCGTGTACACGTAGGTACCTACCTGGGCCCGAAGAGATTTTTCTCGTGTCTCGGCGGCATACGATAAATAACCGACCCGCTGAGTCCTCGACGTCCTCGTCGGTCGTCGTCGTCGTGGTCGTCACAATTTTTCCTCTTTTTACGGCCGCAGATTTTTTTATGCACGTACAATGCCGTGAAGATTATGCACAACACGCGACGGTTTATGATTAATCGATTATTATTATTCGACCGCGGAAATCTTGACAAGTCTCCCAAAAGCTGCGCTCGTGGAACGGTGCTCGCGCGTTTCCCGACGACCAGTCGCACACTGCCGGCGATCGATCTCCTCGGGACACACCGCTGCGCGATATGTTTTTTACCAATATAAAATTAATTCGGTTGCCAAACCACGTGTAAGTGCCGACGGCCGCCGCGTCGTTAAAACCAATAAAGAGTATATTATACTACTACAACGCAGTTAAATGCCGGACGCCGTTCGCCGCGTGAATGGGATCGATTTTATTATATTCTTAGCCGGAAAAGCACGACGAAACAATTGGAAAATAATAATAATATTAAAAACGATATGAGAACGCTGTAATATCATCGGAACGGCGAAATATTAAAAGTCGAATTCCTCTCGGATAACGCGCGCGCATCGAAAATACCTATATTGTATCGTTACGTACACTGCTATCGAGAACAAATTCCCATTTGAACTTTTTATATAAACGGCGTCACGTCGTAATATTCCGTTGTTATGGGGCAATGTCATCAGCCGTCGCAGTGACCCGACGCCGAAGGCAATATAAGTTTTTGATTTCGTTTCGGTGTAATCGCGCACGTTCGCGCGGAACGAAAACCCGGCGAAAACAATTCTCGCCCGTCCGCATACGGGGTGATTTTTTAATCACGTTTTACCCCTTTTTTCGGCAGAAAAAATACTCTTAAATTTGAATTTTTAATCTTTTTTTATTTTATGTTCAAGTTACTGTAAAACTTATGTTTTCCATAATCTTTTTTTTCGCGCCGACAAAAAGTAAACTGGTATCCTGTGACTGTACAAACTCAATTTTTTCGAATAGGAGCACCGCGTTTTTTACGCAAAATATTAACCAGTTAACTTTTCTAGAATTTTCAATGTACTTTTGACGTAGTCGAAATTTAGAATTATTCAAATTACGTGTGAAAAGTGTAAAATCTCGAACCATTAGCGATAATAATTGGAATCGCACAATAACTACACGTTTGAGTTTTGACTTCGGTACATCAAAATTAGCAGAAAAATGACCGGAGTGAAAATAGGGGGTTTCTATTTTTGAAACAAATGTTTGTTTCGCCTCAGGACACGCTGAAGGTGGTGTGAAACATTGAACATTGAAAAAAATCGAAATTTAATGGATTTCACGGCAAAAAAAGGGACGATGAGCGCGGTAAAATCGCCCTGCATAGGATATTATAGTGGTATTGAAATTCGTTTTGGATAAACTCGTTTCGAACGCGGAAAAGCGAACAACACTCGTACACGAGCGATTTTGTTTACAAAAAATAATAATAATAATGCATATCGTGTGTACCGGTGCACCGGCCGGTTGAATCGAACGCGCGCAATGTCTATCATGTAACACCGCACTTAAACGTATCGTGATGAACGTGAAATAAAATTGTACGCGCGTCGCGTCCATCAAAGAGACGTGCGGGGAGCGTGCATGTTCGGCGTACCTGTACGGATCCTGGTGTGAAAATAGTATAAACAGGACGAGTATTTTTTTTTATTTTTTTTTTTCAAAATCGTTTTTAAAAATAACATCTCCATAAAGCGACGTATCTACTACACGAAGTCGTAAACATATATTATATTATTATTACCCACGTTATTATGGACCGCGCCAAGACTATATACAATATACATGCGTATAGGTAAGCACGTGAAATACGCTTTCCGCGTAACGAGTGCATCTTATCACTTTCCTCTTCTCTTTCTCGTCCGCGTTCGCCACGCATTAGCTCACAAAGGTAACATAATATTATAATAGCGTAATATGCTCACACTGCACGTTCCGGTACAACTGTTGCAGCAGCTCGTGGGATTTAATTGTACATGAAAGAGCTCTTGCGGTAAACGCGTAGTGTGTTCCCGTATATGCGTACTATATACGCGCAGCGCAGACGAGTCTCCCACCGCAGTCGAATTTAATAATACCGCGAAGGAAAATAAATTATACACGCGTTTCAGACGTCGCGTTTATTGTGTGTTCACGTTTATTTACGACAATATCGTAATGGACGTTTCATTTTCGTAGCTAAAAATGTGTTTTTAACAAGCTTGAGTGACTGACTGATTCGTAATCAACGCGCGGTCTGAACAATGATAGCTGGCCACTTGACGTTTTCACGGTGTGTTTTTTTCATAACCTAGGCGTGCGATAACAAAGGATTTTGAAAAATGTCTATTTCAAACGATTGAAATGGGCAACAAGAAAAATAAGGAAAGCAACACAATGATCCAAATGCAATCGCGATCTGTGATGTAATCGTATAAGACGAAATGTGACGTTTCCACAACGACAGTAGGTACGTTGGTATTTCGCCCGGGAGTCGGTCGCAAACATTCTACATTTCCGTAATATATTTGACGAGAATTTGAACGAGAACGGCAAAACACACGACAAAAGATCGTCACTTGTGAACGGCTCGACCTTTGATTTTTTTTTTTTTTGTTGCGCTCGTCATTGTCCCCGTTTGCAAATGCTCGTGATTTTTGCTCTCGGCCAAGACCAGATCCACGGGTTATTCCGCGTGTTCCCGTCTACTTTATGCGGTGAAATGTAATAATAACTATAATAATATTACCGCGAAGGAAAATAAATTACACTCGCGCTTCAGACGTCACGTGTGTATTGTGTGTGTGTTCACATTTGCTCGCAACAATATCGTAATGGACATTTAATTTTCGTACCTTAAAGTGTTATTAACAAGTTTCCAGCTGTATTGTACATATATTATTTTCTCCGTCGCGCCAAACGTCTCCGCGACCGCTGCAACGGAATACACTGTATACGACGACGACTACGTGTTTGGAAAAAATAAATATCTCTTATACATTATTACAATATACATTTATATTATATGATTTAAGTCGCATACGTGTGCTGTCGTATACTCGTTTCCAAGTCGGAATATTAAAACGCTGACTTACTGTGCGTACCGCGCACCGTCGACGACGACAAATAGTGAGATTTTATCTCGTGACTTTGGATCACCGTCCGAATATTTCGTGTCCACCCGACCACAAATCTAACGATTAACGCGAGCGCGTTTGATCTTCTTCATCTTTTTTTATTTTCTCGTCGCGTACCATATTATTTACACTTACACGGTCACCGCAAACCGTTCGAATATATTCGGTTTCGGAGGTCGCTGCCGCCGCCGTCGTCCAGCGATTGTTGTTGTTCTGTTTCTGATCGATTACAACCTGTTTGGAACGCGACAAACGGTGAAATCGGAATTTTCGTAGCGCGTGGAAAATAATATTATCATCATCGTTGCGCCATACCGATGCACAGCCGTAATAATACCCGCGGTGGTATTATGACACGGGTACGCGCGGTGTGCGACGAGTTTCGCGCGACGGCGACGTCTCCGACTTTTCGGTTAATCTGCTGGCGGTGCGTGACGGTAAAAATCGCATACCGGAGACGGGCGCGACGACGCGATTACCTCGTAAAGTCGGTTCTGTTGTTTGATGATAGTAATAATATTCGCGGATGAAATGTTGTCACGACGTTCTCCTCCTCTTCGCGCCCCCCCCTCTGACCACCCTCCGGAGACGAGTTTATACAATAATGTATAAAAACGAGGCTTTTGACCTCATAACGTTCAACTGTATCCCTCCCGTTTCCGCCGACCGCTCCCGTCGTCGTAAAAGGCGAGAAATGGCTAAAGTACAATGCACTAAAGCGCAATGTATACACACACACACATACATGTATATATATATATATATATACCAAAGGACATTTTACCTCTTTTTTTTCTCTCCCCCTCTCCCACGGATCCACGCGTGCAGGAAATGTATTTTTAGCGCCACGGTTCATATATATATATATATATACTTACTACACGTAACGCGCGCAATACGGAGACAATAAATTTGTACGGGAAAACCGTACACATACACATACGTATATATATATATATATAATATAAAAGAGCTCGCAGGGTTATAGTATTATGGTATGGTTGTAGGGACGAATGGGAGGGGAGGGTGCACTCGAAGGCCAATTTCTCTCATTGTTCCCCAGGGTTGTACTTTTCTCGCGCGCGCGGCTCCACGACCTCCTCCCGTCTGCCGTGATCCTCCCTCACCGTTCCCGTCGACCCCGTGCGAACAGTATGTATAGCTACCGTTGCGGTGGTAGCGTGGTACGGGCGGCAGGACACGGTGGCGTATACCTATGTACGAGTTACAATACGATGGTATGCAAACGGTAAGAGAAATCAGTCGAGTGCTGCGTGTCGGGCTGCTGGAGACGAAGTACCGATGGCCGAAAAGAATATGGGACTGCGGATAACATTATGATAAACAGTAAACGATAATTATATGATATGTAAAAAAACGCGGATCTCGTTTACAGACTTACAACATGCAGCACACACACACGCGCGCGCGCGCGCGATGCCACGTCGGTAACTGCGGTACATTGTGTTTCCGGGCGGTGAGAACAATCGGTATAACAATACGTGTGTATTCCGCGCAAACTATGTTGTTCACGCACTTGCGTTTAGGACCGTAGACGAAACAATTACTCAATGAGAAAAGTAAATTTTACACAACCGCGGTCAACAGCGATACCGAGAGGTAAAAGCCTATGAACGGCACTACTATTTCACGTGACGAATATTGATGGTCTTTGGTCGACGGGCTCGGGGTGGTGAAAAATACAAGTGTACACGACAGGCCCACTGCAGGGACGGATTGCCGAGAAGCGACTATCTATAGTAGGCTACACCCTCACCGCTGAGTGCAAGCTTCAAGGTCACACGTTTTTATCCAAATTAAGCGCCGTCTAATATACGAATCGGAAATACTAAAAAAATAATTAAATTTTACGGGGTTTCTATAGCATGCTAATTTGGGCATACAATTTAAATATCCAGTGTAGTTTTCCGTTATCGGGAACACGCCGAAGAGGCGATCCCGGGTGGGCTGATCCTCCGCAGCAGTACACCTCTCTTTTCATAGGCGCCCGGAGAGATGAGAGCACTTGATGAGGCACTTGCCCCCGCTAGATTTATTTTAAATCAAACATACGACATAGTGACATTATGTAAAATTAAAATGAATAACTTATATATTTTCTTTAAGTCATTAATTAACATTTCAAGAACCTTGCCACCCCCCTCGAAAAATTTCCGCGGGCGCGCCTATGCACTTTCATAATATTATATTGCGAACAATCAGTCAAGACTCGTGGCTTGACGACAGGACGATCGCACCCCCTACGTAAAATCGAAAGAAAGGACGAATTGAGATTTATTTTAAATTTATGATGATCGTGTCGTTCAGTTGGTCATCAGTAAGGTCCGGATTTATATGCAATTAAAATCTATAAAATATGCAAAAAATATGGCAAATAATTTTTTTTTCAAATTAATAAGTTACTCGACTACGTATTTGATTAAAAATATTACCCAATCTAAATATAATATGAGTATAAAATTATTATTATAGAATTCAGATGAACATTATCTTTATGAAATCGTGTTTAAAAGTATTACACTATTTATATTAAATTATTATTATGTGACGAGTACCAACATGAGGTAATAAAAATATATTACAAGTTTTCGAATTGAAGACTTCTACGATTGTCTCGATGCATACATTTATATTTGGAAAAACTTCTTTCCACGTCACAAGATATATTTGGCGCACATTTAAACCTAGATAAATCTTCAATAGTTACTAGTCTTCGTCACATTTCGTTACCTCGCTGCAGATTATACTATCGATATTTTTCACTGTAGATAATCCAGGATTTTCCGACAAAACATTTGTAAGTTTAGATCGAGCAAAACCTATCACTGACTCTCCTTCTCCGAACTTGTTTGAAATATTTTCTAAGAAATATTTTTTCGGGCCATAAAACGTTTATGGAGTCATTAAACAATTGGGAAATTGTTCGAAAACTGTAGAATAAGAGAAACTTTGTCCTTTGGCACATTGGATATTGACGATTCCGTTTGTTATTTTTAAGCGCTAAAACACGTGAGTTTTTGTGATTCCGCGGTACGGAGGAATTTTTCACGTTTTCGCACAGCCCTAAGCAGCGACCACGAGCGGAACGTTGCCAATAGGAGGTAAATCGGAAGACATTTGCTCCGGAGTCACCGTGCTACTAGCGAGGTGCGCGCGTGGGCGTGGTACTGAAATTCACACGGCCGTCATCCGCGATCGGTGGAAGGAAACAGTCGGTCGCGTCGCATTTTTGCGGCGGTGCGTAAAACCGATTAGGCGTCGGCGGCGGTGGAGGCGCGCGATGGGCTGTATCGTACGCGTTACGCGAGACTGGGAATCCAGTCGCGAAAACGGACGCGGTGGAACAGGAGAGAGGTAGGGAAATCCTCGGGGAACGATCCTTGAGTGTACACGCCATTATACGCCGCGAGTTGTAGGTTAGGTATATATGTGTGCATAAACGCGGAGCTGAATACGGCCGACGAATCCATTTGTCGCGCGTCGTCGTAATGCGGATTTGTATTACGTGCGATTCGACGGAACGGCGAAGGAAATCCTACTCGTGCGCCAGTCCTCACTTTGCACATCGGTAGATCTACGTGTTATTCTCCTCCGATACACCTGACACCGTAATAACATGTACTCGTAGCTCTCAAAGTCAGCAGACCACTCGGCTGGGCCACCGTCCACTGTTGTTATTCCGTTGTTACCACGGTATTAGGTACGCTGATCTTTCTTAGAAAAAATGCAAAACCTCTAACGCAATAAAACAACGAACCCGAACGCGATCATCGTACAACCGTCCGGGAAAAGCAGCGCGAAACGTTTGACACGATGAAATGGAAGATTAGCTGCAGTAAGAGTTACCGGATTAAATTCGCGTTTGTTTTTTTCGCGTTCGATCAAAACCCTTTTGCCCCGTGCAGAACCGTCTTTGGCTATGCAGGGGCCCATGGGCACTAGGAGCTTAAGGGGCCCTTTTAGTAGGTCCCTAAACAAAAGTCGAATAAAAATATAAAAAGCTTATTTTATACCATGACTTTATTGGTTGTTAAAAATTGTGTATATCTTACAGAATTAGAAATGGTATACTCGTATTATTGTTACAACTACGTTGATAAAACTTATCGTTTACCTACTTAGTGTAATATCATTCCTCACTTAGCTTTATTTAAATAACCTATTAACATCGCCATTTACCTAAGTTTTTTTTTATCTAGAATTTACAATTATTTTAGTACTGACGGTCGTATTATAACGTTACAGCTTACAATTTAAAGTTGTAATTTCTATTATTCGGGGCCCCCATCTGGCTGGGGGCCCTGGGCACGTGCCCCACGTGCCCATAGGGTAAATACGGAACTGGCCCCGTGTGCCTGACGTACGTATACGATGATCAAAATCAACGTATATGACACACGTATGAACCGACTCGATGCGATCACGTGCGTTTTTGGGTATTCATACTTTGTCTACCTGAACTCTGCGCGACATTGTTTTTCCCGTTCGAACCGAACACGGAATGGCGAAGAGCTCATCAATTCTGAGCGCATTTCGCCTTCGCGATGTACCTGACTTAACTGATCATTGGTCACGTATCTCGCGGTCGACCGACGATCGACACAATACGTGATTGAAGAAGTATAATAATAGTGATGCAAATCATGTTGAAACATCGACGAGCGTGTGGTATGAATATAATAATATGACCTGAGAAGATCTAATGACAAATCACGGTTATTAATATAATTAATGCAACAAACATATTTTGTTCGACGATTACGTTTGTTCTTTTGCCGGACACCTCGATCATCCATAACCGATATATGTATATAATATAGTATCCTCACGACGTACACGGTTACCACAGTCCACAAGTCCTGGTATACGGTAACCTGCGGAACACACGCGTAGTATGGACAAACAGCAGTTGTATTACACCTTTATATGGTTCGCCGAAATGTTTGTTTCCGGTGACGTTCCGTCGGGGCGACGGTCGGAAAAGGTCTATGCGAGCTCTGCGGCGGAGGTCAGATGATTACAATAATAATGTAACACTCGGTGGTGACTATCAGCCCTCGTGCTCTCGTTCCGAACCTATGTACATTGTACAACCTATACGCAGGGTGGTTTTTAAATCTTGCTCACCATCTCTTTTATCCGTAAAAACGCTTTAATTTGGATTTTTAATTAAATATACAATTTACCTACCACGAAACCTATGTTTTCAAAAACATTTTTTTTTTTCACGTCTCCTTAAGTGTGTCCTGTGATGATACAAACTTTTGTTTCGCAATGAAAAAAACCCTTTTTTCACTGCGGTATTTTATCGAGTGGCCTTTGACGTATCGAAATCAAAATTGGAACGAATAGTGCGAGGTGCCGGATAGCAGTGAAGCCGATATCGCACGATGAACCACTCGGCCGCAAGTTCGGGGAATCTACACACCACCAGCTATCGGTCCTTTTAAGAAGCTTGCACCCATATCACGCCTGCGTTCTATTACATGATTTACTATCACTATACGGTTAGGCACTGTGTACATAGTATACGTTGGTTATTTATTTTATTTATACTTGCCGACCGGGTGAACGTTGTTTTTTGCTCGTAAAGATTTTTTATAAATAATAATCTTATTTGGGTTTAGTAAACGGATAAATAAGACCCAAAAACATGTAAACACATATCTGTCGACTCCACGGTGACAGATAAACAATATTCGAAATACCTACGTACGTCGCGACGTATCATTTTCTACCATAAATAATGATTTCCTGGTCACTTTACTCGGCCGGAACGCGTATTTATGTGTAAATAATATTGTTCAATTTTACCGCCTACTTTCGAAGAATCAATTACACATCAGTTGGCCGCCTTTAGACCGACGACTATTACGTGACGAACGTTCGAACCGTATCCCAAACAACGGTCTTCGCCATCGAGGCTGTATTGCGTTGTAAGGTTTTGTCTTCCAAAATCGTAGTTCTCTTTGGTGAGCCGCGACTTACGGCGCGGCGGCGCACAACATTTTCCAGCTGAAAATGCCTAGCACGAGACGCATAGTAGGCGGGAAATGATAGGGATACCGTTAAAATCATGAACGCAAATTTTGTATTTATAACTTTTAATTTCGATTATTCGCTTAACGTAATATCAACTTACATCAATAATTAAAATACGCCACTTCTATGTACAATAAATATTACATATTATAATATAATATATGATATTTTAAGTCAAACAACGTGTATGCAAATGAAAAGCGTTTTAAAATTAATACAGAAATAATCATAAGCGCACATATTATTATTAATACAACTTAAAGGCAAAGTAGAAAAAAAAAAATTTATACAAAATTAGACGTAAGAAAATTTACCTTTGATCATTTTTTATGTGGAGAGTGTAACAATGGAAAGAATAACGTCGAAAATAAAACCATATTATAATATTATATAAGAATATCGAAATAAACGTTAAGGGGAACATTACGTTCGCGTAGTTAAAGTACGATAATATATTATAATAATATAATAATATATATTGTTAAGCGATTATGAAGTGAGATGACGTCATTTTTATTTTGGTTAAAATTTAATGTATTATATTCACATGACTAGATTTAAAACGCGTACGCGACGTCGTATGGAGAGGAGTAAAAACACACGAATTTGATTTATTTTAACTTTGATTTTTTTTTCTTCCCGAAATGCAGCTTACGATATTAATATTTATGAGGTTTACGCCTCGCATTAAAACATATAGTTATGTACACCACGTAAATTAGGATAAAATGTACAACGAGATTTTCATAATATACAGTCCATGTATATATATGTTCATATATGTATGTACTATATCAACGCGTATAATAATATATATATAATATATATATATATATATATATACCTATATAAATGTATGTACAACATAAATTATTTATACAAAACAAAAAAATATAATTAAGGGACAAAAACATTGGTTAGGACTCCGGTGAAACGAAACGGTATATTACGGTGACGGGCGCGTGCGCGAAGAACGCACCACGTTCTAGTGTCGGATGTGCGTCGCCCGCGGTTCTTGCGAAGGTATAGCGTCCTCGTCGAGTAGTTGATGAGACCTCCGGCAGCGACCTGTGGACGAAAAAAAAAACCCTATAAGAATTCGCCGATATCACGTAACCCTGCAGATTGGGTTAAACGTAAAACCGTTTTTTATTTTTTTCATTTTTTTACGCCACGTAAAACCGTATACGTGGCGGGGGAGAGGGGAGACCGGTGGAAGAAAGGACATGTTTAAATGTCAGATCCGAGTCGTTGACACAACTGCATGTATAATAATCGACTGGTTAAATGTGAAAAGGGTTGAGTGACATTTTAAGTGGGTGTATAGCCTCACTTTTCAAGAGAAACGCAAAACGAAATGTTTGGATGCACAAAAATATAACAACGTCACGTGCATCTTGAATTAAAAACCAAATTATCGTACCAAGGGAATGTGTAACACTACATACGCCTGCAGTGTATATAAAGGCGGGCAAAACAGAGAACGGTCGGCTTTTCCCTCGCGTGCCAGCCGTGACCGTAAAGCTCAGCTTTTTCGACTTCTTCTCGGCTCAACAAACACACATACACGTGGCGCGGTTTGTTCTGATACCACAAAGAGAATATACACGTCGGTCTCAACAAAAAAAAATTACCATACGACCACGTTGGTTTTCACCGTTCGTTCGTTAATCGTCTTCGAAGCGAAATCCTCACGCGACCGTCTCTGTACGCCTATACACGCGTGTGGTATGCGAACCCGTTTTCGACCAATGTGTGCGCACCGCTACATCACCGTCGCTCTACGTTTACAGCCTCCACACTGCAGTTCCACGTTTATCGGTTGAACGATAAGTTTTTACGCACATAAATATACACGTACGTGTACCAGCAAATTTAAATATTTCTGTACACGCGTACGCGTTTGTTTTAATAAGTTTTAATTGAATCGCCGGAACAACCGTTCGCACGATATCGTACCCAGCTAATGACCGATGGGATGTCGAAGGCTCGCGCTCCACGTCTTCGTCCTCGGCAATTGTAGTTGACGACCCTCGCGGCGGGTAATTGAAATGGAAGACTCCGCACGTAATTTTCGCGTCGATCGCATCGCAGGCAGGTATTTATTTATACGAGAGTTTTGTCACCGACGAACGTAGCGTGAAAAATCTACGACGACTTGGAAACCGATCTGTTACGGTCAAACGGATCACTCGAAAAACTAGTTTTGTACAATTCAAAATTTTTGTCGTATGTTTATATTGGTACTCGAAGTAGCTGGTGCCTGCAGGACGTCGCTTTGAACAAAAACCTGACCTTGTATTCTTATATGCCAAGACTGTCACGGAAAAACGAAAAGGATACAAGCTGCGTTGTATCCGGTATACTCAATCGAAAATGCCCGATTACCCTATGTATCATTTCTAGACCCTCTATACATGACAAATCAGCAGATACAATTTGACCTGAATTGAGTTGGTCCAAAACTTGGAGGTTCGCACCATGAGTCACCGATGCGACAGAACGACGCATTCCTGGGAATCTCCTCAAACGTATGACAACTATTTAAATAAGCAAGAAGTGGAAATATTTCCGTAAGAACCGGAAATATTTTCTACATAAGAACGAGATATCGAACCTTTGCACACGTCCAAAACCTTGGTAAGACAAAGACGTCGTAGATGACCGCCTTTATCGACTGTGCAGGATACACACGAACTAAAAAGCTATACAAATATGACACTAGCAGAGGCACATGTTCGGTATGGTCCAATGTAGATTCAACCATCCACCAACGGAGTATCGAATTCAAGTATCGACATTTCTGTTTACACTATAATATATCGTTGCTAAACACTCCCGAGATCGTTTCTCATTCAACGCCTCGTTGACTAAAACATATACAACTACAGCCTCATTATAAGTCCCAAAAAATGCGAGGCTCAACGCTGCTACAGAGTATATATGCAACGAGTGACAGGTGATTTAAGCCCCCCCCCCTTAATACACAACAGTAGAGTGACATGATTGAAACACTTACCTAAATATCTGGTAAAGTCAAGAGGTCGGGGTGCGTAGTCCAACAATGGCGGACACTCGGCGTCGTCGTGCTGCACCACTTTGTGCAGGGCAGGCGATCTACCGCCGGTCCTGCGGAAGGCCAGGACGAGCGCGAGCAGCAGGAACACGGCCATGCCGGCGCCGGCCACGGCCAGCAGCTGCCACTCGGCGTGCCCGAGACCAGCGGCCACGGCGACGGGCGCGGATAGTTCGGCCGTCACGTCCTCCTCGCCGGCCACCGCGGCCACGGTCTCCTGATCTTCAGGACCGTTCCAGTCCGCGTCGGCCGCCATCAGCTCGACCGCAGCCACGTCCGTCGGTTCCGGTGGCGTCATGGTCGTGGTCGTGGTCGTGGTCGTGGTCGTGGTCGTGGTCGTGGTCGTTGTCATCTCCGGTACTGGTGTCGAATGCACTGCACTCCTGGTGTCCAACGTCAACGTAGGGCTGGTGGACATTTTCACCGACTCGTCAGCGCCGCCCAACAGAGATACCTGTGCACAGAGAAAACGTACCGATTATTATTATAATTATTTCGATCCGTTTGTAATATCCAATAAAATAGTCCACCGACAACGAAACCAGCGAAGTTAACACCAGCTGTTTGTAGCGGTTCGAATCGGTTCAAACACAATACGGACGTATTACATAAGACACTATAGAACCTGCTCAATCGTTATTCGATGCAGACGCCGTATATAATGCATGGTATAGTCAACATTGACACCACGTGATAAGCGGATCCAGTGGTCGGATTTGTTATCATACAAACACAAGACACATGCTCTACAAATTGCTCTATCATCAAAGGAATGTGTAAACGTGACGGACCAGTCGATAGAAAATTAAAAATTTAAGCTGTTTAACGATTAGAATATGATAACAAATTTTAAATTTTTAGCTGAAAACAATAACAACGGTAGTAAAATAACATTGACTACCGTACAAATGTCGGTCGGCATCATTGCATTATATAGCACCATAACGTCATGTCACCTATTTATAGTGTTTTATGCGTCTATGACACATACACTCCGGAGAGTTTTTTTTTTTTATTACGGGTTCACCGTTTGACCGTTAATGTCATCCTATCGCGCGAAAGCCTTTTAATTTTTATGCACCGTAATCATTATTAACATTGCATTTCGATCGAAAACGTAGTTTCATCACGTTTTTACATCATTTCGATTAAATACACGGTTTTATCAAAGCAGTTTGCTATGATTTTTTTTTAATTAAAAATCCCGCATTATTATAATTACTAGCTGAAATTTGTACATAACATTTTTTTTTTTAAATTCAACTTACACCATTTTTTGTTGCATCACGTTTGTTTAGCCGGCGACCGCATGTGATTTACTTGATACGAAAAAAAAGCGCCGCACACGAATTGCAGAGGGTATATATGTACATGTTTTATAAAGTACAACGTGTTTTAGTTTACGATTTTTCCGTCGACAAAAACATTCTTTTTTTGAAAAATTCCCCGTTTTCTTTCGAGAATTACGACCACGCGGCGGAGTCTAAACAAGTAAATTGTTTCTATTTCTTAGTTTCTATTTTTCACAGAGGGCACGGAGGTATAATAATGAAAAATGTTTTCATCACGCAGACTCGTCGGAACGCGAACACCGTCATCTTATACGACATGTACACTCGTGCATTCCCAAGTGGCCGTTATACCTAGATGTTCGTGAGTCGTACAAACGTTATATTATGCATAAATATTCTGTACTCCGCGGAACGCCAATGAAGACGTCTAAAACGGCGGATCGACGTTCGTTGCGTTTCTGCATCATAAAGTCAAAACTGAAACAGAAATGTATTTTGACGGGAAGCCAAATCGCGCCCGGAGACCTGTTTTCGGTTAGGTTAGTGCCACCGATACCGCGTGTGCGCGAACACGCGTCTGGCTATATTATTGAGACACGATATTATATTATATACACTTGTGCACGCGTATTATAGGCTCG
This sequence comes from Periphyllus acericola, assembly GCA_949715065.1. Classification (NCBI taxonomy): domain Eukaryota; kingdom Metazoa; phylum Arthropoda; class Insecta; order Hemiptera; family Aphididae; genus Periphyllus; species Periphyllus acericola. The sequence continues at coordinate 26,275,265 of OX454269.1, forward strand.
ACGAGCAACGAATAATCATATGATATTAGCTGTTCTATTATCAACATCGACTTGATGGCGGTTGGGGGTAGAGGGGTGTACCCCGAGAAGGAAACAAACGTTACACGCGCACCGGGCCCCGGGAAGACGCATTTTAATAATTGTGACTATATATCTTCCGAGGAGGTGTATTCGAGGAAGCGCGTCCGACATCGTTCGCTCCCATTTGCCGGACGTTCATTTAGACGATATTAAATGCGTACTACTATTACGATTCCGCGGCCATGTTTCTCCGCGGTTGTGAGAAAAAAAACCATTGGACAAACGCATGGCCGGCAATGAATTCGCTACTATAATTAATACGGTTCCTATGCATTATAGTTGAACTACGAAAACAGAAATCGCTTGTTATAAAAAAGAAAAAGAAAAACTAAAACGATTTTAATTTAATTAACACGGTCCGTGTGCTTCCTGAGCACGGAGGTTAATTATAATTATCTATTCTTTATGCTTTTAATGTGTTCCGCCGTCGAGTAAGGCTTGTATTATTCTAAAATGATTTGTCATTCCGTACGCCTTATTTTAATTACTGACGGCAAGTGGAGCAACAACAGAACAAAAAATATGTATACACATATATATATAATATATGTGTGTATGTGTGTGTATGTGTGTGTGTACAACATTCATCTTACAAACCATGCTTCGGTATATATATATATATTTCCGACGAATAAGAACAATGTACAATATTATAAATATATATATAAATGTAGTTTAAACGCAAAGACGACTGCGCAGCCATTATTTTGTTCACGATTAAAACAAAATGCGTAAACTATTGTTTTGGGTATTTTTTTCCGATAACGATTTAGTAATTGTATAAAACATAAAAATAATCGAAAATCAAAGAGGAAAATAAATATTCTAAATTGAAGCGCCTAATGATTTTAATGCTTACGATGCTCAAGCATTGACAGTATAAAGTTTATATAATCGATAATTGGTGCACTTTATTCGATATATTTGCAAATTGCTCCTCCGGAACGTTTCATTCGCAGGCTTTCGGAAACTGACAACACTAGTATACACGCGTTGTGGATGGGGGTTATACGCCCACCCTAAGTAATTACTCGATTAAAAGCGTACTCTTAAGAGCGTTTGTTTAATTTGCAACAAGCGCTTCTTATGAAAAGTTACGTTAATTCAGTAACAATTAGCATAATATGTGAATTTCTAGTGAAATTCACCCCGAATCGTCGGAGGGCAAAAATTAAGCCCCATTTATCTTTTTGCCGCTCGCAGTTATTCGTGGAATTCTCGCGTTCAACAAACAAGAGGGTGTAATAAACGGAAATATCATCACGGAATGATATATTCGTTAAAACAAAAACATTTCATTATTTTTGGTATTACAATTTTTTTTGTTTTAGTTGTTATCTTCCTTACGCAGTGTATATAGTTTTGCCATTAAAACTCAACAGCAAAGCCAGTATAGTTATTTTTTAATAATATAATTATTTGTCTAGTTATTCAATTTATAAAAAAGAAAAAAAAAGTTTTTAAAATTTCGTTACAAGTTTAAAAGTATTATAAGTATTTTGTTGGCGACTGTGATCAGAGGAATTATAACATTTAATATATCAACACAATAAAATGAAAAATTCCCGAAAATAAGAAGAGAAATTGAAAAAGTTTTTAGAGGACAAAGTTCCTCTTTTAATACTTCTTAATGATATTTATAACGCAGTTACGGGGGTTGTCAAAAGAACGAAGAATTTCCAATTTTACGAGCCATTTAACGTCCTTTTCCCCGGCGTATATATATATTTTTTTTTGTTTTTTGTTCTGCTGTTGGAAATCCGTTAATACGTCACCCCAAGGGCTAGAAGTTAATAACAAAGAGAAAGTGAAAAAAAATGTGACACCGCTGTGGGTTTTCATGCAGCTACAGGGAGAATGTTGGAAGTAGCCGAGTGGAAAAATGAGAGATACACTACCGGGGGGTAGAGGATACAATAAATGATCGAAAATCCCGACGAATCAGAAAACACACTTAAGCCGGACCCAATTTTAGACCTGTGAAACCAATGGTAAATCGATGTACGGGATCCTTGAGCTTTTAGAGGTTTAAAATTGTTTCCGTGTACGATCGGCGGGAGGGATATAAGTTTGAAATGGCGTAAAAAAAAAAACCGTTGACCCAAATCGTTTACCTATTTAAATTTCATACAGAATTCGATTAGGATATAGATATTATGTGTTATATTATACTCGATAATCGTTGTGAGCGTGCATGGGAATAGCTTAGATTTTCGAGAACGGAATTCGTTTTTGAAGACATTCTTAGAAAATGTTAACTGCACTAATATACAATATTATATTCACATATTACTATTACATAGTACAGTTAAACATTGAAAGTTAGATACATTGAATTAGACGTATAACATAATAAACGTATACGCGTTATGTACAAGATGTTTATTGCGCAGTGATCAATCGTTCCGTATAATTATATATGAACCATGTCGAGTGCGACTTAGAGGTTTAAGCGACAGCGATTGGTTGCAAATCGGCAGGGGGTCCTGCAAGTTGTGGAAAATTAATATCACGGGCTCAATTTAAGATATTTTGAGAGTAGAAAGGGGTGAAAAGAATCAGCAGGAGGCCAATTTCCAACTTTAAACTACAACGGGTTTATTTACTCAGGGTTACATGACGCTTCGTTTTCCCGTTCCAGATTAATGCCGTTATTACGCGGGCTCAGAGCAAATTAAGAATGCCGAATCCACTTTGTCTAAAAACATCGAATTTTTATACTGTTCCATAAGAACATTTACAAGACGCACATTTTCAATTCAACGCGAGTTTAATCACCGCGGTTGGTGGATAAATAAAATAAAATAAACGGTTTGTCAGCGACGCGCCGCGGGGAAGACTTTTGAATACTATAAGTACTTATTCGCAATCGTAACTATAATAGACAAGAAAAAACCTACACTAAATTCTATCTAATAACTTCATCATTATATTTCCCAATAAAAAATATTCCAATAATTCAATATAATTGTTTTCATAAAATACAAGGTACATTTTTATCGACTTTAATGACAATAATGCGATAGAAGATTCATCGAAAGATGTTACTAGATCTGCATTTGAGTTGTGTATAGGGAAAAATTTGACATTCATTAATTGTGCGAACTAAAGTTACGTTGAAAATACGAAATGAAGGGGCACGCCAAGAAAAAAAATATAAATAAACGACCACGTCGAATACTTGAGTTCTATGACCAAATTTGATTACACAACTGACTGTAGCACTATATTATGTTATATAGTACATATCGTATGAAGTCAACATTCGAACGCGAGAACCTCCCCTCGGAGAGTGTTGGGGAAGGGCGAAGAAACGGTGAAAATGGTGGTGGACAGTGGCAACGTCGTCGATACTCACGCCGGGACTTCGCGGTCGTCGACAATGCATACGTAGACACGGTCGTTATCCGGTAGTCTCGCGGAAGGGGGTGGGGTATATTATACGGTTAAGGATATAGTGTTACGCGCGTACACACCATTACGGACGTGCGGTACGATGAGGCCATTATAGAAGACCATGCGCGATGGGCGGTACCGGAAGTCACGTGTAATTGCCCCGGAGTAAGTCTTATGATATTGTGTGCGGCGAGTGGTCGGCCGCAATTGTCGGCCGGTCTTAGCGTGTGTATGTGTCTACCCCCGAATATTATCCGAGAGGGGTGGGGGGGGGCGTAAAACGGAAAGGAATACGTGAGCCTCGTACCGTCTCTCGTCGTATTTGGCTCGTAGCAAAACGCCGGTAAATGCCGGCGCTTCGACGACACGCGGCCTACACACTAATAACGTGGTGATTAAACAAATTACGAGGCACGGGAAAATTTTACGTGAAAACAAACGAGTTGAATCGCAAAAATGTTTCGGCGCGAGTGCGTGCGTCTACGAATTATAATGAAATAATGTAGTACGCGAATAGCGTGGGTGGGAACGCGGTCGGCAAACGTTTTCCGCAACGGTCCGGAGTGTTGGCGATAAGTTTGGATTTATTCGCGTGCAGCGTTCGGTCGAGTTCGCACGAGCTGAAGCGTTGGCTGGAGAGAGATTTTCCGGAAGCGTCATCGGCGATGAGGTGTCGATGAAATATATTTATATTGAATGGGAGGTATCCGCGACCCCCGCGGTGCATCCCTCTCATCTGGTACACGTATATATGTAATATTTAATATTTATACGCGGCAGTTGGCCCGGTACCAAAGGTTTTCGTCGGAATCACAAAACGTTTAGCCGGGGAGAAATATTAACACGTCTGCACCGACCCGATATCGACGAGTCACGCGCGAGTTTCGATTGGCAATAATATAACCTCTAGTGGTAATAATAATAATAATAATAATAATATATATAGGATTTCGAGAACAAAACAAACACCATGAGGTCCGTAAATAAATAACAATATGAGCCTCGAGCTAGGTCTAATAACGGTGGTGGTGGCGGCGTAGATACTCGACGGAAAATCGACCCGAAAAAAATTCCATAGACTCGATCGGAAAAGTTGTTCGGGAAAGTTTTATTTAGGTCTTATTGAAAATCGCATTCGAACGTACACACACAGACACACAGTCACACATGCGTACACGTATCACGCGCTCGCGTGATTGTGGCGTATAATATCTCCAGCAATTCAAGGAAATGTTTCTCGGAAACGTGACGCGTCGATAAGGTTGAGACATTTTTTCCTCGTTATACATTTTCGTGGCGACGGGAGGACTGACGGAAGCAGTTTTATAGAACATAATATAATACATTTTAGCTTTATACCACTTCAGATAGACTAACCGAGCGGAAAAACATTCGAAACTCGGCGAGTGTATAGCTTTCGCGGTATCTCTCTCTCGCCCGCCCGAAACGTTCTTTATCCGAATATCGAGAGGTACAATATAATATATATTAGTACCTATACGTTCTTGTAATTCGGTCAGGTTTCGTCGCGTGCTTAGAGATAGCGCTACGCCGTGTAACGCACTCGGGAGACCGACCCGGAAACCAAACGACCCGAACGACGTAGTATTATTATAGTTTGGAACAATAACGAGCGCGCCGTAGAATATCGTTTAATAATTATAATAATAATAATAATATAATCGCGGTACGTCGACAGGAGTTTTTTTTCCCCGACGTCGTTCCAGACAGCCGCTTCGTCCTTTGCCATCACACATCGTCGCGGGTGCCACGTCTAATAACCAATCCGATTCGTCCTCGTACTTCGGGTACTACTGTTGTGCTACGCGATGACGTGCACGCCGCATTCCGTCGTGCGTCCGGTTCGTACGCGTCTCACTCTTTACACCCCAATGATTATTGACGCCTCAACGACGGCGATCGACTTCCGTTTTCCTACGACGACGTTTACACCGTATATGTATATACACACGGTCGCGTACATATTGGTAAACCGCACACACTCGTACGGACGATCGGAAAACCGTCTTTGGAATAATACGCCAGGACGCGACGTGTAGGAATGCGCGTTCAACCCTTTCGAGAGTGTACCTACCGGAATAGAAAAAAAAACAACAGTTCCCACGCGAAGGCGTTCCACTCACACGATTTCCTATCCAATATAGTTTTCTATTGAACGCGCGCGCACCCGGTGGTTCGTACGACGGACAATTTTCATCGCGGCCCCGTTTGTAAAAATCGTGTTTCGAAATCAATAAATTACGCGTCGATATACGTACACCATTGCGGAGTGCCGCGTATTAATAAAAAAAACATATCCGGCGGAATCACCGATAACCGGCCGATACTTCGCTGCAACGGGTTTTAGGGAGAAAAATTGAATTTTATTCAAGCTATACGATATGCACTCGCGTATCTCTATCGGTTACGTCTTTGATCAAGTTGAACGGTGCGCACGATCGCAGTTTATATAATATACGTCGGCGGGACACATCAACTAATGTCAACGCCGAACCGACCGTTCGTTTTATTTTTTTCAAAGCAAATACATGTCTCGTGTCGAGATCTCGTAGTTCGTATTCCGGATTTATTGACTTCAGAAATGTATTCGACGTTACAGCCGAGTAAAAATAATGTCCTACTCTTATTTGTACGACCTGTCATCGCCCGGGAATTCACATTCCGCGTGCAAGTCACTATGACTTTGAAAAAAAAAATAAGTACACGGAATCGAGACGTATTGCGAACGCCACCGAAGCACTGGCCGTTTTTTTTTTTTTTTTAAACGAATACAGGCAAAGTAAAATTTCCATCTAAAGACAACATTTTTCTTAATGCTAATTTGTAACGTAAATCCATTAAAAGTTTAAGAGAAAAATAAAACAATGTAATTGACATAACTTAAGAGGTTTACGCGTACACTTTCTCGCGCATAGTCCTTATGTATTCGTATTTAAAAAATAAAAAATAACAACAACAGCGAAAATGTCGGATACAATAATAGCATACAGCGTCGCTTCATTAAACAAACATAAAATAAAACCTTTTCTTATCGTGCCAATACTTTTATTTATTTTGTGCATTTTACGGAAGATTTCGACTTGTTTTAAGTGCTTTTCCTTTGCGCGAGGCAAAATTAATAGGGAAAATGGAAACGGTGTGTTTGTTTTCTTTATACACTTTTCCTTTCATTATTCTCGCCCACCGGGCGTAAGTAGCAAATGCGATTAATTTTTGGAAAAAGCTAAAATCATTATTATCGCCGCTCGGCGAAATAAAAGGCTTTCCGAATTTTCCCAATCCATGCGGGAGGTACCTATACATGATACGTTGTCACACACAAGATCGCGTTCCCGACACGCACAAACAAGCACGCGCGCGCGCACACACACACACACACACACACACACACACACACACACACACACACACACACACACACACACACACACACACACACACACACACACACACACACACACACATACACACACACATATACACACACAAATGCACGTGATATATTTATGTACGATATATATAATATATCCGACCGATATTTAGCGTTGAGCGAAATAAGAGGCTACTAATTAACGTAACGGAATAAAGTAAATTAATGTCAAAGAGCGCGCGCGCACGTATAGATCGAGCACGCGGACGGGCAACGGACTGTGTCTGCAGCGCGCGCCGTACATTTAAATTAGATTCCGAGCCCATCAGCGACTAGCGAGAGTCCCTTAAGCCGCCGCGGTGGTTCATTAAAGTTAAATTGCGTTCGCCCCCCTCGCCCCGCGTCCCGTATCTTATCGTCCCTGCGCCACCACTCCGCCAACTCATTGTCAGTCCGATCTTATTTCGGCCTCGGTGACCTTTCACATCGAATGCGTGTGGGTGGATTCGACAGTGCGCGTGTGTGCGTGCACGTTGCGCGTGTGTACGTGAGTGTGGCCGAACCCGAAACACACGTCTTCGTATGTCTTCGTGACAATGTAATTAAATCGTCTGCGTCGGACGCCGCCACTGGTCGACTACGAAATTAAAATTCTATAAATACCGCAATAACACGTCGTCGTCGCCGTTGTCGCCACTGCGGCCAAGGGGCGGCGGCGTAATCTATATTGATTCACCTATACGTACAGCACACCATCATATTGTCTATCGAGTTGATACTGTACCTATGAGCGTACGTATATAAATTGAATTGATGTACCTTAGTGTACACAATTTATTTAACTCCGTGTCCGTAAAGTGTACACCGCCGGCCGGTCGAATCGTATCGATTCTCGGAAAATTTCTAGTAAATTATCAGTATCCAATTCGTTAAATGTTTAAGTGACCTCCAGAGTTTGCCGAAATAATAGAGTGCCGCTTTTCAAACGATGTAGGTACGCGAGTTTTAACCTATTTACAAACGGAGTTTTTCCTTTATCACGTCAATATTATTCGCACAATATTTGCATTTACCGATGTATACCGATAGTAAATTATTTTGTTTTTCCGAAAAAGGTACCTAAATCATTTATTATCTAACAGCATGTGCGGTTATTGTAATATACTGTGCGCGCACGGTTAAAACGTATATCGTTTAATAAGAGGGAGAAACTAAGAAAAAAAACTATTTTGCGATAAACATGATAAATGACGTTTTTCAAGTAGCGTGCAGTATAGCGCGTTCAGGTGCTACTCAAAATTTTGTGTCAGCTATGTCCAAACACAATAGTCTGCAGTGACCTACATTTGTCAAGTGCAATTCGTTGCAGCACAAAGTAGGTATATAGCAGGTATATATAGTAGGTATATATAGGTATATTCCGTTCGAACAAAACGTGTTCCATAGGACGAAAAAAATAACCGTTAAACTTTTGTCAACCACATAATATAATAACATTCTATCGACTGATAATTATTATTAAAGCATGTGCTCCTTGAAAAAAAAAAGTAAACAATTGATTTCAATCCGTCGGTTAATTGTTACAATATGTGTAACGTCACATATTGTCTGCAAGTTCGTTGATCGTTGCGCCGCGCCGTACCCATAAATACAGACACAATACGCTCCTGTTCGGTAGTTACAAAGCAATGGATAAAAAAATTTGAAAAAAAAGTGTAACGACAACGTCAGAGAATGAAAACAACGTGTTATAACCGTATACCGCGCGTCGGAGGTAACTTTTATCGATGATTCAGAAGTCAGAATCGATACCTGAAATCCCGTTTTGAGTGCAAAGCACGTATCACGTCGACGCACAATACGTGCCCATGTGCGTAATGATAATGATTGTTATTCGAAAATTCGAACGCTGCTAAAGTCGAGTATTAAATTCGTTTTAAGCCCGATGGACGCGAATCGATGGTAATACGTGCGAGTGATGGCTTAGCGGTAGACGTTTTACCTGTCGGACACGCATGGCTAATACGGAAAATATCGTGAAAACATTACGACCCACTCTGTACACACAAGTGACCTTACCTTTATTGTACGCAGTGCGTATATAATATATTTCAATTAACCGGATTAGACACGCCATGAGGTGTGTGTGTGTGTGTGTGTGTGTGTGTGTGTGTGTGTGTGTGTGTGTGTGTGTGTGTGTGTGTGTGTGTGTGTGTGTGTGTGTGTGTGTGTGTGTGTGTGTGTGTGTGTGTGTGTGTGTGTGTGTGTGTGTGTGTGTGTGTGTGTGTGTGTGTGTGTGTGTGTGTGTGTGTGTGTGTGTGTGTGTGTGAATTATATTGGTCGTATGGTCGTTTCGCCGATAGCGCTTTGGCTGCCTATTTGTCACGGGCACCCGGTATAACAGTTAGAATACGGTATAAATACAGTGCGGGGGAGTGCGTGTCGTCTCCAAAACTCTCTCGCCCCAAAAACGCGCACCAAATGTATATACGAGTATACTGTAGTATGGAATAAACGTCGCCTGAATGCTCAGATAATTCAGTGATAAACAGCTGCTCGAAATGAATAATTTATTAATTTCTCCCCCCGTTTTATCGGGGAGACCGTTCTCTTGCACATCATATATGTACTATACGAACGTTTGTAGGCGCGCGCGTGACGGAGAACGTCATTTACGGGGGTTGACAGGAATTGGCTAAACGCAAACTTATCTAGTCAAATGAATAATACGGTTCAAACACGAACAAAGCGAATCAAAACGAAATAGCATGACAATAATAATGGCATATTACAATGCGTGGCGGCGGGGTTTTTTTCTCAGCGCATAATGTCTTTGCCCCCCTTCCACTAATCGTACAACAAACACACACACGCACAACTCGAAAACACATTATTTCGTCTAAGTATTGTACATATATATATACACATAAACGTCGAGATACGATACAAGTAGTAATAATATAGGGCTTCTGACCATGGTTTTTCAGTTTTTATTTTTCGAGGTAGTTTTCCCCCGGCAAATTAACGAAATTTAGCTTCTTTTCCAATCGTGTTTTTAGCTTCTCTTTTTCTTTCAAATTTTTTATTTTCCGAGGTAGTTTCACTGCGGTAAATTTATGAATTTTAGCCTCTTTTTCAATTATGATTTTGGCTTCTTTTTTATTTCAAATTTTTTATTCGCCGAGGTAGTTTCACTGCGGTAAATTTATTAACTTTACCTTATTTTTTAAATAATTTAACAATTTTATATTATTTTACTTCTGACGATAGCTACCTGGATTATACTCTTATACAGTTTTGTAATATTTGTAAAAATAATACATTTTCAGCAATTTGTTTAATTGGTAGATATTTTTTACTACGGTAAAATTATTTTTTAGTTAACTAGATGTCGTTTGTAAATAATATAACTTTTTAAATATATCTATACATTTTTATTTTTTTATAAATATTTATTACTTTAGAATAAGTTCATCAGTCAGTATGCTGTTACTAGTCAACAAATAATTTACTTATGGTTTTTTAAATTATATTTTATTTTTTTACAAGTCATGTTTTCTTCTAATACTGTTGTTAGTGTCGATTTTAAAAATATATATGTAAAAAAATTTATATTATTAAAATATAATTTAGAGAACAAAACTGAAACTATTAGGAAGTCTACAAGGATTTCAAAACCACCAATACGTTTTCACGATGAATTTGGTTATTAACATTTTTTAATTATTTTCTACAATATATTATTAAAAAATAATGAGCTTAACAGTGGTATGTAAATCAATTTTCAGTATTCAGCCTTATAATAATAAAAAAAAAATTTCAATTGGATTTTTAGTTGATTATCAAATTACAATTGTTATTCTACTCGAGTGTGAATTAACAAAACAGACTTTGAAATTAGATGAAGAAAAATGGAATCACATAATGGCTGAATCTAATTTTAATATGATTCTTAATAAACTTTATACTCATTCTAAACGAACTGTACTAACCGATGATATTTTTTATTCAATTAATGCAAATAATGAAACTATTACATTACGAGTCGATAACAACCGTATAACATTATCTGGCTACAATTTATCACGATTAAAACAATTACAATATTGTGTTAATGCATGTATTCTTACAAAACAAAAACAGTTGAATTTGTATCAAACATGTTTGGATTTAGTATTATCATTAATCAAACAAGATATTACAGATTTACCAGTATCGTGTCAAAAGAAAGAATTAGTAAATGCATATGTTCAAAATTATGAATTCAATTTAAGTAATGTGCGCTGTGAAGATAAATATTTTATTCTTGAATTACAACAGTTTCACTGTGAAAAAATTTCAGATATGGTATTAAAAGAAATATACAAATAATATGTTTCGATTGAGTTTTTTCATTATCCAATTGAGACAATTAACTTTTACCAATAAAACTTTAAAGAAATGAATAATTGTTAAATGCATGCGTTCAAAATTATTAATTTAACCTTAGTTATGATTTACGTTGTGCAAATTAATATTTTATTTTTTAATTGTAATATTTCAATGACGATTATTGTTAGACATGTTTTTTAAAAGATTTACGTGTTTTATCACTTGTTTTTTATATTATAATTTCGATTTTTCAATAATATTAATTATTATTAATATGTTAAGTATGTTTATTAGTATAAGTATGTTATCAATATAATAAAAAAATAAAATGTTAATAGTACTTTTTTATTTTTCAAACAATTAATTAAAAATATTCTACATCAATCAATCATAATTTATCATTTTTTCGCTTTGTTACTTTTCTTTCCGGGTCAGAAGTGAATCTTCCTGTTATTATTTCAATCAAATTAGTAAATTCATTTGTAATATTCACATCTCTAGAATTGTCATTTGATGTATATACTTTAATTGAGCAGTTTGAATGTTTCCACCTAATAATACAAAATTATTATTATAACTGATATTGTTTAATTAAAAAACGTATCATAGGAGTTTAAATAGAAATATGATAATGGAAATGATCACAAATTATTTACAAATATGAAGTCATAATATACAAATTGAAACAGATTAATTTTGTTTAGAAATGATTTAACTATATATTACCTGTCATTAACCGATATATCTTTTATGTCTTTCATTTTATAATGTTGCAATACCCAATAGTCCTTTCCATTATTTACCGGACATTTAAACGTGAAATTATATCCATCCTGTTTTACAGTCATTGAGTTCTCTTTTTCATCAAATACACTCGTATTTTCATTTTCAATGAATTTTTCAATTTTGTCCATATAAGATTTCATCTAAAAAAAGAAAAAATGGATTAGAAAAACATATTTTATTAAAGTTTTTTTAAAACGTACCTTCAATGGTTTAATTTTTTTTGCTGGTGATAATGATTTCGATGGTTGTGTTTTTCTTTTTTTTATGACCTTAGATTTACTTTTTGAAGTTTTACTTTTCTCGTCAGTTTCTGTATACTTAAATAATAAAAACAAAATAATAAAAAAATAGTTTTTATATTTTAAGTAGGTATACTTACATCACTAGAATCATCCTCTGTTACTGCAGTATATTTCTTTATATTTTCCATTTTTTTTTTTTAAATTATTATTTAAACGAATGATTAAAAGTACAACAATGTATAATTTAAAATTAAAATAACACTATTATAGAAATAACACCAAGTATATATAGTATATTCAATACTCTTTTATAGCAATAGAGAGAGAGAAACAACTTTTATTAAAGCGTAGTTAATAGTTATCAAAAGTTTTGACCTTAAAGAAGTGGTGTGATTTAAATCAGATATATAAAAGTAAAAACAGTATTTAAACCTTTCAATAGAATTATATAAGCAAAAAAAATACAATAATATGTTAATTACGTATTAGTTAAAAATATAATGAAATATAAATTATTATATAAAATATAATGAAGGAAAAAATAGTACTTTTATTATAATTAACGTAAAATATTATATTGCAAATTATTCCTATTAAAAGTTATCATCTAATATGATTTGATATAACAAATTAAAATTAATAATCTTATTATAATAGTTCAACCTTCACGATTTATGCTGAATTTCCAAAAATCGATAAATATGCATATTGTTATGCGGCTTATGTAATTTGATTACCGAATTTATTATTAATAGTTTTTTATTAAAAGGAAATAATGATAATATTAATATTAATTATTTTTATAATGATTCAACACAATTTAAAAAAATTAAATTTTATCGCATCTTACGATTTACAATTCAATATACATTAGACTAAATTAAAAAAAGTTTTCAATAATTGCCTGCTATTTCTATACGTCTTGGGTGAACTTTGCACATAGCTCGTTGTTCCACTCGTCTTTCATTATCAACTTAGATATCATATTCATTAAATCCCCCAATATTCCACCGAAAACGCAATATTACCGAAACTGACGCTTGCCCCGTTGTTCGGCCGAGCGCTTCAATTGATAGTTATGTATTAAAACGTAAAGGCATAAATATAAATTCAATATCATAAATTAAATTAGTGTTTGAATAGTAATTCAGTATTTTGTTTAGTTGTTTGAAGTTTTTTAAAACAGAAGTTTCAAGCTAATTATTTGAATATATTTTCAAGAAAAGTCACAAATATGTAAGCATAAATATATAAATTTTAAATTATTTTAATTGAGCTCGTATCAAATGTATTTTGTGTCTTGTATACTAACATAATAAGCTTTGTAAGTCTATAAATGTACATTTCTTCAGTTTTAACTTAGTTTATTGTTTCATTATTAGATTATTGTTTTTTAATATAAATATAAATATATTTTTATTATTTGAAGAATGGGTAATTTTATATGCTATATATATATATTTTTCAGGGAAAATAGATCACCTAAAATTGTTATAGCAGACTTTGAATTTTTTAACTATAGAAGGAATGATATTATATTAATATCAGGTGCTTTTACAAGTTGCAATGAAATTAATAATATAAATCAAAAAATCTATAAACTACAAGGAAAACCGCTTATAATTACTCCAGAAGGTGGAACAATGATAATGAACGATTACATAAAAGAAAAAACAAAATATTTATTACATAATGCATTTAAAAATCAACCTGAACGGCTCGATATTATTTTAAAAGAACTAGAAAATTCTATGAGAAATGATTTAGTTTCTAACTTAACCAGTCAATTTTTAAAAAAATGTTTTAATTATAATACACTAGTATTATGGAATGGTAGTACAGATAAACGTATATTATTAAGACTAGGTATTAATTGTAATATGTTAAATTTAACTGCTTATGATGAATATAATGATAAAATATTTTATTTAAAGTTAATAGATTATAATAATAATAGTTTAATATTTGTACATAAATTAGGATATGTTAAAAAAAATGGAAGGTTATTAACACTGCTTGAAACTCATAATTTAATTTGTAGTAATAATCATAATATAGTATGTATGCATGAACCTGTTAACGATGTGAAAATAACAAAATGTATTATTAATTTTATTTTATCTATTGACAAAAATATTTTTAAAATAAAATAAAATGTTTTATATTTAAACCAAATAGTAGCTTCTTTTATATTTTTCAGATTTATTATGGATCAAAATATGTTGAATAATATAAATAAATCGAAGATTAATCGTTTAAATTTAGTTGGCAATGGCTTAATTGAAATTCAAAGATTTAAAAAGACCTCTAAGACTTTTTTCATAAAAAACGAAGAAGAATCTTTTGATTTTAATTTATTTTTTAAATATTGTAAGAAACTAGTTATTAATAAGTTAAAAGAAATTGTAGAAAAAAGTACTTTAAAATTTAATATTTATATAGAATGTACATATGAACATTTTTTAACACACGATATTCAAGACATTGCGTTTAAAACTACAAATGTTTTTGCACATTCACACTCAAATTTTTCTGTTTTACTAAATAATATGTTTAATAAAATTTTAAAAGAAGAGTCAGAATTCATAGCTAAAGGAAGTGGTTGGAATTTAAATAGGATAGATGGACTTCAGTTAAGAATTAATATTGTAAATCCTTTAAGAGGATTTTCCAACACCTGTTAAACAGGTAAAAATTTTTGAACGAATCAATAATGTTTCAGTTAATATTTTTAGTTTAGACGGTGAAGGCTTTATTTACCCAATATATTTAATTGAGAGTGAAAAATCAATACATTTTGATTTGTTTTTATTTGAAGATGGTATTGGATCACATAACTGTTATATTAAAAAATTTTCTAGGCTCGTACGTAGTCAGAGAACACGGTGTAAGTCAAAATTAATAATTTGTAAAAGGTGTTTCACAGTTTTTAATAATAAACCATGCAAAAATAAACTATGGGGTGAACATGGATTAAAAGAACATAAAAAAATGTGTGATAAAAATAAAATAGGAAGGTCTGTTATGTTTGAAAATGGTGATCAGGACTTTATCAAGTTTCAAAACTATAAAAGAACACAAAGAATACCTATTGTCATATATGCAGATTTCGAATGTTTGTTAAAGAAAATAACGAATAAAAAACAATCTAAATATACTAAAACTGAAACCAAAATTACACATATACATAAGCCAATGAGTTATGGATATTATGTTAAAATAGATTATACTATTATACCAAAATATTTTATAAAAAAGTTTAAAATCTCTAAATCATTAACAATTTATAGAGGTAAAAATTCGGTGAAACATTTTATAAAAACTATGATTGATCTTGGAATTAAAATATGTAGTCTGTATAAAATTTATATACCAATAAAAAAATTAACTAATGAAGAGGAATCGCGAATGCAAAGTGCTCAGTTTTATGAGTGTTGTTTTAAAGTTTTAAAAAAAAATAATTTAATAAAATGTCGCGACCATGATCATTTCACGGGAAATTTTAGATCCGTCTTGTGCATATATTGTAATTTTGAAATGTCCAATGTCTTATTTGTTCCAATATATTTTCATAATTTAACCTACGATAGTCATTTTATTGTTCGTGAGCTCGGGTGCGATGAAAAAAATATTGATGTAATCCCAAATTCAAATGAAAAATATATATCATTTAGTAAATCAATTTCATCAAATTTTAAAATTAAATTTGTGGACACTTACCGTTTTTTATTAGATTCGTTAGATTCTTTAGCTAAAAATCTAGCTGAGGACCCCACAAGATTTAGAGAAACGTTAAAAGTATTTTCCTCAAATAATATAGATTTGGTTATACGTAAAGGAGTTTTTCCTTATGAATATATCGATGATTGGAATAAACTAAATGAAACTACTTTACCTCCAAAAAATAAATTTTATAATTCATTAAAAGATGAGCAAATTAGCGACCAAGATTAAAAACATTAGGTGACTATAGTGATTTATACTTAGCAACCGATGTAAGTATTTTAACTGATGTGTTTGAAAATGTTCGTGATATTTGTTTAAGAACGCTTAAATTAGATGCATCGGTGTTAAAAAATATATAATTAAAAACCATTTAAAATTCGATGAATACTTAAATGTTTTAAATGCTCATATTGATAATAAAGTAAAAGGAAAATCTGTTTATCGTGATATGAATTTAATTCAATCGCACAACCATTACGTGTATTCAAAAACTATAAACAAAAAGGTTCCAACGGTGACGATGATAAGAGATATATAATGAGAGATGGAATTAATACATTAGCGTATGGTCATAATAAATTTAGCTCTTAATATATTCAATAAATTATAATTAGTATAGTATTAAAAAAATAAAAGTAAAATTATCATTTTAATAAATTGCTTTAATCAATATAATTATAAAAAAATTAAATTCTTTAATTATGTTATTTAAATCATTTTTATTAGAGAAGTACCTAATTTAATGTGCTTGTACAGTGTTCGAACTTTAAATAATAATAAATTATTATTTTTAACTATTAATATATATTTTATCATTAAATTGTTTTGTTCAATTATTATTGATTGTTAATAATAATGTTTATATTCATATTTTTGTATATATTTTTTTATTGATAATGTACATTTTTTATTTACAATAGCTTCTATTTATTGTTAATTTATAAGTTTAATTTTTTTAAATTATATATAAAAAAAAAATATTAATGTTTAAATACGTCACATATAGTGCGTATAAGTACTGTGTATTTATTTATGTGAATTATTGTTATTTTTTTTAGTTCAGTATGTTTTCAAGTAGCGACATTATTACTATACCCACTATTTTGGATGATTTTGCAAACCATCAACATGCTATTAGTAATTTATTAAAATCTTTATCACCATTTCGAGGAACTGAAATTAATGTTAGTCAAGTTGTGGAGTTTTATCCTCATATAGTAGTTGATTCAGAACTAAACAGAATGAAAGACCCATGCGGAAATTTATTTTGCGTGAGACTGACAATACGGGATGCTCAAACAACTGAATATGCTACAAAACTCATTCTGATGATTCCAACAATCGTGGTTATGTAATAACATACACTGTACATAGATTTGAATTAAGTATAAGCTATCGAAATTGGTTTAAAAAAGAACATTGTTACAATTGCAAACGGTATTTAGCAAGAGGGGTGTACTATTCAAACCAAAAGATATTTTTCGTATCAATGAAAACGGTGTACAAAGCGTAGAGGAACATTTTCCTATAGCTAATCGGTATAGGGTTTGTTGGTCTAAATGTTTTTTAGAGCGTGTTGCACATTTTTAAAATGAGATTATAAATATATTTTATTTGTATATCTATTTATCATCAATGTTTATAATTAAAAATTATACATGGTGTGTGAACTATTTTAAACACAAATGTTTAGTAAAATATTACTATAAAATGTGTAACCTAAAATAAACTTAACATGTACGTAAAAATAAAAATTAACATGAAATGTTGTCTGTGAGAGTTGGATAGTAATGACATTTTTTATATATTTAAGTTTATAGAGTAACCCTTACCTTTTATTTAATCCTATCATATTTAATTTTTTACTACACGCCTTAACCCACTAGACTACATGTTCACGAAATATTACATAAAGTATTTACACATATAATTTGTTTAGTATAATTTAATATTTTATTTTTATATTACATTTTATACAAGAATTGCAATGTATTATCCGACAACATCATACGATTTTTCTGATTTACAATTACAAACATGATTATTTTTAACATTCTCTATAAACTGGTTTCCTTTATATAATAATACAAATAAACAATTTGGGTTCGACTTAGAATGTTCAAACCATGTATCACCACTTTCTTGCATCCAGTTTTTTAAAATCAAACCACAAAAGAAGCATTGTACCATATCTTGTGTTCCTGTATACTTAAAACCGCATTCAGCAAGTGAATATTTATCTTTTAATAAATTTGATGGACATGATTCATATGTTTTAAGTCTTGATAAGAAACTAGAATATTCCGGGTATACTGGATATGGATTATTTCGTACTAAATATAGTAATGATGGAAAATCTTTGGAATATTTTAATATGTTCATGTTTATACTCGTAGTAAAAATATTTTTATAAAAATAATAGAATTAATATTTTATGAAAAAAAATAAATAATTGTGACTCTACTCGAAATAAAAAACAACTTCACCGAACAATGATTCGCAAGCAACTGATAATATACATTGAAAATATGAATAAGGTTGATTTTTTTTTTATTAGCACTCTACAATCGACTACTATACAATATGTCGGCTGACGATTGTGAACTTTGAGACATTATGATTCATACAAAATGTACATACAACAATATAATTGTCTAAGGACTTTATCAATTGATTTTTCATGAATATTAATTTTATCTGTGTGTAAATTATATTGAACACTAAGACCTAATGTTATATCACAGAAATGTGTGATGTAACATAAATAATATCATGTTACACAAAACAGTGTATTTACACTAAAGGTTTTTTATTAAACACATACAATTTTTACACATTTAATTTATAACATATACAGTTTAACATTTATATAAGTTTTTTTACTTCTCTGTTAAGAGGTACATATTCTATAATACGATCATGAATTAAAAGACAATAAGCACTAACACCTTCTAGATTTTCCATAGATTCAATTTGTATACTAACGTCAACAGTTGAAGCTGTACCTGAATCATTTTGTTTCGACGTATCTATTACAGCAATTGGTGCTATTGTTTCGAAATCAGCTGGACTCAATACCGGTTTACCATTATCTTTTCCATAATATGATTCTTGAAATGATGTATACATATTATATAACTCTGCATATTTTTTTTTAGTGAAATCTAAATTTAAATTATCATACGGATAAATAACAGAGTTCAAAATAACTTTTATATTAACTAATTTACAATGATCAAAAACACTTGGATCTTTTACAATATTGTTTTTTCGATTCTTTTGCAAACCTATTACAACAAATCGCGGTTTTTCTAATTTTGATGCAGTTTTTAAATTCCAAACTATATTTTTAGATTTACCGAGTTCAGGATATTCATAAGTTTCATACGATCTGAACGGAATAAATAAACTTTTCCCCTTTTCTACAATTTTCAATAATTTTAGTCGTTCAGAATCATCTACACTTATATGTGGAATTTTCCAAATTACTTTATCTAGAGTGACAATACCTGTAGTTGTAGTTGCGTTATCGATTTTGCTGTGTAAACAAGCTAAATCAGTATTACTTCTTGTTAGTATTAATTCTATTCGAGAATTTACTAAAATTTTTTTAAAATCTTCAAAAAAACCTAGCCAATACTTTAATGGTATACAGACACTAAATTCTCCTGCTTCATTAACAATACTTTTATTGTCTAAATCCCATCCAGCATTCTGATAGCAATGATAATTATTTAACGTACATGTCAAATATCCTTTTAATGAACTTGTTATTCCTAAAACCCGAGTTCCATCAACTTCTACACCGTTAATTTCTAATCTAACCTGATCGAAAAGAAACGATAAACCGTTATTGGACAATTTCACAGTTTTCGGATCTGCTATTTTTCCTTCGATTAAAAGGAAACTTTCATGTAGATAAGGATAAACATCTGTTTGCTGAACTCCAATTCGTATTTCATCATTATTTTTAAACGAGTTAGTATATGGAATATATGAATGATATTCAACTTTATTTATTTTCGATTCTGTAATAAAATCTGATTCAATATCTAAAATACTGCTTTCAGGCATTTTATTTTAATTGAAATCCTAACCGTTTTAAAATTTGTTTGCTTTTACGAGTTAGTTTTATATTTACAGGTTTTCTTTTAGATACTTTTGATTGTGACTCTATTAAATGACTAATCGGTTTAATCGATTGTAACTGCTTTATATTCTTAAATATTAACCCCATATTTAAGTTTTACAACACTTAATGTGCAACACAACTGTTATTCTTTCATTAAAGTTATGAATGGGATTATTTTCTTGATCAACTAAATTAATATTTATAGTATTCAGAACTTCAGTATTGAGTTTATAATATATTAAATTAGCCGGTGACTCAATTATTTTAGCACCAGACCTCGCTCGAGGAAAAAATTCATATATCGAGTGAGATTGAAGACCATTATCGTATGAACCATTTGCGACATTACACAACACTTTTATAGAGTTAACAGCGTTTATATCAATATTTTTCGTTGATCTAAAACTTGATAAACCTCCGTTGCCATATTTTTTTTTTTTAAATCCTAATAGACTTGCTAGACTGTTTTCGATTGTAAAATCTATCGGATAATTACAACTCATTATACATTTCATTCGGGTAATATCGGTATTCATGGTAAAATCTATAGGATCATACGTTTTGTATACATTTGTTACACTGTTTAAACGTTCATTATCTTCATGAATTTGATTGCAAATATATTGTGTAATATCTTCAATTTCGTAAGAGCCAAAGGGGAGTTGAATATCTAAATTACGTTCGTTCACAATAATACGAATATTGTTATTTGTCTCATTCACGTTCGGAAACGTATTATATGTATGTAGGCATAATAATGCGATTTCTGAATCATTGTATACATTTATTGCTGGAAAATAAGTCGATGATAAAGATGTCATTTTTCCCGACATGCTTACAGTAATTGATTCATTCATTTCCCTGTTATTTAAGATCTAATAGGTCTAATATGTAATATGACCGTTACTTGAACGTTAGAGTTTTTAATAGAATTATTTTCCTGATCTACTAAATCAATTTTAATATTTTTAATAACTGCTGTTTTAAGTTTATAATATATTAAATTAGCTGGTTGTTCTACTAGTCCTGTTCCTAATCTCTGTTGTGTAAAACATTCATAAATCGAATTTGATTGTTTCCCATTATCAAATGAGCCTTTAACTATATTACACATGGCTTTTATAGAATTAACAGCAATTGGTATATAATCAATTTTATCTGATTCATAGTATCGATTTTTATCTTGTAGGACTTCATATAATTCATTTTTAAATCCTAATGTTTTGGCTATACTGTTTTTACGTTTGAAATCTATTACACAATTAGATTCCATAAAACATGTCGTACGCGAAGCTGAAAGCGTTAGACTAAAACTAATGCTATCTCTAGTGGTTTTAGAAATGTATTTACTAATATCTTCAATAGTGTAAGTGCCGTGAGGAATTTTTAAACTATCAGTGTAAGTTTTAGTTATAACTTTAAAATCGTCATTTGTTTCATTTACAAGAATTTTTTCAGAATCATTCATAAGAATAGTTTCGGATGTTTTTAAACACACAAGAGCAATTTCAGAACCACCGTTTACATTTATTACCGGAGAATAAGTCGATGTTATTGAGGTACCATTCCCTGATATCCTTAATGTGATTGATTCATCCATTGTAAAAAATTAATACATAAATGTCCACAGATATATGTATTGTATTTTTGATAATTTGAATAATTGTACAATATATTCAAATCTTTAAAATAATTTTGAAGTTCAACCGGAGGTGTAAGATCACCAAACGGGTCAAAATATATAACTTTATCTCCAAGTCGGTAATAACTAACCCAGTGTGTACCGTCGCCTAAATACGAATCCAAATTAATTATTGCACATTCGTTATTATGTGGTTTTTTAGGTAAGTTGTCTCGCGAAAAGACGCCACGAAAGTGA
Source organism: Periphyllus acericola (assembly GCA_949715065.1). Taxonomy (NCBI): domain Eukaryota; kingdom Metazoa; phylum Arthropoda; class Insecta; order Hemiptera; family Aphididae; genus Periphyllus; species Periphyllus acericola. The sequence goes on from OX454269.1 coordinate 26,297,269, forward strand.
TTGATTTCCAACTTTTTAACGTACTTTATAATATCCTCACTGGTGAGAGCTCTGTTGGGTAACATTAATTTTTTCTCGTTTTTTTTTTTCTGTTCATTCCTAGACCTTTCGGATTCAAATACAAACCTTTTCCAATAGGATTGTTTAAGTATAAACCATTACCTTTTTTATGATTTTTCACAGCATTATATAGACTTGACGCACCAGAAGCTAAACTTCCTAAAGCTGACAACCCAGCAAATATTGGCATAAGCGGTAATACACCTCCCAACTGGTTCGGAGTTAAAATTATTCTCTTACCATTTTTTCTCGTTTTCTTATTTTTTTTCTTTGCTGCTAACAATATTTTTTTATTATTACCTTTACAACCCATACCGATTTTTCTTTTAGCTTTCATAGCGTTCACCACCGCGTACGCAACAAGTTTTTCTTTTTTAGAACTATCACTAGATTTAACTCTTTCCCAAGCCTGTTCTTCTAATAACTTATCAGCTTTATGTCTAATATCTAAATTATTACTGTTCTCATAAGCAATGTCGTGTGTTCGACAAGCAGAATCTAACGGATTTACACCTTTGTCTCCACGTGATAATCTCTCTTTTAACTTAGTACCAGGACCACAATACTGATATCCTGGTACATGAGCTTCGAATGGAAGCTTATTTATAAGAGTATTTAAGAAGCCTTTACCAGATTTTAACTTACGAGTTGAACGCATTATGTATAACTGGATTCATAATTTAAAACTCTTTAGTATTTATATATAAAAAAATGGAATTAATCGAGCAAAAAGATAAATTAAACATTGAAAATGTTGACACACAAGTTATAAAAAATCTATCAAGACACGGACCATTATTACCAGATAGTATTCGTGGAATATTGGTTGGACCTTCAGGATCAGGAAAAACAAATGTTATGTTTAATCTTATAACTAATAGAAATGGATTAAAATTTGAAAATATTTATTTATACTCTAAAACACCTGAGCAAGAAAAATATATACTATTAAAAAATATAATTAATAGTATTAAAGGTGTTAATTTTTACATATTTACAAATGCAGATAAAGTTATAAAACCAAATTTAATTAAAAAAAATTCAATTTTTATATTTGATGATGTAATTTGTGATAATCAGACACCTATTCGCGATTACTTCAGTATGGGTAGACATTCTGGTGCTAATTCTATATTTTATTTAGCACAAACATACTCAAAAATACCAAAACAGCTAGTGAGAGATAACGCAAACTTTTTAATAATATTTAAGCAAGATGATAAGAATCTACGACATATTTTCGATGACCATTGTTCAGCAGATATGGATTTTTCAGAATTTCGTAAAATATGTCATTCATGTTGGAACAAGAAAAAATATGGGTTTATAGTTATAGATAAAACTCGTGAAATGGATCAGGGAAGATATAGATATGAATTTCATACATTTATAAATATGAAATAATTAGTATAAAAGAAAATAATAAGTTTTAGTGATATGCAGTCGGTTGCATACAAACGAACAATTTATAATTAATGTAAATTATGAGTGGAGAAAAAGCCTTGTTAAATAATATAATATTATGTAAAAGAAATATTAAACGTAAAGTTATGGATATGAAACGTAATGTTATAGATTCCGATACTTATTTTCGTGAAACATTTAAACCAATACTCGAACCATTAAATACGCTATCAAAGAAAAATATATCACACGATTCTTCAACTGAAAATATTAATGCGGAAGTACGTTACCCTAGTGATGAAGAAGATGATGGTACGTTATTAAATACAACATTTAATAACTTTTTTAACACACGACCGCAATTACGACGTTATGATAAATCATATGGTTTATATTATGATAGAGCTAATGATCAACTAAAAATATCGGAATTTCCTGTTTCTTTTAGTCATGGTAACTTACATTTACTCGATAGTTACTATCCTTGGACTATTGGTCTTTGGTCTTTATTATGTGAAAAAGAACCTAAAAATACAACTATAGAAGATATGGAAGCATATTATAATATTTTGAAAACCACTAAAGTTCATTTAAAGCCTGACGGGAAACCAAAGACTTCAAGATTCTTTAAATGGATGAACGTTGTAAGACCTCTATATGATAGAATGAAAACGGAGGAAAAACAGTTAAGCGCGGAAATTGCAAATATTAATAGTTCTAGAGAAAAAACTAACTTAAATTTAAAACCGTTTGATAACTATTTACATAGTGTAAATGCTAAACGAAGTAAAATTAATGATAATACAACAATAGCAAATAAATCGTTTGATTTTGATTCTTCAGTAAACAGCCTGAAATTCGAGGAACCTCCAACTGATAAATTATTTAAGTTCAGTTTATCTCCACCAGTTAAAAAGGGTTCAGGTTTATATAAAAACGTGATTCCTAATACACAGTTAGTTTATTATGATGACCCGAATGAATTAGTGACAAGACTAAATCTTTTAATAGCTTCTCAGACAGCTGGGAATACTGGTGTAAATAATGAAATTATTTCTGTATTAGAAGAATTACGTGAGAGAAATCTAATAGTATAATGTCTGCATTAGAAGGTATTGCAAACGAGTTACATCGACCAGCAAGAAAAAATTTTCCTCGACGATTGGTTATAACAAGATTTAAAGATGATCTATGGCAGGCCGACCTAATGGATATGCAATTACACTCTAAAAAAAATAATGGATTTAAATATATTCTTATTGTTATAGATACCTTTACAAAGTATGTGTGGGTGCAAGCTTTAAAAAATAAAAGCGCAAAAGATGTTACATTAGGTATGCGTAAAATATTAAAATTAAATCAGCCTAAGTTATTGCAAACAGATAATGGAACTGAATTTTATAATAAAGAGTTTCAAATTCTTATGAAACAGTTTAATATCAAACACTACTCAACATACACTAGTATAAAAGCTGGAATGGTCGAACGCGTTATAAGGACATTAAAAAATAAAATCTATAAACATTTTACAGCAACAGGTTCTTGGAATTGGTATAATTCAATATCAAAATTGATAGACAGTTATAATAATTCATTTCACACTACAATTAAATGCACACCTCACGAAGCTCGAACAAAATCAATAAAATTTAAATTTAATCACGAAAAACCTAGAAATTCGAAGTTTAAAATAAATGACAATGTTAGGATTTCAAAGTACAAACATGCTTTTGCTAAGGGTTATACACCGAATTGGACTACAGAAGTTTTTCAAATTGCAAATGTATTACCAACAAATCCGATAACATATAGATTAAAAGATTTAGCAAATAATATAATAGTAGGTTGTTTTTATGAACAAGAAATTCAAAAGACCAAATTTCCGAACACGTTTCTCATTGAACGTGTTATAAAAAAAAATAAAAATAAAATCCTGGTTAAATGGTTAGGTTTCGACTCAAGTCATAACTCTTATATTAAATCTAAAGATATTTCAAAATAAAATGTTTATTAATTTGAAAAAATATGTAGCTAATAATATGGTTTAAAAATAATGTAAATTTTATAAACATACCGAGGTAAAACTACCTCGGAAATAAATAAGAGAAGCCAAAATCATAATTGAAAAAGAGGCTAAAATTCATAAATTTACCGCAGTGAAACTACCTCAGAAAATAAAAAATTTGAAAGAAAAAGAGAAGCTAAAAACACGATTGGAAAAGAAGCTAAATTTCGTTAATTTGCCGGGGGAAAACTACCTCGAAAAATAAAAACTGAAAAACCATGGTCAGAAGCCCTATATTATTACTACTGATACACGCTATAATCAGATATAATCGTAAGATAATCTCTTACCGCGTAAGCAAATGCCGGATCGGGGGGGAATAATGGAACGAAAATAATAAGAAAATTTAAAAGGGACAGTTTTCGGTCACCCTTCGAGTAGTCCGTTTTCGCGACAAATCTTTATCGGCAGCGGCGGCGGCCGTCGTCGTTGTTAATAAATTAACGTATACGAAACGATGCTGTGCAATAGTGTATATTCTAATCGAATTAAGATCCGGTTGTAATTACACATAATATGTACATATATTACAAATAGAATACGTACGGTCGATTCGGGTCCGTCGTGGCGTGGGTAGGACCACAACGAAATATTACCGAGTTCTACATACTAGGCTCTGCTATGACAATAATGTACGTGCTCGCATATAACGTGTGCGTGTGTGTGTGTGTGTTTTTTTTTTCTTTTCGTTCTTTTAATTTGTCCATATCGATCTACCTCCTACGGAGCGCAGCGCACAACGTATGAAATTTGCCCGTGCAATCGATGCCTTTCCGTCGGCAACCTGTTATTAGCCGATTGATTTACCGCGCTCGAAGATTTAAAATAATAGCGTTTAATTATAACCGCGCACGCTGACATGATCTATTGCCGTATGGTCTGCCCTCGCGCATACATTTGACTCGGAAACGAAAAAAAAACACGCGCTCGCTCGCGTATATAGGTACTACAAAAGTAGATCGTCAAATACTCTCTCGCGCAGGTATATATATATATATAGTGTATTGTAGAAACGTAAACGTGAGTGGCAAGAATTCGAAAAGTAAAAAAAAAACACGTTTTCAAAATAGTACACGTCTCAGAGAACGAAAAGGAGGAAGGGTAAGGGAAAGAGTGAGTTGTAGTAGTAGTAGTAAGTAGTATGTAGTATTTAATATGCTCTGAAGAAACGGTCGTATAATTAGACGGGAAAGAAGATGCTTCACGTTTGAAGTTATCGAAAAAACACATCGCGCAACTCGGGTGGTTATCTTGGTCTTTTACATAACATTATGAAGGTGGATTGGCGTATATTAAAATACATTTTGTTGCCGACAAATAGCGTATAATGTACGGTATAATTAATGTAATATTTCGACAGCACTCATAATTATATACGTGTCCTGTTCCTCACGTTTTGACAATGTTATCTTCCTATCTGATTCGTCACTATCACCTTTGTTTCCTGCACGCGTGTTTTCGAATTATCGTCGTTTCGAAAATGACAAATCACTCTGCGTGAGCCGGAGTGAATAGGAGAGGTGGTCAGAGAGAGAGAGAGAGAGAGGAATAGAGATAGCAAGTGCTTTGAGAGATAAACGACTTCAATAGGCGGACGGACGCACGGATGGACGGGTGGAATTCGAATCAAATCGTCGACTTTGAATAATAAATTGTGTTTACACGTCGTATCTATTACGGCACAAAAACACGTATAAACTATACATGCATGCAGTTGCGTTCTCTATTATAACGCGATAATGCAGTTAACTCGTTCGCGTCGAATCGAAGCCGTCGAGCTTGTCACGGAAAATCGGTCGGAGGATCGCGGCCGAAAATGATTCGTTCATGCACAAGCAGATAATTATTATTTTTGAACTTTGCGTTTTCGCGACCTAATCGAAAGCCGCACTCCGTATGCGTAAGCATACCTACCTCCAATGCGCCATCCCTAAATCCGTTGCGCGATGGCCTACATATATATACATATATATATGGTCGAATGTTTATGAACTCGTTCGCAAAACGGCACCGTTCACCGCCCGGCGTTATCACTACACTACCAATGGCTTTTTATGGGTTATTTAAGGGTTTCGTATGTGTATAGATGTATACGGTTCTTATCAGTCGCTACCAGAAAGAACCATCGAACATAATAAATTGTTCTCCGTGCGTGCGTGTGATTTTTTTCCTACTTTAGGTTTTCTATCTTATTCTCTTTTCCCATCTATCTATATCCATGTCTCTCTCTATATATATATATATATACGCGACCGCCGCCGTCATCACTATAAATACCGATTCTATAATACACCATCACCCACCGCCACCGTCACTATCGCCGTATACGTGAAGGCGGAACTGTTGGACGATTTATTATGGCCTTTGGTGGTGAACGATCGTGACCGGGGTGCGTATATATTATATTGTGCGCGCGCGGCCAACACTATAATATAATATTGTATTTTATTCGGTCACGTGGCCACCGCCGCCGTCATCGATTAACTCTTTCCGGCAAATATCTTTTTATCTCTCGTCGACGACGCTGACAATAGCAGCCGAAATGAACGCGGTTCGTGCGCGCCACCACCCCTTCCCCGCATCCACGCCGTCGTTAAATAGCGATAATGACGTGCATTTGCTCCGTGCACACACGCCCCGGCCTTGTCTATTCACAAGGCCCCCCTCCCGACTTCTGGTAAACCTCCACTTCCGGCTTTTATAGGGGTCTGTATGTTATATGTAAAATAACGCCTGGTTCGTTCTGCCCAGGACATGATGGTGTGTGCACTGGTAACGATCGTTTGTACATAATAATATTCAAGTTCATAAAGACGGCATTCAAAAATATAATAAACGACCGCATTTGACGTTTTGGGTTGCGGAAAGCCTACATCGTCAAGTACGTACATTATTGTATACGCATTATTATATACTGGCACGGGACACGCGAAACGTTATATGTACTTATGTGGACGATCGCTATCGTTCTGGGAATAAAACCCGTTGTTACGTAAACACTCCGCAGACGGGATATTTCACGGTGAAACATACGAGGAGAACTCTTATTATTGGTGTTCGCTGGCCCCGGTTAGACGTCGCGTTAATTCCAACTGAATCAAACCGAAATTTTAAATTCAGTTTCAAGAACCATCGTTCTTTACTGCTAATGTATAAAGCAAACTACGCAGTCGAGACACCTATTTTAATATTAACTTCGGTTTATTTGCAATGCTAATATTAAGTACGGTTTTATATAAAATACAAGAGTCGTAAAAACGATTACGGTGGTAATGGTGTTTTAAGTTTTGAAACACAAATAATTATTCTCTCATTGTTCGCTAGTAGTAGAATGGACTTAAAATGTTCGTACGACAGCTGGTATACCTGCAAGCTACCAGAAGTGATGCCCGACAGTCTGCAATCCGTTTGCCTGCCTTCTGGCCTCACGGGGTCGACACATAGGTACGCTGCGGTACAATGGGCCCGCAATTAACATATCATTGTGCGCTATACGTGATTTACTGACCTGTATAAGATAAGCGGTGTCCGGCCACAGGGACAATGTGACGCACGTAGTGTCCGTGAACAAGTTGCCCTTCAAACCCCCGCCGTCGATTTCCCACGTGACCAGGTAGGCGGGCCGATGCACTTGTCTGGCGTCCCATGCCACTTCGGCGATCACCAACACCTTTTGATGGATCATCGACACTTCACGCAGGTTCCACACTTCCGACGAATCCGAGGGGTCGTCACCCTAAACAATAAAATGCACCAGGTAAACAAAAAATAATTTCACCGTTTCATCGGGATGCAGGTACACGCGATCACAAGCAAACGAGTTTTTTTTTCCTCAATCAAAAGGGTCTATTATGTTATATGCTCATGGCATTGAAATATACACAAATTCGTATAAACAGCGATGTCGAGTCACAGGTATATATATATTATACAATGTACTGATAAAAAAAAAGATCATTAATCCTGCGTTTTTTTTTTCGTTTTGTTCTTAAGCCAATTAACCCTTGAGTCAAATCTATGATTAAAAACTGTACATTGTATAGGTACAATATGTCTTCGAACAACATATGCGGTCGTTAAAATTTAACTTATTCCGTTAGGGGTGGTTATTGGAAAACCGGTCAGGTCGAAAAGTAATTTCGTACGTGCGATTTCGAGTAAGACTCAAGACATAATGCCGAAATAAGTAAATAAAAATGTTTATATTATATACGAGTATTGTACGGTGATTTTATTGTACAGAGTTTGTGGTCTCATAAAGCGCAGTCGTTAAATGTTATTGAATCACGAAAATAACATTGCGGTAAGACCTCACCCTGCTCGTGGACCGCCGGAATAAACGTATCCAAAGACCCTTATGCACCCTGCACAAACGTAAAAGCCCGGGACCTCTGGGCTCTGACACCGTATCCGGGCCAATGTATTCCCAAACGGTCCAAATTGCCAAAATCCATGTCGCCCGCAGCATTTTTATGAAGGTAATAATAATAATAATAATAATACTCGGGAAAGTTGATGGGTTATGAATAAAACATTGACTATATTGTACTGTCGAATCATTCCGGGTAGTTTCGAACTCGAATGTAGTGTAGTGGTTTGGTCGTATGGGTGAATGCGGAGGTGCGGTGAGCGAAATCAATGGAGGTTTTCGTGTGCGAGTTCTCACACGCACACACTCTTTTAGCAGTAATAATAATAATCATCATCAGCCTATCGTAACCAATTAAAATATATATTAAATATGGTGATTTTTCAACCACGCTTACCCCCTTTTTTGTCCGTAAAAAAAATTAATTTTGGATTTTTTTTTATTAAATGTTCAAGTTATACCACGGAACCTATGTTTTCCATTACTTTTCTTTTTCATGCCACCTCAAGGGTGTCCTGTGGCAATACTACATTTTGTTTTTCAAATGGAAACAACCTTTTTTAACTGCGGTATTTTATTGATGGTATTTTTTTGTGAATTTTTATGGTATCGAAATCAAAATTCAAACGAGTAGTTTTTGAATTATTCTAACAGAAGTAATAAGGAGAATAGTATTATAATACCTAATATTATAATATAGTTAGTGATTGTATGTTATCGATAGTTGCTTCCAATATGAGCTTATACACATTTTACACTTTTCAAGCACAATTTTAAAGTTTAATAACTCCGAATGTATTTGTCCAAATGTTGGTGTTATAATTTAAATAAACAAAGTTTGTATGTATAGTCATAGGCACCCTTATGTTGGCAAAAAAAAGTTATTGAAATCACAGATTAGATGACAACTTGAATATTAAAAAAAATTAGAACCCAAATTTGAGCATTTTTGCGGCCAAGAACGATAGTAAGCATGGTCACAAAACAATTGTTCCAAATACGTTGAACAACGTTGAGTAATCATATATATTTTACTTCGTATATACGCTCATCGAAATAATTGTTATTTATTTTTTACTTCCAAATAGGTGCCGACTGAAAGTATAAAGGAAATAAGAATGTGTTTACGTAAAGTATATGTTTATTCTTGATAGCTTTTACGTTTTAATGATATGAAGACACAAAGAACAAACGCGCCAAACGAAATAAAACGCGTTCTTTCGATAACGACAGCCGCGCGTTGGGAGTTAAAATTCGGCTGTAATAAGGAGCATGGTGGAATTTTAATGGAGGTCTATTTCGTCGGAACCAAAATGCACATGTAATCTCTTCCTCGGCTATATACGCGCTTCGTATATATACAACACGAGATCGAATCGTTATTTCATCCGATTATTTATTATCATTATTTACATTTTACAAGGGAGCAATAGTAATGATAATAATAATAATAATAATAATACACGTATAAATAATAAATTCTTTTCGTCATTATTTTATGATAAACCATAAACGTTTTTATTTTTCCGAAAACGTTGTCCGTAGGTACCAGTGTAGGTACCTATGTATACTAAAATTCACTGTAAACTGCAAGGAGGTATTAAACGAATTATCGTAAAATGTTGTTCGATCACCCAAGACATATTTTATTTGGGAACCAAAATGTTTGGACATGGGTAGTGAGTAGTGACTGTGGTGGCGTGCGAGCGTGTCGGCTGTAGGGATAAAAAAAAGTCGTAAATAATAACCCATTGACGCGTTTTATTTTTCTCTCACCCTCGTCCCGCATCAGATAAGACGCATGTTTGGCGGCGGCCGATCGAAGTGGCGCCGATCAAAATCACAGATGATCGAAGAAAGTACCATAGGCCGAACGCTTATGGTTGAATTAAAGGTACTCCGCGCGTGTATTCTGTTGTTATTTCTCGGCCCTCGTTATTTTTCCTTGAGGGGACAGCGGTACAGCATTCATTATTATGTAGGTATTCTTATATTTATATTTTATGAATATATGTGTGTAAAATGTGAACATAATATTTCCTAATAAAAAACTTCCCCAAAAAGTGCATACAACTATTGGGTAACCATAATACCAACACTAGTATAAGTATAACATACTTGTCAAAGTAAATAAATATTATTTTATAGCAATTACGTGTTTCTGTAAAGTTATGTATAAGATTAATTTAGAATAAATGTCTAAACAATGATGTATTATAATACATCATTACAATACATATATTATTATTATAGTCTATGTATTTAAAAAAATATCTTTGCAAGTTATGATTCAAATAAACCTAACGAAATACAAAAGTAATATTATTATCATTTGAGCACGCGTGGCTACGCTTCAGTAAAATAATTGGCTATACACTTGTCCATGGACCGTGATACACATATAGCTGGTTACCTTTTTAAATTCAAGTTATTTAATCTATATGTTATCGATGACTATAGAAAGTTCGGTACAAGTTGTATTCCATAAAATACGTGATTAAATTTAAAGGAACACAACGATATGTATTTACAAATAATTATGTAACAATATAACTATCATTATTTAAAAGGATAGATTATTTATCTCATTGATTAAGAAGAACGACCACCAACTAATGCTGTATTATTATCATAGTATGATGTTCGTAATAAATTAGTGAGCATTTTAAAAAAAAAAAACAATTCACTGAAGACTGATGTTTCGCGTTTTGTGTAGAACTATTTCTATTCTAGCATGTATATTTTATATGTATAGAACGATATACGGATGGACGTGTTGCGTTTAATTAGATTAACAACACGCGTGCTCGAAAGATATTATTATAATAATATTAATACTACTATACTCGCAGTGACGACGAAGGCGTTCGCGAATCGAGAGAGACAGACAGAGGAGAGAGTGAGTGAGAGAGAAAGAGCCAATTATTAATATTATTATCGTTTTGGGGCTGTGCGGACGAGAGGATGAATGGTTGACGCTCGCACATCGCAGGTGTCGAGTTTCTCACGCGCAAGTGGATACGACGCGACGAGCCCACTTCTACCATATTATTATGTTTAAAATATATTTCCACCAGCCGGGCCGTCGCCGAGGATAAACAATAATATATTACCATATTATAACAAAGTTGCGTTCGTCTTTCACTCTGTATACAATAGTAGGTACAACAACATTATATGCACGCCAGTATTGTACAGGTGTACGTAAGCACCGTGTATGCACGGCACATGGAAGCAAGACGAACCTATTCGCGAGGGAATGTTTACCACGCGATCGGAAAAGAAAACAATAACATCGGGATGGACGGACGATATTATTACATTATAATATTATTTAATATTACGCGCGCGCGGCGCTCCTCCTGTGGGTCTGTGTATACGAATTTCACCATCGTATAACAAAGTCGTTACGCCGTAAACGTCTTTACGACCGTTGTTTACGGGTGGTTTTTTTTTTTTATTTATTTTATTACAATTTATTGCTCGATTTACGCAGTTTTATCGTCTCACCGCAGAACGAAGTCGGCACGCGGGCCACTCTAATAATTTCCTAATCTATTCTTCGTCAATATAATGATATAAACGTTTATGTAGTGTACATGTACCCACACACACACACAAACATTCGGCGAATGTCCGGCGGCGGTGACTGAGAATTGTTCAAATAATAATAATAATAATAATAACAATAAAATATTTCAAACGCTTTTCCGGTCCACGAGAAAAGTTGGACGCGGGAGGTTATTTCTCTAAACGAAAGTTCTTTGATTTCGCCCGAGAAACAGTATAAACATTTGAACTTTTTTTGTTGTTTTCGGCGAATTAACATAATAATATTACAGAAGTGTTTATATATATATATATAATACCGTATACGGTTAATACGAAACACTGACTGCGCCGTACAAGAATAATAGTGATTGTTTCGTCGTTACAAATTATAAACAAAAAGTTACGGCGGCGAACACCGTATATTTAGTTTCGTCGTTATAACGAGCTACGTACAAGAAAATGCAAAAAAAAAAAACATCTCTGCCCTATATTTATATATGTGTGTGTGGGTGTTTTCGTACTACTAGAATAATTTTTTGCTTTATTAGTACAACATGAACGCCTACACGAGCATTGACCAATCTCATTAGATGGTAACACCGTTGAAGTTAATAAATCCTCGTAAGATACCGAGATACTCTGTTGTAAACTCGCATTTATCAGCTACGATATGAAATTACAAAAATAATTCCAAAATATTACACGAGTCTATAAAATGCACAGTACACTCATAAACGCGCGTAAGTACATGGTGATATTGATTATAATTTTTCGTAAAGCGTAATAATCACACGCGATCCGTTTTAATAATAATATATTTAGTAATACGCGTGTATATAATATCATAAACGTATTACGACGAAAATGTTTGGACCGTTGTTATTATGTTAAACGAATCTGCGGGAAATCGATTGCAGACACGTCGGCCGACCGATGCGCGTCCTTCCATCGTGCGACAAGAGGCAAAAAAGGACGCCGGGTGTTTTATTTTTCGGTCCTATATACGATCGCGCGTGCATGCAAACGAGAGGGAAACGACTGAGAGCCCATACTACATCGTCGTCGGGGACGTGAACGTGCTCCGCGTAACAATATTTATATTCTCCTTTGTGCTATACCCCCGTGACACGAATAGTATAAATACATGTATAAAATATATATGAATGCGTAGGCGTATATGTACGCGCGGAGTATAAGTCATCATCAATCCGAGAGAGAGAGAGAGAGATTCTGGACCTCCACTACTGCCGCGTCGTCGTAGTATAGATCCTCTCATCAATCTACGTCTTTGTCGCGGCGGCAACGTCGTACTATATACGTATACACACTGTTTATACTACTAAATTATGCAGTGCACAGAACACTGCCGCTACAAGGGTAATTTTTGCCTTGATTTCTTTTTCGTCCCAACCCGTATAGAAACGTTGGATTTTGATAAATCGTAAACATTTTCATATACACGTTCGCCGGATATACCTCAGCTGTCTCTGCCGCTCGCCATCATTTGTTATTCAGTTGTTTAAATAACAGCGCGTGAAAAAAAAAACGAAAAATCCACAGCGTTCCTTATTTGCAAGACGATTCACCGTCGTCAACAAGTGCGGAAAATGGCCCGTGGTTTCTAATCGCAATGACTAATAAGAATTCGGATAGAACGTTAAAGGCGGAATTACACAACACAGTGTATTTTATAAAATGTTTACGATAGGCACTAATTTTTCGTACCACAAATGTGATTTTTATTTACTTACTATCAAAATATCTTGGTTACATAATATTACATCAAATAAAATATATTAAAATCGATAACTACTACTACTAAGTCAGATGAAATAAATTTCGAGGTAGCGTATGGTTACCTTGGTACACGCGTGATACATTTCTTATATAGCTACAAATAAATGTAAACGTAACCACACGTGGCTTAGCCAATCGGAAAAAACTGTTTTACGCGACACATTTTGACCAATATCGTATGTCCATCGCGTAGATACGTACGATACCACAGCGATGAAGTCTACAGTATACCATATTACCATGACTCAATCGCCATTACCTTGTCAGTTTTTAATTGGTTTTGATTCCAGATATTTCAAAGGTACTATATAAGGAGCTGTTTTTAGGATGTCTATAAAATGTCCTAAATTTGTTATGAAGACGTTAGAGACCCATGATGGTACGGCTTGAAGAATAATTGGTCGGATGTACATTTAATCTATATGTAGATTCTTGTATTGTTATTATAAGTGAGCTTTTGTTATTTAAAAACAGATGTAGAGTAAGGAATGTACGACCTTTGCTTTGTGTTTATGGTTGTATGGATGTGTTTAGAATATTAAATGAAGATTTAAATCAACTTGTTCCCGTGTGTACCAACGTGCGGTAGGAATATTTGAAAATGTGATTTAACGAAAACCGTCGCTTACCATGAGACGGAGAGACTCTTCCTGTGGCGCCGAACGGGCAGCCAACGGCAACCGGATACCAAGTATCTGGTCGCGGCCCAGGCTTTTGATGATGATGTCGGCGTCGCGGAGGTCGTGCAGCGTGGCGGCGGCGGCCGTGGGCGACGAGGACGGCGGCATCGAGGTCTGAGGCGCGGACGCGGAGGACGGTACGCGGACGGCGGCAGTGGCGGCGGCGGTCGGCGCTGGGCTGTAGATGGTCACCAGGCCCTCGGCGGAGACGGCCAGCACGCGGACCGTGCACGGGGCCGTAGTCTTGGGCAGTCGCGCTTTGTAGCCCGGCGTCTGGCCCAGTTGCGACCACGTGCGCCTGGTGCCCGGCTCGCGGCGCCGCATGATCACGTACACGAGACGCGGCGACGACGGCGACAGCGGGTTGGCCGGCTGCGGCCACCGCAGCGTGCCCGACTCGATTGTCAGCGCCCGTTCGCCGCGCGCCTCCACCACCGGACTGGGTTGCGATCCGCCGTGCCAGTCGTGGAACGAACAAGCCTCCTGGCAGCCGATGTCCTGCGCAAATAGAAAAAAAACGATTAAGATCCATATCGAGCTGGTCATCGACTCAAAATCGCCCGGAAGAGTCCCGGACATTCCGAAAACAGTAAAACAAATTTTATTACAAAAATCAAATATTGATCGAGTACTCTTGCAATTTCACAAAAAATTGGACAAAAATTCGAAAATAAGATTTAAAAAAGTCACTCTCGTGGTTGACGACAGAAGTGGTTTCAGCCTTATATACTCGTAAGTGCAATTACAATCTTAATCGCATTTTACATTTACAGTAAATGTCTATTGCAATCGTTATTTTAAAATGTATTATAAGCAGGAGCTATATACTGGACAAATGTCAAAAGTAATAGAAAACAAACGAATTACAAATATTTTAATAGCTAATAAATATAATTTTAAAAAACAATGAAATTTGTAAAATTCATAAAACTTATAAAATAATGTCAATAATAAATTTGAAATATTTTTCGTTTATTTCCCAACTTCGCCTACATACAGATTCATTCGGTTTGTAAGATTCACTATGTGTTGGTCTCAAAGTGAGTCTTAAAATCGGCGCCCGCTGTATATATACGTATATTAGATACAATAATTGGATAATCAACTTGTTGTCGTAATTGAAGAATTGGTATCCTCGTTTGCAGGTAGAGCAACATTAGTGAAATATAGATATTTTAGCATGGATATAGTGTATCAATTATCAACCAAAATAATAAAAGTACCATACCATATCATACCATATCATATGATCTTTGGCTCTTTTTCTCGTTTGCAAATGGTTATTTAGACTTCAATCTTAACTACAAATGTTTTTCAACACTGTAAAAATGATGTGTGACTTTTTGTTTTTCCTCGTGTATAATAATTTATGGATATTTTAACCAGTTTCGAAGCGTTTGGTATTTTAAATTAATATTTTTGACTAAAAATAATTTTGATCGATGTACTTGACGTTTATGAGGAGGAGTTCTGTTGGTTAGGTTAGTTATGTTGTTTGGCGATTTGATTTATCATTACATTATGTTGTGCAACAATATACAGTGTGGCTTAGAAGCATTAAATGTAAAATATTAAATAGTACATTCAAAGTCTAAGATATTGATTCAATACATAGATTACGGACGGGTAAACGGATCGTATTTAAGATATGGACGCATTTCAATAAACTTATAAATGAAAATAATGTTTATGCGAGGATTAAAAAAATGTTAACAAAATCGAACTTTACATTTACAAAAAATGACCATCGGTTGTATAATACGATGGAGTACTTATGGATACAACATTTCGAAACCTTTACGATTAAAAGAGAGGAATATTATAGAATATTAAGGTACCTTTTGTAAATGTCTTTTGTAAATATTTCCGACCGCCGGTGTTTGTTCGAGAGATATTCCGACGTCCCTGCCGTTTTATTAATTTAGAAACACGTATTTTTCTCATTTATACATTTACATTTATCTATATAGGTATAAATTATATTATATATAAAGAAAAAAACTTCTACCGGAGAACTGAGCGATTATTAAAATATTATAAAGCGGCGAAAGACGTCGCTAACATTTTTACGGATTATCCCGAATATAATAACAATTATAACGACGCAAAAATGACAAACTCTGTGTTTGGTTCTTTTATTTATTTCATCTAAATATTAAACGTGCCGTCGGACATAAAACCGAAACGAGTCGTTGTCGTCGTCGTGCCGTCTAGCATCGACCACGATTCACCACCAACGCTCGCCTCGAATATGACCAAAAAATAAAAAATAAAATAATAATATTACAATAAATTTAATACACACTCACACGCATATTTGTCCGTACGCGCTTGCACGTGGAAAAACGTTCTCGTAATATTTACGACCCGGTCTCAAAATATTGCACACATTTTTTTTTTTTGTTACAAGAATGAATTGTCGTAAAATATTTTACAGCAGCCAGCTCGAACATTACATGTATATATATATAACGTAATCCAAGAATTATGGTAATGGTCAGGGGACGTGGCATGTTCAAAATAATATCGGTTTTTTCGGGTGTGCCACTTAATTACCCAACAATTAACTGCATCTATACAATTATGTTTTAGTTAGGTATAATTATGCGCAATTCGTGCAATATTTATGTATGAAACACGCAA
This sequence comes from Periphyllus acericola, assembly GCA_949715065.1. Taxonomy (NCBI): domain Eukaryota; kingdom Metazoa; phylum Arthropoda; class Insecta; order Hemiptera; family Aphididae; genus Periphyllus; species Periphyllus acericola. The sequence goes on from OX454269.1 coordinate 26,313,839, forward strand.
GTGTCGAAACTAGCACGGATGCTGGAAATTTTCTTTATAAAAATAGACAAACAAATAATAGTTATAAAATGTATACACTATATATTATACTGTAACCAATAATATAAAAATTAAGTGACTATATAGCGCGCCGCAAAAGGCGCTAAAAATGTACGTATAATTTTCTATTAATATTTATGAAAAGAAGCTGGAGCTAATTATTATCGGTAAAACTCGTTTTACCCATGACCCACGTCCTCTATATGTATATATAGGTAAGTTTTATGCTTCAGGACTTTTATGGTAAAGTAAAAAATGTACATAATAATAATAATAACCATTATAATAATAATGAAACCGGTGTTTCTTCGTCAAGATGAGCAGCAACGCCAGAGCAGCCGATATTATTATTCTTTTCAAATATTGAAAACAACGATAATTACATTCATTTTTTATACACGTAGTATAATTTTTAATCAACTGGGTCTCATTTTAATAACTACCAGTAGCCAAATTAGATCGATGGTCTCATCCTAAATCTTTGTCGCGTTCACGGAAAAGTATTTTTTGAAAAACAAAACTCGTATAGACAATGACGGGTAACATAATACAATACATTAATAGAATAATAAATTATACCGAAACATGTGTACAACAAAATTAAACCTTCACAGGTTGTTGTACAAATGTTCGGTGGAAAATTATATAGAAGACGAGAAAAAACGATTTTTACGCTAGATATTACGTTCCACGGAATATGCTAAACTATATTATACTATAAAAGTATAATACTCGTATAATAATAGTATGATAAATGTTTATTTGACCAAAAATGACTGCAATTCGTCAAATAAAAACTACCAAAGGAGTGTACCCTATTATGTGTCTGTCGTAATAGTTAGTAACTATTAGTTACTTCAAGAACGTTGTACGAATAAAAGGAATTATACCCAGTCCATTATACCTATAGTTAAATGTTTAGGAAAGTAATATACATCACGTAAGAAATTCCAGAAAAATGAAACAAATAATTGTATAAAAAAAAAAATTGAATGTTTAAAGTTGACAATACTACTACAGCTGGATACTTCAAGAAGTGCACAAATCTATGTGTTGGCAAAATTTGAAAAAATTTATATTTTAAGCATAAAAAGGAATAAGCATACCTTAACAGGATTACCCTGTGCACGTAATAAGTGTGTATATTATATAGGGTGGATTGTATTAAAAAATAATCAGCTAAGCAGAAATGAACGCGTCCGTCGTTGATCGTGGGTCATTGTATGTTACAAATAGAGTTTTTGACCGACCGATAAAACGGCAATAGTCCTACGCATAAATCGTCAGCAAATCGTCTTTGTTAGATGATTTTTTTTTTCGTATGTCCGAGAAAAAATCTGCGTACCCAAGAGCGGCGTAAGACCAACGTGCCAGCAGCGGCGTCGGCAATAATATAACGTGATCGGAAGAATGCGCAGCGTGTGTATGCGGCTATATCAAAGTGAAATTTATGCCAATGTCGTACGGTGTATAAGCCTACACGTGTTTGTATACATTTTTTTTAACATTTGTACATGTGTGCGTAATTTTAAAAATGCAAACATATTGCAACCGTTATAAAAATGGACAAAATGTTTAAAAAAAAAAAAAAACGAAACAAAAAACAGAAAAGCTGTACGCAATCCGCGCGTATGTTTTTCGAGTCATAAAAAAAACATGCGATAGGGGATTTAGTTTACGCACAATAAAAACACACGTCATAACTTTGCCGATGCTGTACGCCACCGCTAACAATACGCGTTACGGTTTCTCTCGTTTCACCAAACGAACATATAATGTATGATAATAATAAAAATAATAATATAACAGCAGATTCGGCCGCGGCGTCGAGTTCGTCTCGACGGCGGCGGCCAAAATATCGGATTCGTGGGTACCCTTAAATCTTCTTTTTACTTTTTATCTATTTAGATTATCAGCGAACCATAAGTGCGCGCCGCGTACAGTATAATAATAAACGTATACGGTATACAGCGGATAAAGAAAGAAGAAAAAACAGGTACGAAGCAGTTTGCAGACAATAATATAATATTATTATTTTCGTCATCGCGTGTGTACACACGCACACACACAAACACATATATATTATGAAGACGAAGAGACGCGATAACAATGCCACACACAACTCCCTCACCGTCTGCGCCTCCTCTGCCGCCGACGACACGTATATCAGACGCGCGCGCGCACTGTGTACTCTATAGAGTATATACGTGTATACATACGAATGCTGAAAGAACGTATTCAATGTGTCAATCAACGGGGGCGGACAATAAATACGAGTTTGAAATGTATTATATACACACGACATAAATACTTCGGTCAGGCCTGTCGCCAGCGGAGAGTGGGTGTCAATATTACGCGTACGCACAATAGTATAGAGACGAAACTGTCGTTGAATGAAGTGCGAGCAAGAGACGCCACCGCTGTCGAACGTCTCGAGACGATTTTTAACGATTTACTTTAACCGAAAACCGGCAATCCGTTGTGCATTTAAAAGTCGAGTAGTATAAATCGTAGGCGATCGCGTAGCGTTTTTTTTTTAGTTTTCTCGTTTTTTTTTTTTTTTTCGCTCTACCATACCGGCACGCACGTTGTTTCATATTATTATGTAGTACTACACACGGTATATTACTCGTTGACGATGACATGGTGTCACACACGCAAAAGAACGTAACGTCGATAAAGGGTAAACGCAGAAACAAAAAAAAAAAGAAAAGAAAAGAGAAGCATGAATATAATAGTATATCGATTGGTCGACCGCGACTGCTGCAGAAAACAGTGGTAGGTACACTGCAGCGCAAAGGTATGACACGGATTCGTAACGTGGCTCCGATGGGGTAATTTTTCGAGGGGAAAAATAATAATATGCTCATAACACCAATAGAAAATATTTGTATACAAATATAATAATATTGTTACGACTTTACGGTGACGTGGAATTTTCATCATTTATTGCTGCTGCGGTGGAATTCGTTTTTCACCGTGACGACCGGCGCGCATCGAATACATGTATATAATATAATATATATATATATATATATATATATATATTTTGTTCGATTCTACTATATTTATGTATATACTGTATCTTCTTAAAGAGAGCTTTCGTCGAAGGCTACCAACTTTTTAATGAAAATAAAACTCCACTCTCTCCATGTATATATATATAATATATATATAGGTATAAACAAAGCTCACAGACATTTACCCCCGCGACTCGGCTCTGCGTTCCTACTTTTTAGTACCGCAGTAGATTAATTCACAATCGTGAGTTTTAATATAAAAACGTCGACCTCAACCGCGGTTTTATTGAAAACGTCATTTATTAACTTAACCGATCGAATTTATTCGAAACAAATACACCGCGTCTTTGCGGTACGGACCAAAGAGATAGATAGTATTATAATATTATATACATAGGTACCGTCTGAGAATCGAATAGACTTTATTTGCACACTATATCGACCGGAAAAAAAAACTTAGCAACGAATAGTGTTATAAATACGCGTGTAACATGGCTGTCATCGCTATACGAGTATAATAATAATAATATTGTCGTTAAAACACCTCGTGAAAATCGATAAACGCTACGAGGACGGACAGGACGCTCGCAAACATTGTTCCCACTGAATGAATTTCGTTGTCCTGCAGGACCGAGGATTTACTAGCGAAACCACTCTATCGATCCGGTCACCGCATTAACCCGCAAAGTTCCGTCCCATATACGCACGTGTGGACTTTTTCTTGAACCCGTCTGCCGCGCGCGTAGAGTTTGTTCGAAACTATAAACCGCGTACACACAGTATGACCGCCAAAATGATAAATCGTCGTACACGCGACTCCCCAAAGTACTGAGAGCAGCTCGCGTGCACAAACGGTACTACTACACGACCGTTAGAAAAGTCCACGAGTGTATTATAACGTAATGAATAAAATTTTTTACCGTTGAAACGGGTGCAAAGTTGGTGCAAAAATATTGAAAAAACCAAACATTATAAACGTTTTTTTTTTTTTCTTCCGCGGAGATGGCGGTAGCAGTGTAACACTACGGTGTTGTAATGGGATGATATTACACCGCGGGACGAGAAGCGTTTTCATTGAAATCCAGTATAATAACTTATATAATGTACATACAATTACCGGAGATACTGGAGCAATCACGTCTAGCATCTGTCCGCGAGTAATGCGCGAAAACCCGTAGCTATATATACAGAGCCCGCGGGTACTTATTATTTCGAGTGAATTCATCAGTGACGCGCACTGGTTTATTATTTTAACGACGACGACGATAGGCGGCGGTTCGGAGCGGTTTCTGGCGCACGTAGGAGACGCGAATCGCCGTAGTAGTGAAATGCACAAGGGCCAGGAGAAATAAACAGTAGCCACCAGTTTTTTATTATTATTATTATTATTATCGTTATTAGTGTTATTATTTTACACCCAGAGGCCAAATATGTACACGACGTACATACGCGCACGCGCACTAACACACGTTCACATGTATACTGCAAGTCTAAAATTACCGCTGAAACGATTGCTTTAATTTAAGAATTTAAAGAGGAAAAAAAATAAATCTGTATAAGAGGAAAAAAAGTAATATGAATTATTCATCGAGTTCGTCGTGAAAGTCTTCCAACACTGTTATAATATTCAACCGGAGATTTTTTTTTCTTTTAACCATTCTCCGCTCACTCGTTCCTCCCCCGTCTCTTGGTCACCACGACCGGAGTTCTTTATTCAAATTTCATTCAATTGTTGCGCACCGGTATGTCATTACAGATTTATAAAAAAAAAAAAAAATTAAAAACCCACCGGAACATCTTCAGAGCTTTTTTCCTATTGAGCGCTTTAAAAGGATTAACGAGCACAACCGTTACCCTTTGTTGGGATTTTAAAAAGAACAAAATGAGATTTAATCACATCGCCGCGAGGACGAATCTAGAAGATTTGAAAACATATAGACATACACTCGCGAGTTATAATATGTTCTCTATATATATATATATATATATGTGTGTGTGTGTGTGTGTGTTTGTGTAGTGTGTGTTTGTGTAAACGATACATACACATTCAACCGAGAACTAAAAATAATAGGATTTTATTTCCATGGTCTTAACTACAAAGAGACAGTTTTTAAATTTAATTACATTACATTACATTCGGCCACTGTAGCAATGCCGTACGTGTATATCTATAATCTTTTTTTCACCGCAGCAAAGTTACCGCTTTTCTGTGACTGGACGACGTTAAAGAAATTCTCTGAGTTCACTAATCGAGCAATTTTTTTCACTTTATAGTTCGTACAAAATATAATGATAACAGATTTTTTTTGCCTACGTCCAAGACCTGATTTCGTAATCGTTTCGCATATCTAGGAATGTGTAAACGTATAGGAATAATAGTTGTTTATAGATCGATCTGAGTGGAATTCAAGGTACCGGGTAGTAGCTGGTCGTCAGCAGCTAGCCAAAGCTAGGAATTCAATTAATTTTTATTATTTTTTTTTTTTATTATTATTTTGTTTCGAAAAAATTTCTGATAGGGAATTCAAACTGAATACATAATAAAATACTACAATGGATATAGAGGGTTGGCATTTCAGGACTTCATCCGTTAGTATCGTCCTTCGTGTATTTTTAGCTTATATACCTAGTTGGAAATCGAATAGTTGGTGTAATAACTACTAAATCACGGTTTAAATCGTTATATTGAACTCGAAAACCGCATGTTGTGAGACGAACGAAATAATACTATATATGCCATTTCATGGAGACAAGAGGAGGGGGGGGGTCTTTTGTGCATCTGTATGCGGTTTTTACGCAATAATTTCATTCACGTGACAAAACCCAATTTCGGATGGTACCACATTATAATATAATACATACCACCCAACGAGAGCGTTTCACCACAACGTAGTTGTATACCTTGCAAAACACGTAATTCAACACATGTTTTGTTGTCATAACCGTTACGCGTATACAGAAATGATTGCGCGTCTTCACCGCGGGGGTGGTAAATCGTCGCATTTTGGATGACACCGTTATACGTGTATAATTTACGCGCTCGGCCATCGTTTGTCCGATTCCAATACGAACCCAAAACATTTCACGTTAAATTTGTATTCTTATCTACGAGTATGCTAAAATATCGATTTTTTACCGATTTGTCTATTGTATACCGATATGTATTTCACATCTAGTTACTATATGTAACCATACCCATTATTATGCCCTTTGTTTTTATATATAACTATCAGCTACTACCGACATGTGAAGGCGACTATTGTCATTTTTTGAAATTTGTTGTAGGAATAATTAAAATGAGATGCATACAAAATGCTGAGATACAAAAAACTGAAGAATTAAACATTTAAAACCAAGTGTTAATGGAATGCAATTTGTTTATATATTAATAACCGTTGTATGAGTCTACCATAATACAAATTAAGGAAATCCAATTTTTTTTCTAGACGCTTTCTGGGTATATATACTACCGGCACTCGTTCAGAAATATTTTAATTCCCAAGGTTCGCTATTGTCGAAAAATAAAAAGCGCCGGAAACGTGCGACGAAAAAACAAGACGTTACTTGAGGGAATTCCACGCGTTATAATGCACATTTATTATATTTCTTACCTCGAAGCGGTATATAATATTTCGGTAGAAAAAATACGAAATATGTGTTTCAATTTGGGTTTTGTCAGAGAAGCAAAAAAAACATTTTAATACAAAAATATGAGGTCGTTTGATATTGTCGTAGGTATATTATTGAACGTGACAAAAGTTAAAATATCCTTGAAAAAAATATCGTTGCGGACTTCCTTGGGGAATTAATTCACATCCGTTGTTCTATGTATTGGATTGTTGGGCTTTGAAAAAAAAATGTATTACAACAACGATCAATTTTTCATCCCCGAAAAAAGGCCATAAATAATTTTATACGGAATATAAAAAAAAAATTTAATTAACCTACGAGTAACACGATTATAAAACAAATTATTTTTTACCATAAATCAAGTGACTGCACCAATTTTATTCGTCATCATATCAAACACACGACACATGCTCGTTGTACGTATAATTTTTAATCATACATTTAACGTTCAGTCATTTTAGAATAAGTGAAAAAAAAACAGTGTAGTTATGAAAATTTGTAGCAAATTATCGGAACGATTTTTTTTATTTATATTTTTTTTTATCATAAATGAACGGGTTCGGTAAATTAAAAATTTACCAATGATGGAAAATAAAAAAAATTCCCTATACCCCTAGTAGTTATATGAAATAATATTCATAGCACATAATAATATATAGTCAATATTTATAACGAGCCGCTGTCGATGGCAGTGTCGGTATATGATGGTGCTCATTGGTGGCGAATGGCTTTTGAGCGACCCCGTTGATTAAAAGCATACATTATAATATATTAATTCATGAAAAAGCCACCGCACATGATCCAAATAAAATTTCTTTCGCTATACACAGTTGTCGACACGATAAATGTAAATTATCCCTTTGATCCAACGCGCACTTCCAAAACAAATGGTGTTCGTTCGGATGGAAGACCAGGTTAAAAACAAAAACCGCAATCACGTACACTCGCAGTGTAAGGTCACTGCCCAGAATATAATTAATATCGTTTTTATTGTGTTTATTATTATTAGGTGTGGACGTGCGGTACTATAAAACGCGTTAAGAAGATTTCTAGCACATTGAATTGCTAAAAATACTAGAAGGAGAAAAAAGTTGACTCATCCTCAAATCAAATAATCAAATGGTAGAATACGAGTTAAAAGAAGACTCGCACAAGCCACTATTTGAACCACGGCACGATTAATAATTGTTACTAAATTTGCTTCCAGAAGAATCAGAGCTGTAATAGGTATCGAGAGTGTTAGCGATCGTAAGCGATAATTACCCAAAAATCTCAATCGATTTCGTTAGTCAGGTATAACCACGAAAACTCGCTACTTCAAATTGTATGTATACTAGTACAGGCGGGACGACGTGAGAACACAGCCGGGATCTCATTATTTGAATATCGTGAAATCTATGTGTATTTACATTGTTGAGCCGTAAACAGCGGGCGACTGCGGGGCAAGACGTTTTTTTTTCCGTGCGTCTAATGCACAGCCGTGACGAAAACTCAAAGGTTAGTATTACAATAACCACTTGTCATATCCTATGTCCATTCTATAGACGACACGCAGCATCATCCCCTTTTGTATTAGAACCGACGCATATTAAACCGCTTATAAAGACACGCTGGCCTAAAGAGTTAGTTCGGGAACCGGGACATCTTGGCGCAGATGTCGGTTGCACGTGGGTAACCTTCAAAGGTCCAACAGGGATCGTTTTGCCGATACCGCGGCAGACTATATAACGAATCAAAAATCATGAACGCTCGGAAGAATCCGTAATGTGTACGCAATGTTGAAAAAAGATCACTGCGTTTTGTAGGGCGTGTGATTCGTGTTTAAATCGCGAATCGGATCGCGTGTAGACGTACATCGCGCACGATCGTTGTCGGACTATCGAGTGTTTAATTAATCAATCTGCGAGAGCACTGCCCAGCAGCCACATTATAGGTTGTCGCCGCAAGAGATGACGTTATATATACATATACTACTGTTGGAAACTAGACCGAGACGGAATACAAATCGTAGGTCGGCATATACGGTATTTTCAAATCGGGTTTCCGTGAGGCGAGCCGACGGGTTTCGACGACGACTTATCGGTTTAAAACATTCGACCGCGTATGTAGAACATCTAGTACGTGACGTCGGCGCCAACTCGGCTCTTCCTACGCCGACACCACCACCGCAGGCGTCTAACTTTGTGCGTACCGATATTATAACCACTACGTATACATAAAGTGTTATGTATATGTACGGTGATCTACTGGTATACCAGTACATATACACATGCGGCGATATCACACGACTGCGGATTATTGTCGCGATGTATACACATAGGTTGCGTATCCCATGTACGTATACGTGCACACCGCCACTACAGTGTTCTAACCGTACGGCCTCTGGGCAAATCCATCGGGTTTCGCCGCGCGCATTGTATCGACATGCAAACGGGAACGAGGTGTGTACTTAAGTCGACCTCCTTTTACGGCCGACGACGACGACACTTTCCGCGCAAATCTCGAGCCGCGTTACATATATGATATAGGTACTAATATATGAGATATTCAAAAAAAAAAAAAAAACTCCCTCTCGCGCTGTAACGTTTGTCGTTCGAAAAAGAAAATTCAAATTTATTATCATACGTCTCACCGCAATAATAACTGCTTCAAGCATAACACAATACGATTTACCCTGAACAAAAAACTATCATTACACGCGAGACTTCTAAAACCGTTTAAAAATTATTTCCGAAGCCGCTTTAATGACAACAGGGGAGGGGGTCCTCGTTTGACAGATTTCGAAAAAAGTATATATTATTATCGTCGCGTTTACTGCGGAGCACGGATATACAGTTGTGTCGATGCGATTTACGAGTTGTAAGATAAAATGTACTGATTATTTCAATGCTCCGAATCGACACGGATTTTTTACGGATGTTTTTTTGTTTGCCGTAGAACAGCTATGGTACGGTTCTGCTGCAAACGTAGCGATATTTCATAAAATTTATTGGCGAACAAGTGAAACAATTTTCACGAAATACCATAATGGGTGTTTACAGTCTCACGCAGCCGCACTCGTGATTTTGGACGATTTCCAACAGTCGATAAAAAAAAAAAAGAAGTGAAAAACGCGTTAATGCGACGTATATATATATATATATAAACAAGCAGGGGAAGCCTGCAGATAATTCTAAATGTATATGTATACTTACGCAATTGTGTTCGCAAATGTTCTTCATGTTCTTGCCTTCGGTCTGCAGTACTTCGCAATACTTCCAACACTGTAACAAAAAGGAAAGAATCGATACATTAGTACAATACAAAGCACGAGTGTGTTACGTGCAGTGGGTGAGAAAAAAAACGAACGCCGCCGCCGTTGACGAGTGGACATTTATTAATGCTGCCGAGGGGAGGTGCAGGGGCCTGATTTTATTTACTCGTCAAAAATCTTCGTTTTCTCTCGGACTCGAATATATATATATATAGGGTGAGGGAAGGGGGTTGAGACGGTTTGGCAGAGGGCAAGAGCCCGAGTATATCGTTAACAATACAAAGTCCACCACACCCTCGAAAAAATATCTCTACAAGAACATGACAAAAACGGAAAAAAAAGAAAAAAGAAACTTCTCCACGCGAAAGACGACCCCTTTTGCGCCACACAGCATATAAGCACGTGGACGCCTTTAAGGAAGACGTGCAGATACGTGAATTGGAAACGGGGGTGGTAGTTGCTCGGAGGGAAGAGTGCGGCGGGAAACGCCAGTGGCCGAAAAAGATAAATTGCTCTATTGGGAAAACCGGTCACGTACTCGCGACCATAGTCAAGAGGGACCGGGGGGAAATCGCGAGTGCGTCATTATTGCTTCCCCCCATCTTCCGTCTTACTGCAGCATCCACCTCGGGGCATCCTCTTATGTACATATATATAATATGAAGCACGATGGTACGCACATGTATGGGGAACAAAACGTGCGCGGTTATGATTTTCGCGTGATCTTTGCAACTCGGCGGACCGCGCGTTCTCCAACCGACCGGAAAATATTGGCCGGACGTGATACCGGATGCGTCATCGTCGTCGAAACCAGTAAAATAACATATGAGCATATACTGTAGGTAAACCATACACGTACATATTTTTTTTTTATTTTTTTCTTACTTCACATGTGAATATTCTAATAGAGGTATTATTATAGGTGGTATACCCACAAAGCGAAAAACGCAAAACTACTATTATTTTTCCCTTGTCGTTTCCTTTGGCCGGACGAAATCGAAGAGTTTCCGTATACGTTCTACGTTGAACCGACGAGAAATACGATTTCGCACAAACGAAATGACAGCATGTAATATTATGTACCTATATAAAAACGATCAGTGATGGACGATATATGCTGTTGTTCCTCATGAATCATAATATGAATATTTCACGTAATAAACTCCCGTGATGTTTTATTATATAATATGTAATATTTGTTATTATTTGATATTGTACAGCGGAATGAGCGGCTATAGTTATATTTCGGAATGTATAAACAATGTAAGAAATTGTCCTGCAACTGTTGAGAAAAACGTTTTAGTCAAAAACTATGACACCAGATTAAACGTATACGATACGCAGACAGAAAGGATTACGTCGTATATACACGTGGGCTCTTGCATCGAGATAACACCACGATGGTCGTCGGTGCGAGGGGCTTACATACAGTTAGTTTATTTTTGTTTAGACGCTATTGAAATGTACACACGTACGCACACCAAATTACATCTACGCCGAACGAATTATAAAAACATTGAAAGAATAAAAAAAACAATATCGATATCAATAGTTATATAACTTATCCACACATGCGCGAATCGTATCAAAACTCTTCTGATGTATTACTTGTACAGATATAAAGGTAGAGAATATTATATACTATACAATATACATATATATATATATAATCGGACATTTCTATACGACGACGAGCGATCGATTTTGGGTCATCGTCTGTAGAGTATACGCTGTGTACCATACAACCGTCTGTGCGGCGTAATGGAAAAAAATAGAGAGAAAAAACCACTGATACACACAATTTCATCTTTATTTATCCGTCCGAGCTACGACGACGACGAAGTCATTATTTTTTTTCAAACATACGCGCGTCAGTCGTCGTCGCTAACGATAAGACCGATGACCGATGACTGATGACGGGAACCTAATTATATTTTCGAAAAATTAATGAACGATTGATTTTGTTTTTAATTTTCGATATATATTCAAAAAAACCTTATATCGGTGGATTCCGTACAATACTCGTCGACACGAGTATCGCCAGTCCAATAGCACCTCTATACGTACCTACATATTATACGTAGGTATTTTTTTTATTATTTTTTTTAATTTTCATTAACCTACGCGCTCGATGACTGCGCCGAGGCTTTCCCACCGTCCATCGCAGTCATAATCTTTAACACCGCCACCGCCGACTATTAAGCGGAGCAAAACGTCCGACGGTTAGTTAATCATTTTCTACTTTTCGGTCCCATACCTGCTGCGTTTATAACGTATGTGCAGTATTTTTAAAAAAAAAAAAAAAACGGTAGGAAAGACGTGGGCCAAGAGGTATACATGTATATGAGCAGAACCGGCTGACGGAGTGGTAATGTTATTACCCGGTAGCCCCGCCGCCGGCAGATAGTTAGGTACCATTATAGGTGTATATATATATAGATATATGTACGCACAGAAGTAGTAGTAATAATAATAATGGCATCGTATCAATCAGTAGTCGCTCGACGATTCTTTGCACTCGCAGCAGCGCACCGCGGTACTGTATAGTCGTCGTTTAAGATATAATAATATGTTAATGAAAAACCTCCTACCGCTGGTGGGGCTACTTGCCGTATTATTTGCACATTCGTATTATTGTACTCGCGTTTATGGCCGTGTCTATGTTGCCTTCACCGCGAGCGCGATGGAGCGTAAACGCGGAGATTCAAGTTTGCAATATAATAATAATACTATAAAGGTTGAAAATCGGGCCCCGTTTTCAACGCGATCTTTGCGTTTCGAGATTTCGCACCGATGTAGGTATAACTAATAATTTACAAAATAATAATCGTAATGAAAAGAAAAAAATGTGACGTTTCAATCACGTGATATGTATAGTCTTCTGCCGGACGCTGTTGCGGTCTCATTCGTCTAGTCACGTGTCACGCGATATCATACACACCTCGTCGGTCGTAATATATACGAAGGTGAAAAAAAACTCTCTACGGACATCCGAAATAAATCAAAATCTTTCGATCGTAATCGTCATGCGAGTAGTATATTAAGATAATGTACTCAATCATGGTTTACCAAAGAAACGTACTTCGACGGTAACAAAAAATTCACGTATTATTTTTTTTTTTTTTTAATTAGTTTTTCAGTTTTGTTTGTCCGTTCCGAATAGCATCCGCATAGAGCAAGTGCATTCTTATTGGCGTACGTCTTGGCTGACTCGTGAGGGTATCGGACTGGGCTGCAGAGTCCCCTTGGGCTTTCGTGTGTCTGTAACGCGATAACGGGCTTTAGGATATATATTGTTGAATGAAACTTAAAACGCGCTCATGCAGTCTTATAACTGCAGCTGATTCTGACGGGGGGGGGGATGATGGAGGGGTGAACACGACCGCTTTCAAAATGGAAGTGACATTTCATCGTAAACAGAGCACGAGTAAATCCAGTTAGTAAAGTATGGGTAATAATATGATATATATTATACACAACATAAAATTGAATCTTCTTATGTGTTTTATTTTTTTTTTTTCTTAATTTTAACTGACGATAATTAATTACTCATTTCAAAGAAATGCGCTGTAATTATAGATAAAACGTTTGGATGAAACGAACATTTGTTGTGGAAAAGTTTTTTAAATTAAAGGTACACAGATAGTATTTTTATATTTTTTTGCTTCATTTATATAGTGTGCAGCGCATGTTTGGGGTCATGTTCGTTTGACTGAACGAAATCTTCGGGAAGGGGGAAAAATATTAAAAACGTTTCCCCTTCAAAAATGAATTCCGTCGTCGGGTAACAAGTGTAAAGCATCTGGCGTCCGATGTTTATTTTTTTTATACACATAAATATTGTATATCACTAGTCGACAGCCAACACGGTTATAATATATATAAGATGTGTGCATAAGTCTCACAAGAATAGAAAAAAACTACTATATTTTGGACGTTTAAGAAACGATAGAGCGCAAATACATACGCACTTTAAGAAGAAATTATAAAAAAATAATAATATGTCGGCTGACAATGATGTATTAAAGCGATATTGTTATAATAATATTATGTTATTGTTTATGTGAGAAACCACTGTTCCGTTCAGATGACCCGGTTGGCCCGACGCGAGGTAAGTCGAACTGCAGAACTACTAGATCTGATATGAACGTCCCGTATAAAAAAATCAATACAGTATGTTATACTATTCGTTTCCAATTGAAAGTGGTGCGTAATCAACTCGTAACAACCACTATGCGTACAACAATACACACGAAACTACCCCCATGTAAAGATTACTGCCGGCAAAACGAATGGTCGACACGTTTAATATGTAAAGCCAAATAATAATAATAATAATAATAATAATAATAGTAATAATATACACGACGAGTAAAACAAAAAGTCCAGACGTCATATTATATACATTATGAATCGTATTATATACGTGTAAATTATTGTGGCGTCACGATGACACAATGGTTTCAAAACGCATATCGTTAACTACGTTAAGAGATTATAATATTTTCAGACGTGTGTTAGCGTTATGATAATTAATTGTTTTGACTAACACGGGCGAGATGGATGGAAGAGAAATAAACGTTATATGCATCTGAGCATAATGGAAAAAAAAATCACCTGTCCCCCGCCGATGCTATCGGTGGCCGTCCGTAAAAGGTGTTGTCGAAACGAGAAAAAAAATTATACACACATAAATACGTCGATAAATGGAAACGATTTCTCTCCACGCCGCGAACGTTGTCGTCGTTATTATTATTATTATTATTGTTGTAATAATAATTTTATTTTATTTCGGGCTTAACGGACCCGTAGATTCAGGTGTTGATATCGACACACGTACGAAATTATCGGTACGTTCTTCGGTCCAATCGTCCCGTCCGACTTGCACGCAATAATATTGTACAAATAACGAACCTAACGAATCGCTCCGACCGACGGCGCGTCAACTGCACTGTGCTAAACGTGATCCAGAACAAAATATTAAAAGGCGTGCTTTGCAAAATATTTAAAAATAAAAAAATCTTCGAACCCATAACGTACAGAATATGATGTCAATCGTACGACCACGGAGCCGAAGCCTAATCCGCATGACGAAGACACATGAGCGAATTTAATATTTTTGTAAGAGGTAAAAATAAAACCGTTCGTACGCATATACGAGGGATGTACCGGGAATTTTTTTCCCGTCAAGTGACCTTTTCCGAATAAATGTTTAAGCATTAGCGTACGCATTTCTCTCGTCAGCCGCAATACATTATTCAAGACTGTATACTCGTAATGAAAATTTGTTTTTGGGTTAGAGTTCCCCCCCCCCGTCCGCGACTAAAAGACGAAATCTAGTCGGGTCTTCCCACGAGATGTACCCGACTATACCTATATATATATATATTTATTTATATAAATTCGGTGCGCGTGTATATTATACATATTACATATCATTAAATTATTATGTTCGGCGGTCGCGACGTTGGTTTAGTTTGTTTTGGATTTTTACTAACTGCGGTGCGGAAACATCTTTCATTCGCGTGCACGCGCGTGTTATCTGCACTGACCATCTCTAGACCGATATACATGCGCGACATGCGCCATGCGGGTATTTTCATCGCGGTAACACAATATTATAATATTATAATATACCTACGTTGGTAACATCAACGCGGCGGTACGAATAATAATACATAATATTATTACATATTACATTATTACATATTATGTGCAGTGGGCACACCGCCGCGGTGGGATGTGAAATTTAATAGTGTGATCGAATGAAGTTTCTTTCTGCTCTTGTTTTCAGTCCGAGGAAATTATTTACTATAAAAGTGCAGTTTAGCATCCTGATGATGTTTCCTGCGGAGGTAGTTCACAAAAACGTACAGTAACATGACACACGCGCCTTCTCGCGCGAGCACGACTTTTCTCCGAACATCCCAGGACGTGTGTACAGTAATAAGATATACAGCCGTGCTAAACGGGCAAAGTTCCAAAATAATATATGTGTAATATTGTATGTGCAGTACGAGAGAGCACACTTGTACCCCCATTAATCCGAAACTTTTCATCCCGCAGCAAAAGGGGGAAGGAAGGTCGAAAATTGCACTTGTCTTTTCCTGTGATATTATGAAGACGCAAAGTCGTACACGCACTCACATAAGTTTATATATACTATGCATAACGATGTTATTATAATATCGTGTTATGAAATTTCGTATGGCTCGTTGTTTTTGTTGATAACATACACACAAACGAGGACAACGACGAGAGGGCCGTCTGTTGCCGCCGCCGACTCCAGAGAAACAATACCCCCTTATTTGTGATTACCATAATTAATGATTATATAATGGGAATAGGAATATAATGAACGGCGTACGTATACACGCAGATAAATAAAGAAATATACACTCGCACACATTAAAAAATATTATAATGTAAAAATAAAAGAAAAAAGAAAATATAATATAAAGGCAGGAAGTTTCGGGTCCTCGTCGCTGTCGGTGAAATTCTGCCTGTACCCTCCCCCCTGCGATATGGTGATGGGAAGAGGGGAAGAGGGGTATAAAAAGGAAGTGAACATTTCTTTTGTTCGCCCACAACATCAAAGACGTTTCAATACCGCCTACTTTCCCTTATGTAAACAACTCAAAAGCGCCGTGGAGTCGATACACCGATCAATTTGCTAATGAACCACAAAGTCGTGGTGGATAAATTATTATTATTATTATTATTATTATTATTTTTATTGTTTTTCAATACAAATATCTTGTGGACTAAACATTCGTCATAATTTCACTGTTTCAATATAAACGATACGTTTTAAAAGATCATATAACGCGGTTAATACTTCACAACATAATCTACCAGGATAATGAAAATCGACTATTATTCCTACATAGTCATTATAAAATAAGTACGAGCGAGAAAACATAAGTTTTCCTTCTATACGTATTCCTGTAAAATTGTGCAGATAATAATATAATATATAAGAAAAAACATGTGCGCAGAATTATCTTTTACGCACGATAACCGCACAGAAAAAACTTTTCACCGTATCTTCCCGATTCGATCCCTCAGTCCAACTTTAGTTGTATACACACGCGCACATGCACATAATTCCTAATCAAAGTTTTGTAACTATACACATATCAGACCATGGGTCACGTCCGCACTATAAATTAAACGTGGCAAATCCCACGTATATAGTATATATGTTTGACACACACACACACACACATACACAAACACTCTCTCACATACACACATCCATACGCGTGCGCACGCATACATGCATGCAACCGTGGTAGATAGAAATAAGGAGCAGGAAAAAGTTGCTGGAAAGAAAAACTTTTCTTTTTGTATTTTTTCTCCACTTTCCCATCCACGTTGCGACGTACCAAACCATTTGCCCGGAGAAAAAGAAAATCTCTCAGAATAAGAAAGATATTCAGCTAGCCCTAAATAATATTATATATATATTAAGTGTGTTCGTGCGTGTGAGTATGTGTAAGCCTCTGTGTATTTGTATATGTGAAAATTTCTCACCGAGGGGGCCAAAAACCTCTAAATCAACCGGAATTAGAAACGTCGGATCCGTGTTTTTGTTGTGGAAAGGAAAAAAGGGATTGTCATCCGGATAAGACTTAAAAGGGCCTCCGAAGTGACAGATTTATAGGTGGGATGGGCTTAAGTATGAAGAGAGACGGGTGGCGCCGGTGGACGCAGGCTGCAGAGGAAAAAAGTTTAAACTTTCAACGGCTTAGGCCGAATATAATGGAATTAGTAACGGAAACGCACCGGGCGAGGAAACGGCAGCTGTAGCAGCGTTCGGCAAGAGGATTAAACACGAGTTTAAGTACATGTATACCTGTGTGTCTTCGACATCATGATTTGGTCGGTTTTTATTTTAAACGCCCCAAAGTAGTATCCGTGACCGATTTGATTTGATAAATTATTTCGAGTTTTGGAGGTGTGTACGAGAGCAGAAAACCAGAACCGCGTGCAACGAGATTATAGAGCAGCTCGTCCGCGAGTCCCGTAGGCGGACAAATACGTTTTATAAGCGGATCAAGTACCAAAGTGTCGTCGACGACAATTTTATTATTAACGTTATGTTTCGAACGGGCGACGAAGAATCCTAAACATATAATAATGGAGTCGCACTATTCGGCTGTTAAATGTGTAAATAATCTTGATACTCCCACGCGCACGCATTCACGTATAACTTAAACACACTCACACTCACACACATACATACAGCTCGTTTGTTTTCAATTTTTCATAATAAAATATAAGATCCATTGTAATCGAAACGCGTTGTATACACGCACTACGACGACTAGCCATGTGTACGCCTGGAACTAGGACCGCCTCTAATTATGTTTCAATGAATATTAATTGTTACTGGCCGCGGGAAACACGCGCCACTACCGGACTCTCCGTCAGTCGTATCATTTTTCATTTATCTCGTTTCTTTCATCTCTCGTTTCTCGCACTACGACGTTTCTCGTACGCGTGTACCATTGTCCATAGTGCAATACGCATTCCACGTGCGGTCACAACTACCTATATTGCTTATTAGTTTTGGATTTCAAAAAAATAAAAGCGATTACATCTGCGCCCGTTAACGCGTGTAACGCGCGCACGCGCACCCGTGCTGCATACCTATACTCGTATTATAGACTACAGGTATACGTGTACGTCTACACGCGCGCTCGTATATATCTCCGTAGACCGTAGAAACGTAATCGGACTACACGAGCCAACGATTTCATCAACGGAACAGTATGCGACACGCGACTGACGGCAAGAAAATACATCCATAATATGTATAATATATTATGTTCTTCTAATCGAAACAAAACGTCAGTGAAACCGCAATCGATAAGTTGTTTCGACGTTCCACAGTATTGTATTCGTCGGATTGACGCCACCGAGAGAACGTAAACCGGCGGAAAAAAAATTCTCTCGTGTCATTTAATTTTCCGAATCGCGAGACAGTTTTGTCATCGTGTGTTTTCCAGAGCTACAGCGTGTATACGTCAATACGCCGCCGTCATCCCCTCCGGCAGCTTGAGTCACGACCCCTCGGGTTGGCGCGTGTATGCTCACATACGGCGTGGCGAGTAGATGCTGCGCTGTAGGGTAGACGGTCGCCGCGAGTACGTGAGGTATATACGCGCTGCGATCGCGCACGAGAGAAAAGCGTATTTTTCCCGGGAAAAAAAGAGGGGACGGGGTTGAAAAGCGGGCACGATGGGGGTGGAAAAAGTCGCGATTTCCATCAATCAGGAAAAACAGTTCGGTAGCTGAGACGGCAGCCGCCGCGACGGTTCATTAACCCGGCAGCGGCGGTACAAATTGGCCGGGCGTAGTAAGCTTAAAAATCTACGAGTGACGTCACCGCGGCGTTATTTATCAACACCACGCACCCGGCCATCGTTTTCCGATACAAATTGACCTCCGGGCCGAGCGCACCACTCCGCTATAGCCGCAACAGATCGTATAGAGCCCTAAACCCTTTTGACGATACCGCGACAACAGATTCGGCGCGATCTACATTCATCGCGCGATTCTTTATTGAGACAGCGAGCGATTCTTTACGCCCGACCGACCGTAATGTTTACGACGGTAATATTTCCCTTTTTATACCGCGCGCCCATATATAGGTAGACCGGATACCGCACCACGACTTTGATGCGTCACGGCGGGCCCGTCGTCGGGTACTAAAAAGTCAAAATCTCGAGCGTACAACGCACGCATACGTTATAATGTGACAAAAAAAAAATACGCGTGTACGTATAATTTACGTTCGAATCGACTGCGTACCGGAGGTTTTTCCTTTTCTCGCGAAACTTGTACCGCGAGTAATTTGATTTCGGATGTAATAAATTTCCGGCTCGATCCGTCGCGCGCCTCCTCGTCGGAGCGATTTACGACGTTTCCGCGCGATGCTAATCCGAGACGACCCGTCGCGGCATATTATAATATATGTATAATGTACCGACACCGCTACCGCCGGGCCGCGCCGTACACGGTTGCCGCGAAATCGCGCCATTGGAGTAGTACGCGCGCTCGCGGGAATTTTATTGGTTTCCGACAAATTCGCGTTTACACGGGGCGACAATGTTACGACCTCAAACCGGTCAGATACGCGTCATGCAATTGCACGCACACATTATTATTATTATTATAATAACATTAAACGTACGTGCGTGTGCACATTGTTATTTTTCTCTTTTAATCCGAAAACGATGAACAAACCGGTTTGGTGATGACGATAATAATAATAATAACGTATACGTGCACGCGCGCGTCCGACCTAGTATATTATAATATTATATTTTGTGTCTTCTCTTTCCGTATATAATGTCATATGAACGCATACACGGTGGCCGTGGTCGTACGGTCAGACTGTCAAGAGAATTCAAATACGGACACATTTATACGATTGTGAAATCGATTTGCATAATTACACTTTACGACGGTGCCGCCGCCGTTATGACTTTGTTATACGACCGACGCGACGCGAAAACCTTAGCCGCCGCCGCTGCAACGGACACTATATATTCTAATTTAATCTGACGGCCGAGTATAGTGATTTCTTATACGCGCGCATCAATTTAAAAGCAATAAAAAGTGGGAAAAAAATAAATACGCGTGCGCGCACGACAAAACGCAATTACGTATATATTATTATAAGTACAGTTGTATTTTAATCTTTTCACGTAGAAATATATTATGTATATGCGTCGATGCACTTTATAGTAATACACGTATATACCGTGCATCGAACGCGAAACAGCCATAATATAGGTAATAATCATTATCGAACGTACATTATAACATGTATTAATAACGATTGAGAAATGTATACGCGTGCACGGAAAGCCTGTGGAAATTTATTATCGTGACACAAAACCACTCGAATATGCAAAAATATGCCAAATAAATTGTCATATTTACATAATTTATGGTTCCGGGAGGATCGAGTTACCGCCGTCGTACTGCCACGAGCTGGCCACAACGGAATTATAATATCGAAAACCGTTCACTTCCAAACGCTTATTTACTATATTATACTTTATATTATATGCACCAGAGATTAATTTTTATTGCTGATTTTCCACGAAAATATTAAATGGATTACCGAGAAGAATAAATAAATGATAAATACACCAATATGAATTATTTACCAAACAGCGGTGTATATATTATATATAATAGTTTAAAGTTTAAATAACCGTATATAGGCCGTAATTCACCCTGAATCGGTGTTCGAATTGATGCCAAGTATTGCAGACGGAATCCCGAAGTAAACAAGTTTGGTTGTACAAGAACAGGATCAATATATCGATCTCGCATCCCACCATTCAACGACACAACTCAACAATAATCGAGGCCGACCAAAACAATCGCCGCTGGACACTGCACCGAAACTCAACCCTCCTCGCTTCCTCAAACATGGTCACGATTCGGGCATAATTCTAACGCGCAGCCAAAGCATTCTAATGCAGATCTTTGATTTCCAAATGTGCAACACATAAAACCACCGGCTAAACAACTCACGATGAAACCGTAACACATAAATCAACTGAGCTACGGTGAAACGAATGAGTTATGCAGATAGAATAATACACAGGCAAGCTCCTGAAACTCTAAATAGGCCCCTGGCCACCCACCCAAAGGCAAGTTCAAGTTCTCTGGTCACGGTCAGAGGTGGCCATACACCTCGAATCGCATGTAGAATTTTTCCACGGCAAATATACGAAAAAAAAAAAATTAAAAATACCGGAGGTGTTCGTAAAAGTATTATTAAAAATCTGTTTGTGGCTAAACCAAAACACACACATATTTGAAAATGTGTCGAGTATTCCATGACTGCTATAACAGTCTAGCGACCGCGGCCAGCAGCACTCC
This sequence comes from Periphyllus acericola, assembly GCA_949715065.1. Taxonomy (NCBI): domain Eukaryota; kingdom Metazoa; phylum Arthropoda; class Insecta; order Hemiptera; family Aphididae; genus Periphyllus; species Periphyllus acericola. The sequence goes on from OX454269.1 coordinate 26,335,691, forward strand.
GTAGGTATACACTCATCTGTTATCAACGTCATCGTACGGTACGCTTTGTGGTATATTCTGGTTTTATTTTCGTTCCGTGATGTATTATAATGTACGTAAAACCTACGCATAACGTGATGTTAACGACGACCGTGCGTGTAGTACGAGATCGTTGAAATTTCACGGCTTATACCGCACTCGGGGGGTCCCCCGGACGACGCGCCTATGTGTATACACTTCGTCAACGCCGTCGTCATCGTCGTCACCACTGCGTTATAGGTCTGTTCACTGTTGACCAGCAGCTAGCGATATGTTTGAGTAAACAATAATGGCAGTTATCAAAAATGCGTAATGTACGACAATTCTTCGTGGACGAGGGATGGTTGTACAATATCATAATTATGATGCTACAACAAGCACACAACTGCTGTACGTTTCGGCCGGATTTTTATATACGCAACTTTTCGCGGTAACCATAACACTAAAGATGAGGGTAAAACAAAACCGAAAAGTGTGTAGTATATAATACGTATTATACGAGTATATATTTATATGAATACATATTATAAAATAAACGACACGTTGTTAAGAAGTTTTTACACGACTCGTTTGTAAAACTTGGTGAAAAATCTTATTTTTAACGTCTCTCAGGCGTATATATTTATATATAAATACGAGTTACAAGGTACCTATATATAAGTATTTCGTTGCCATAATTCCCCGAGATTATGCGGACGCATATTTTTTTTTTTTTTAAGAAATGCTCTCAAAACTTTTTATGATGTTTAGTATGCGCGTTCTTAATTTAACTATTACTTGAAATGGAAAAAAGAACCAACGTACAATGCGAAAATCGTTTTTGTCCCCTCCGTTCAACCCAAGTTATTCTTTGGGGCGTCCAAAAGCTACTTGCTTTTACTTGACTAGGATTTTCAAAACAACCACTTACTTAAAATTGCACGGTCCCAAGTCGATATAATAATAGCCTATTCGTTTTGCAATAAGTTTTTATACTTGTAATAAGTATTATCTAAACGAAGCAAGACGAGCCACATTGTCTTATGTAACCCATTCATAATACAGAACAACGCGTATATATATATATATATATATACTAAATCAATTTGACGTAAAAAAAAGTGTACACAACAAAATGGGAAAGAAGCAAATAATCGTGAAACAAAAAAAGAAGCCTGCGTATTCATTTGCTTAATGTAAAGTCTGCAATATAGAAAATGGAGGTTTTGTGAAGTTTGTTTCACAATCATTACAACTTCAATATATACAATAATATATATTTATATATGGGTATCAATGCATTATGTATAATGTGTATATCAGTATTTTTTTACTATTATCTATTTAAGACGTGAGTTTATATTATTATAAAGTTACAGCTAGGTATAGAAAATAAAGGAAAATTGTTAAGTTTTGATTACACTGCAATAATATAATATATAAAAATAATAATGTAACATTTCTCTTTCTGTGCATTTGCTTTATTTTGTTGTTAAACTTTTTCCCGTGAAAGTGGTTTTATTAATGACTTAAAAAAAAACTTTTTCATAATTTCTAAACTATTTTTTCGTATACGTATATGGACGCGTATAAGGTCGATGAACAATGAGTAAAAGATATTCTTTCAAATTATATATATGTAGCTATAATACATGGGTGCATTTTTTGTACAACCATTATCTGGTGGAAAAAGTTTGAGAAACATTAATATAATTATTTTACCATTAGTGGTCGTTTTTGTACTGTAATAATATAGTACTACGTCATATTACCGTGAAGCCTCAAAAATGCGGATTTAATGAAATGTGGCAACACGTTCAGTGAACAGAAAATCATGTTTACGCTTACGTGTTGTGTTATAGTCAAACGACTTTTGAAAGCTGTCGAGGCAAAGAATATCGTTGCAATCATCAATGTAATCCTCGCGTGCGGAAAGGGGTGAAAAATTTGCGATCACAACAATATAAATACGGCACATGTCGACCGGCTATATAGAAGTGATTAAAAGGAGCTGTATATACCTCAACCGCCGCCACGCCGTTATTATTATTTGGCTTAGACGTGAAAATCTTATTATGCGCGCAAAAACGCGCGGAGGCGTATATATAGTCATATAGTCCTAGGAAATTGCATGGCGTGAAGCGTGATTATTTTTTTTCGAACGGTATCCACCCATAGATTTTTAATCCCCCAATATATTTTATGTCAGGGTTGTTAAAATTCTTATTTCTTTTTTTTAATTAAAAACATGAGTTTTTTTAACCTACCAACCCTTGATTTATACGCGTAAATATATAAGCGTAAACGGTAATAAAACAAAAGTATAAGACTGTAACTCTCTAACTAACATGGGTCCTGTACGCCTTATACGCATATAATATATATGCATGGAGCATGTTTCAAATTATTCAAAATATGGTCATATAATTAAACTTTATAAGTAAAATATGAAGAAATAAATCAACAAAAAAACGTATCTCTTTTAAGGTATTATTTTAGACAATTTATGGGCACTAGTGATTAGCAGTGTGTACTCGTTCGAAGTATAATCCTCCCCCGGGCGGGATTACCAGGGAATATCACACGTGCATATACACGTATAGCGTGTCATGAGATGTCATCTGCAAGCCGGGCACTGTATAGGGGTGCGCGTATGCAAATCGTTTTCCTCCACGGAGGCGGACCAAAGAAATTACTACCGATTAATCCTCACGTTTGTGTTTACATATATATTTGTGTGAGTGTGTGTGTGTGGGTGGGGGTGTATAGTTATATCAGCGAAAACGCGATATTGCACTTTCAACGCGGCAATAATATAAGGCCGCGTCGAGGGCAAAAGAAGCGAAAAAAAAATACAAATACAAATCGCACCCCGTTCGACCCTGTGTTAAACCCTGTCGGCCGCGCGACAGTGCGGGCTTGACGTTATTAAAATCCGAGTCGGGGATTATCGACGACTGCAGCAGATTGCGCGGGGCCGAGTGCGCGGAGGAGAGGCGCGCTGCACCAGGACATGGATATATATATATATATATACATGTGTGTGTGAGTGTGTGTGTGTTTATACAATACGACGGCCACGACGAATTTGACACGGCTCCGTCGTCGGGGGATGATGCGGGCCGGCAGGGATCTAGACCCCAGGGGTTGTTTCCACACACCGCCTACGCCCGCACGGCAACTCTTGCGCGCGATTTATGGCCAGAAATTAGTGGTTCTCAACAATGTGCATATATATATATATATATATATATGTGCGTGCGGGGAGGACTTGTGTGCAGCATTTAACGCGTCAAAAACGTCCGTACCGAGATTTATAACCCCCCCACGTGTAAATCATCCCCGTCACAATATCATTGCGTGTAATTAGCCGAACGCGTAGCTATATACATATTATATGCGCGCACGTTATGTATACACGCACCCCGCGACTCAACCATATGAAAACGCCGGTCCATGTATAAATATATACATGTACATAGTACAATAGTTCTCTCGTAGCTTTTATCGTATGTGTATACCTGCGCCTCCGCCTCCTCCGAACGTGTATATGATACGTGTACCGCGGTACCGGCAAATATTTATGAACGTAAAATACCGTTCGAAAAGAGCGAATATTCATATACGTATATAGGACGTGAAATTAACATTTCGTCGTCGAGGTAAGTTCTTACGGATTTCAGGGCGTGGTCGCGGTCTTCGGTTGTGCACACCGCGCGTCGTAAAAACACACGTCCGTAATTCGATCTACGACACTCGATGCGAATGATCGGGGAGCAGCGGTGTATTTTTTTTTATTTTTTCAATCGATACAATATCGTTCGGTCGTGTTTTTTATGATTTATGCGCAAGTAATGTTGTTATTATTATTATTATTATTACTACACATCCGATGACGAAAACCCATTCGAGACCCGTTCGCCGCAGCGAGCACGAGGGCGTTTAATTCGAAATCGTTTAAAACGATTTTCTTATCCACGCGCGAGACAAACGAATATACATTATATATATATATATATAAATATATGTAATATGTAGGTACAAACGAACGGAGAAAAAAACTGTGCGTATTGTTATTTACAGAGATTTTCTCGTTTATTTATGCGGTGCGCCAGAATAAGGGGCGGCAGCGGTGGATCGAGATTACATCTCTCGGTGTACACACACACACACACACACACACACACACACACACACATACCTTGTTTTTGTTTTTATGTTCGTTATAAATTTTGGTAACACACGCACACACCTTCATTTGGGGACCTTATAACAGCGGTCGACTTTTTTGTTTAAAAAAAAAAAAGAAATACTAGTTTCCCTCACGCGCTTGTATATTATACACTTTATTATAATATGTACGTATATATATGCTTGTATTTTTGTTTCTTAAAAACGCGTGTTTACTCCTTTCACACTAATTCGTAACAACAAATCACCAACCCGACTCGATAATTTATTCATCGTTTGGAAATGTTATTTTTTCTCCACATCCCGTATATATAGGTATATATTTACACCTACCTAGGTATATACATACCTAAGTATACCTGCAGTGTATGTATAATATAGCTCATCTCGATGTCGCCCGCCGTTTATATGTATAATAATAATATCCTATCTCCTCCGTAGCGCCACATGACCGAGAACTGTTGCGGACATTATAATATTATACATATTATTATTATATAGTATGAATCTACAACGACGGGGTACGCGCGCGCGAGTCCCCAGAACGTTTCACGACGATATAATAAATTTACACTCGATCGGAGACCGGAAAAAAAAAAGAATAAAATCAGACGAAATATTATACCGGCCGGTTCAAGCGCGCGCGCGCGCGCGGAGTGATCACTGCTGTCAAATAAGCGTTAAAAGAAGATTTACCATATCCAGATGCCGGAGAATAAATAATTTTTAAATCGGCCAAAACGTTTACGAATACGTATTATCATCTTATACGCACTAGTATCATATAACCTACATCAACTGCGTTGCTCTATAACACTTTTGAATCTTCTCCGGCGGAGAACTTATATCGGTTACTATATATATTATTATTTGCAGTACACGCCTCGTGCGTTTGCCCAAAGTATGCCGATGCATCACATGCCACATGTGTGTGCACCAGATTCCACGTGAACTGAACCAAACACGTTTCTACATAATATTATACATACATATATGCTGAAACTAATCAGACGATCGATCGTGTGTATTCTCTTTTCGACGGGCGGCGCACGGAGCTGTTCTCGAAAATGTCATCGCGTCGTAAATCAACTGTATGTTACGATATTATTATGATTATTACCGTGAAACCACTCGTAAATAAGAATAATAAAGCGTAGGACGCGCACGCGTAAACAATCCGAAACGACATTATAAAAATATATACAGTATAATAATATTATGAAGTCTATATACGCATCTACTACCCGCAGCCGGGATTCCACTCGACATGATTTGTCTCAAAAATAATAACGGACCGCCATCGTCACACGGTCGTGTTTACATTTAATTTTTTAAGCAACTCGTAGAGTACATAATTTATTGAGGTGATTACTCTGCACAGACACGCGAAGTTTACGATTTTCCCCGGCGACGCGCGACGTATACGTTAATGTTATTATCAATAATAGTATAGGTACGGTACTTTATGACGCGGTATAATCTTCACCAACCACGGTATACTGCGGCTTTTAAAACGTCACGAGAAATATATTATATTTTTTTTCTTTTACATTTTATGTGTTTTTATATCAACGCAATAATCGAATGCGAGCGCCCAACACGCACGTATACACATCGCCGCGCACCCGATCAATGCTTTTCGTATAAAACATTACTTTCCGATAAATCTGATACAGTTTTGAAGCCATCACCGCGAACAATTGTCTTCTTTAAAGACCTCTGAAATGGATTGGAAAAATATTAGATATATGTTTTTTATGAATTTCCAGGAGGCAACTCGAGCGAACGATGACCGTTTTTATAGGATTTACTTTTTTTTTCCGGGGTCGTTGCGGGTCACATTTAACCGTATAATAATATTGAATTACGTTTTTATTTACGGATTCAATAAAGTTTTATATACTCGGTCGGCACACACGCGAGGCAGCTCACTATATAGATGGGGGACGACGGCAGTGAAACGCAAACAAATGCTGGGGCAGGCCGCCGCGCCGGGGTGACGGCAAAACTTTGATTATTGTAAGACGGCGAAATGTGCACGCCTGTGTGTTTCTAGAAACAAACACAGTGAATTTGCCTGCGGGTAAGTATATAATAATATTGTACAATATGTAACGGATGATGTCCTATGCTGGATAACACCGAGACTTATCCGGCTAATGTTGACTTTATTCCCGGGATTTTGGATGATGTTCGGATTTTTAACTTTAGCAGCGTCTATCTTTAACAATAGACCCTGACTCCACTCTCTCTTTCTCTCTCTCTCTCTCCGTCAATCTCAGTTTACCATAGCCTAATATGTGTCTTGCAAGTTATCCATATAAAATAATATTATTACAAACTGTGGATCATATGATAATTATTATTATTTTTTTTAAGAGCAGAAGAGTAGTTTACCGATGGTAACGAATACAAGAAAAATACATTTATACACGATATATACAAACAACTTAATTATATTTCATGTAATTTATTAAATCCCAGAGTAATCTAAATTATCACTATACGAGTACGTATAGGGGGTTGTAAAATCTTTTAAATGTTTAATAGTCTTCAATCCGATAACAGTTATGCATTAGTAAATCAAATTATTAACGATTTGAAACTTTAATGAAGCACTTTGAAAGTTATCTATAACAAATCACGCAAAAGTTACAACTATCAGAAATAGTTGCAGAATATATTGCAAGAGTGAATAAAACCAATACCGCGAGATATATTCAAAACATTTAATCATACAGCTTAAAATGTATTCAACGACAAACCGAGCATATCATGTTAAAGATATAAAACAGTTTATTTGTTATATTATAAGACAAATAAAACAGTTTTATAAATTTAAAATAATAAAATAATAGTACACCTACTCTGACTTAAGCCCAATAAATTATTCACGGCTCGTCGGAATCGATAAATTTAGGTCGTCCAATAGGGTCTTAAAATATTTTTAGAAAGGTTCGATAGTATACATTATGTATAGTATAATAATATTGTCATAATATATGTGTTCGTATCGATCAAAGATTTTACTATACTGTAATAACATAGAGTTAAAGGATTATTGTTTCATGATAAAATCCACTAAAGTGTAACGGGAAGAAAGTATGAAAGTACAAAATATGAATATCAAAGCAACGAATACATTTTCAATTTTCAAACCTATACCGACCTTTCTAACATGTATATATTACGTGTAGTACAAAGGCAACGAAACCAGGTCGTTACGTTAAAGATCAGGCGAGTTGGCTGTATGACGGCACGCGAATTATCACCACTATCTTATACACACGCTCCTATTATATAATAGCATATACAGCGTGCATCGATGAAACCAGCGGTGCGTGTAGATTTTTGGCTTCAAAATGCAAACGTATTCTTACGACGGCAAGAAATATCTATTATAGACTCGGATTGCGCGATTGATATCTCGGAACGTCACATTGTACGCACTTAAACGGTTTATTTTTCGTCGACAACGCGTCGTTTCAAAGGCAAAAAAAAGTATTAAAATTAGATCCGCAGTCGTTTGGTATGGACGCGTAACGTTTCACGTTATAATAACATAATAGACTTCGCGAAAGTCATAGCAAGCGTTCTTATCTATGCCATACGTGTGTGTGCACGAAACGCGTGAGTTAATCGACACGGAGATCTAACGCTCGGTTCAGACGTAGGTACGTCACCACGTCACGTGTATCATGGAATTTCGGACTAGGCAAGCGATATAGTCTGGTATACGGGGCGTTGGCGTGGCAACGCGTTTGCAGTAGGTACATTTCGAGCAGTCGTGTCTTTGCAGGATAACCAGGGTTAGGGTAAGGGTGTGTGCGTATTCGTATTTCGCGACGACCGAGTTTCACGTTGATAGCGGACAAAAGACGATCGGAGCGGGTAAAGATAAGCCGGCAAATTAATGGGAGGTGAAACGCGAGCAAACAAAAGTTTTCGGGGGGCACGTGACGGCCCGAGCTATATTATACGTGCGTATATATATATATATATATATATATTCACATGTATACATAGCTGCAGGTAAGGGGACGACGCGCACAAACAACGAGACGATCAACATTTAATTAACGTCTAGCGACGGCCTTCTATATATATATAATACCTTTACGCACACAACATTTGACAATGGCATTTACTGAGCATCGCGTTTTGAAAAAATAAAAAAAACTTGAGAAAAAAACAAAAAGTTCACCCGGTGCCGCAACCTTTTTGCCCACTGTTATTATTTCATTACGTAAGGGCACACCCCGTCTACGACTGTATATTATATACATGTAGCGATAATTCCCATGCGCGCACACATCATGCGTGTGTATTATAAAGATACTTGGTTTTTTTTTCTCTTTGTACGAGCGCGTGTTTGTAAACGGTAAATGCGACGGGGATAATTGTGCGCTCAAAGAGGAAAACCGTATAATCAGACGCGGTGCACGTTATTCACGACGACGACGACGACGATCAAATTCGAAAATTATCGAGTGTGGTCTCCGCCGGCAAACAGAAATATACGTCGTTTATTATTATTGTTATTATCGTTTTGGTTCGTTTTTTTTTTCTTTACCGTACATTTAAAGCTTGACCGCGGCAGTAGCCATACACCGTGTTTGCACATATTACTCGGCCCGAAAAGACGACGTGATCGCCGTATATGTACACCGAACGTGATGATATTAAAAAACACACGGTGCTCGCTAAATATTCTCGTGTGTGTGTAATTTATTCTGTGAGAAGTCATCTCTATACTACGCGTATTGGTCCCCTCTGTGTTATTTCTCTCTAAAAAAAAAAAAAATTGATGTCCTCCTGTCAGAATCCAACAGGAGTACCTATTAAAAAATAAAAATATTTGTTCGATTGAATGACCAAAATTATTAATTTTGACGACTGACGCCATTCGCAGCGGCATAAAGGTACGCCGTGGACGGTAATACATTTATACGATTAAGCGTGCGCGTTTGTTTCAAATCCATTTGAAACGCGTTCCGTCTACTTCTCTTAAAAAAAATAGTAAAAAAAAACATAAAAAACCACTTGTTACTAACGTCGCGCGCCTATTATTATTAATTGCGGCGGCGCCGGGTTTATGTGTCGCGCGCACAGGTCGTTAAATTTTTATTACGTGTGTACATTAAATTTAAAGTAAATTTGCGCTCATTATTAGCCGACTTTTTTTTTTAACTTTTTAATTTCGTACAGGAAACGTGTGTACACACAATAACAATAATGTATACGACTTGTCGTGCGCCTAACCGCAAGTCCGTTCTTCCGGATTTTTATTCGTGTCGTTAAAATTCATTGCGTTCGTATATAGTGTACGTACCGCGACAAACACTCACTCAACTCTAAACGGATATGCAAAAGTATGGAAAAAAATTTCCAACTTAATGGTATTTCGTGAAAACCGCAGGAGGCGAATACACAAAACAATAATAATGTAACGTCCGCGTTATTGTCGTCACCGTCGTCGTTGACCAGAGCACTCCCGACTGGTTTGCCAGGCTGCGGTGCTACAGAGTGTACACGGTGATGCCTAAATGGACTTTAGACACGCGCGCGCTCGCTAAGGTTTACGAGTATGGGAAAAAAACCACCAAGACGTCATTCACCTGTGTTTTATACAAACATTTCGTTGGTCTCGGCATAGCCACGCTGGCCATATGACAATTTAGTATAGCGAATATAAAGTTATTTTCCAAGATCCAACAGTGTCTTTAAAAAAAAAAAAATGATTAAATCTTTACCAATATCAGCTATGGAAGGCCACTTTTCCTGGATCGCATAGCTAACTACTCGAAATTATTAAACAAAATCAAATATATAATCTTGCGGATAAACATATAAATGGTCCTTGGGTTTTCAAACTTTGTTTATTAGGTCAACTCGCTTTAATCTTTAAACAATAAATTATTGCAGAATCACGGTTGATTAAATTCGATTTTGTTGAAAAACCAACACCTTATTAAAATGCATTTCCATGAATATAATATTATATTATATATTAAAAAGTCGTCGAAAATATATAGTTATTACTGTTTGTTATACGTAAACATAAAGTTGAGCGTAAAAGTGTATTTCAATAATTTAAAAAAAAAAAATGTATTTGCAAATGCTGGGTTTAGTGTCTACAAATTATATAATATAAACTGTAATTCCTATAAACGATATAGTGTTATAGGCTCGTTTCGAATATAAACTTCTTCTGATTACGTTGACATGAAATATAATTCAACGATGATCTCTATAATAGTATATACCAGTCACGGTGTTTTACTCGAACCCTTTTTAAACGGACGTTGCACATGTTGTTCCACATATGCGCTCCAAGGTCTTTAAACTTGGCGCGTTTCGTCGTGATCGATTCGAAGACCGAACAATCTGCGTTTTGTTTTTTTACACCGCGCTTTTACACCGCAGCTGCAGTACGGATAGCGGTTTCCCCGGTATTATTAGGCGTATGTATAATAATAATACAATATCGTCTAATAACACGCGCGCGCGCACACGCATATAATGTGCGCGTATTATAATCGTATATAATACGCCTGGGTGAGTGCTCGTTATCAAAGTATATCGTACGGGATGGAATGAGAAAGAGAAAAAAAACAGAAGAGACAACTAACCATGATGGCGTATAGAATATAGCGTCATGACCGTGACTACAACTCGGCGCTGTCTAGTGCGTAGTATAGACGCGCACCCGGTGTATATGATAAAATAACATAGTCGAGTGACCCTCGGTCTACTGACGATGCTGCTGCTGCTGCACAAGATGGGGAGGACGCGAGACGATAAACAGAGGCTGTTTTGATTTCCGTCTCGCACGAGGGGTGGAAACAAAACGCGCTGACAAATTAAACGAAACACGCACTGACGCGCGCCCGCTGCACGACGACTGCGACATACGCGCGCAACGTGTAATCGACACATGTTTTATTTCAAATACGAAGAATAACGCGTACGTCACCGATCCATTTGTGATCGTTTGACCAAAGGCGTTTCGAAAAAAAACGATAATAACAACAATAAATAAAGAACCAAAAGATAAAATCGTCAGTTTAGAACTCGAAAAACCTTTTACGCCTGGAAAGACGTCGACCGGGGAACAAAAATTAAAACACGGGTCCTTGTTTATCTTCAATATTAATCGATTCGATTTGTGTGTACGTATACTAACAACATAAGTGTCTGAACGAAGGACGTGTTCGGTATAATATTCATGAAAAACTCTGACCGAACACCGAACACATGACTGCGGTGTACCATAGTCCATGAGTGTATAATATATGATCTAGAAACGTGTGGCGACCTTATTATAAGAATTATTAGTTATTACAACACGTTGTATCGATTAACAGTCAGAGTATTCTTATTCAGTAGACCTGGTCTTGCCACTGACACGGTTTTATGCATTTACGCGTAATGCGCTCAGACCTTTTATTCCACGAGGGTTCGATATAATATGGTCTCGATATTTACACCGCTTATACGTCGACGGATATTATATTATGTATCACTGTATCACTAGTGATATTCACGAAAAATGGGGTGTAAGTTTATTATGTTATTTTTTTTTTTATATCCGTTACTATATTATATGTACAATATATAGAAGCCCCTATACAACACACGATAAACGAATAAAAGTTGCTTCGGAGAGATATTGTTGTTATTTCGTACAGTCTTGACAGGAAATACGACTATGGCGGGAAGCCGGAAGGCGACTTTAGCCTACACTGCACCGCAGTCGACACCGAATTAAGCCAGTGAAATCCGTGTGAAATATAAAACGCGCGTGGTCTTACATATTATTAACATATAGAGACCGCGGTGCAGACGGCGACGGCGCGGCGTTGACATTCAAAGGCTTCGGAATGTCGTGCAATATGCGTAAAACCTCGTGACCGCCGTACAACCACTCTCGGAATTTCATCAATTCTTTTTTCAAACCATAGTTTTGGATCAACGTGCAAGACTACCATTAAATTTTAATTAAATGATATATATCAATCTAATTAAAATGCATAATAAACTGAACATCATAAATAGCGAAACGAATTTTTCAAAGACGTTACGATGTGTCGTGTAAAATTGAATGATGAGTGACGACGGTTTAGGATTTTTTTATGGGTGGTTTTTTCAATTATTCATAAGATCGTAAAAAAAAGTAAAATTTAAAATTAAATTCAAAACAAATTATACATTTAAATAAGGATAGTCGCAAAACGTTAGGTTTTAGTCCTAAAATCACATTTTAGTCTATACTTATGAACAAAACAATCTTATAAAATAAAAAGTAATGAAATAGTTCACGAGTCAAACGGATCATCCCCTAAAGCTATTTGTGACAACCATTGGAGGCGTCGTCTTTCGGATGTACAATTATGTCATCTTTACGCACCCTAATGCGCTCAAACGCGTCGTGTACACGTCGGGAAATTACACAAATAATATGTTTCCGACGAGCAGATGTGCGAAATCTTTCAGAAAATTACAAACACAACAATGGGTGAACACACGGCAATAAATCCGTATGACAAATACGTTTATAATTCGCGGCTGCAGTATCAGTATGGTACCTGATGCAGCAGTGTACGTTACACTATATGACAAAGGAACGGATACCGGGCTGTAGTAACCGTGACTAATAATATTCCGACCCGGGTCCAACGGCGGTAACGAGACCATACGTATTTATTTATTTCAATGGAAAGGTGTCAAAAGAAAAAAAACTCGTATACGGGTCAAATCCCTCGGAATTCTTGGGAGCGCATAATATACAAACACACACGGCTAGGCGGCACAATCGGGTGTACATAATATATTCTTATTATACGGACGCGACACTGCACCTGGTTATATGCGACAAAACGCGCGAGTATTATACATATTATCGCTTATTCTTTCTTTACCGGATTATAATACTATACAGCCGCCGCAACCTATGTATACGGATAATACCAACCCCCTATATATATATATATATATATATACATGCGCGCACAAAGACGGTTTGTTTGCTTTTTTTGTTTGGAAACCAATTGCCGCGCCGAATGCGTATAATATATAATATAACTACGAGTTTAGTGGGCGTATAATAATAATAATAATAGTAATAATCGTAAAAAGAGAAGGTGGTGGTGCGTAAAAGGCCAATTTCCGAGGTGGAAAACCAGGTGTGAATGTCTCGAAGAAAATATGCCATTCACGCGCTTCCACTGCACGGATCTCGCCCTCCCCTCAGCGGTATACACGCACGCACGAGCTCAACATATATACGCGATTTATCGCCACGGGTTTGCGCGTGTGTGTGTGCGTGTGTATCGATTTGTAAAGGAACACATACGCACCAAATGTTGCCACGGGGGCGGCTATTAGGAGAATATGTGGCCTTCCTCCGAAACTATTAGCGAGGATTCGACTGCACAACAAACAGCAGCAGTGTCCGCCGCGCTAAACGACCGAAATAATAATGCTACGTATGGTGCGCGTATACTGTATAGTATAGTGTTATGCGTTATTGGATATAATAACCGTTTACACGCGGGTATAGAGAACGACTTTGACGACGCGCAGTGGCATAAAACGTACCTATAGATTCAGGTAAACGACGTGTAGAAGACGTTTGCACCATCATAATATGAACGGGCACTCGCGCGTTTTATAGTCATAATAATATACTCGTAGGGATGCGCGAATCGAAAACACCGTCGTGCTGTTATAATATATTACAACCCTCGTCGTTTTTGCAAACCGAATAGACGTGGATCGTCGTTTAAAACGAACGCGTTTATCGACCACGGTGAGGAAAGTAAACTATGTACGAGTACTACCTATAATATTATGTACGTGGGCCATCAAACTCAAATTTCAACTGAATCGTATGAAAAGCTCAAATTCAAGCCAACATTTTGAACCTCACTTTATCTTTCTAATTTCCTTATTTAATGTAAGCAAATTTTTTTTAAAACTTCAAATAACAAAATAGATAAATATTTATTTACTAACGTTATTCAACGTTAAAATAATGTAATAATCTCTTCCGAGTTCGATTCAATACCGTGGTATTATTTAAAGTCAATACATTTTTAAAATAATATCAGATACTAAGCGCTATATGTATGGTTTTTTCTAAGAAGTAACACTTGTGTATTGTATATTGTCAAAAACTCACCTTCCAACAATCAGATTTCTTCTCACATTCTGTTGCTTCGACGTCTCTAGGCACCAGCTGTAACACACAAACAACGAAAATCGAGTTATTAATAATGTACGTTGACTGTATTATACTATATATGGGCAGGACGAGAGAAGGATGACTAACGCTACATAATATCGGGTTCAAACTGTGCATCCTGTACACCCGTCACCGATTGGGGAATTGACTTTGCCGAGAAGCTCTGTGGGGAATTATACCACACACACACAGCCAATTATAGGGCAGAAGAGGTTTCGATAACTGTACAAACGAACAATCAAAGGAATATATTGGCGTAACAGCTTTTAATCCCGAAGAGCAAAGGCCTCGATTACTACGAGCACGTTTCGGTGGTACAGAGGGTGCGTTTTCGAGCAATAATTTCTAATTCGGTCGCGCGCGCCATCACCAAACCATGTTCTACATAAAATATTAATTAAGCGATTCTTAAGACCGTAACACAAACAAATACTATCTCAACTATAAGTCATGTAGTTGTTATGGAACGCGGACGAGAAAAATACTATAGCTCCGTCGAGCGCATTTTCATATTCTTAGACTTGTTGTGTAATAGACTGGAGCTGTGCTTATTTGAACGATTTACATTTTCTGAACATGCGTAACGCGAGCGTACTATGCTGATTATCTTACCGGTTGCGAGAAAGTTTTAGCTTACGATAATTAACCGGGGATACACGCGTGCGCGCGTTTGTGCGCAAATGTGTGTATATATGCATGTACGTGAGTGCGAGTGTATGCATTGACAACACGTGATATAATTAGAAATCCTAGAATTTCAAAGGACCCACGAACTGCCAAGTATATAAGTACAACCGTGTATATATATATATATATATATATATATATACGTACATTACAACTATATTATACTACAACCAAGTACTACTTTTACCTTTTACTAGCATGCATACAGGTTTTGTCCCAGGTCACATGCAGTCGACAAAAGTATGCAAGCATGAAACTATATACGCGTGTTGGACTATTTTTGAAAAGTTAATATTTTATTGTTCAACTCGAACACGGTACATTTTAACAATACGAACAATATACATCGTACGCGTGGTCACAGAGAACTCGAGTGAAGTAGCCATAAATATTCGTACACGGGTGCATACAGAAATTAAACACTTGAACGCAGAATCCCTTTTAAACGTGATGTAGAAAAAATGTGATATACTCGCATTAACTGATATGCTATCGTACTGTTAATCAAGAACTTCTGGTACGAATATAATGTAAATATAAATATAGTATGTGCTGGCTAAGAGATTTGATGACGATGTGGATTATCCGTAAATAGATAATACGGTGCATTATCAAAGCGCTATAACCGGTCAAACTAATTTCGGGGTACAAGGCGGGGGAGTAGAAGATATTCAAATCGTCGACCGAGGGGGAGATATTTATCGAAGTCGTTTCGAACGGCAAAACTTCCGGGCCACCATCGCACTGGTACAATAATAGGGACAAAACTCTAACGGCGATTTAGGCGGACTTTTGTAATGGCTTTCAGAGCACGTTAGCGCTGACGGTGCAGAGTTTCCGCCTCTGCAGTCATCTCGACCTTGAAATGAAAAACAATAGCATCGCGTCCAGTTTAATTGGCATTTGTCACTACTATATATACACCACGCATTAGGTCCCCTTTAAGCTTGTCCCGTTACGAGTGCGCGCATGTGCGCAGTTAACACGAGCATAATGCGGTACACATGACAATCGTATTACAGTCTCAAATAAAATTGATGTACATTACCCGCGGTTTCGACACTTGAAATTAAATAATGAAAGACGGTTAAGGTATCCATGTACTTATGTATGATACGTAGGTACAAAAAAGTGCTTACACATGCAAACTGTTACGGAGCCGTTAAGGATACTAGATAAAAAATAATATTTTTTTAAAGTATAAAAGTGTTACCAACATATTGGTTTAGAGCCACGAGTGGATACGAGAAGACAATGAAAATGCTACAACCTTCCATGTCCATCATATTCTATGATATAACTCTAAACACACTTTTCGTCCATTTAGGACCAAACTAAATGAACGTGGCATAATCTATAATATAACGTTATTATATATTATGTAGCTTTTATAAATATGAACCATAAGCATGACACACCTCAGTTTAACATCCTCTTAAATATTTAGTTTTCAATAAATTATGCAATATAATATTCGCAGTCATTTAAAAATTACGAAAGAAAATGAACTATTTTTCATCTTTGATATTACAAGCATTCATCAACAGGAAGGGGAAAATTATATTCGATATTATTATTCTAAAATATTATCGCTTCAACTGATGATTTACACTCGCATTTCGTTCTCATCAGAGCGATTCGATTCGTCAAAAGGTGTTCGAAAAAAGGACTAATTAGCGTGTCGTTCCGTATAGTTGCTATATTTATTTTTTTTTTTCATACCTCCCCGACTTGTTTTTAATTGGAATATAAATCAAAGGGAAGCGCATCGGACATCGGAAACCGCGGCGAGGCAATAAAAATGCAAAACCCTCCCTAAAAAGTCGCCCCCTCGGGAAATTCGCAAGCCCAGCGATTTCGCAGTTGTTTTCCCCTTTTGCGATTTGAACAAAAAAAAAAAAAAAGGAAGTAATAATGGTAATTTTTTATTTTTCAACAAAATTACACCCATAATTTATAAAGTATTTTTAATCATACGAATTTAATTTTACCGACATGACTATTTTGTTTATACATACTTTCTTTCTCGCGTGCCATTTCTATCCGTTTACAACGACTTTTACTTACGCATAAAAAATAGCTTTTCTCAAATTGCAAGTCATCTTAAGATCAATAGTCCCATTAATTTCATACATGAAATCATACGTAAATGTATCTGTACGCAGCGGGGGGGGGGATAATTATATCCAATAATTATATTGGATAGTGAATAAATATTATAATACGAGTAATATTCGAGTTTACCCACGAATTTATAACACAACAGTACACGTCAGACCGATAACATCACATTCATAGCGAACATTATATTTACTTGTACATATACATATACATATACATATACATATATAACGGAATACAATAATAATAATAAACTATACACAGAACAACGTGGTGGTACAAGGACATCGAGCGGGGTCGGGAAATGGCTCGTAATAAAGGGATGAAATTAACTCGGCGGCGACGGCGTAGATTCGTTAATGTTTTGTTTTTCGAGCCTCTGCCCGCCAGTCGTCTCGGCTTTGGCGGGATGGTACAGGGACACGAAAACTTTATAATAACATTCCAAAGGCCATTACGAAAGTTTCGCGTGGCACCACCGCCGGAAGAGCTTTGTTCTCCTCATATTACGCGGGGCACAGCTTTCTATTTTGTGCGAGAGGATAGCGTACTTGTTATAGGTTTTTTTCCGTTTTACCTGATAAATTAAACGCTAAAAACGGTAACAAATATACGGCAAACTTACAAAATTGTATCAAATTTAATAAAAGAGATTTGCTATTATTGGCTTTATAGTAACGAGAAGAAAACACTCGGTTGTATGAGCTACAATATAGAACTTTAAACATCAAGTAGAAAATCTTTTCAAATTGGTATCGAGGCAACACGATTTGCATACATCGCTTCGTGCGACTCCCGAGAAAAAGAGCCACGTCTCTAAATAGTGTAAAACTTGGTAAATTTAGTAATATACCAAAAGAGGAAAAAGAAAGCAAAAAATTGAAGACACGTGATGATGATGAACGATGACAGCGAGTGTTTAAATTGAAAAGCAAAACATTCTATAAAAAAGACTACATAATATATACAATATTTACTTATTTCCTCGTCACTTTACGTTTATTATACCAAACGATATAGTTAAACATTTCGATTAGGTACTATGTCGAGATTTTCGACACTTTTCGTAAAAAAAAAAATAATACACACGTGTTCATATTTAACCGTAAAGCTAATACATCAAAAACGTTTCAGGAAAATCTAAAATTAGTTTACTTTAAATCTGTTTAAAAATCATATCTCTAAAGAATACATTACAGTGTATACTTTATGCGGTGTGTATGGATGCAATAAATTCGAAGATTTATACTTCGTTGGAAAAAAAACAAACATGCGTTGATCACTGATGTTTCCGGCCATGTGTGCTGCTAAGAGTCGAATCGAATTAAGGACACATAGTAATAATAAAGCGAATCGGTGAAACCACATTTTCGAAAATAATGAAATTATAAGATGATTTACGTACGTATATACAAGTGCCATTATTGAGTTTACACGATTTCCGAATACAAACGGATCCCCTCGATTTGCAGCTGCCAATTATAGAATATTGGCTTTTGTTCGGTACGCAATGAGTGTAAGTCATATTATATATATTTATACACGAATGTATTGTATAAATCTACACACGATTCGGTTTATTAACGTAATAAATGCTCAATTGCATACACGGAAGATAATAAACGCATCGTTTTGGGGTGAAAAAAACGAGCCTCCCCCTGCGAGTAGACGGCATTCGGTTTTTGTCCGAAAAACGAACGATATGGAAATATTTTAATATTGTTATTGTAATTTCGAAGTCGGCGGCGCGTGTAAAACTGGCCATCCGCAGACAATGCGAAAACGCGCGCACGCAAAAAAAAACGGCCCACGCGATAACTATATATATATGTATAATACGTGCAGTATCTGTCCCCGGGGTGATATCCTCTGAGAGAAAACAATATCGTGATAAGCTCTCCCCTGCAGCAGGTCGGTGTATTATATACGCAGTGATTATATCGCGTGTACAAGGGAAGCTGTAGTTATATTGCGCGTACACCACGCGAATGGCGTTCGGTGCGTGTGTGCATATTGCAGTGTCTATACATGTATGTAGACTGCAGTAGATCGTACCGGTCGTAAATATTTCGGTTTCATTGTAAACGAAAAAATAAAACGAAATCGAGGGAAAAGGGTATATACATACAGTTTTCGGGAGGCAAATAAATTGTTAGTATTTGCCTGCTGAATCGACCCCGGTCGAAAGAGCCGTATATACACCTAGTAAAACTCGCACCACGCCACGCTGCTACAGTAGCAGCAGCAGCAACCCTCATCGCTAGGCACGCAATAGGCGGCGACCACCCCGGGCGGTAAATGATCAAATTAAACGAGCGCGCGAAAATTTCTTCCCGTAGCCTGAGCAACGTGCGACAAATGTCAGACTTTCTAATCAATCGACCACGTGTATGTGCGTGTGTGTGTGTGTGTGTGTGTGCGCGCGCATGTGTGTGCGTCTATTGTGCGTTTCGGCTGTGGTTATATGTATAGTTGACCAGCTGTTCACGGGGTAGACTGCAGAAGGGTCCGAGAGTATTGCAATTTCGGTATCTGACAAAACGTGCAATAACATTGTACATAATACACGCCCGAATATAATCCGCCACCGTCGTATTATTGTGTCGGTCCACTAGCATAACAAGGGTGGGCTACGTCAGCGGTGGTGGTCTGAAATTCCGCGTATGGATCCTTTGAAGGTTTTCTAATTTCACGACGACATGCGGCAAACTGGTTTTTATCTCAAACCAAATAATATAAATCAACTCGCCCGAACACACATATTATAATGCGTCAGCGAATACTTCTCGGAAGCACTCTTGGGACCTTTACGACTCAGTGTCCCACGGTGGACCAAAAAAGTAAAACGCCCTCAACCGTATATGTAATCACTACAACTGCAGCAGTTATCGGTTGAATAAGTCGATAACCACCATCGTTTATCAAGGAAATGTTGTAGTTTGGAATTCAACCCTGACTATGGCTATGATGTGCGTCCGATTTAAACCCTAGATTGAGAAAGTATCTGTATCGTTGACATGATGATATGTAACACACGCGTCACACATGACAAAATTGTAAATAAAAGTCAATGGATTTGGTTTTAAAAATCTCGAAAAGGTTATATTAAGTGCTTCGTTTTCACACTGTCAATGGTCACGTAGTCTGATGATAGCAGCGTAAGTAGAAATAGTGATTAAGCAGATATAAAGGAGAAGAAAATATTTGAAGAGTAAAACTAAAATTAAACGTACAATGATTAGACGCGCCGAGCACTGAATTAATGAAAGAGTCACTCGTATATTATAATAAATAATAATAATATGATAACCGAGTTTTCCGCACGGAACGTGTATGCACTAACATATTATATGAACCATGAAGTGTGAGCCAAATCGACTTCCAAAGGAAACGAGCAACTTTATTTGGACATTCTCCAATCGAAAGGTTTTCGCGCGAGCTCGTGGTGAAATACGAGTTTCGAAAAAAAGGTGTTCTGCAGACGTGATCAGTGCAAAAAGAGATTGTAAGATCAGAATTTTCGCGAAGCCAAACGAATTATTATTTTTATCATCACTATAAGGATACAGCTGGGACACAGTAAATCCGCACGCAGCGTACATATAAGGAAGGTACGAGGCGGCTCGACGGTGGTGGAGACGGCACGCATGCAATCGAATAATTTTTCCGAACCGTAGAGTATAAGAAAAGACTTGTACTCCTGTACACGTATACATATTATTGTATAGCCGGTTGACGGATAAAAGAGCAATAGATCAGAGTCAAGCAATATCCGTTTTCTCGAGGTTTACGGTCAATCAAAAAAAAAAACCTATTACCCGACGTAGTCTGTCTCATATCCGCTGATAAAACCTTTACCGTCCAACAGTACAACACACATGTACCTATATATTATATTGTAGCCTTTTATTAGCCAACACAATAATAACACTTCCCCCCCCCTCCTGTGCGGCTTTCTCCCAACTAACGTATGTATACAGACACGCCAGCGCGTACCTACACGTAAACATTTAGCCGCGGATACGACAACCGTTTCAGACGGGCACTACATTACGCGTTTGTCGTCGCCAGTCGACGGCGGCGACCGATGTCATTAATTTGCGATCGGAATCGACCAAAAGGGCTTTGACGGCGACAGACGGACGGGGTAACCACTGCACAAACGAGGCAATTACAATCAAAACGCAGTCTCATTGTAAAGTCATAGCCTCCCCCTACACCTTCTACTCCTCTTTCTCGTCCTGGTACTGCAGTTTCCATCCTATTCACTATATATATATACATCCAATTCACTATATATATACTCTCTCTCGCTCACGCGCACACGCCGCACTCTCTGTGCATTATACACCGTCGCCGCGGCCGCATGTGTATGGTGTACGATAATAATCGACAGCTGTCCACGACGACAATATGCATAAATTCCGATTAACATATTATTACAACCGCGGTATATACGTTATAATATAATAAATACTCCGACGCGATGCAATATATAGGTACCTGGACGTGCGTGCGCGTGTGCGTATCAAATATTGACTCTGTTTAGCGATCCCGCGCCGGTGTGAATAACTAATTGTTCTATTGTCTGCGAGAAGGTCGGAATTCTATATTTTTATTTTTCGATACGAATTATTTATTATTTTCGTTATTATTATTATCATTATCATCACCACATATGCGTATTTTCAAATATTATAATATAGGCGAGCACATAATATGAACAAGTGCAGTGCGTGAAGTGTGCGTGTGTACGTGTTGTATACACGCACGTATGTAGAATATTAGTTTTCCGCCGCTTTATACATGCCGAACCCGGTCGCCCAGCCCGTTCGCCATTTTTAATTGGAATGGTTTAATTTTTTAAACTGCGGTCGATTATTCGCGCGCGAAACGAAAACAATTAAAACGTGCGTATGTATATATATATGTGTTTTTATTCATTCATTCGTACGCACACGATAATTACACGGTGATATAATGGAATTTTTGTTGCTGCGTCAGACGCCGCAGATTTGTGAGCGACTGAAAATCACACGGTTTTTATGTACCCAACGCGTGCGCGAGACTATGCCGTATCGCGTGTACATAATAACATATATATGTACGTGAAAAAACCCATTGGAATCATTTTGACGGATTGAAAAAAATTATTTCAGTTAACATCGGGGGAAAAAAACGAAACGAATAAACTCGCCAAAACGGGTGACGGTAAACAATATTACTATGAACGTTTCGATAACACTGTGCGCGTATTAAATAGAAAGTACACGAGTATAATATACGTGTATATACACTCCAATCTCTACGCCGGAGACCAATTATGCAGTTAAACACAAGGTGGCTCCCTCAACGAGATAATTATATACATAGAGCGAGGAATAGAGATAGGAAATCTGCAACGTTCCCGTTTCTGTGTACGGAATAATTAAAGGCGGTGACTTTTACGACGGCCGGCAGCTTGTCAATTTTTTTTTCTATCAACAGTCATTTTTCCTCCTTCCGCCCCTCCCCCAAAACAGACCACCGCGTTACATACGGGTCATTTTAATATGCTGGTGGTATTATTGTTTTTACATCAGATGTATGTACAGTGTACACGTATTTAATATGCGTATCAGTGATACGATAGATAAAGCTATTACATCCGCGTATGTTATAATATAGCGTCCTATACCATGAGCATAAGCTTTATGTATGTAAAACCGGCGCAGGACGTTTATGAGCTATATTGAGACAGCTACCAATGTCCTGCTGAGGGCAAATAATGCTGTACCGTACATAATATTATTACGTAGGTACAAATCGTGTAGGTATTCGAAAGATACTTTTTACGATAGTTGTAACAATTATACACACGCAATGGTAATGATTATCATTATTTCTATGATTTTTATACATATACATACCACGTTTACGGTTCACTTTTAACGATACGCGGGGCTTAACGTGAGCCGTAAAGCTTAAGTAAATATCTGTGTACCCCGTGTATACGTACGTGTAGGTATGTACACGACACAATGGGTAGTTAACGATTAATTATTATTATTATTATTATTATCGCGTCGTTATTATTATACACACACACATGGAGTGTACATTTTATTATATCGCGGGCAATAAAAGTTCGGTGAGCGCGCTTCGTCGACGGGTTCGCCGCTCGTTCGCCGCTGCAACAGCGGCAGTGTTAACTCGCGGACAACCAAAATATTACAAAAATTACGTAATTTATATTATAATATTATATGTTTATATATGTATACACACACACAGTTTTATATTATTATTATACCTGTTTTTATTACTGTAATTATCGTCGTTAAATTTCCCCACGTCGTCGGTCGAGAGGAAAATATACGCGCGGGGTACGTATAGGTATAGGAAACACAGCGTCGACGTCAAAGAATCCTATTATGTATGCCGGTGGGGGGGAAGTCATCGTCATAAACTTTGAATTAATCAAATGAAATCGAATTACGCGTAGGGGCGGCGGCGGTCGTTTAACAAAAATCTTGAATACATGTACCTATAGGATCCGGTTTATTGTATTATATTTTACCCCGTTTAAAAATAATGTAATAATGCATTCTCCTATTATTATAAGTTAAAATAACCGTTCCGTTGTGTACCCGCAAGATCCGCTGGTCAAGGTTATTTTCCAAAGTACCTATATGTAGGTATAAGGTATAATATGTAATATACTGACACGACACCCTCCCGAAGAGTTTATTGTGCAACGAACGCAAGACTAGGACATCGTATAATTAATATTATGTTACTTATGACAAAAAAATTGCTTGTATCAAACGGATACAATACGTGACGAAGAATGGTTTCTTCCGTATACACACCCCGCGACAGACGTATTATCAGAGATTTATTATTAATTCGAAGGACGCTCATGAACATCACAGTAATATAAATAACATCTAACCTACTGATAAACTACCCAACTTAAAATATAAAACTGATTTAATTATAGTATTACCAATTTAATTATACTTATTATATAAATACATATATCGATTGATAAATTAAAAACAACTACTAAAGTATAAATTATTATATATGTGCACATTTAAACATATACCAGGTGCATAGTGTAACCGTAAAACGTATATATCTGAAGATTTTTTTTATTTTAATCTTTTTAATTTTTCATGCATTTTGTGTGAGCGAATCCATATTGTTCACCCCTAAATACGTGCTGCTGCTACAGCAATCGGTATTTCATTGCTGTTCGGATGTGTACACTGTATACAACATATATATGATATCACGCGAGACTTTTGCGGCGCGGGAAAGTATGCGTCGAGGACCAGGTGCACGCCTGCTGATGATGGGATTTTAATGTTTTGCGGATGAGCCACACGCGACTTTTGCCCTTTCCAGACACAAAAACTTTCCAACAGCATCTTGTACTCGTATTATTTTACACTCTATACGAGTGAGTTCATGGGGCAATACGATATAATATCTATTTAAACGTGTGCGAAAGTAATACGCGTTAATATACATGTACGATATGCCACACGATATACATAATATGTCAATATGTGCGAAATCCACGATGGAGGAAGAGTGTAACGGTATTTGGTTCTAATATAAACTCGATGTCCGGGTGTAAACTAGATACCAAACGTTCGTAATAATTATAATATGTATATATACAGGTATCGGATAACAAATCAAAGATTTAATAACATTAAATTGATATTACAAGTAGTTGAGTCAAAAGCATCTGTTCTCGACGTCACGTATATTGTATTTCCTCTCGTGCATGTATACATACGTATATTATGTATGACCTATTTACCAAAAACGTAATATATATGCGCTCGAAACGAGACAAACCCGGAATTTAGTGAAAAAGGTTTTTGTTTTTTTCCGTATGGTTTGCAATAGGAATAACGCCTCGAACCCAGAATATATATGTATGACCGGAGGCGCGGTTAAAAACCCACCCTTGCACGTCGTGTTCGTGTATAGTCGTCGTAATGACTGTTATCCAACCCCGAAGATTGACAGTTTAACGCACACACACACATCTATTTGGGTGTATATATTTTCCCTCTCACAGCTGTAGACATGTTATTACGTTGTCTTTCCATTAGAGAACAGAGCTCTTGCCGCCGCGTTTTTAATATATCCGCCTTAACGACCCTGCGCGAAGCTTTTAAAACCCGAAAAATTACACACACATACACATACAGACACACAAACACTCAGACTAAATATTAAATGGCTCCAGTCTGCTCGAAACGGGTGTAAGACTATAATATTAATTTATTATTATATATAATCGCGCATTCAATTAGAACAATTCAATGATTATACCATCGTCGTATACCAGCTGCACCCCTACTACCCACCCCTATTCCCCGACAATCTGTGACCGCACTTAAGTATAATTTCGTATAAACGACGACGGCAATAATAATAATAATAATAATAATAAATATCAAAAATATGAAAAAAAAAACCGAGAGCGTATAATTTTATATAGTATCGAATTGTAATAATATGAAAAGGAAAATTAATCGTTACAATTTATATTATAATATCATACACATTCATAATATTCGAGGAGTTATTATGTTATTAGAACGTCGGACGGCCGATCGAAATGTGTGCGTCCTATTTTTTTTTTTTTTTTAACGATCGACGAACCGTTTTTCTCTGGACAAATACATGTAATAATTTATACCCCCAAACCGTTTCCGAGAGAGAGTATTGAACAATAATTACGATATATACAAATTATATACGTTTTTATTGTTTCTGAATTACTCGTTTGGCTATATAATGTAGCTATATAGTTGATCGTTCGCGTTATTTATGTGAATCGTTTTTTTTCTAACCGGCTCGAGGCCAACGTCTCGATAAAACAGGTATACATATATATTATGTACCCTATATTATAATAATATTATATGTATACCGCACGGCGTCGTACCTATATTATATACTGTAGCAGTGCCGAGTGGCGAGTAGACTCGGATGTGGGAACGAATAATTCTGTCTTAGGCGGCAGCTTTTCACGTCAAATTTTCCGCTCAGAAGACTGGGCAATTTATGCAATAGTTTCAAAGCGAATGTGCACTATATATATATACTCGTTTATATAGTAACAGAATTATCACCATCATATATTCATATGCACTCGCGTGCAATAGACACGACGACGATGTGCCGATGAGCATAACACGTATAAGAGACAAATCTCTGCAGTCAAATGTATGGGGATCGTCGAGCTGCTTTCCTTATACCTTCGAAATGCACTCGAGGCGGAAAATGTAATATTAGAATTACACTCGGTTTGAAAAATAGGTAAAGCATTCAGTACTACGCAACGACGTTATTACACGAAAAGTTAAATGCATGTGTGTTGTGTGGACACTGGGCAGGCCCTGTATTTGTCTATTATTGACGATGATATCATTGAAAATATGTTGTATTTTGCTCAAAACTTGTGATACGTATTACGGATGAATTCCTGTGCATTATAATAATTTATAATATTATGTAATCTGCTTGTGAGTGTTTATTAATTTATTTCACGTTCCCATATCGTCGATCGTCAACAAATGCACGCACTACATGTCTTTAACTAATTTACTCACTAATTCCCTGACCCGAGTGCAACTCGAAAAAATTGATGTCACGCTTATGAAAAAGATCGCGTCACACAATATTTGAGTTTGTGCGTGTAAAAATAATATGATATTACATATAATCAAAAAACAATACATACGGATCGGACAAGCGCGCATAAAATACGTTACACGAATCGCCGGGTGGGTTTTTAACAGTATTCCCGGTGGTTTTTTATTTTTTTCCTCGAAACGAGTGTACAAAAAAATAAATAGTGCCTAACGTTAATCACGTCCGACCGTCGTCGTCGGCGCACTGAGGTTATTCAAACACCATTAACAAAACAATGTTGACGCGCGCGCCCGGCCGTACGTGTATATTACGGATTTTACGGAATCAGTTGGTATACGCGCGCACGAAATTATGTTTACACCGCCGCCGCGTTTAGTGTTTACCCTTTTCACAGCGGCGGCGATAACGATTGTCACGCCGACGGATTTCGTATGCTATAACTACAGTGCGCGGCCCCCCGCTAATACCTGTATAATATTACAGTAATACGTTAGCGCGGATTAAACGGAGAATCGTAAATAATTAATAGAGCATCACGAGCGCGCCGGGGAACGCGATAAGAGGAGTGAGAACAAAATACAATATAATATTACAGAGGACGCACCGGCGAGAGAGACCGCGACTGTGACTACGCGGCGGAGGAGATATGGCGTTTTTGACGAGAGCCTCCGATAGGGTTTTTATTACCGTTGGCGACGGGGCCCGTATTTTAAAAACGGTAATATGTAAATACGACGCGTCGTCGCGGTCGTCGTCATATCACGCATCACGCGCGTATTTCATAATATTATATTTGTACGTGCATCGTCGTACCTATACAGGTATACGGCAACGGTTCAACATTCCTTCACACCGAAACGCGAATGGGAGAAAATATATATAGGTACATTGATATTACGTAGTCTTTTTATGTTTTTATTAACTCGTCACACGGATTCCGTGGGGAACAACGATGGAGAAAAAAAAACCGAAATTAATTATCGTTTAATTTATTTTCATTTGCCCACCCCCCGAGGCTACAAGTTTTTATTTCCATTCTTTCCCCCTCACCACCGCGCCACCATCGATAGTACGTATATGAATACAAAGCCGTCAAGTCGTAAACAAATAATAAAATATATACGAAAAAAAAATAAAAATACTCATAACTTCCGCCCATGTATGCGCTGATGCATACACCACTGTCCGCCGCCGCAGCCACTGCAGCCGACGAGTATAATATACATAGTATATAATATGTGCCGCGCGCGCAGGTTTTAAATATTTACCCACCTTTATTTATTGCGTTTCTCCGACAAAACGACTTCATTTGTCGTTTTTGTATTTTTCTGTAAGTTAATATTATAATACTGTGTTCACTTTCTGGGAACTCGCCGAGTGATAGTAGTAATAATAGTAGTAGTAACGTATAATGCGTATTAAATACATCCAGACGAGATTCCTCGTAACAATCAGATTCGTCGACAAAATGTACACATAAAATAGCTTCTATTTAACACCGGTTATTGTAGTGCCCTGCGCGGCAAAGGTCATAGGTGATTTTCAATCACGCGCAACTTATGATTGAAATCGGTTCTCCTGAGTTTTTATCGTCAAAACTACAATCAATACAATCTCAGTATAAACTGTATTAGTTCACGCACACGATCGGGCCTACTCGATTGTCTATTCCAGTATATTACCTAATTTATAAATTGTTTTCGATAAAACGATTTCATCGACCAAGCCTGACGACGACTGCACCGGATGCCTTCGATGATAATAACTAATAATGTATTAGTATAGACGTCTTCAAAGCACAACCATGAAGACGGACGAGGGATTATTGATAGACTTTTTACCAAATCGTCGAAATAATCGATACTCGCGTCTGTGGGCTTGAAAGTCTTATATTTATATATATTTATATATATATATATAAATATAATATATATATATATATATATATATATATATATATATGTACATTATACGCCACGCGAATAGAAAACTTCCTGTTATAACGTTTATATGTATACAATATAGACATGGCTTATGCGCGTGCGCACGTGTATGTGTTGCCACGAAAACAACAAACTTGGGTTGTACTATATACGTATATAGGCAGTACCCGGGAGCGGGCGAGCACGTGTATAATACATATATAGTAGGTATTGCGTATGTGTAAGAGTAGAATTGCGAACCAGCAAGATCTACGATGTCGTTTTTATGGCTAGAGCAAATGGACTCGGGATTTATATGCGCACCTCTTCGTCTCTCACTCTCTCTCTCTCTCTCTCTCTCTCTCTCTGTAGATCTAGCAGCGAATAATACCGACGGTGCGGTGGCAGCGGAAAGGTCGGGCGGGCAGACGCCGCATATATAGGGTGTTATGAAACGGATGAAGAGGGCAGATAGGGATGAATGAAGGGTATAAAGAGGAGAAGGAAAGAAGAAACAACGGATTCATCTATAGTATAAAGTCCATACATATTATATACGTGTGAGCATGTGTGCCGCCACGGAGGCGATTGATATAATATAAACGTACGAGAAGGACAGAGAATACTATTTTTTGCGTCCGACACGACTTTTAATACTTGTCATATTTTTCAAAGATAACACGCGAAACGGAGGAATTATTAAACGCGTATAACTCGGTTTTTGCAGACTACGTAAACCGACATACACAAATCAACGTCAACAAACCACAAGTGTACGACGTAAGACCGTTATGCGCTCTCGTATCTCGAAATCAGCACATTTCATATTACTATACGGCTAGCTGTATATGTATCAGCAAAGTACACACGATGTTTCTTAAAAGCACTAAGATATTATACATCTTGGATTTATCGGTTATACACATTTACATTTTAACTTTAAATTTAACTCGAAGACAGTCGATGTACATCACACCTATCAATGAGCGGTATTTTCGAAAAAATCACCAACACGTTTTGAGAACACAACCCATTCCAAAGTCACAACACCAGCGCACGGTCGATCAACAGAGGCAAGCCTAATATATATTATACGCGTTTAATAGATAGTTATAATTAAAACGTCGTTAGCGTGTGTCGAAAATCACGTTTTCGATACGAACATTTTGAGACGCACTTGCCGACAAACGTACACAACCGACCAAGGTTTGTCTTTAATTAGCTTTTTTTTATTATTATTATTATTATTATTTTCCGATGTTTGTTTATCGTTGTCGGTCGGTTTAATAGATTTATTGGGCGCCGCATTAGTCCGCGCGCGTATTAATGAATATTCGCCTATCCGCCCCGAGGCCGTACGTACACACAGAGAATATAATATCGGAATGATTCGTGACTTTTCTCCTTCCCCCTCATCATCACTAACCGCCTACAACAACACCCCCGTCCGCCTGTGAAACCGATTATTCATTATACACCTATATACTGTATATTATATAACTATATTCCCGACCGTGTATTCATAGACATAGACCACCATAATCACGTCGTCGTCGTTTTCGTCACTGAGGATAATACCTATACTTTAACGATTTTTGAAAATACGTTTTGGAACCACCACCATTAAGGGAAGCCAAACGAATGGTTTATACCACCGCATCAACCTACGTATTATTGTATTATGTACGTCTTTCATCATATATTTTTATCGGGTATATTATACTTTGTCTATGACACGCTTTCAATAATAAGTTGGGGAATCTTATGAGAAACGAGTCCAAACACGTTATTATCATTACCCAGGCGCATAGACCGCCGCCGCCGCCAGATTTCACATCGTTACAATGTATACCTACATGATATTATGCAAGTACCTATATAATATACGCGCGCTGCAACTAACCCACTCGTATTTTTAATTGCAATAGAGGAAACGCGCAGTGCATAAAGACTATAATAGCCCAACATATATTATAATAATAATACTAATATCATATTTGCATTGTAACGTAATCCTATATACTTATTATAATTGGCCGTTTTTTTTTGATAACGAGAATACCGCGCCGACCGGACCGAAGATTTATTTTTCCGTCTCCAGACACTCGGCACGTATGTGAGTACATCATGTTTGTATATAATGCAGCGAATGTATAGTAACGGAATTACGGAAATAATACACAAAAAAAAACAACCTATGGCTGCGGCTTACGAATCGGGACCGTCCGACACACTTTGGGAATCCCTCGAGACTAGAGCTATACGACCAAACACGGTGGTCGTCGTCGAGCAGTAGCCGCTGTAACCCATTAAACGGTTGAATTTTTTTTTTTTTATTGAGTGACCACACACTTATGACTATTTGAATAATACGATCGAATCTGGTTTTATGTACATTTCTTTCGGTAAACACACACGCACACGGGCATGCGGACGCGTGCACAATGTGCACCGCGCATACTTTTTAGTAAACGGAACACAACAATAACTACTTTTTTGTTTTTTAAATTTATGTCGTCAAAGAGCGATTACCGTAATAATGACAATAATATTTTTTATGCACGTTTTTACTGCGGCGTGGAGAGCGAACAGCGACGGATTTCTCGCCGTATTTCTGTAATTAAACGATATGTATGTATAAAAAGTATACCTATACGAATTGGCTGTATATTTTTCGATCCCATAAAATTATATCGACCGATTGTCGTAAAAATCGACTCATTAAGTATAAACTTGTGCGTTGCGTGCCGTCGTAAAACAGCATCCGTATGAGCCGTAAAATTATAATAACAATATTATATGGGTATATACACGCACGTGGTGAAAATTATTTAGGTTTATCGGAAGATCGAGTGAAAATCTAAAATACAAAGAAGTAAAAAAGAAGGCACGAGGCCGTTTTGGTTTGTAAAAAAAAAATCGCTCGTACATCTACGAAAACCGGAATCGATGTAAATATTTTGACGTTTCTGACTCGAGCTGTTACGACTATGTGCAGCAATAGAGTGCGGCGAGGCGGAAACCGTTAACGCCGAAATGATAAAACGTGTCAGATTAAAATATGCGTATACAACAAAGGGTTGAGAAATCGGATATTGCGTCACTCCTATGTGTATTATGATATATGAAAATTAACGCGGGACCGGCCTTCGGAAGGAGCGTTTGGCGCGCGGGCGAGAGGATAACGTCGACGGCGCGGACGAATTAAACACGGTGGCGACGCGTGTCAGATGAATGCGCGAGCGACTCCTTGTGCGAACACGAAATTTTGTTTCCAAAGCGCGTATTGCGTTACCGCGTTTCGGTTACCTTTGTAATGGAGACGAGTTTCACACCCGTCCGCTGAACTACAACACCGACGGATGACCCAGGGATCGAGAGAGGGCACAACACGTAAACGAATAGATTTCTAAAGGGGTGTTTTGGAGAAATATCCTTAATACGCTTTGTAAGGAGTGCATTTTTGCCCTGGTCGTATTATTATCGCGATGAATTAACGCGATCGCGTCGAAAGGGCGTGAGAAGGGCTAGCAGGAACTGGAAAATCATAATACAGAAAGGCTATTTCAGAAAATCTAATTTCGGAAAAGCGCATAATTTAAAAAAATATTATACGGCTGGATGGCGCGAACGGGATAGGAGAACGACAATTTATAGGTAAGTACCTGCAGCGCTTTGCCACGGAAAGTCGTTTGGCGGGAAAAGGCTAATTCGCGGTGTGCAAGGGGGAGCAAACTACCGGCGGCGGTAGGCGACGGTACGGAGAGATCGTTTCGTACGATTTCGTCTTAAAAGTACACGTGTATATAATAATATATTATGTGTATATGTTGTAACTACACATACGCAGTACGCAAGTATAAAATAATAAAATAAATATAAATAAGTAGCTAGCTGCTACGCGCCGCCAATTAATGAAGTAATTTTATGACATATTGTCTCCGCGACGGCGGATAGCGGCGGACGGGTGTATAAATCCGATTGGAACGGCATCGCAGCGTAGGTCGTACCTGTTGTGTACAACGACGATATATTTATACAACAATAATTACACGTCAAATATAACCGTCTTATCTCCGCACAGGAATCTCGTCCGTATAGCAGTTTTAACCTCATTGTTCGCGGAGCGTTCATTATATTATTTATATATATATATGCATAGGTATTAAGGACCTAACTAATCTTAATATCATATTCTCCACCGCCGCCGCAACCAATCACTGCGGTAAATAGGTTGTTTTTTTCGGATTATTTGCCTTCCGCTCTCGACACGTAAACCGGTCCCCTGCAGTCGATTGTCAACGGGTTCCCATAAACGGATTAACCACAAAGTTGCGAAATAAATTCGCAAATTAATCTACAGGCACGTTTTAAAAGTCCATCCCAAGACCCTAGATTAATGATAGGGTGGTGCCAAAAGAAAACTCATTATCAAAAGAATTTTTGAAAACATTTACGGAAAAAGGTAGGAGTAATGTAATATTATATTATATACGATTACAGCGTGCCCGGCCTGAACTTCAGACACTGAAATCTGAAGTATATCGGTACTACGCGTAGGGAGAAACGAATCAATCATATAGACGTCACCGCTACCGACCTTATATTTTTCTCTATTTGGGATACAGTCGATTGCCGGTTGCTCTCCTCTCTCTCTCTCTCTCTCTTTGTCCGATGTAGGCGCGCGACTCGTTTTCGTCCCTTCGTCGAAAGAATTTTATTATTTTTATTGGACTTGTAAAACGTCAACCCGCCCACCCGTCGCCCAAACGACCCTCGTCCAACTACAGAGTATACGCTGCAATTAAACTCTGACTAGTAGTGTCGCGTTATCCGGTCTTTTAATCTATCGTCGTCGTGTCCTGTCCACCGCCAAACGACACTACGGCGTCGTCGTCGCCGTCGTCGGTTGTTAAATGAAATATTGAATTTCTCGGCGTTGGCTAATTCTCGAGACAAGGCAATTGCATTACACACTCACACAGAGAGTTTATACGCCGACCCGATCGACCAGTGGCTTAAAAAAAAAACGATTTAGACAAATGTGTACAAAAAAAAAAGAATTCCAATACTTGACAGTTTTACCACACTTGTCTATAATATACGATACGAATCCGGTCGGATAAAAGGTTCCTCCGCGACCACAGCTATATACTACGGAGACGACTATCGCGTCGTGTCCCAGACGTTTTTATTTTATTATTGTATACAATATGTCAGACTTCAGACAACAAGGGTGTGCACAGATATCGACAACGAATATTATCACCGTTTTCTGTATGTAATATATCACCGGTTACAATTACAACTGTAACCCGAAAGCCACGTTTAAAACGTCCAAAACCCACCACCCGCTTATGGCTCATTAAACGATTATACATGAACACGTTTTCAAATGAAAACAATCAGTTTAAATATTACATTCGAATTTTCTGGCAAGCGCTCTCATTACGAACCAAGAAACTATATTTTCGAAACAAAATAGAAATAAAATCCAAAATATTTTTTTGATGTATACACGTACGATGCTGTATGATAATCGTGAGATATCCTTAAAAATAATGTTACGTAACATATATGTGCGGGAGGGTTTTATATTTACATTTTATACGATGACCACTGCCGCGCTGCAGCGCACGACGCCTTGCCCGCCTCAATGTATGCGCATATTGAATAGGGCATATTATAATACGTGTTAGTTTTATATTTATTTATTTTTATTGTTGATATCGGACGCATTCAATAACAATCCGAAAAATCCGATCCGTATAGACCTGTTCGTTTTATTTTATTTTTTATTTTACTGCTATAACGTATAAAAATAATGATATTGCAGGTGGCAAAACAAAAATACATAGAGCTCTGTATTTTGTTAATGGTATGATGTGAAATATCCTTGTAATCATTGAACATCAGAAAAGCAAGAGTAGGTACCTATAGTCCATAGTATGTACATACAATACGCTCACGAGCAATTTCCGTTGTGGGATAAAAATCGATAAAAAGAACCCGGACTACGTCGCCAGTTCGTCATGTGTGTATCTGCATACGCATAGAAGCAGTGTGCTTATTACAACGACTACGAGAAAATCACAAATCAAAACGGATAGTGAATGTGAAAAATTACTAAAAACCTGTTTATTTAATACGATGGAATCGATAAAACAATATGTTACAATAACGTTCTTTCATCTTTTATTTTTGACCTTCGTATGATATGATATACACACTTAGAACACTATACAATCCCATACTCTTTTGCTTCGTCGATACCGAGTTGAGATAAATGTAGGTATTTCGCTCAAAAGTCTAAAAATCGAGGATAAATATTATTTTAAGTTTAAATGTACCTATACGTATTTCAACTATAATTGGATTACTCGTTGGATTGTGCATATTTGCACACCGTTTCACACTACAAGTAAATTCGTACTTCGTAGTATTCATAATAATTGTATTATGACGACGATGCACCACGTGCGAACATTGCTGCGGGCTGTAAACGAACAATATATTATATAGTTTCACCGTCTGCAAAGTTTTTGCTTGGAGTGCGCATTTTAAAAGTTTAACGCGGATGTTTCGCAGACTATTCTTACATATTATATTCTTAAGCTGCACAAGTACAGAGAGTTGTTCGTGGCGGGCAAAACGTGTATGCATTACAATATAATATAAGAAGATAGAATTTATGTCAGTTTACGGGGAGGGACGTATTCAGCAAGTCGGCTGGGGCTCATATTATACTATATAGTTGTATATTATAGTGTACGCCATGATATGGACACTACGGATCGAATTTCAAATTTTATCGTAACGGACGGACGGACACATGCATTCATATCGATCGTTGTCATAATTTGTCGCAAAAAAAAACCGTAAGGAAACGTTTACAACCCTATAACAATATTGTACACCCAAAAATAATGACGTCATAGTATTATGTACTATACTCCTGTACAACGGCGACAAAAATTGGTGTGCTAAAGTTTTTCCATACAAATAGTATGGAACATTTTAGTTAAAATGTGTAGTAGATATTTATAGTACTCATAAGTGTACTGCGGACAACAATTTTACCCGTTATAAATACGCCACTGCAGCGGACAAGAACTGAGGATTGCGAAACTGTATAATATGTACAAATGATAATTGTTTCGATGGAGATAATATTATAAATGCGCGTCTGCGGGTACATATTGACGATGACATTAGAAGGGGCGTGGTAGAAATACAGACGATAATAACAATATTAGCTGTGTGCCTATATCCGTCAGACTCGCCACCGGAGACGCGTGTAAATATACTCAAAGAAAAAACAACACTGGAAGCGCGGCATCTGTTCAATATGTCCGCATGCAGACGAATATTAATCGCCCGTCAATGTTTACCGTGTGCGCGGCTCAACTGCAACGGGCGAACATTAAAAATCAGAAACATCAGGGCAGTGTAACGTGTGTGTATGTATGTGTGTACAGGTAGATATACTTGTACAGCATATTATAATATAATATTATGCATTTATGCGATGCGAAAAAAATAAAAATAAAACCTAATCGACGGCAGCGCGGTAATCTAGTTTTTATTTCGCACGAATCGCCTTGGGATCCGCGATCAACAGTAGTACCCAGTTACCCACACGACGTGATGCCTTCTGCCGATGGTTCACGGAAAAAAAAATAAAAACCACCGTTCTACATTCCCGTGTGTGTTTGATTGTTTGATTATATACGTGTATATATCGTACACGCGTGCGTCGTCGTGATGTACTCGTATTCGCGTATAATTCTCTCCTTCTCTCCCTATCCGCGTATACGTATAGAAAATGATATTATATTCGTTCTCTCCGACGCGTATCGTGTCTTCGTCTCGTTTGCGTTACCCGGGGCTAAATGTTGACGTCGAAACGAAAAAAAAATAAAATGAAAAAAGCCACAAATGTTTGCTCCCGTATAGGTACCCGCGTAGAGTCCAATCCCGGTGTTCCACGGCAGATCGCTTCGGGCTCAATATGTGCGCGTTTTTCGCCCGGCGGTTTAACCCTTCGGGAATACTCCGCACGCGACACACGCGCTGCAACATAACCGCACAACCACTGTTGTATACAACAAACGACGCGTGTATTCAATGAAATGGGGAGGAATTTTCAAATAACTGTAATCACGCTTTATTCTTACCGTATTACAGTATAGTATTAAACATACATCATGCTCGGTTTTCTGATCATACATGTTTTGTTTTGAAATTTTACAAATAATAACGAGTCGCTAATGAATACAATTTGCTACCATTCTTCGACGGCTTCGTACACTATATAGACGGTCGAATAATTACGAAGAATCCATCTGGTTGTCGGCTGCTGCGATAATACTCAGGTATAACCCTTTTCCCCATGATGATTGTATGTTACATTAGGTCTGGTGAACCTTTTTTCCCTCGATCCATGCCCAGAAGGCGTCTACGAATAAAATATATAATTACGAGGGTCAGCTGTCAATGTGAGCGCACATTGACAATCGCGTAAAATGCATATTATACATAGGTGGTACCTAAGTATAGTGCAAAACCAGTCTTTTCAACGTACTATTTTTATTACAATAGCGCGTGATTTCACGTTCAGGGAAAATACGATATATTTATGCCTGCGCCGAAATGCGTTTTACATAGACACTAAAACACAAACGTGCGCTACCGTTTATAATTCTAGATAGTCTTTAATGTACATATTAATAATTTAACAATTTCTTGAACGATAATGCATTTATTTATCGAGTCAAAATAAAAACGTAGTACTTCCACGATTGGCATTTTCTGTGCGACAACGACAGGATCGATGATTCGAAAAGACACAAGAACGGCGGGTATTATACTCAGCTTGGTGAATATATACGACGTTGCATCGCACGACCCCCTATGTAACGTGATAAGGGTGTATTGTAGCGCTCCACAGAAGTGGATTTTAGAGAAACCATTTTGGAGACGCCATCATGTTTTACCCGAGTCCCCCCTAAATTATGTTTAAATATAGAAGGTCGGAATATATGTATACGCATTACCCCCTATGTCACATATAGTATTACCTATATGCCACGATAAATACACATATATGTTATAGGTACGAAGCATTTACGTCGCGATTAGCTCGTGAAATCTGACTCTGACCTAGTCGGTGGACGTCGGGTAAACGAGAAAAGACGTTTTACATGACATCAAGTACCGCGGTAAGGATGAAGGTGGGGATCTGGTACGACACAATAGTACTTATATATATATATAGATGACAATCGGCACCGACAACGACCGATGGAGTGATAATACTACTGCGGAGGAGAAGAAATAAGAAAAACGGAAACAATGGACCTTTTTGCTCATGACAGGACAAAAGGTAGGTGGAGGAGGAATCCCCGAGGATTCTTCCGTGTGTGTATGTGTATAGCGACAGAATACGAGATAGTCTATACGAGATCTAATTACAAAAAAAGATGATGTATATTTTGTTTGGAAGATGACGATGGGGAAGGGGAGGAAAACACAATGCGGGTCATAGTTGAAACCAATTCAGCCGCGTATGTACAAAACTATCATTTTATTGTTTGTCATTGTTAGATTATAAATACATATATACATGTACATACAAATGTAAAAAAATACAACGAATCGACGGTACGCGGCGCGTTCAAAAACAATATGTAAACCATTATACTCCAAGGCGCCATTGTTTAATAGTAAACGGATTCCGAATAGAAATATAATAACAGTACATATACCTAAACGTTTTCGGAAAATCGAAAACTTTTATCGCGGCATAGTGCACATGTAAATATAATTTTTTACGTATATATATATATTATATAGTTGTGCTGCTGCTGTTGCGCGACCACGTTAAAAGGTCGCTGCCGCTGGCAGAAGGGGGTCGCCGCTACAGCGGAGCGCGTCGTCCGCAGACGTCTGGCCACCGCCCTTTTTACCTTTGAATATTTCGCATCACTTGACAACCACCACGCACAAAAGGATTCTTCGGCAGACATACTTTGTGAAAAGTGAATTCCCCGCCAAACCCAGTGTGGAATTGCGAAATCCCTCGGCGGCGAGTCAGGTCATACAACCACCACCACCGCACCGCCTAGGGATGCCATTACGATAATGGTATGCCTATATATATATATATATATATATTATATATGTACGTTGAAAAGGGAGCATTTGTGACTATATCGCCAAACAGCGTGTGCTTTTAGTTTACAGAGAAAACGACGACGACGACGACGACGATGATGATGTCGCGTGCATAGGTCGAATATGGTATATAACACACATACAATATATATATAGTATCCACATTACCATCACTGTCGTCGTCATCGCCACGGCAATAATATGCGTGGCTTACACTTATTTTGCGGGGGAAAACGATTTACTTTGGATTTTCGGAGGCTGTTTCACGACCCGAAATAAACACACTTCTGAATTTTAATGGTGAAAGGGTTAAGGAGAAATATTCAAGGAATATAACACACACGACGAGCGCACATAACTCATTTATGTAGATGCGCGCGCGTTACGTACGTACGCACGTACGTGTGCGTAGTATATGTACACACACACACAGGAGGGCAACTGTCAGACCAAGACAAATCGGACTGCCGCCGCCATTATCATAGCCTATAACCTCTCTGCCGGCCACGATTCATTTTTTTATTCTTTTTTTTTAATGCTACCTACTATTTCAAAGCGTATATATTATATTAATATTGTACGCGCAGCTGCTGCCACCGAGGCACATAGGTATACTGGTCGATGCGTGTTGCTGCGAGAATGATTAAGAGTCTAAATCCGTGCAGCGGATGGTAAACGCGGAATCCGAGTCCTATACGAACATACTATATAGGTATAGTCTACTGCTATACTAGTTTACGGTTGTATAATATTATGCACACGTCCGAAACACGTCAAAGATACAACGTCCGTCCGCAAAGACCGCGCGCGGTTCTTCCTTGACACCGCGTATCAGAACCTCGAATATTATACGTGCTATATAAGTATATATATAAGTACATATGTGTATGATTTATGTGCTCCCAATAACTTCGATATTTTGTATAGAATATGTATGCATTCATCGGT
This sequence comes from Periphyllus acericola, assembly GCA_949715065.1. Classification (NCBI taxonomy): domain Eukaryota; kingdom Metazoa; phylum Arthropoda; class Insecta; order Hemiptera; family Aphididae; genus Periphyllus; species Periphyllus acericola. The sequence goes on from OX454269.1 coordinate 26,375,645, forward strand.
TGGTACACTGTAACATATATTACAGCGCATACTGTAGCTGTGTATATGTATATAGGAAATCGAAACGAGTTAAAGACACACGCGAGTGGAAAACGTTTAAATATTAAATCGTTATAAATAATGGTACCTCTACTGTACGCTGCACTATACGTACGGAAATAATAATAATAATAATAATAATAATATGATACACGCTACGTCATATTTTACTCAATAGATTATTTTTCGTGATGAAATAGTATAAAAAGTTTTCGGCACGCTAAATCCCGCATAGGTATATAATAAGCCCAACCACCAACAGGCGCGCGCGTTTTGGCGACAGTCAAATATTATTTTCGTAAAATGTATTATATTTAATGGCGTTGCAATAAGTTTTTCGTAAACCCGAAACAATGGGCTCGTAAAAACGCGATACCGATCAGACGCGAAAATAGGACATATAAAATGTACGAAACGATCGTGTAAGTGTAATATAATAAAAAATATGACTAGCGACGTGACAAAATATCAGACTAAAACTGGTATACTGGTACTGCAGGTGCCAGGTAGAGGTACGGACATATACATTATAATGCGTTAAAAATTCGACTCTGTGAAATTAATAAAATCTCGGAGAACGTAGAACGAATTTAAAACAAACATCGCGTATAATATTATTATGTAAACCACATTTGAACGTATAAGTTAATGCCTTGTAATTATTACAAGATTGAGTCTTTGATAATATGAAAAATATTCAATTACAATACTATGTCGTAAAACGTCCAAAGTCTTGCTTACTCCGAGTGTTGTAAAATTAAGAAGGCGTACTGCGTACACAGGTATAATAATAATAATAATGCGAGAGGTGAAAATAGATCCGAATGAACCAGTGTCTTGCGGTGTATATGGGTGCATACGCAAGGTCAACGCGCGCGATCTGAACGTGATAAGGGAAAAGACGCCGGCAAAACATGGCTGCCGGTGTTTGTTTACACAAGAGCCGGTGACCATTACGATTGTATCACGCGAGCAGACGACGACGACGGAATCTCCTCGTGCGCACACGAAATTCAATTTACGGTGAAATACAATGCAGAGCAGGGTATACGTATGCAACACCACCTGGTACATTGTGATACTATAGCGCATTATTATATTGTATACATAGAGGTACGTGTAAGATGTAAATACGAGCTCGCGCGTGTACGTAGAATCGTACAATCGTGGGTTTCGGCGATATTTTGTCGAAGAGAGAAAAATATAAACGACAATACGCGTTCCGTTACCCGCCCATAGGAACATATATAGGTACGATGTACGACGAAAGATTTACACGACACAGCGTTGTGTATAATATGTTACGCAATTTTGAATTTTTTTTATTTTTCATGAACTTTTTTACAGATAGAATAATAACCTATTCTACACCGGACCAAATTTTATAACGGTTACGTGTGCAACGAGTTCTCTCGGCGGCGATATATCGAGTTATAATAATAGAGAGCAGTTTTTTATATTTTCGAGCATGATCGCTTTCTATACGGATTTTGACAAGAAAATTACGAGCTTGTAAAGAAAAGTATGTGGAAAATTATTTCGTATCACCTATACGCTGCAGCACTAGATCTCGCTTTTCGTTTTGTTTATGGCCTGTACAGGACCTAAATAATATTATGAAAACACGCGACGGTGGCAGTGGTTAATTATTTCCTGTGTGCGCACGACGAGGTGGACCTCATCATTGCGGTGGTGGTAACTGGTAGTGGTGGTTATATGTTATAGGAGATCGAAAAACATTATCTCACGTGGCCGACCGAAATCGTGGTATAATAATTTATTGGCAAGCGCGCGCGCGTCGTCGTCGTCCTGTGCCCGCGTCGTATCATTATCTCCGATAAACGTTAATCAAATTTTGACGCACGCAGAGGAAAGTATAAAAAAAATGTTTCCCCATACACACATTCGGTAAAAAAAATAAAATAAAAAACAACTGATTTATTACTCTTCGTTTACAGTGTCCACACACAAAAACCCATTCTGTACCGGCGTGGGTTTCCTCGGGATATTCTTTTTCGTATAATAAAATTATTGGGTCCAAACGCGTATATACAGTTTCTGGCAGCTCTGAATATTTTTGATAACATTATGTCCGACATGAATAATTTATTTATATTGATCCGGAAGATCGCCCTAAGCTTTTCATCCCCACCAGCGTCCGATTAACTGACAAAGTATTTATTACGTCAATCAGTTTTTAAAATGTTAAGCACTTATATTTTGATTTGTGTGTTTATGCATTTGAGAGTATGTGTGTGAAAAATATTCTCCGTGAATAAAATAAGTATTTAAATAAAGTCGACTAAACAATACATAAAAAATAAATACAATCCAATAGGATTATCTATTATAATAATTTAATATGCAACCAATAATATTTTAATTTGTTATTAAATAAAAGGGGACTAATAAAGATTCCATAAAACGTAAAGATGTTATCTACGTAATACATAATTATGGCAAAATCTATTTCAAACTTAACAAACCATATTCGAATTCATTTCAATAAAAAAAAAAACCACAATTATTCATACTGCAATAACAATAAAATCACACCATTCGATGAAATGTATAAAAATTAACAGAACTCCATGTGTTAGGGACGCGATCGAAATGTTATTTCTGGCTTATAAATACGACTGCAGTCGAACATTGTTTTACTCGTAAAAATTAAAGTAAGAACCGTGTGGGCGCGGCGTTAGGTTTTTGAGAGTCTTTTAGGAATTCCGAAACGGTCGCGTCCATTGTGCATGTAAATCGATTCATTATACTCGGTTACCGATAATGGTGATGACCAAGACGCGCGTGGTCACAAGAAGTCTCCAGCGTGAATCGCGCGTACATAATCCATTATGGTCGGCCGACGCGCGTCGAAGATAAGTACGCACACCAGACCCTGATTATAGCAAGTACTGAGGTGAACCTACACGTAAACGGCATAACCCGGGCGGAAAATGGCGTTAATTATGCTTGGCAACTATAATGAAGAAGTATTGGGAAAAATTTCAAAGAAATATCAACATGGAAAGCATTATCGATTGGCCATGTATACTATGAGACATGATACATTTGCTTAAAATAATTATAGAAAATAATGGCAGAAGGTAAAAACACAGAACAACACCAGGATTCAAAAATATCCAACGAGCATTGATGTAAAATTAATACGATACATACAAAGAAATAAAAAAGAAGACATAAGTAACTTAGAAAAATGGGAAATAGCTGCAAGACAATTTTAAGATTGAAAACTAGGAAAAAATCATTAAGAGCAAACACGGGTATACTTATACAAAGAGTAGTATCTTAAATGCACACAGAAGAAAGACCAAAATAAAAGAAAGAAATTATAAACAAACAAACAAACAAGAAGGGAGAAAACACATACGAGTATACACTAAGAAAGCTTCTTTTCGGACCTGTAAGTAGGTGTCAATACGCGTCGAAAGTGTATTAATTTTCTTCGAGTATCTCGACTTTGTACATATAATTACGATCATGAAACAAGATTTCATCGTCACCGTTCTGTTGTTTTTCACAAACGACTGATGTCAAGACTGATAAACGCGAGATTAATTCCACAGATTAATTATGAAAATTATCTACATTTCAGTATATTATGTATGATAGATATATAATGCTATGCCGCTTTTTAATTTGCTGTACTCGCAAAAATTCTGGCAAAAATGATACCATTGTCTGTGCTCAATATATACAGATAGAAAATACCCGAATAAAAAACAACGCAAAGCAAAAAAAACAACATAATTGAGATGTCAAAAAAACCTTTACTACATATTATACTATTGATCTTTTGATGTAATATAACAAATTAATTAAAACGTTCTCGTCCGTAAACGCGATCTATCAGATGAAATTTCTCCATTATTACAAATTATAATAGTGATTTTCGATGACACTTTGTTCGTGAAATACATGTTCGTAAAATCAAATAAGTAGGTAAATATACCTAAACAAATATTACAAGATCTATATAAATATTAACAGAATACAGATGTATATATGAGTACTATTCTTATACGGTAGAAAACGTTTATAAGATTTTGAACAATACGCGCCATTAAACCATAAATCTACAGACTAAAAAAACATAAAATGTCCGTTTGATGTTTGATAATTACGTATCCGAGACCATACGAGTATTGTGCGCTCTAGATGTATGCCAAAAATCCAATATTTTTTAAACGCAGTTTTTTGTATGACATTAACCACAAATCATAATAATTTGTATAAACAAGGGCGTTAAAGAATTATATATTGTATACAAGATAAGATCTGCGATGAGCTAGCTGCTACTTACTACTTACTACTACTACTACTACAACAATAATACAAATAAAAATACAAATACAATAATACTATATTATTAGAGCTATTACTCTCGGTATTTTTTTCCATGCACTTTAAATTAAAAATGTACACATAGATATACATTTTCAAGTAAATATTTTTTTCTAAATTTTGGTCTTGCTATATTTTATTTTGAAGGTTTGACGTTGTACATACATATACAAACATAAATGTAAACACAATACGTTTTAAAAGTAATTTGTATTCGATTTTTTTACAAAACATAATTTTTGTAACGGTATCATACATATTTGAAATAAACGAAATAATAAGACACTTTTCCGTCTAAATACAACGCAATTACAGAATTGATGACAATGAGACTAACTAAGAGGCTAACCTAATGATATAAATATATCCTTAGAGTATAGTGCATCAAGTGACAAGGAATAGTTTTCATTAAGTTTTTCATCGTATACGTCCCAAACATTTATTTTTAAAATACTTAAAATTAGGTGAATTGTCAAGCATAATGAACCTGCGTGGTAATTGTGAATCGATTTGACATGCATATTTTTTGTTCCCCGTGGTTAGTGCGAGGTGTTTGAATATAAAACGTTAAAATACTATATATGTGACAAGAATAAAATTAAGGATTCAAAAATAATTCCCCATCATGCGGTATTACGTCGGATTATTGTCCCGTGAATCGGTTGGAATTTTCACTGATATTAAAAAAAAATTAAATGTATAAAATACAATTGATAAATATCCCATCCATTAAATTAATTTATGCTTTATAGGATTTCTACCAAATCATAAAATAAAACTTAGATGAAATAATTAAACTTCATTTTGACAACCAATATAAATTAGTTTTATTCATCGGAAGTAGGTTACGAGACATTATTAATGGAACTAATGAAATTCAAAGTTGGAGAAATGAATGTGATATTTTAATTAAAACACAGAAAAGTTTGTATTGAACACAAATTAAAATTTTTTCAAAAAACTTCATTTTTTTTTTTTTATTAAGCCTTTAGTAGAAACTATTTAGCTCAATTATTTGCCATGTTTTATTAAATACACGTCTATGATAACTCAAACACTATATAAATTACAATATAATTTAATTTTTTACTGTAAAATAATATCGATTTTAGTCTAATATTATGAGACTTACGAATTTCAGGATTTTCATGAAAATTACTCCTAAATCACGGAATGAAGATTTTTCTTGTAGGGAGATACCTATTTTAAGTAAACTCAATTTTGTTTTTAATACAGTTATAACATATTTTCATATACTTAGATGCATTAAGTTTTAATCCATTGACCACAAGCCATTTTCCAAATCTATCAACATTTTATTGCATTTTCACGCAGTCATCTATTGATTTTAAAGTGGCATAAATCCTTAGGTCTTCGGTGGACAATTGATTTTAACGGAACTCAGCGCATAGTCAACGTCCATAATAAATGTGAAAAAAAGTAACGAGGAGAAGTGTCCCCCCTGGGGAGCACCAGGTGCGGCAGAAAATTGATCAGAATACCTGCATTTACTTAACTATATTTTGTTTTACAAGGAATACTCGTATGAATTACTGACCTTGTGCAAACATCCGGCACGGCACTGTGCTACCGTGAGCGGCGATGCTTTCATCAAGTCCTCGTCGGTGACGACCAAGTCTTGCACCGCCGAGACCGTGGTCGTTCCGCGGAAGATCAGCAGCAGGGGCACCACGAAGGCTGCTACGCGAGCCAGTGGTAATCCTCGTGATACGGTCATCGTTGACGACTCGAACACCGTGGGAACGCGCGGAAAACGAGTTCGAGAAATCGGATTAATATATGGGGGTGAGAAAAAGCCTCCGGAAAAAAGTTCGCGGCCGAAAATCGCGCGAAAAAACCGTATTAATTTACCGTTGGCGCGCGCGACGACAGCAGACGACGACGAGAAAATGATAAATCGGTTCTACACCAGAAACGTTTACGGTGGCGATGTGGTGCGCTTCTCGCGAATTATCAACAATATTTTCACTCCTCGTAACGGATTCCGCGGATATAAATTTTTTCTACGATCATTTACGCACGTCGGAAACTCTCTGAAGAAAAAAAAACGAACGAGACCGCGACGCGATTATAGACACGACAACGTGACGACTTGCCGAACAAACAGCGACTGACTGGACCACGATAACGAGTAACGACTCGTCGGCGGGACCGGCCCGTCGGTCCCGCGAGCCGCCGTTCGACCGAGACGGCCGCTTGAGCGCAGCACCAGTCGATGCATGCGGTGTGCCGATGCCGTCGCCACCGACAGCGGAAGAGGCACATCGGTCGTATTTAATTTTAATTAAAATCAAAATATGATATTACACTCGCGTAGGTGAGCGATTTGCATCGCGACTTTTTCATCGTACGAAAACAGTCTCCGCCGTTTTTCATAGTTAAATTTAAGTACCCAGCATCAATCCTCGAATTTCGAAACGAATAAACGTCAAGGTAGGTAGAAAAATCTGTTGTATTTTGCAAAATAAAAAAAAAATTCAAAAAATCAAAAAACTCTGCTCGGAAAGCTCATATCTATCATATCTATATCTATCTATATCTATCTCTATCTATATCGTCCAGAAATTATTAATTTGAGTACTTATACATAAGTATGTACATAATGTATAATTATATAACCTGTATTAGAAAATATGTATTTGTAAAGCCCATAGATATATATTATATACTAATACTAGATAGCCGTCTTCTCGTTATCAGTGAAACACGTCGCCATATGCAAAGAAGACACTCGATAAACAAACGTTATCAGATACATGGGCTAAATTATCACCTATTGGACACCGACAATATGAAATATTGTTCAAATAAAATATTTTAAATTATCGCTGGTAAATTAAATTATTATTTAGGCTTGAACCTTATATTTGATTGATATAAAACTTATTACTTAATTATAAGACGGAGAATTCTCATTTTTATATAATAATAATAGAATAAAAATAAATGTATTATATTGATAACGTTTGTTTACCGACTGTCTTCTTTGCATATGGCGTCGTGTTTCAGCTCATTTTGTAGTGGTGTATTCGAAGACGGCTATCTATAATATTAGTATTAGTATATATCTATGGTAAAGCCATACTAATATCTATTTTTAACTTTATTTTATAAGACATACAAACAGTAAATATTTTTACAATAGCATGCATGAGAACACTGAAACACAGACCACATGATAAAAACAGGCACCATAAATGGCGACATTTCATTAAATTATTAAATTAATAATGATGAATGAATCATAATATTTTATATTCTAAATGCGTATATAGAAACGAAGCATTTCACCTATATGAAATATATGATAAAACTAAATATGCAGTACTATAAAATTATTCTACCCTATTAAGTATAAAAAAAATACAGATTAAATTAATATAATAATAAACAATAATTAGATAAAGTGCCAATTTTTATGAATTTCCATAATATATTTATTCTTATTATCTTGTAATCCAAGTTTTATAGGTAGAGGAGGGCGTAAAAGCAAAAATTACAAAAATGGCTCTCTTAAAAAAAATCGGAAAATCAATTTCATGAGGAGGATCTGTTAATGCGATAACAGATCATTTAAGATTTTCTTGTATATTATGCAAGGCACTCACAATAAAATATGTTCTTTGATATTCAAATACAATATTAATGAATATTAGTCAATGCAATCAGACTTCTATGTAGCACCCCTATTGTAGGCTCAAATAGTAAGAGCCTTTTTTCACGCTAGTTTGTGGAACAATCCTAGACTTTTTATAAAAAAATTTTAAGTGATGGTGCTGCAGAAATTGCTGAACCCCCTCACCCCTAAACATTTTTTAATTTCCCCATTCGTTTGTGCTAGGTTTTGTGCTGGTTTGAGTTTACTACAATAACGCAGAAAATCGGGTACCACGCAATCAATATTCCTTCCATTTCACAAAGATTATAAACAAAAAGTATGAAATAATAAATTACATTAAAATTTAAAATATCAAAAAAATTTTAAATGCAAATTGCAATGATAACGACAAATAAAGAACCGTGTATTACCACCGTGAAATGTTTGGGGACCGTGTTGACGTGTGTATTTAGAACACGTACACGAGAACGTGTAGTGGAAACCCACCTAAAGTCCCGGACTCCCGGTTACCGCACTCTGTTCTTACCATAGATATCTATAATACTAGATAGCCGTCTTCGAATACACCACTACAAAATGAGCTGAAACACGACGCCATATGCAAAGAAGACACTCGGTAAACAAACGTTATCAATATTAGACTATTATCAATATAATACATTTATTTTTATTATATTATTATTATAAAAAAATGAGAATTCTCCGTCTTATAATTAAGTAATAAGTTTTATATCAATCAAATATAAGGTTCAAGCCTAAGTAATAATTTAATATATTTTATTTGAACAATATTTCATATTGTCGGTGTCCAATAGGTGATCATTTAGTCCATGTATCTGATAACGTTTGTTTATCGAGTGTCTTCTTTGCATATGGCGACGTGTTTCACTGATAACGAGAAGACGGCTATCTACTATTAGTATATATATCTATGGTTCTTACAACCTCCGGTTAGGCCACGTATAGCTAACCCGAAGTTTTACCGTAAGTGGTTTCCAAAACCACAGCAGATGACTGAATTTAATTATTGTGCGCATTATTATTATATTTGATTATTATATAATGTGTGTGTGTTGGGCGGCAGGTGGTGTACCGGAATAGCCGGTGACCGTGTAACATGCAACGCGACGACGGAGTTTTTTGTAGCCGTTAACGAGCGGCAACAATTATATTATCACGGGTTTTTAAATTCGAAGAATTCTATAAATAATATATTTTACATATAATATAACCAGTGAAACCGTCGCTGATAATATTGGTTATTTTATCGTCGTGTGTGCAGATGGCTTCATCGATAATCATCTAAAATTCTAAAATATATTATATAATAAAAAATATATAATACATTGTAAATATATATATATAGCCATATAAGTATAGGCTAAATCCCGGGCTCCTCGACACCCAGTCCGCCCCTGTTGATAGGTAAAACACGTTCGATCAAAATGTAAGAGGTCTAACTACGAAGTGAAAGAAATCTTATAAACATTTTTTAAAACAAAAAGTCTCGTTCAATCTATTTCACGTCAAAGCCACTTCACATTTTTCCGGTTTTTAAATCTTGCCACTTAAAAAAGGGCACTATATTGCGGCTTGTGCTCACGAAAAAAAAATCCTCCCACGATATTATTCATCTTAATATAATATAATATGCATGTTGACATTGCCAAGACGAAACAACAGTAGTCTGCGTTACGCAACGATGAGTGTACCCCTTTGACGAAATAATCGTTATAACCGTAGAATACATAGCATTGAAAACCGATTTCATCCCGTGGTAGGAGAGAACCGCGAATAACCAGATAGGTGAAATATACGCACGCAGCGCACTCACACATTATTATGCCTAAGACGATTTTACCGAACTATCCAGAACAGATATTCTGACAATGACAAGTGAATAAAATTTACGAGAAAAAAAAACATGTGTGAGCGTAATAATATACCGCATGCGGATGGACGGAGGAAAACGAATTTGAATTGCACGCGCATATACGCGCTTATAATATACCGGCCGTCACATGCAACTCGAACCGTCGAATGATAGTCGGCGTAATGTTATGACATAAACGATGATAAACGCATGGGAAATATCGAGAAAGTGTGAAGAAAAATCGCGCAAACTGTGTGAATTTAAACGTCATAAGCGCGATTATGTTATTATTTATTTTTCGAACTACGGTCGCGCAAACTGCGCGTGTTGTGAGCACAGTACGACTTGGTCCGAAAACTGCCTCGTATAGAGCGGATATACACGCGCACGCTATTAGTATATGCCGGTGTTGTCCGACCTTTTTTATTCCACGTCTCCCTTGTAGATTTTGAGGAAATATCTCTTCCCCCACACCAATATATTAATTTTTTTTTATAAATAATAACGATAATAGTCGGAAATAAGAAAATAATACAGAGGCGCTATGCATATTAAGTTGAAGTTATGTACTCGTAATAATATCGTGAAAATGATACGTTCGTGAATTAATTTAAATTAATTGTATTTCTTTTATCAAATACTTATATTACAATATGATATGAATATTCATTTAACGAGGCTGTCGATAGAAATCGCTTTCACGCAGTTATAATTAAAACACCTATTATCAACCGTATACGCGCATACATATATGACTGTGTATATGTCTGTACCACCTACGAGTTATTCCACAATGATATCGGTTGATTATCAAACGCATTTACGTATTATAGTTGTACTCGTTCGTATCGTAAATATTATTTTTACTAGAACGTTATTTGGGTTGCACATTTAATGATAATTACTATTAGTATTCGTTTAGTTTCTTTAAGTAGAGTAAACCAAGTGATTTTCATACGAATTCATTAGAAATACAAATCGATTAGCTCTAGGCTCTAGCTGCTGAATCGAATTGAAACAGTTTTTAAAAATGTTTTTTAAAGGTAAAAAATATACCTATCTTATATTGCGATATTTTACAACATTGAATTTCTATATAGATTATCCTCTATTTATAGATAATCTTCAAAATTAAATTCAAACATATGATTTTCAAATTTAAAACGAACTGTTAAAATAAAATACTCTGTAGATTTTATATCATATTAAATATGCCGACGTCATATTTATGGAAAAAATATACACATTATCCGAAACAACCAACAACGCAATAGAAATAGGTTAAAAATATAAAAAACAATCCATTGCTTTTAATTATATACACCATTTACATGAGTAATGTAATTTTAATGTTTCCGAAAATATTTTCAAGTATCAAATTATTTTGGCTTTGGGCGGAACTCGTGTCACATTCAGTCCTACTGGTCATAACCTTTTCAATGCGCTAAAAACTTTGGCAATCTTAATACAATACTAATGCGCATTTCATAAGTTCTAATTACCTACCACAAGAGTCATTTTCGAGTATATGTAAAATAATAAATTGTTTTATAATTGAAACTTCTTACCCTTAGGGTTAAAAAAGGGTAGCAATTCAATGTTTGCATTTGTGTGACTGACCGACTGATTGTTGTTTGTTACTCATCGACAAAATAAATATTATATAAGGTACTTCCCGTTCATGATAATGTATATAAATTGTCATGATAATGTAATTTGGTTTACATTTCAACATGATAACTCGCCCTTTTCTCGTAAAAAGTGTAACATTTTTTTTTTGGTTTAGGGTAGCCATGATATTTTTACGAGATTATGATGAAAAAAATTATAGTACTTATATATAGTTTAAATTTGAATTATAAGCTGGTACAACCCTATCCCTAATCATTGACTCTCCTTGGACACTGATAAGTAAATAAATTATCAGTTATACCAAAATAGAAAAAAATTCAAATTGTATTCGACTTTATATAAAAAATAAAATGTTAAGTTTATTTCTTTTTTTATATTATTTATTTTTAAATACAAAGTTTCCATAGGAGTACAAAATATTATACGTAGGATTTTGCTCCCAGGATTAAGGGAAGGTGGTTCAAATGCATTAACTCCTGCACCACCCTTCAGCACGTCCTTGTCAAAATTGTAAAATGTACCAAAACTTTATAAAGACCAATGTTGAAGTTTTTAATTTTTTTTTTTCACAGCTTTACGAAATATATTATTTTCTTGCAGAACAATAGTTTACTACGATTACTGTAATAATAGTATCATACTCAATATTTATTATGCTCATGTAGATATAGTAAGAACATTTATTATGAATTAAAGTTGCGAATCTGTAATTAATCTGTAATAATTCTAACCATTAACTAGTACAATTATTTATGATTAATCAAACAGTAAGTGTATAAATAATTGTTCGTATAGAATCTATTATCTACTATAGATCAAAAATAATTTTTATAGAAAATACTATCTTCCTATGGAACGATGTAACATGTGCATTGTGCACGGTAATATTATATTCTCGTTTCGTTACAAAAGCAAGTGTGATAATAATAATAATTTGTAATATACATACGGTAAAGCTTAAAATCTGTGTATCGTGATAATGTAAATAAAACAATAATATTATAATCCGCGAACCTAGGCGTTAGGAATTCGACGAAATACTCCGTACAATATACTATAACATACAAATAATTATGGCGCGTTCTCTACGTGTGTGCGTTCTATACCTGACGAACAACGCGCACACCACGGTGCAGTATTTTACATTGTGCTGTAATAATAATTATAAAAATAACAATAGCAGTATTAAAGCTGCAGATACGCGGACTGTACGTATTATCATGGCAGACAGAAATATTTTAAATGGCATATTGATAATGAACCTAATAACGTGTATGTGATTAAAAAATAGGTGCACTGCAAATACATATTATAACAGTATACAATGTGCGTGATATAATATAGCTACATAATAACCTCAGCGCACGCGGTGGCGAGTTCAAAAAGTCGGAGGGGAAAACAAAACGAAATGTACAAAATATAAAAGAACCAAGTCGTTAAATTCACACTGCGTCGTGGCTGTCAATTTCGATTTGTATTGTGGCGAAAACAAAACCGTTTTCTAAGGTTCATAATGTAATTCTATGTATATACACCTTATACGTCGGCGAAAATCCTGCACAGCGCATATGGATGCACGAAATACGTGGTAATACGTTATACGTTTGCGTCGGTGTAAGATGCGTTATAGCAGAGAACAAACGTTTAAAATTTAAATCATTCGCACGTGTACAAAAATTAATTGAGCTACAAATATTCGTATTTACGTGATTACGCGTACAGTTAAAATTAATCATTTATTGTCGCATAAACATATTTATTATACAACATATACAATCATAATAACATGTGCATCATATATGGTTTTTTTGGTTCGTATTTTAGCTGTAAGATATTAGTGGTTTTGAAGATCCTTTAATCGACGTTTTTTTTCTTAAGGACATTTCAAATTTATTTCAGCGTATTAGAACAAAACCAACACTACATTATATGACAAGAAATCAAAAAAAAGTGAACATAATATAAGAAAACAATTTTTATAATTCATTAAATCGGAATAATTTTTCTGAAACTCTGAATCGACCAATAATTAAAAGTTTGAAAGTATAAAATTCGGCTCTAAACCTTTTATTGAGTTCAACATTTCCATATTTGTTTAATCGATCGCTCTAATCGGCAGGCACTGAAAATATTATTATCTAATTTATAAATACTGTAGTTGTAAATCATTCCTGTTCTCGATTGGAAAGTTGCTCTGATTTTTTGGCATAATCGGAAAAGAACAATAGTCGTGTCAATTTGACTCGTGAACCATTAAGGTGATCGCGGTAATATAATATAGTGACGTGGAACACGGTTTCCTTCAAAAATTTCCCCAAGAATGTTTAAAAAAAATCATAATAATAACACATCTTAAGCAACGACTTCGCACCGGTGAACGGCATATGCCATATGGGATCCAAACCACGACGGCAAAACGATTTTTTTTGTTTACTATAATTTCTATAATTCGTACGAAAATTTGAACGTAATATACGAGGAAAAATATACACAATCCGACTTCAGAGAGCTGCAACATATGAAAGTGAAAATTATTACGATCAACCTATCTAAGTTCATATGATTGATTTTACATATATTTTGCAACCATATAGGATAATACAGTGATACATAGATAGTGCGATAGTACAGCTATAGAAAATATATCTGAAAAGGGCTAGTAGAAATAAATTATTCAAATTCAACTTGGGAGGTAAGGATCAAATTGTAAAAACCAACTTCCCAATTACGATTTACGGATAATTATACAGATTTTTTAAACTATGGGTGGTACAAAAAATACATAGAACAGAAAGACGGCTCCTAGAGTGTCAAAGACCAACTGATATGTTTTAGAAACTTACTAGTTACTTACAATTAAGCTTTTTAACTTGCGATTTACTGGAACACACACATCGTGGACCGGGTCCACGCGGAACTATAGTCTTATTATAGAGATCCGTATCGACGTGGATGTGCGCGTACCCGTAATATATCACTACTTATAATACACGGTTAATGCCGGTAGGTTCGGTTAGAATCGACCAAAATCACACCATAATTATCAATATTTAAATAATATATGTATAATGTATCCGTGCAAGTCTTATAAATCGACCGTCATGTGATTTATGCGATTGTCTGTCGTCGTTGGCCGCCAGCTATATATGGACCATAAGGTTAGATTTTTCTCTGTCTCTCTATGCTTTGATATCATAGGTAGTCTTGTTTTTTTTTTTTTTTTTGTGCGCGCACCGTTATTCCCATACTGGCTAACAAGTATCTGAACGCGCGACCGGTCGAAAATAAATAAATTTTAAAAACAATTTTAACCAATGGTTTCGTAGCCAAAATAAAATCGGACTGCAATCACCGTGATACGTTTTAAATGTGATATAATATAGCCAGCGCTGTATTCAGAGATTTGACGCCTATTGGCTACTATTGTTTTAGCGTCCCTTCCTACACTTTTAATCCACATTGACTCATCATCACCCTAAGACTCACTTTGAAAAATAATTGTAATATCGCACTACAACTAAGTAATCTATATTAGATACTGAGTGATACAAGTTTTTTCATAATGTTTTTTTTTGTGTCTGTGTAAACGGTTTCGGCCAGAAGGATTACTCAGAAGGAAATTTTGTCTAGTTGGTACTTAGGCAGGTCATTTTTTGAATTTCTCAACAGTTTTCCAATGAATTCAGAGAAACACCAAAAAAGTGTAAAAAACTTCAACCAAGATCGAGAATCGAACCCTGAACCGTCTAGTATTTTCGTCATTATTCACTTTTTTATTTTTCATAGATATAAGATTTTTTATAAAATCTTCTTTATTTTGTTGTTATTCTATAAATATTGATCGTAGATACTCAAAACATACATAAATTATAATATGGATGTAGGAATATTATGTCGATAATTATGTCATTTAATAGAAAACTCATAATTTTCGAAAGATTTTTTTTCTTTCAAAATTTAGTACACCAAAAGTTCAACCCATCTTACTAAAAAAAATAGGTTCTACTAATTATGTCGACCCCTATAGAAATATAAACTGATCCAACTGACAAACCCAACTCTTTCACTCAGAATCGTTTTTTCGAGAACTACGGTACATTGTATGGTTTCAAGTTAAATAAACTTCAAAAACCCCATATGCCTATATCTCACCCAACTATGAAGTCTCCTCCGACCTAGGAGTATTGTCCGTTTTTAATGTTGAAAATGATCTTTCTGGAGTACAATTTGAAGCCGGTATAAAAAAAAGCGCGAGTAGATAACATTTTCGACATTAGGTTTCAATTATAATTGTAAATATTTACTGATAAATACACCGTGATACCTATGAAAAATGATTTGAAAATTACTAGACCGGCATAAAAAAAAATTAATAAACAATAGTTAATATAGTTATGCACCATAATTATTTTCGGCGCCCAGGAATGAGCGCCCCGGGCAATTGCCCACCCGGTCCACTACCTATAAATACGGCCCTGATAATAGCGGTGCAGCCAGACGTAATTCGTTTCAAAATTACATATATTTTATTTATTCTCTTCTAAACGGCGCGAATTATTGATGTATTACAATATACATACACACTTTATTCGTGCGTTGTCGCGTCGATCGGGTGTACTAAAAATACATCGTACGAAATAACTTATACTTACGTGATAATATGTTGAAGTACTGAGTTGATTTAAAGTCAAGTGTTATAACTTATAATTTAATTGGATTATCTCGATTGATCTCATATCGACTCGTAAACCATTTAAAACTTTGCCACTCATGTGCGAAATTGTTTCAAATACCTAATCAGATGTTCAACTATAATTACTATTGCTAAAAATCTCGATATTATAATTACCTAATTATAAATTGCGCAATTGTAACGCGTACTATACTTATTACGCTGTGTATATAACTGCAGCTCATTCGTCATGCATTATACTACCGATTATATTCAATGTAAAATACAATTTGAATGCAAGCCAAAAATAGAAAACAATTAAACTCGACTATCCGTTTTTTTTTATTCGTATTATTTATACCAAAAGAAAAAAATCAATAAATCCTTTTTTTTTTTTTGGCCGCCCACGTCGTATACGGCTGGATTTATGTCGCTACTATCTTCTCGTCGCGCACAGCCGAGTACAAAACGTAATTCGTGTCCGTTCGACACTTCAGTCACTATACACGTCATACGTAGTGCGTGACGCGGTGTACGTCTCAACAGCAAAAATGTACCTGTATAATATATATTATATTAATGTCGACTGCATCGGCGTACGTCTTGTAGACGCCACCTAACCGTATGCGTCAACAGCCATTGGCGAATAACGATACGATAACAATTCGACGCGATTATACGCGTATTATATGCACATCGGGATAGCACATTTGACGTTTCGCGAAGACAAAACAGGGGTATGAAATCGATCGGAAAATATTCAATTAAGCGCGATATCGATCATAATATTTTGGCGCGGTATTCGCACCGTATAATATGTTATACGTACCAGAGAGCGTCATTTACGCGAAATCGGTTGTGCGCGGGTGAACGCGATGGGGTCGTCGGTGTTTAAAATTCTCGACCAGCCGTCCCGAAGACGTATCGAGGGGTAGGGGTTATTTTCCCCGATCTAAAGCTGGATTAGGGGTTGTCGCGATATCTCCTCCGAATTCTTAATTTAGACCCGCATTCTTCGTCGATCCAATTATGTGTATATATATATGTGCGTTGTGCGCGCGTGTGCGGAGGCGTGTGAAAATAGTCCCTTACATACTATTATACTTATATGGTTGGGGTGAAAGTCCGCCGCCGGGCCCCGTCGATTCGTATTACCCGCTGTCGTTTCTCTCATGTGAAAAACCTTCGCCGCCACGGCCAATAGCGTAGAAAACGATCGACCACGTTATTTGGGGTCGCTGCGAAAGGGTTCTTTTCCGCGGCGGTGATACGCGGGTGGGTCACTGTTCGAAGTTCGCATACGGAATAAGTTCGTTTACCATTGCGGTTCTGTTGGGAAACTCCATCGCATCGTACGTCGTAGATATGTAGAAGCAGATAACACAGTGTGCGCGTCACCTGACCGCAAGAATTTCATTTTAAACGGCTGCCACAGCTGCCGCCGGATAATATCACGCCCCGAGTTGACTTGCTAGTTTGTAAATTCACGACCGTCGCGGTTGCCGTAGGTACCTACATCTGATCGGAACACGTATATATGTTTGGCTTTCGAAGACGACCGTTTTAAATGCGTATAAAATGGCATATCCAGGGAGAAGTGAGGGGCTGTTACCTCTCTGCCCCAGCAATTTCAGGAAATCTTACTTTAAATATTATACAGGGTGGGTCACGGGAATAGGGCTAAAAGTAGTTGGTTTTTTCTCGACGTAGGCTGAGTGTGAGTAAGTCGGAAAGGTCTCATTCGATCCGTTAGATAATGCCATTTAGTTTCCACAATGGAGCAGTGGAGTGTCGTTCACCGTGTGTTCGCGTACGACTCATTTGTCAAAAACAACGAATCGGTAGTGAAAGTACAGCGTGCATTCAGAATTAATTACAAATTACAACTAGAATAATTACAAATAAAAGCCACCCGGCCCCGTACGTACTGTAACAACTCCCGAAAATACGGAAAGGGTAAGAACCGCTGTTCTCCAAAGTCCACGACGCTCGGTGCGCAAACAAGCTCAGGCTTTACAAATTAATCGTTCATTTCACGTTCTGGAGATATGCATTGGCCTCCTAGGTCACCTGACTTGACGGTGTGCGATATTTTCCTTTGGGGTTATCTGAAGTCACGTGTTTACGAGTCAAAACCACGTACATTAGACGAACTTAAGGTTGCAATAAAAACGGAAATTGCATTAATAGACGAAAACTTGCTTCAACGCGTTTACTCAAATTTGTTGGACCGACTTTCTTCGTGCTACGAACTAAATGGACGTCATATGCTCGATGTTTTTTTCAAAACATAAAATGGCACTTATTTGAATATGATAAAATATTAATAAAATAATTGTACGTCTAAAACATCATGAGTTATATCCATTTGTTTTTGTCCCTATTCCCGTGAACCACCTATATCTTAATATTAAACAATATCAAATTCATAGGTGACAAATACACTGTTACCAAAACATGATTTTTTGTTTAATACAGTATTTTTTGAAATATTTATTTTGCGATTTTATTAGTGCGATTATGGTTATTTTGTAATGTAACTAATCAGCCCTCCAGCTCACTCCATCCTTAAACAATTCTTAGTACGTCACTGAGGGGTACATCCTGTACATGGGACAAACGTAATAACTCCGGAACATATAGGTGATACCGTACGGTGTTTTCATAACTTTATTACAAAACATGATTTTATTGCCTTAAGACTTAAACACAGTTTTTTTTTTTTAGATTCTGGGTGAAGCAAGGAATGTATTGGTTTTATCACGGTATGTGTCTGGTTTTTTTCTTGTGGCTGTGTACACGATTTTTATCAGAAGTAGTGCTCCGATGTATACAAAAACATGGTCATTATCTGATAGGAAATTTCGTCTTGTTGGTACTCTGAGGAGGTTATTTTTTTAATTTCTCAATAGTTTACGGAATAATTGAGAAAAATTTGCAAAAAAATTCAACCAAGATCGAGAATCGACTTGTTTCTGTTTCATGGATGCAAAATTTTTCAAATGTCACAAACACATTTTATAAGTATTAAAAAAGGAAATTTTAACGAATTTTGATCACACAATATTAATTATTTCAAAAAATGATTGGTTATAATTCTATAAACGTCAATCATAACATCGTAACAAATACATACAGAGTACTTATATATTAGCATTTAACAGAAATTTCATAATTTTCGAAATATTTTTTATTTTTGCTTACGTTTCAATTCAACTTACGTTATTCAGCAATCTGGTTGCTACTACTTTAGAAATATAATCCGATCCGCTCCACCGGAATTTCACCCGGAATCGTTTTTTTCGCCAGTAACGGGCAATAGTTGCAACATTGGTTTCAAGTTCAAAAGACCAACGTCATTCGCCCGGCCTAAGAGTTTCGCCCACTTTTACGATTGTACGCGATGATTTATTTTTCCACAACGATTTGTGTCAAAGCGTGTATATATATTATATATAAGTATTTACAAAAATGCACGCGTGACGTGGTAGGTACAATTGTCTACGCTTTCGTGGAAACGGGTTTACGCGCGTAAATTGGTAGGTATATTATGCTAAAGTGAAATAATATTGTTTGTACCGACAGCGGCTAGTGGTTTTCGAACACTGCGAGCTCTGCAGGTTCCGGCGGTTGCGCGTAGCATTATTATTATCATAAAAATTATATACACAATAATATACGTAGACGAGCGAAATCCCTCGAAATTGTCCATAATCCAACGCTAATGTTTGACGCTATTATTATTTTTATTGTTATTATTATTATTATTATTATTACTATCCGCGGACCGGCTTGTACACCGTTGAAATGATATGACGAGTGACGACGGATGTTTGTACAAATCGGGCTACGGCCTGGCACCACACCGTATGTATATAATACGAGTATTGTAGTACGCAGTGGCGTTTCCTGACTTTCGGCGTCAGCCGTTAATGTGTGATTCATTAAGAAAACCCCCTTTATAGAAAACAAATTCTTATAAACTATTAACATATTATTAAGATTATTTATTTTACATACTTTTAAATTTTTAAAAACATAAAATATCTATAAACTAAATATCAATTTTAAAAATTAAATAAAATACAAAACTTTTTTGTGCAAATGGATAAACTTCTAAAATGATTTTTACTTGAATTCAAATTCTACTCCTCGCTGTATTTAATTAAAATCATTAACCCAATAAACTGATGCACATAAATGGAAAATACTATACAGGATACTGGATAGGCAACCCGTAACAAACTATTTGAGTTGTGGCTAGACGTTAATTCCATTTTCAACGACTTGGTTTAGTCATTGATTAAACATACATGTTTAATCAATGGTTTAGTATACACATTGCACCGAAGTTAGCCGACAATATCACGACAAATTACGATTATAGAATTTTAGAGACCACGAGTCGTTGATCAAAAAATTAACGTCCTACACAACATAATACCTGTATATTTCGTTATCTTATCGACCGCCGTCGTAGCTGCAAGTGCTACAACTGTCGGTACACGGTCGACTCGGTCGAGTTAAAAATAGTTTATTAGTTGATTATTATTTTATTTATAGACAATAAGAGCACATACAAAATAATTATCTAAAGATCTTGTAAATACAATTATATGACCATGTAATATGCATTATATATATATAACAGTATTAGTATTATTACACACATCAATGTGACAAAATAAGGCGTTAACACACGACTTGCACTCCCAGAGAAAACGCCACTGGTGGTACGTAATATAATAACAAAAAAGTTATGATCTCGTGCGCGGCGGAAGATACCGGTTTGCGACGACCGTCCGTTTCGCCCCATCGCGAAGAGAACATAAATCGTCGGGATCACGAAAATTATTACACTATTTGTATTCATTACACCCGAATCGCGCGCACAATGCACCACGCGAGTGACACCGAATGATATACCTATGTACGGTACGATTGGCCGTGTGATGTAGAGCCGCCGCCCGCCACCGAAGCCCACCCCTCAGCAGCGGGACGGGGGGGGGGGGGAAATCGTCCGTCGGCCGGACCGAGTGCGCGCCTGTACGTCGCGGAGATGCCCACGATATCGTAATAATAACACGCGGGACCGTCGACAAATACAGAAGAAAAAGAAGAAAAAAAAAATGAAGAAGGATTACGCACCCGTAGGTCTGTACGAAATAATATAATACATACAATATTTCACTCGATCCAACCTACGACGACCACTGCAGGCGTCGTATTATACGTGAAAACGTGACGCGGACACGAGACGTATTAATATTATTACGGTGCGCGTATAGCATAAAATATATGAACGTCGAGTGTATTCGGGTGGTTTGTTGTAATTTTTTTTTTTTTTCGAAATACCATTTATTATAAAAATAATAATGAAAAAAAAAAAACCAATAACAATACTGTACACCACACCGGACGGACGGGCAGACCGTGGCTGCAGATATCGGTCGTCGTCGGTGAACAATAGCGTACGGTATTGCTGCGGTTAATGTTTATACATTATATAATAGATCACGGACGTGTTAGCATGGGAAAATATATAGTTCGAAGAACGTGTCACGTGTCCAGCTTAAAGACCCGGATTAGAGTATATTCCTATTTTATAATAATATGTAATATTCTATAACACTCTGCGCAGACATATTACGTATGAGGTATATTATAATTTATAATACAATAACGGAGGAGATTATCGAAGTCATTATAAATCGTTATTTCTCTAGGGAATGGTATATTATAGCACCTATATTATATAATACGTTCTCGCGTGAATGTAATAAATAAGAGAATTATTCAGTTTTGTAAAAACACTTTTAAAAAAAAAACGTTGGTCTAAAAATACCAGATCGCACCTTATCGTGGTCTTCTGTTCTTAAAAATAAAATTTCCCAAATAAATGCCTGTAGTCGACTGTAACCGTATCATTTACCGTTTATAACCTCTATAAGTCAATAGTTGTCGTTAAGGGTTGTGGTAAAAAAAAGTATCCCAAAAGAAAATAACTAATTATTTTAATGTAAATAAAATATACATGAACATTTTAAATATGTACTTATGTCCTGCACAGCGTGTAACCGCAATGAATATAATAAATATGCATTGCAATAAAAATGTTCAAATCTCTTTGATTAGAATAATTTCTTTTTTTCCTCGGTAACTCGGAACTCTCGCTGAATCGAAAACCTCTTCAAATCGAATCTTCAGCTCGGTCCCTTGAATTTCGAATTACCGAGAGCCGACATGATTTCAATCAAGACGTCTGTGTGCAGTAGGTACATACGGACAATGGAATGACCACGATTTATCATTATACAATTATACGTAGGTACGACATAATGGCACACGGAGATAGCTAACCGGGGGTGTGTTTGTAACACGCGCAGTCACACACCAAGAGTAACAATATTATTATGTACCTACTGCGCACACTTGAATTATAATATTTGCGTATTAAAACAGTGCACACGGAACGAGACGGTTTACAAGCACTCGCGTCTGGTACGTATAGCTTATAATACATCTATAGAACACAGAGCATCACATATTATTATATTTATAATATTTATATATGTACACTCAGCATTCACATTTACGCACACGTCGAAGGGTTTCGGTCCGGTGTACGAGAGCTGCTGCAGGTCGTTGCACAGCGCAGACAGTGACGTTTCAAAGGGATAATATTACGTGCGCGCATTTGCATAATATCGTACACATATATGATGGTACACGCGCACTTCCGTAACGGTCGTATTTATATATTATATATTTATATCCGTATCGACTGCGCGTAATATAATAACATACGTACATTTCTCTCGTTAATTATAAAACTCGTGCGCCGCACGGAACGTCATCGGTTTATCCGTGCAGCGTGCGACAAACAATAATATTATTATGCATTCTCCTAACCCTCCGCCGCGGCCGCTTGCCCCGACTCACCAACAGCAGCTAGGTGCGTATCTATCTATTAAGGTCAGTGGCGTTTCCTGATTTTCGGCGTCAGGCGTTAATGTGTGATTCGTTAAGAAAAACCCCCTTTATAGAAAACAAATTCTCATAAAATATTAACATATTATTAAGATTATTTATTTTACATACTTTTTAAATTTTTAAAAACATAAAATATCTATAAACTAAATATCAATTTTAAAAATTAAATAAAATACAAAACTTTTTTGTGCAAATGGATAAACTTCTAAACTGATTTTTACTTGAATTCAAATTCTACTCCTCGCCGTCTTTAATTAAAATCATTAACCCAATAAACTGATGCACAGAAATGGAAAATACTATACAGGATACTGGATAGGCAACCCGTAACAATCTATTTGAGTTGTGGCTAGACGCTAGACGTTAATTCCATTTTCAACGCCTTGGTTTAGTATAAACATTGCACCGAAGTTAGCCGACAATATCACGACAAATTACGATTATAGAATTTTAGAGACCACGAGTCGTTGATCAAAAAATTAACGTCCTACACAACATAATACCTGTATATTTCGTTATCTTATCGACCGCCGTCGTAGCTGCAAGTGCTACAACTGTTGGTACACGGTCGAGTTAAAAATAGTTTATTAGTTGATTATTATTTTATTTATAGACAATAAGAGCACATACAAAATAATTATCTAAAGATCTTGTAAATACAATTATACGACTATGTAATATGCATTATATATATATAACAGTATTAGTATTATTACACACATCAATGTGACAAAATAAGGCGTTAACACACGACTTGCACACCCAGAGAAAACGCCACTAGTTAAGGTATCCGTCCACCTACAAAAAAAATAGTGGCGCCTACATGTAAAGTTTAAGAGAGGGCGGAAAACAAATTCTCTAAATGTTATCAACAATATTATCTGAGGTCAATAAAAAGCGTACGGCTCGGATTACCTACACTATGTGTTTTGTCGGTTGCCGGAAACTAGTAGGTAGTAGGCACTATCCCGAACAACGGATTCACCGCAGTCGACCGATCACACACAATGAGTATACATTTTGAGGAGGGCACGAATTCTTTATTATTCATAATATTTATTAAGTAAATTTTTTTTTTTATTTTTACAAAATAAAATAAATACAATTTTTAACACTTCTAACAAAATTGTAAACATTTAATTTGTTACATTTTCGATGTGCTGAAAATTTAAAGTCCACGAAAAATATAAGCAGTATATATAAATTCCTAAAATTTATTTCTCCGTAGCTTTGAAAGCTTAGATGACGAATACTACAAAATAACAGTGTAAAATTAATTCATAAAATGGATAATTGTTTTTGTTAAATAGAAATGTTTTTCTGTGAAAATGTCATGGTTGGATGGTTCAATAAAAATTTCGTTAAATTTCGTCGTATAGAAATTCGATTGTGCCCATTTCAAATGTGTATACGAAATATAAAGTAACAATTATTTGTTTAATATTTATCTATTTAAAAAATTAATCCTATATTATTATCAAATAAATAACAGTTTGTTTATACTAATTAAAGGTAAATATATTTTGATTTTTCATCAAAAACATTATCAACCATGCGATATTTCGGTATACAAATACTCCGCACACTTACCGTCAACATGACATTTTTAATTTATAAACTACTTAATACCTCAGCAGGTATCAGACATAATAAGTAATTTAAAAAAAAACATTTGAATAAAATAACAAAATTATAAGGAGAGAATAATTTGTTTTTAAAATGCGAGACAAATAATTATTAAAAGTACAAGATCTACAAATAGTCAGTACGATGATAACAATATCGTGAATTCGTATTTTATAAGTTCTATTGCCATTTATTTCATATCCTAGTATTAGTACCAAAAAATAATAATGATGTTCATTAACGAGGGCGGATCTAGAAAGGAGGCACTGCCATCCTCGTAACCGGGAAAATCTACGGGTTTTCAATTTTCACGTGGCGGAACGACACATTACCTATAGGTAAGCTATTTATTCGAATTCCACATAGGCACGACCAAAGTTAAGGAGAGCTAAATGAAATGATGCGTCGAGCCAGTCATCATGGTCGTGGAAATGGCCGAGCAGTCTAGCCTCCCGATCTCGCCATCAGTAAGTGCCATTAATACCTTCTATAACAATGACCGTTAATAGATGTCAGATGCCTAGGTTAAGCCCTTTTGTTAATTAAATGATAAGTTCAAAAAATTATTTTTTTAGCGATTGCACCCAGCTTCTAGGTGGAAAAAGCAGACAGCACACGGTGAATAGGTTCCTCGTGCAACAATTATTGTGTTCGGTCCATTACAGGTAGATCGACGTTGATTTGTATTTCAGAACACCGGTGTGGACGTGTACACCCAAATCATAGCTCTAACCAACGAAATCGATGAGAAAAAAGAACAAGTCTCTCGCGTTCGACATACCTGTATACCATTCAGCTGCTATAGTAAATTCGATTTCGAATATTATTTTATTTTTCCGTACGTCTGCTTTTCGCTCGCGCAGTCACTCGGAACACCGAGAAGCTATACCGTACCGGACGCGGGGGGGGGGGGGGGCGGGCGAATCGCCGGTGTTCTTCGGACCAGAAAATTACATTATGCCACCACCGCACGGGCGACGAGGGTCAACGTCAACTCGAGTGCACGAGCCACGCGTCCCTCCGCGGCGGCTCCCGATCGAAGACACAAGCGAGAGAGTTCATCACGGTCTCGTGTTTGCGGCGCGGAGGCGTCTTTACGCGCTCTGAAAACGTAAAAAAAAAAAAACAAACATTTGCGTATTGCGACCTGCGTGTCCTGCAGTGCTGTGCTATAGCTACTTTAAGAGTATAAAATTTTCACGCCTTACCATCCCCCACTTAATTTAACATATCAATTGATATTAACAACTTAGAAAAAGAAAAGTTCTATATTTTATAAATGAAAACAAATAGAAGTAGGAAACAAATTTAAATTAAAGAAAATGTCCAGTAAATAAAATATGTAGGCATGTAGCAGTTACTGGAAATATATATAAATAGAAATGTGTAGGTACAACTGTACAAGTGAGGAGTGTAGAACCATATCAGCCCCAACCCATAAAAATCAAATTGCGTTTTATTTGAAAATATAAAATTTTCTTTCAGTGCCAAATTGGCTCAACCCTCAAAAAAATTATTCACTAGATAGCAGCACATAATTCGTTTTGTCTTTAACATTTATACAAACCATTTAAGGGCAAAAGTGGCCCACCTTACGATAAGAGTATATATAGGCCATTTTGGTTTTCAACTTAATAAAGGTGGAGTGGACAAGGTTATTTTGGTAATAAGATTTTGTTTTAGAATTTACTAAGTTTTATTGATAATAATAATATTATCTATGACCGTAGTATTAACATAAAGGAGTTACGTCAAAGGAAAGCTGAAAGAGCAAGAGAAGGTATGAAATTAGATACTACAGAAGCCAAATTAAACAATATTACATGTATTGTGTTCGATTTAATGAAAACAATAAACACTAGCAATGCTCATAGTTTCAACTGGAAATATGTTATTACAAAATACAGTTATGGACTTATTGTCTAAGTAGTCATGACCTTGTAACTGACAATGCAACTATGCATGTTTGGGATGAATCGTTAGGCTCCAGAGTCCAGAGGACCTCAAGAGATTGGATTTAGCATTTTACATTACGTTAAAAATTATGTGACAACTAACAACTAGTAATGTACTCAGATTAGTGTGGAGGACAAAATCGGAATATAAAAATGGCTACACTATGTAATTACATTGTTGCTAACGCATCACTTACTCTAGAGGAAATTGACAAGTTCTTACCAAGTGGTTATTCATACTTGCCCTGTGACCAGGATTTTGAATTAATTGAAAAACCAAAAAAAAAATACCACCCTGATGTACATTTACCGAATGACTGAAAAACAGTCATTCTATCTGCAAGAAAAAAAACCATTTAAAGTTATCAACATGACTTCAAATCATTTGTTTACGACCAAGTCATGGAGAAGCAGATAACTAATAGAAAAACTAATATTAATAAAGAGAAAGTACAGTGGCTAAAAATGCAATGGCTGAATTACAAAAAAGAACAGTCATTATTACACAGATTATACATTTTACTGTAATTATATTGATAAAAGAAATTCTAAGGTTGAAGACTATACAACAAATTTAAATCTTTTATATCCAAACGGTCACACTATAAATTAATTTAAAAAAAGATTTAATTGATTTACTGCCATTCATACCGCCAATTAAGCACCAATTTTATTTTGATCTCAAAACAGATATAATTTTTTTATAGAACTGATGACGAAGATTATCCATATTTTAATGAAAACATAATGTGAAATCAGTTTAATGAAGTTTTTTTTGTTTACAGTTCTTTTTATTATGTTTGATTATTAAAAGTGTAATTGTAAATTTGTGCATTGTACAGTTGGTATTATCATAACTTGAATACAAAATAAATAATACATGAACGCTGAAAATGTACCTAATTTTAAAAACATATTATGGTTGTCAAGGACTTCGTATGCTGCAAGATTGGTTGGATTCTACGATATGACTATTAGTCCAACAAACTTAATGTAAGTTAATCAAATATCCCAATAGTTTATAAATAAAAAAAAAACCTTATTGTTTGCTATAAATGATTTTCTTGAATCTAAATTACTTAAGATTTAAAAGATACTAAAAGATTTTATTATTTACATATAATGCTTTTTAGTCGCAATGTTTTCAGTTCTTTTGAGTTGGTTCTTGATCGTTTTCGTATGGAACCATCAAACTACCTTCAGGCAATTCAAGACGGATTGGGCCAGGTTTAGTTTTCTGGAGTTCTAAATCTCTCTGGACTTCAGGTAATGCCAACAATTCTTCTTTGGTTAGTCCTTTAACATTTGAGTTTTTAGGAATTATCACTTTATAACGTTTTCTGTTCGCTGGTGTTAGCACGTGTTCCTGAACCTTATGAGTAACAGTTGGTTCAAACGGGATGTCAATGATCTTGGGCGTGAATAATTCCATGTTAAACACTTCCAATTGTTTCTCAACATCAATAGTGAAAAATTCCAAAGCTGAAAATAAAGCTGAATTTAATATGTCGATCATACTATACACGTAAGAACAAAATGATAATTAAAAGGTGAGATATTAAAAGGACTAACAGTATCCTGCACTAATGGTAGGCCTTAACTAGAATAAGCAAATATCTCTGAGATTTTCCCAAAAGCCAGAAATTATTTCTGTAAGTGACTTGGTTGTTTGCACATGCATTACTTTGTTGAAAACTTCCAGGTATTTTATAAACATAGTATAATTGTCTTATATAATGTAGCTGATTAAAATACAAATCCAAAAACAGTAATTTATCTTGTCATCCAATAGTCAATTTATTCTAATCCCTCAGATGGAGGATATTTACCACACTAAGTTATCGTCGACATACCATGTGGACAGAATATTCTTCCTCTTTGCCAACAATACTCACACATAACAAAAAAAATAATAATTAACCAAATTCATAATTTCAGTAAGTCACTAAGAGGACGCCACACCCGCATGCGGTTATCTTACCAACATACAAAATAACAATTCTGTGTTCAGTTGAACTAATTTTGATATTGTTTTAATAGTTTTAAAATAACTGACCCATTGTCAAACTTTAAATGGAACGTAATTGTTATGAGCTTTTATAAATTGTTGTATTTTAGTCAATCATAAGTTGCTTAAACATTTATATACCCTATACGTTTGATGTTAGTTTACTCTAGTTTTAAAGGTAACAACACAAATTGGTTCAACTGAATGAAGATTCATTGTACATTTGTACGAAACGCAGACAAACACATGCGGGTGTAACTACGCTGTATATTTTGTAAGTGTTCATCAGCAACAATTATGTACGAGAACCTATTGAAATATTGCAGGTTGACGAATAACAAGGCCCGTAACTGCGTAACTGACTTGTAACATTGGTGAAGGGGTGGGGACATTTTTTTATTAACAGTGCTAAAAACATAAAGGCACAGATAACCAAATTAATATTTCTGTATACAAAATAAAAGTGTATTAATTACATTAAATATGCATGTGTATATAATCCACCCTATGTACGCTACCCGACTATGACCAGTGCTCAGAATACATTAGTCATCAAGCACAAAACACTTTATTTTAGAAGACAATACTATCGAAACTGTTAAAACGAGAGTCAACGAGTAAATATGCGTTTTATGTTCCATTTATATGAATAAAAAATCCAAAACTATGCACTTAAATGAATATTGCTCAGTATGAAAAATAAATCATATGCAAATTTTAGAAAACACCCATTCATATTTTAAAAGTTAAATACTACACTTTACTTAATTTGATTTCATGCATTTACTTAACACTCAAAGTAAATAATTTTTTAGTCTAAATTTTTTCCTCTAAATTTATAGAAAATAATATGTGCTAAAAACTCAAACAAATGATTTATATACAAAACATGCCTACCTAAAGTCCTAAACCCCCGAAAATATGCAAACATATACATTCTTAAACATTCTATTTTTAATACATACCATTGTTATCAAATTAATTTATATTTATAAATTTCCTATGCAGCGAAAAAAAATAAAAATAGGTATGCAAGTGCATGAACTCAAGAGCCGTCAAGTCTTGCTTATTACTAATATTAATACATGGCGAAATACAAAACACTTATAAATATAGGCATATATAGTTAGGTGTAGGTACGAGTTTAAATGTTAATCACATAACACAATATTAGCAATCATTTATCTTTTAATAATCTCTGACTTTGGCCTGAAAAGGGGCATATAGATCACAAGACAAACGATAATTGAAGGAGAAGAAACTAGCTACTATTTTAAGGGGTTACTTTAGGTATTTTTTTTGCGCGATTTCAACCAGAAGAATTTCTCCAATCATAAACTTGTTTTGGCCAGTCACAAATTTAGTTGGTGCATTCTGAAGATAATTATTTTTATTTCTCGATAGTTTTCCAACTAACTGAGAAAAACTAATGAAAAATGACAAAACAATGGTTATATTAAAGAGATAAAAAGTATATATATTTTTTTTTCATTGTAACTTAAAGAATAATAATTGTAAATCATAAAAGGTGACTGATTGTTAATACTACAACCATTCTATACAGATGGTATAATTTTCAAAATCTTTTGACTTTATTTGTGTTATTTATAAATATTTGAAATTTTCATATTATCTTAGCTTTTTTTTTTTGTAAAATTTGGAAAAAAAATTTTAATTCGACATAAAATCATAGAAATGTATTATAAAGTTATAACATTGTTCTTACTTGAGCAAAAAATAAAGAAAATCTTTACTAACTGTTATATCTTAAAAGCGCTGTGATATAACTCAATAATATCACAAAAATCTGCTACATTTTTGTAGTTTATAACTGTGTAAGTCTTTCACTAAAAAGTAAAACCAAGACATGAATCGAACACATAAAAAGAAGAAAATTTCAAAAATATTTTTTTAACTTGAATAATGTTCGCAACTAATTGTAATAACTTTCTTTTACAAAATAAAAAGTATACAGTATACATGTTTTAATTCTACAATAAACATAATTTATTTTATAGGTATACAACTAATACATTTTTTTAAAAAATATGTTGTTTTGAACTTCAAGAAAAAAAGACAGTAATAATAATTATAAAAATGTTTAAAAGATATGTAAGAAAATATATTTTCTTAACTTAAATATATAATTCAATGTTTACAATAATTTTAAAATATTATAAGATTATAACTTGTTTTTCCCGATTACTATAGATTAATACTAATATAAAATAATTAATGATAGTTATAAATTTACCTCCATAGATTTAAATATAAATTTATCTATATAGGTTATTATCCATTTAAATAATAAATATTTAAGATACACAATTTAATTTAACAAGCCATATTGCAACAGAATTATTCATATTACACAAACCCATCCACAAATACTATAATGAAACCTTTGTTCAATGAATTTCCAAATATCCCATTGGAACACTTATTGTACACTTTATTTCCAATATCATATGCCTCTGAATAGTATACAATTATTAATGTTCATATTTCCCATTAGTGTCTATTTAAACTTTTAAAGGTTGAACAAGATTGTACATAAGGGGGTGGCGTGGCCAAGAGGTTAAACGCATGATCACCAGTTCAAATATGGTTGCTGGTTGTTTCCAAAACCAGGTGGCAATACCGCCAGTCAAGAAGAATCATCCCTACCACCAACCTACTTTTTCAAAAACCACGAGTTTAACACAAAAGTACCTATCACCAATACAAGCTAATAAACCTTGTAGTTAAAGCTGTACCACGAAAAAAAAATGGCACATAAATATTATAATAAACCATTATTTTGACATATTTTTATTCATTATCAATATGATGCACAGTTTGTATACTCACTTAATTATTGAAAATATAATAACCATTCATACTTCTTAAAACACCAGAACACTCAGATTCTAGATTATAAGTATATAATAAGTTATACCATTGATTATTAATACTAGTAATAATAGTATATATAATCAATGGTTATACATAAAAAAAAATTAAGTTAATAGATTTATTTTTATCAATTTATACTAATTTTAACATTACTAAGTGAGCACAGTACACACTTCTAAATTATTAACTATTAGTTTAAGTATCTAATCTAGAAAATTTCTGTTAAATTACTAACTTTATTTAATGCTTAAAATAATTTATATTTTACTTGCATTAAAATGAGATATAAAAAATACAGTGTCATAGAATTTTACTGGTCAAAGCAGTTGTAATTTTGACTATGACAATAATATATAACATTAGTTTTGGTTAACAATATAGTTTAAAAATAATTTGTTCTACTCAAATTAAAATAATAAAACATTTTAAAATTAAATATTATAATAATAAAATAACAGATCAGTGAGTAGAAGTGAAAAATGAAGAAGAAATAAATGTGAATCATATTTCAAGAATATTATACATTAACATTCAAGTGCATACTTCTTATTACTAAATTTCTCATATAGAAATCCTGTTAGGGTTTAACAAATAGTTCACACTAATTTATAACAAACTAACATATCCAAAAACTTGACGAATCTGGTTGTGAATGATCATCAGATTGCTCTGTTTCTGAATTGATCTTACTTGATGGCATAGCGCCAACCACACCACTACCTGGACATATGTCCTGTTCAACTGCTCGAGGAGTTTCCTTCAAAAACTCAGGCAAATTACTTTCATTGCAAGTTGGCAGCTTTACCACTGCAGGAGAAAATTATTTTAATAATAATAAAATAATGCAAAAAAATTATAATTTTTTTAAGTATTAGTAAATTTAATGGTAATTAATAATGATGAAAAATTTGCAATTACTTATAATAAATAATAAATATTAAATAATAATCCATATATATTTAAAAATTAATGTAGATAAAAAATGTGTAGTTTCTATTATAATTTATTACAAAGATAAATCTAAATCAATTATATAAAATATATTTCAAATAAAAAAAATTAAGTAAATATAGGTAATGCACTAAAATATTATTTAAGGCTTATATAACATATAATTTTTATAAAAATATGAATAAGATTTTAATTATTTCAAGAACTGATTACTTTTAATAGTTTGAATAAAAATAATATAATTCTAAAT
Source organism: Periphyllus acericola (assembly GCA_949715065.1). Taxonomy (NCBI): domain Eukaryota; kingdom Metazoa; phylum Arthropoda; class Insecta; order Hemiptera; family Aphididae; genus Periphyllus; species Periphyllus acericola. Next base: position 26,408,541 of record OX454269.1, read on the forward strand.
CGCTTATTTAAAATATATAATAAAAAATTTTGACATATTTTGACAAAGAATAACAGAATCTCAACTAAATTGTTGGTTAGTAAATAAGTACAACAGAAAAGATAGGAGAGAAATATACATTGTAAGCACTGAATCCTTTCAATAATAATAAACTAATAACAGTACGCTCTTTGTAAAAGCATGGTTTTACTAAAATATGTATAACAGTTTTTTTTTTATTAGAAAAAATAGAAACATTTACAATCTGTATACATAATACAATAAGCAAATTAGTTAATAATGTATAAGCGTGGTGGCATGACAGAAGGTGGCGATCTATTGACACTACTTCAATAATGTTATAATAGTTATAAAAATTCTTTGAATATACAAAGAATATCATCATGTATAATATAGTAAAATAAATTCAAAATAATAATATGGGTATTAATATAAATCACAGGTTCTGAAATTTATGAAATTAATTTAATGTATTGAGTAAATTCAATAATAATAAATTTAATAATTCAAAATAATAATAACAACATTTTGAGATGAGCAATCGTATAATGTATGACTAAGATCATATATTAATTTATAGTATCAGAATAATAGAGCATATTATGATAATAGCCATACATTTAGAGCGAGAAAAAAACTATCTTTAAATTCTTTTAATTTCTTACATAAAAGGGGTATCTTTTTTTCAGTTCTCATTATAGTTTTTTAAGGTAACCATAATAATATCTGTGCAATGAGAAACCATTTCACATCTATACTCCTTAAGATACAACAGTCTGGCTGTTATCAACCAACCTTATGGCTGAAAAAATATATAATATGATCTATAAAGTATATAATATATGCTAAGTAACTTAAGTAAAAATAGTATACACTTCTAATTAAACTAAGCTGAAATACCTACTTAAATAATAAGTAATAAGATTATTCTAGTATTTTAACAACAAAATCTCTAGAACCTCTACTCGATAAAGTATACATATATACACCAATTAAATATGAAAATCTGATAAGTTACTGATTCGAAGGGATAAGTCTTTGTTACATAAGTCATATATATATATATAAAATCAATTTAAAAACTTTTATACTCATAAGATAATTTTAAGGAAAGGTCAGTAATAACACATATTGATATTGATCAGCAATACGTAAACTGCGACTAAATGACCTTAATTAATAATGTCAACTACTCCCAGCTTCTTATTATCCATATTAAATGTGATAGTAAACTGCGCACAAATCAATAATATTAATTTTGTGTACATATAACTGAAGAGCCTAAAATCCACTTAAAATATGGGATCATACTAAATCATATATAACCATCAGCAGAGCCATGTTTAACTTTACCAATGAATGTGAGGTCATTCCATTCCCATTTTAATTCTAACTTTTATATAACTCATCCAAATATTTTTATGTTTAAAAAATAAAAATAAATTAAAATATAAATATACATTAAATTAAATAGTATATAGTATGTACCTTTAAAATATTAAATTAATATCACAAAGAATTTAATTACTATTAAAATATAGTTTAATATAAAACTTACCAAGTATAAATTAAAGATTATTTTGTAATTACTAATTTTTTTAATATTGTCAATCACTTTTTAAAATTTTACTTGGGTGAAGTTTACATGAGTAATTTAGTGTTTACCTGTATCTTGGGGCAAGGTTAAAATCACTAGACTAACTTATTTAATACTACTGTTTTATTATGTACTACAATTTAAAACCATGTCAAATGTTTGTTTTAAAATCAAAAAATAAAGTATATTTTTATTACAATTTTGGACAATTTAACAGTATTTCAAACTTTATAGAAAATGAATTTGCGAAAAATGTACACTTAAAAGTTAGGTAGGTCAATTTAGTTTTAAATCACTTTAATTCAGTAATTTTGATGATAGACAAATCTATAAATCAAAGTGATACTAAAATAACCGAAAAATCCAAATTTGGTCTTAAAAAAAAAAGAATACAAACTAAAAACAAATTGATTGTTTTACAACACATGCCCAAAAAATGGGAAATTTATAAAATCATATGTATATTTAAGTCTCATTTGACTCATAGTTTGTAGACACGTTCATTTGAAATATTTCATGTTATTTCATAATAGAACACTCATTTATGTTTAATTATATTATTATTAACTATAAACTATGGATACAAAAAAAAATTTAAATGGCAAAGTTATAATTCATTCATTATACATTTGAATGAATTTAAAGGAGACAAAAACAATTTAAATGAGAAAAATATTATTGTAATATTAGAATTATTTGTAAATATTAAGTTTAATTTAAAAAGAATAAAATTAAATACTAACTTTATTTTTGACATTATTGTGTCAGCAAATTTATTACAAATAGCAATACACTTTACAATGAAAAAATATATTTTTTAACTATATTCCTCAAAAAATTAAAAAGGTTTTTAAATTTTATATAAATTGATCACACATAGTAGCAGTAGGACACATTATTATCCAAATGGTCTTCGACTATCTCGGGCTATCACTTATATATAAAATCCGTCCGTAGAAGGTAGATTGAGATTCCCACGCCTCTTATTTATTATTACAAAAAACATATTTAGTTAGTGTTACTTAAGCTTATCGTTTTATACCTTGTTTTATAATGAACGTAATAAACCTAATTATCTTTTTTTTTTTTATAATTTTTATTTGAAATATACAATTTATGCCCAGGCATAATAAGAATATGTGCTACAAGCAATTTCACATGTAAATGGTGAGGGAAGAAACCATCCAGTGATCGCACTTCCTTTTGCTTATTTATAAATGGTTATCATATATAAATTATTGTGTTATTTGTCATTAAGAAGGTCTCTACACCAGTTTCTTTTTAATCGACGCGGTCGATTTCCAGGAACTGTGTGAGTAGCCAGTCCGGATATAAGAGGATTTGGGTTAGAGGGCAGTTTATGGAAGAAGCATTTGTAGAAAGATTTGACTTCTTCATGTATAGTTTTAATTTTTAAGTCAGAATGGATAGAAAGGTTTGAAACATAATATGGTGCATTGATGATAGAGCGAAGGATTTTATTTTGTGTGATTTGTATTTTATTGCGATTCGATTCCTTGGTATTGCCCCAGAGTTGGAGTCCATATGTCCACATAGGCTTTATTAAGGATTTGTATATGAGCAACTTGACATTTAATTTTGTATGTTTATTAGTTAATAATATTTTAAGCTGTCGCTGACGTGCATTTAGAACAAGTATTTTTTCCCTTACGTGTAATGCCCAAGTGAGGCGCCGATCAATAGTTAGCCCTAGGTACTTTACCGATTGAGATGAAGGGATAGGTATATTATTTAAGGAAACTTCGGGACAGGGGGCAAGTCTAAGTGTAAAGGTAGTGTGTAGCGATTTTGACTGATTAACTTTAACTCTCCATTTGTCGTACCAATTTGACATTAAGTTAAGATGATGTTGAAGATTTAGGGAAGCAGAAATTGGGTCTTCATTAATTGCTATGATTGCCTTGTCGTCCGCAAACTCAGCTACTAATGTGTTTGGAGTGGTAGGTTGATCAGCGGCATATATATTATATAGAATTGGTGACAGTATGCCACCCTGAGGGACACCTGCACTAATGTTTGCAATGTTTGAGAAAGATGAACCAAACCTGACTTGGAAGTGACGGTCTATTAGGTATGATTTTATCAACAGGTAGTACGTTGGTGGAAGAAAAAGTTTTAATTTATATAAAAGTCCCTCATGCCAGACGCGATCAAACGCCTGAGACACATCAAGGAACACGCAAGAGCAATATTTTTTTTTTCAAGAAAAACCTAATTATCAAAATTAATTTATAAACAAACATTAAAATGATGATGTCCACGTATATCAATTGGTTATTAGTAGAGCGCGGATTTGTATGCAATTGCATATGTATTTTAGTTTATTGTGTGATATGCTAAGTGAGTACGACATTTGTTTCTTGGCATAACGATTTAAACGATGAAATTTTTTTAGTGCATATTTTGCATATTTTGTCGTTTTTAATTTTTAAGAGCTTATTTAACAATTTTAATTGCATATTTCATCTTAGAGTGCATATTTTGGTGTTGGTTTGAATTTTAAACATTTTTGTAGTAATAACAGTTACAAAAAAATATATAAATAAATATCTTATAGGAAGACAATCTTATCGCCCTCAGATTCTGTGGGAAATTCCCGTTAATTGGTCTGGTGTGTCATATTAATTAATTTTATTGTGTGTAGAGTCTCGGCCCTTAGATTAATTATCTTTATCGGTAAAATAATCAAATAATATATACGAATACTCAGAAAATATCAGTTTTGGTATCAGACCAATAATATTATTTATTATTATTTTATGGAAAATACATGTAATTTTTGGTGCATATTTTTTTATGCATTCATATTTAAACATTTTAGTGCATATATTAATGCATATTTAAGATTTTTTAACGCATATTTGGTAGGTTTTTAAGGCATATAAATCCGCGCTCTAGTTATTAGATAGTAAGACAAATTAGATAAATTAGTGATTTATACCAAATCTAGTTTTATCATTAAATTGTTATTGTCAGTAATATATTGAAATTATAGCAATATTTCATCAAAATAAAATTATTTTTATATGAATAAGTTATATATAGATAAAATTATAGTTTTATTTCAATAAAATTCCCCAGCTTACATTTACTTAACTGTCATCAACGGAGGACCTTATTTACTGTTTACTACATTTTAAATTGTATGATAGAACAAATATATTTTAGATAATAAATTGAAATTATGTGATTAGTAAAATTAAAATCTTGCAATGATTTTCTTTCTCTTTCCTTCACACGCATAACATAGGGATTTAGATGTTTTCTATTTCCAACATACCAATCAATCTATTGATTTGATAAGGATTTTGAAAGATGATTTAAATATGTCATAAAATCCTTTATATATCGACTTCAACACATTTTTTAAATTTTGTTCTTAACATAACAAAAAGTTAACTGTTATTGATATTCGGGTTTCAATTTTTATGTAAAATTTTAGGACAAAATCAAATTAGTGGGAAAGTCGATCTTAAGTAGACTTTGAACGATGAACTAAAATCAGTTTTCAAAATCCTTATAGCATTAATTAATTGATTGGCAAGTTGCAAATCTAAATCCTTATGTTTCTATATGTAACTTTCCTATTATTAATTTTCTTCTTAGATTTTTGAAATACATATTTTATTGTTTCATACTGTTAAATTAAGAAAGGTAAGATTTATATATACAAAAAATGAATTATAATATATTGTTATCCATGTTCAAACACAAGGTATAAAAAACCTTTTATACAGTTTGTGCACAATTTCTCAATAACGACAAAATTAAATTTATTTTAGTTCTCACTGATAAATAGTGTTTCACAGGGAAGGTTAATGTTTATGAATTGTAGGTACTTTCTAAAAAAGTACGAAATAGAAAAAAAAGCAATCATAGTAAATTGGTATATATATTGTTATGTAGTTTTGATGTATATATATAAAATGGTGGAGTAAAATTCAGGTTAACTTGTTTTATTTGTATAGGAATTTCCTTAAAAATAAAAAATATTTAAAATGTCTTAAATGGTTTGTCTAGATCAGTGGTCTTCAACCTTTTTGGACTTGCGACCCACTATTTAGGCCTACATTTTTCGCGACCCACAACAGCTTTGTAGAAAAAGAAAAAAAAAGCAAAAATCGTAAATTATTATGTCCAATGTCATAATACGTGTAAAATTGTACCAGTGTACGAAACATGTACAGTGCGATTTGATATCCATTTAATATTATATAATATTGTTGATACATATAAAATATATTACAATCATTTTTAATCTGTAACTTCATTTGTTAGTTTTTTTTTATAAAAAGACTTATCGCGACCCAATTTTGGAGCTTATGCGACCCGAAAATGGGTCACGACCCACCGGTTGAAGACCACTGGTTCCAACCTCGAAAACTTGAAGGAGCTACTGATTGTCTAGTGCAACAATAAAATTTAAAGGTAATTTCTAGAACAAAAAAATATAAATATAACTTTTATTTTATGGTACTTTTTTATTGTGTTACTTCTGACAATTTCAAGCTAAACATTGCATGATCAATCACTACTTCAAATTGCTACTTGAACCTGTAGAATCAACTAAATCTTAACTTTTTTTTTTTTGTAATTTTTACAAAATGTATACTCTGAAATTAATAGTTATAATATTATTTTAATATTAGGCAGTAATTTTTTAAGATCTTTTTTATCTTTATGGAATTTTTAAGGTTATTTTAAAGGTTTTTTGGGTCATTAAAATCCTAGTCTTATAAATAACTAAACAATAACATAATTACTGTATGTAGACAACCAGGTCTGATAGCTCATTATATATGATTGATAGAAATAATAATTTAAAAGAAATATCATAAATTTATCATCAGACCATAAATTCAATATTTTTAATAAGTAAATAAATTTAGATATAACCCAAGTGATATAGTATATCAACAGCCGGTAGATGGCGCCAACAATTCACTCATAATGTGACTAACACTTAGCGCTCCTGGTGGTTTACAGTAGAAGTCACCATTTTTAAATAAAATTAATTAAAATACACTATTCAAACTAATTTAAACATTTATAATACATAATTATATGCCATATGCCAATAAAATAAATTAATATGAAATTGTTTACACAATATTAATGAATAGTAATGCTATATAACTTTATCATTATTATGATATAATTTATAATTTGTAAGCCAAAGTGCTACATGTCAATGTATTAGCTTTATTATCTTTATCCTAATCATAAAATCATAGACAATATATATCTATGCATAAAATAAACATTTGTGATATGAATCTAAAATAGTTTTCCTTTTAAATAGATTTAGATGTAAGCCTTATTATCATTATTTTCATAATAAATAATACTATAAGCTTATATTTATATAACTTTTAGTAAGTTGTAGATTTTGATCAATTTGTTAATTTAAGATTAACAAACACTCCAAATAATTGTAATAATTAAAATAGTATATATAGTAATAGCCAATAGGTATTATATATAGATAAGCATATGTTTATTTTTTACCTTCTTTAAAACAGTTCGGTGGGAATAAATGACATTCTTTTTTCATCCAGTCGATAGGAAATTCATCAAGCAAACTCTCGTAGCGCCCATTGTCTGTAGGATCAACAACTTCTTCGGTATTAATATTTTGTATTTGTGTACTATCGACGTTAGAACACAATTTCTCATTTTCATCATCAATAACAATAGAAGTAGTAGATGATTCTTTATTGTCAATCAACTGTTGCATTTCTGCAGGACTAGTAACAAGAAAGTCATCAGCATTTACATTGGTCTTAACCATAGCTTCGTTTTCAGTTTGAATTGAAGTACCTGCAACCACATCTAGGTGATTATTAATATCTTTATCCAAGTATGTTATTTCATTCAGTGATTCAATTATTTCATCAGACTGATCATCTTCAATTAATTTATTTCCACTACTTGAAATATTATTCATTGACTCTTCCAAATTAATTATTTGATCCAAGGTATTTACAGATTTTTTTAAAAATAATTTACTACTTTCAATATCATTTGCAAGTCCCTTGTCTTCATCTGATTCTTCAACAGGCAGTTGGGATTGAGTAGACTCAAAAATTGTACTTGTGATCAATTCTTGATCACATTTAGCGTTAAAAGATTCAGTAATATCATCTTCAGCAGTAGAATTATTATCAGATTTAGAAGGTCGTAAATCTGGGATTAAATTTGAAGTGTCATCTTCTTCAAAATCAAAAATTGTACTGTTTTTTGATTTTATCATGGTAGTTTTATCTTCCCCAACATTTTTATCTTGAACAACAATTGTGTCTTGAGATATATCTCCAACCACATTTTCATCTTGGTTTATATTTTTATCTAAATCAATTTTTTCATTTTCAACCGAAGTTTTTTCAACAGAAGTTTTTTCAACTGAAGTTTTTTCAACATCATTTGTATTAGTATCCAAAGACTTTTTATCCTCGTCATTACTTTTATCTTTAACTGTATTTGTATCCCTGTTTTCACTAGCTATCTTATCTGCATCTTCAGCTTCGTCTAAATCCCATTCTTTGAGAAGTTCATCATGCAACTTAATTTTTTTGGTATATGTTTTTTTAGGTCTCACATTATATCTTTTCGATGATGATGCTGATGAAAATTCAGTATTTGCATTTGAAGTACTGCTATTTGTTGCATTTTTTTTCATACGGTCAGCCTCAGCCTTATGCTCAGCCATGTGTCGTTTTAAATGTTCAAAACGTTGAGTAACGTATGTACATTTAGTTTCCAGATCAAAATAACAAGCAAATTCACGGGAAACTACACCTCTAGATGGTAATTTAGCAGCTACTTGTTTAAGTTTAGCTTTTGGAGTTGAAAGTTTTTTATTTATGGGTAAAGCAGGTAATGTTTTTGATGCTGGTAATGATTGTCTACCTTTTTCAACAAGAGATTTCTTCATTTTCCTTCTTGATTTTTCTGTAGTAAAAAGTTCTTTTATATTTACTGTAGGAACGATCTTCTCTTCTGGTTCAAACTGTTCAAAAATATTTGGATCCCCACCAGTTTCATTTTCGAATCGTATTACATCTTCAAGAAAATTTTCCATATTATAGTCAAATATGGCTTTCACATTTTTTTTTATTTGCTTTTGATACAACACTGCAAAATAAATATAAATAATTTAAAGAAATATTAAATTAATACAAACAATTTTAAAATACTTACAATACCCTTTTTTTAAAAATTCATTTTTTCTGGGACAGTTGTATAAAAAAATTTTATTCAAATTACTGAAATTTTCACTAATAAAACAAAAAAAAAAATTAATATCTCTTTTCTTAGTGGTATGACACTATGAAAATTGTAACTTACTATTTTTTATCTGTAGGAAACTGTACAACAACAATTGCTTTTTTCCTCGTTATAAATTCTTGAAGTTCTTGCGGAGTGTCTAAAGGGTCAACCACAGTCCCCGGCCACCACACACGATTATATAAATGAGTCCACACCCTATCACCAGGCTTGTAAGGATTTGTTTGGTCACACATTATGAATAACTATTTCGTCTACAAAAAAAAATAAAATAACAATTTAAATGTCTCTTCATATATAGATTGTATAAAGTTGCTATGATTAAAATAATATATTGATATTTTAAGTCAGCAAATGCAAGATAGGTATTAAGACGCAGAAAAATACTTTTAGGTTAATAGTATTCTTTCAATATACATACATACAAACTATTTAAAATTAATAATAAACCTTAATATTATTCATTTATTTTTTAAAGAGGAACAATTTCAAGAATTCCTGATTCACAATTGAACTAAATAAATATAAGATGACAAGCTAAAAAATCTACTATTTTAAAATAGATCAATTACTATTTCAATGAAAAAAAAATGTAGGTTGTAAGTAACTAAATGCAGGTTTGTTGTACATTCAAATATTTATTTTATTTACTTATAAAATAATTCCTTAAAACTATGTAAATTTCAAAATATAAAAACTCAAAAACTATTTTTTTTTAAGACAGTAAAATCAAATAGTCATAAGAAGGTAGCCAAGTTAGACACTATACTAAAAATTACATATTGAGATATATTCACAATAGGGCAACTTTCTATGTGCATAGTAATTAAATTTCAATGCACATAGGTACATATCGTAAGGTAACATTGTTTATACCAACTTATATTTTGTAATTGTATATTGTGCATATTAAGTTTTCATTATTGATTTAATCACTTTACATGCATAATACGAGAAACCACGAAAAAGTTTACCAAACTGAGCGCTGCACATACACAACAATTAATTCGATCATTACCAAAGACACCAAAAAAGGTTTAGATTGAGAGCGTTGAACAGTACAAGCTCACAAGTTGAGCATATATCAACTGATCAAAACTTGTCAAATTTTTGAAACATGGTATTGTTTGGTTTACAAAATTCAAATTCAAAACACAACGCATACAAAAATTTACTCCAATGTGGACGCACCCATAAATCTTTATGATTGCACCCTCAGGTAAACATATTGTATCCCATGTGAATTACCAAAGGTTTAAGCTGTGAACGATAACAGATACGAGGCATCTATCCAACACTAGCACACTACTAAATAGTAAATTTACAATCGGTAACTAAGAGGACTAGTGAAGACTAAAAAGGCGAAATACTTACATGTGTAAAAACAAAGTAATATAATGATCCAGTCCCAAAACGACTAGATTACCACTAATGCTGTAAGTCGACGTTAACAAAAAACGATAGACTTCAGCGCGCCTCGTCCACCACACTTCAAGCACACGACGATTACAGGTCCTTACACTAACGAAGTTGTACAAGATTTAAAACTTAACCGGGTATCATTAAAGAACTGGTGGCACCGAACGAGCACAGTGCCGGGGTGGCGGTATGACGTACGAACGGCAAACAACGAGAGCGGAGTAATATAATACAATGAACACAGGAGAAAAATAAAACGAAAAAATATTACCTAAGCGAAATAAGAGTAAAGCCGATTAGTACGGAGTCGGAACTTCGGAGCATAGACAAGAATAGTATACTACACATCTATTAAACACAGTTTCGGAGTACGGAGTACGCCGACGGGCGATGACGGATCGAAACGAGTAGTGGTGAATGACGCCGATACGCCATTAGAACTTAAACCATGGTTAGACCGCCGCGGCAAAAGCAACGCCGATACGGTACGGTTGGCTACCATGTCTATGTCAAATTGTTAACCATGATAAACTATTCCATGACAACCATGCCCGCACGCACATTGTTAATTTGTTATCAGCATTAAGCATAAAATGCAGATAACTGATTAACCTGTGGCCAGACGTTAATATTAATTAATAACACGGTTTTTTTCTTCATATGGCGGCAAGCGGCAATACGGTGTGACTGTGGAGTGTGGTCGTGTAGACAATCAAAAATAAGAATAGCTCAACAGCTTGGTGTTAAACATTTTTTAATGCATTTAAAACGGACACTGAAAAACAGGTTTTTGATCCACTGATACTGGGAACACCTGCACAGAAATCGAAGTATGAAGAATATTCTTAATACTTATGGTTTTCAAATTGCAAATGGAATTTTTCTTTTGCTTTTGGAGAAACGTTGAATTACTTTTTCAACATCGGTGTCTATGTCCCTGTGAATGTTCAATAATGCAAATCCAGTCAAATGTGTTTCACACATTGTTGGTCTTAACCATGTTTTAAAACGTCGTAATGAAGAGAATGTTCTTTCAGAGCTAGAATTACTAATGGGCGGAGTAATTAAAAACTTTAATATTTTATTTATTAAAGGAAAAACGTCTTCATAACAATTCTGTAATACATCAATGGCATGATTTAAAATTATTGATGAATCCTTTTGATATTCACATATCCACTTTTCTTTCCGAGTATATATAGTATTTACCAACTATTTTTTTTTTTATAATTGGGAGATTATCTTATTTTTATGAAGTTATATTTGAAAATCTTTGGCAACTGATTTTATTTTGTCAGTTTCTTTTTTTTTTGGTCATTTGGTAATTTTATAAAATTATACGAAAGAAAATAAGATGACTTAAATAATTCCAATGTATTTTGTGAAAAACGTTTTTCTAAGTCATTTATATTATCCAATAAAGGAATGAATATCGTGAAGTAAATAAATCATGAAAATAATATAAATGAAAAGATATTTGTTGAGAAAGACGAATTATTACATATTTGATCATAATAGTGTTATTATAAATAATGTATCTTTTTTTATGTAAACATATTTGAAAAAAATATTTTTCTTTGCCTAATTATTATGTACGAAATTGTGAACATTGATCGTAATATGTGAATTTAATAATAGAAAAACTGAAAAATTCTTTCTTCTCAATCCCAAGAAGTATTATTGAAATTGTACAAAAGTTGCTTTTTAATTCCTAATCAGAGGCAGTGTATTAAAATTAAAAATTAAAATTGCTTAACATTTTAAGGTACGCATAGGTACGTATCGTACGGATCGTATGAAACAGATTTTAGAGTTATTAGTATAGTAAGTTCTACATAATATGCGTCCTCTAATCGGCAGTGGACGGATCGCACGTATCGGTCCGTCGGTAATGCCGACGAAATTGATCGAAGGGACAACTTTTCCGACCGGTGCGGATGACATACGGATTGCCGGTAAGTGGACGCGTGTCAGTGTGTCACAACCGGTCGTCACTGGTCGCCTCACTAATCATTTGAATTTTGTAGCATTTCGACACTCAGTACACATGTGTTTTAATTATAATATAGTTATTATTTTAATTTTAATTATTATTACGCATATCGTGGGGATTGCAAGGCTAATAACAATTATACAAGATGTACACATATTTCAATGCTATAATCATGGGTGTTCCCATAGGGCAAAGGCCATAGAGTATCCTACACGTACGCCGTATACTCTCAAGATATTTTAACAAAATCATGGGAGTACTGCGTATAGTATCAAATCATTTACACATAGGAAAAAAAAACTTTGGTTTCTCAGAAAATGCTTTGAGAGTAAATTTAGTTTATTTTTGGTAAAACATTTTTCCCATATTTTCGTTAATCGTTATTTTCGCTGATGGCCGAAACATTTCACTTATTTGTAACCATTATAATTTAGATTGACAGAGAAACGAACTATCGCTTTGGTGATAGAAGTGCGCCCGAACTCGATAAAAAAAAAAAAAAAAAATCGGCAAATATGTTACCGCCGATTCGTAACATTTTATTATTTTTATAATAATTTTTTAGTATTTGTATAATTTTATATTTTATAGACTTAACTTTTATATAAATGTAATTAAAAAAGTTAAATTTTTTTTTTCATATTAGCCCGACTATAATAAAAATATTTGTATAGTATTAAATATTCATGTTTTGGTACTTGACGCTCCCTCCCCCTCCATGTTAAAATCATGGATCTGTGCCTGACTTTGAGCTTAGTACGAGTATACTCTCAAAAAAATGAATGGGAACACCTCTGCTTATATTTTCCACCAGCCTCTTTTTTTTTAGATTTGGGAAGACATTGCTCCCCCCCTTGCATCCGCGCTTGGTGAGGTATTACCTTTCGAAGACATCAAAATTATATACTTAACACTATTCGAGTCAATAATATCGTATGGTATAATTGGGTGAGGTGATACTTATAACAATGCTCTTCTACAGCTGCAAAAATGCCAAAACATATTCTCAGGGTTGCATATGAAAAAAAAATTGGAAACACCCAATCGAAAAACTATTCGAAAATTTTAATGTCCTCAATATAGAGCTCCTATACTTAAAAACAATCACCATTTATATCTGAAAAAACACAATCAGTTAAATTCTGTAGACCATGGGGTCAACACCAGATATGCAGCTAGTAAATTGTCTTCACATTGGCCCACAAAAAATAATTGCCGAAAAGTATTCTCTTTTCTGGGGTTGTAGATATTCTTGAGGCCCAGTGATATGACTAATGTACCTAACCCATTTTCAAAAAAAAAAATTACCTACTGGCTCCAATATAAATATGAAGTGATTAAAACTTAGTATTGTATGTAACATACTAAATAACGCTTGTAATATTATTGAAATTATTCATCGTGTGAGGTATGTGAACATACCGTTTAGATTTTTCCCTACTTACGTGTATTAGCTTTTATGGTATAATATAATATAATATATTTTATAAGAGGTATTTAACTATTTATTTTATTCAAAATGGATAGGGGGTTACGCGAAGATGAAATTTTTGATTTATTGGAGGACGGTAACGAATCCTAATTGGATTTTTCGGATGAAGAAACAGGGGATCTATTTGAAAACGAAGAACTACAATAATTGTTAAATGATTATGAACCATATGAGGACCAAGAAGAATTGAATGAACCAGGAAACACAAGTTATTATATTAATTATAATATATCTGACAAAAAAAATATTAAATGGGATAGAGTTCCTTTTCGTTCACCAAATTTAAAATTGAAAGATTTAGAGGAAATAATTAATAAACATCCCTCTGAAATGCCTTCAATGGGTGGTGTTGATAAAATAGACCAACTTATCAGTTATTATAGAACATTTATACGTTCAAGGAAATAGACCCTACGAATGATTGTACACGCTTTTGATCTTGTAGTGGCATACTGTTGGTTGCAATAGTTAAAAGACGCAGACCATTATAATATAAATAAAAAGAAAAGAAAAGATCTGTTACATTTTCGTATAGAACTAGCGGAAAATCTAATAAAAGAAAACCAAAATGTAACGCCAAAACGTAGGGGAAGACCTCGTGCAGATACAGAAAAATTAGATATTTATATTAGACTATTATTTGTAAATTTTCATAAAAACTAGCACAAATATAGAATAATACAAATATTATTAAAATTTATAAATAAATATAAATTAAATCAAACCATAATAATTTAGAAAAAATGACATACACATCTCAACTTAATTCAAAACAATAAAATATGTATATTTATATTTACAAAAAACTAAATAAATATGTTCACTTATATACAAAAAATTAAAAATATTAGAAAATAAATAGGTATCATATGAAATTACTATTAATTTAAATTTAAAATTTAAATTTAAAAAGTTGATATGACACCTACCTATATTTTTAAGAAATTATTAAAATTTAATTTAATTTTAATAATGTATTAAAATAATATTTAGTTCTTTATATATTACTAAATAATTTGTTGATTATTATAATGATATTTGGTTATACACATTTGTAATGTAATATTTACATTTTTATAACTTATAAGTAATACATTTGGTTTAAGTATTAAAGCATTAATTAAAATTAATGATCAATATTGATGTTCAGTTGTATTATTTATTTGAATTCCAAAACTTTGAGCAAAATGTTCTCCTATAATTAGAACAAATAAACACATATTAAAGTATTAATATTATATAAGAAAAATTGTACAAGCATTAATGATAATTTATAAATTTTAAAAGAAATATTTAATATCTTTAGAGTAAGCTAAAGTCAGTAAATAAAAGTTGGGAACTGTTATTATTTTAAAGTTGCTGACTAATATTAGGGAACTATTATCAATTTAATGTTGGCCATGAATTATTAGATATAATATAAATTGATTTCACCACTTAAGCCAAAGTTATCAAAATAGTAGTATAACTTTTTAAACTTGTTTACATAGTAAACTGTGATAACATTTATAAGTTAAAAGATAAGCCTATATAGATCGTAAATTCACACCTGGGCATAATGAGACTAAAAATTACATAAAATTAATTTATAAAAAAATAAAACTAGTTAAGTTACTTTACTAATAGTTGAAAATAATACCTAAAGAATGTTTCGTAAAATAATAGTACATCGGAAATGTTATAAGTTATACAAATATTATTATTGCTTACATAAGTTTAGCAATAATTTAAATAATTAGAAAATAATATAATTTATAGTAAAATATGCATTTTATACATTATTATCACTACATGAAAACATATTACGTGGTGACCTTTGAAGAATTAATAATTTAAAGCGGTAGGGTGATTTTGCTTTCATCACTTTTATTATTTCAAAATAAAATATCATGTATAATACATCTATAAATAATAAGTTACCATAATGTCGGATAAGAGCCAATTGTTCTTGATGTCTTCGTTCATGAGCGCACTCTTGGCTTGCAGCAATTTTTAATAGAGTCTTTTCTTTTTGGGCAGCAATATCTTTTAAAGTCTTCACCAACAAATTTTCTGGATTCATATCAAGTTCTTTAGGTATTGTTTTAGATACTATTTCTGGCTGCCTAACAATTTTTCTTAATGTCTTACCATCATAAATATGAGTGTTAAATTTAGTTTCACATAAATCTGTCAAATAACATTCATTAGAAGGTATTTGCATAATTATAAATCCTCAGTTGACTCACTATTAACTAGATGTGTATCACAATCTGGGCTATCATTGCTATTTATTTTATTATCTATAACTGTGTTATTCATTGACAAATTATTATTGTTTATTCTATTTTGCTTAAAACTTTTTCTTCTGAATATTGTTTTATACCTAAAAACAAAAAAATAATTAATTTGTAATGATAAAGCTAATAATGTTAATTTATTGCTTTCTGGGGCATTAGTCATAATAAAAAAATATACCGATTTAAACATTGTTCAGCCGTTCTAGTAATATTTAGTATATCGCTAATAACATTTGCAATATGTTCAAACATTTTCAATTTAGTTCTGAAAGTTCTTTCTAAACCAACTTTTGAAATATTCTTTCGATACAACTCCATGAGTAGCTTCGTATCATCAACTCCCCATTCACTCATCGATTTTATAGGGCATTGTCCTGAAGAAATAAAAATTTACTTAACGATTTCAGGAGAATTCACAAGCATAATATAACAGATTAACATATTTCATAAGGGTATGGTATGACACATTGGTCAGCCACAGTAATTAATTAGGGATGCGGTTAAACTTCTTTAGACCTTGCTTGCTGGCGGATGGGTGCCCACTGCCCATCAAAGTTTTTTGCAGCAAAGCCATGCTTTTAAAAGTTCTATCATTCTGACCAATCAAAAAAATCTACATGTCCCTCAATATACATCCAATGGCAAGAGCTGCCGTGGATTACAAAAAAAAAAATTATCTCATAAAAAGTTATAATTTACAAAGAAAAAAAATTGATTTTGGAATATTACCATTAGTTGCAGAGTTTTGTCCATTATAATCATGATCAGCTGACACTGAAGCTGTTACGTCACTTTGAGATCTTTCCTGAATTTCATCTTCATTCTTAACTATATTGGACCTAGTCTTTCGTAATATTGTAGGTCCAACTTTCAGTTGGTTGACTACTGTTTTGTACCTTAATAAACTTTATATTATTATGAATCAAATACAATAAAATTATTATGATAAAAAAATACCGGTTTTCACATTGATGAGCACTCCTGATGATATTTAATTTAGTAGATATTGTTTGTGCTATACATTTGAACATTTCTCTTTTGCTTTTAAATTTTTTCATTGGCCCCACTTGAGTAACATTACGTCTATACATATCCATAAGAATCTTTGTTTCATATTGACTCCATTCCCGGCAATTTCTCTTACCTTGATGAAATTATAATATATTATATAATGTTTTACAATAACATTTAAACAAACTATTTGATGGAAGTATGAAACAGATGTAAAAAATCTTAGAAACTTTGCTTACGTATAGTAAATTTTATTTATTAATAAATTAATTGATAATTTATTATTGAATCCTAGATGGTAAAACAGTTAAATGCTAATAGGTCAAGTTGTAGCCACAATATAATGTAATGAAAGTCTTTTTGTTATCTAAACTATCTGTACAATTATTATCCTCCTATATAACCGGAAAAGAATGTCTATCATAATTAATATTTAAAAATAACAATAATAATTTTTCCATCCTAAATTATAAGAGTATTACATTTTTTTAAACAATTTATAAATATAAATTATTAAACTAATTTATATTTAAATAATATTTTATCTAATAATACAAATAAAACAATATTTAATTTAAATAAATGTTGAATGTTAGATCTTTATTTTACACTTTAAATTTCCTCTGTGTATATACAAACACTATAAAAATAATAGTTTTATGATTATCTCATTGAATTCAATTTGAATGATACAATTGACAGAATAATGCGTTATCAATGTTATCATAAATTATCTATGTACAAAAATCTGTATATTTCATCTACGATATCAGTCAGATATAAATAACTAACTGAATGTGACATTTGTATTGTTATAATTATTTTAATTTTTCAATTTATGATCTATCATAAGTTTCAACAACTTATCATTATTATAACAATAATATTTGACTTTTTTTCTTGGTACAGCTTCAACTTCTTAAGTTATTAGCTTAACATTAGGCTGACAGGTTAGTAAGGTATTTTTTTTTTGTTATAAAAGATACATGTAAGGTGGGGAGGTGTTGGCAATTTATTTGGGCAGTCATTCTGTACAGAAAACAGAACTGCTGGTGACTGAGTTTAAGCCAGCGACCGTGAATTTAGACACAGCCACCTTATCCTGTTCAGCCAAGAAGCCTACTCTCTATATTTGACATTTGTATAATGCTCGTGTTAGTTTAGTATGAAATTCTTTTTTTTATGTTTTACTAAAATATTACACTATGAAAATATATTAACTTGAAATTTACTTTTAGACTGTCAGTTAATATAGTATAACTTTATTTTTACACATTTTTTTATTTATAGAAAAAAAAGAAATACAAGAATTAAAAAATAATTACGAGACTCTAGCAGAATATCATTCTCAAATTGTGGTGATTCATCTGGGTTACAATTATTGTCATATGTCTCGAAATGTTCTTCAATAATAAATATATCTTTTGGGTCTGAAATTTGAAGACACAATACATAATATACTTAATAATTTCTTATAAAAACAAACGATCCACTAACTCACCAATTTGAGTATCATTTTTCACTAGATTGCCATTACACACATAATATGTATCCATATTGTGCTTTCATAAACGAGAAAATTGTATAAACATTAACTTCAAGAAATTCAAGTGAGTCGTATAGTTATTACTAATTAGTAGAAAATAATATCTATAATAAGTAACCTAATGAAATTTTTTAAATTTTTTATATCGTTATCAATCAATTGCGTTTATCGCTTATGATAAATAAACTTCAGTCTCAGTGATTATGTACAATTTGCCTTAACATTTTGTGTTAACACCTTCCAGAGAAGTGAATATTTTTGAGGTTATATTTGAAAAACGTTGCGTTTTCTTATCAGCGGTTTAGATATCCTTGTAGAATTATTTTTATATTTCACAAAAAATTTATATTATTTGGTGTCTTTTTTTTTTTAAATTTTCCTTTTTTCTTTTTGTTTTTTCGTCCTTAAACCCATTCCTAAATTTATACACAAACCCTTTTTTTTGTCGTTTTTTTTGATCATGAGTAAATTACTTTTCATTCGAAACATTCGTGGCTTAGACGAACCTTCACTTAGGCAGATTATCAACAGTAAAAACTTGCCGTGCGGTACTATAATGTTTAAATCAGGTGGAGCATGTGCTACTGTTGACTTTATGGAACCGTCCACTGCCGAATATGCTTTGCAACAGCTCAATGGTAAGTACTAAGCATCAGTTTCATTTGCACCTGATAAAACCCATTTAAATAAATTATAGGTATGCTGCTTCAAGACCAAACTCTCGTCGTTGAACCGTACAATGGATTGCACAGTCAAATGGTGAAAAAATCAAGGTAAGTCAGAAAATATATTTTTGAACAATTTTGAGGCGTGGTCATTTTAATAATGATAAATACCTATAATTATGGTGATAAATTAAATCCGTGAAATACTTGATTGATAATTCCCTTTATACTGCCCAATTATGTAATGAACTAATGTCTACAAGATATTATCGTATTTATTCTTTGAACTATTTTGAAATTTTAATTATATTTTTATTTATTTGGTATTACTGAGCTCAATAAATCAGTAATAAATACATTTTACATATTTATTGTTTCACAAGAATATGGTTTCCCTGTATGAGCAATTAGAATTCTTCTTGAATAAATGTCAATGATTATTAAGTATAATTAATAGTATACATGTTTTTAAAAAATTAATACATCCTAAATCTCATCTAATTTAAGATTATTAAAAACAAAAGACATTTTTAACAAACATCTTAAAGTTTATTCTGTTCAACAGTATAAATTTATCGCATTTGTGTACCTACCTGTATGGCCTAGATAAGATAAAATGCTATGTATTGCAGAAACACGTATAATAGAGTTCTTTTAGGATTGTACCTCATATAAATTCTGAGCTAAAAATTTAAATACTTATGTAACAATTATGCCTACTATTTTGTTCAAATGTTATCTTGTGTTTTACTGATTTATTTGTTTTACAAATTTTGGATTTGTTGAAAATATGTTTTGGTACAATTTCACAGATAATATATATTATAATGAATTATTCCATTTGTATAACCCAGAAATTATGCTAAATCAAAATATTAAAGCCTTTAAAGTTTAAACATACTTATATGTAATATAATATTACTATATAAGTACATATATAATATATATATAATACATTCATATATAATACCCAAATAATATGATCTCTATTCTTTTGCATTTCAAAACAATGTAAAATTTAACTATATAAAAAGTTAATGTTGCACGAACAGGTGAAGTTGGCATGTAACAATATTCAAATATATTTTTCAATTGTATGTCCAAATGCAGTCAATTATCTGTACTATGGATATTGTATTGTAGATTTGTATTCTTTGTATTCTTTTGAGCAAATTTTATTTAAGAAGCTTAAATTGTAATTTTTCAAAAATCGTTTAAAAAAATATATTATTAATTCATTTTGAAAAAATGATACAAGAAAGAAAGTTTTTAAATTTTATTGTTCTTTTGATTTTGGTTATTAGATTTATTTTCCCATGTTTCTTGAATTATAAATGATTTCTACTGTACATTGTTTTATCCTTTTAATTCTTTTACTTAATCTTTTATATACATTCTTTTTTGTTTTGTTCATCTTTTATTACTAATTTTAACTTATAATTATTAAACCTTAAGACAATTTAAAAATGTTTTTGAATAAATTGTGGTTTAGTTATTTATAGATTTTTTTTAAATATTTGTAAGTCAATTTAAGATTGCAAAGCAAGTAATGTATTTGTGTTACAATGTTTTTTTTAAACCTTGTCAGGTTATAATTCTGTTCTGAAAGTCTTATGTAAGACTTTTGTAGTATCTCATTAAATTAGAAATTAGACAAGGATTGTACTTCTTTAATTTTCTTAGTGATTTCTCTAATATTTACTGAATAATAGGAAATATTGTTAAATTTTTTTCTAAAGTGCACTAATATTTCTATTTTATTTTAATAAAATAAGTATTAAGCATAGTGTGTGTACAATTAATTTATCTGTTGTTGAAAAATAGAAATATTTATTACATCATTTTTTCAAAACAGTGATGGTAGTAATCATTTTATTTTTATCACTTATGAGTAGTTTTTATAAAATAAATGTATACCTATATAAAATATGGTGTTTAAAGATTAACAATTGTACCATAAATAAATACTTTTACATTTTTATATTTATTTATAATTATTATTTAATGCTTATTCTTAAGCTACAATTACAAAAAAATAAGATAGGTAAAATTCTGTATACTAGACTAATTGGATATAACCTTCATTCAGTATTCTGTTTTTAAATGCGATGTTTTATTTTAAATTTATTCGAATAATTATAATTTATAACACAAAATTAGGAACTTCCTTCCATAAAAGTATATATATTTGTTATTATATGTTCTGTAGTTATATTAAATTAATTTAAATTTGTTATAAATTAGTTATATTAAAATTAAAGTTAATTATGAATAAATATTATTCAATAATTAATTAGGTATTTTCTATCAATAAAATTAACTTTTCTATACTTCAATAGGTCTAAATATTTAGTTGTAAATTGTAATACAAACATTACAAGATTTGAAAAATTGTTTAACTTTTAATTACTATATATTTTCACTTAAGTATGTATAATAAATTAGAATATTAAATGTCATAGTTGGATAGTCTAGTTTATGAGTGCTTTTGGTTACCATTTGCTCCATAGCTTTATGTTGAGTTGTAATTCCCTACTAATTTCTTTAAGATGTTTGAAATACTGAAACTATTACCTTTATCATTATCTGTAAGTCCCAGATCAAATTTAGAATGTAAGTATTAATTATAATAATAAAATGCTATTTCATATTTGAAAATAGATTTATCCTAGAAACTGTTAAAATTTGGATTTATTAATGGCCAAATATGCTTTTAAATAATAATTAAATTTAAACTTGACTTTTTAAAAAAACTTAAAACCTTGTATCCATTATAAACAGGACTAAAATATGGTAAAAAGAAAATTGTTATAAAAAATTCATAAATCTTTTTATACTTATATTTGAAATGTTGTATATTCATTGTGTTCATTAGTTTGTTTTTATTTTCTCAGATAAAATAACAGTGTTATTTAATCTATTTTAATATACATTTATTTATGAAAACAAATATTTTTACCAGTTAAATTAAAATATTCTTATTTTATTTTCAGTATTTGAATGATACTGTATAAATATATTATACTAAACATGTAAAGTATAGACAATAGTTGTATAATAGAAGCTCATGAGTATTAAATTTTAGATATTTTGTAACTAAGTTGCTATCCTTTAATTAAAATTTGTATTTAAAAAAATAAAAACTACTCAAAATATACAACAATGACCATGATATGTACCTTATATATTTTAATAAATTAATAACGATATCAGTTATATATATTTTTTAATGAATAATAAAAATTAATCTTAGCATTGTTAATAAATAGTTGGTCATTTTGTTTTTAAAACTATGGACTTTATAATATTATAATGATTCTAAAATAACTTTTTTTTAGTACAATATTTAGAATAATAATTTTTATATATATTCAATTGTATGAATTCAATTTTGTTATTGGTAGGCTCACTGAAAGTCAACCATTTTCATACCTGAGTACTCTGAGTTATTGTTTTAAATATATTTAATATTAAGTAATATATTTACTATCAAAACACATTTTTTTTTTAATAATGACCTCACATTTAATTTTATAGTACAAGTATTATGTTATAAATACAAGCTCAGCAAAAAAAAATCTATGTACATATGAATTATGAGTTATGATGTATGATATGTAGGTATTTTAACCAGAAGTTTTAAGATGTTTTCTTATAAATAAAATATAATACCATAAAATATTAAAAAACTTTAGAAAACTTCTACTCAATCAAATAAATGTAATAAAAACTAACCTTTTTTCTTTAAGATAATATTCTGGTTGAGTCAAGTAAAAACATTATTTAAACACTTGAATAAAATTAAAAATATAATGCATTGAAATTAAACTTAAAATCCATTATATTTTTTTATTCATACTAGAATAGTAACAATAAAATATTTTATTTGTATGTAACAAATTTAACTTTTACTATTAAAGAAAATAACCTTATATTTAACTAGGAATTTAAACTTAAAATAACATATCATACATATTATCTTATAGCCTATTTTATAAATATTTAACTTTTAGACCTTAATTAAAAGACATCTCCAAGCTTTTACTGCTGAATACTTTTCAATTAATGATTTTGTATCTACTTTCACATAATTGATGTTCAATTGGTATTATAGATGGGTTAGTCAGTCTTTCTTGCTTCATGGTATGTGCGATAAGAAATCTTGAAATCAAAGAGCAAACTAATGTAGATATTTCGTATTTACCATAGATAATTAGATGTACAAAACAACATTATCTTGTATATTATCTGTGATATTTACAGAACTATGAGTTAATAATTAATAATACGATCAATATTTATTATTTATAACATTGAAATTCTTGATTGATAGAAGTAGCTATAGAAAGTTTTTCCTGGAATAAAAAAAAACTGAATAAGTGTACTCATCTGATATCACGTTATTCTTCAAAATGTATTGTACATTTTTTCTGAGATTTAATGTATAAATCCGCTCTTGTTTTTTGCACTCCTTGCTCACCTGGTTAGTGCTGCCTTGTGTGTTACTATCGTTATAACCTTACTCCTATTGTTAGGAGAGTTATAAGGTTGTAGATTTGAGAGTTAAGAATACACAAATTATATATACAGGGACATAGGGTGAATAAATTAATTTGTATATAATATCTATATCAACTTTTCTTCTACATTTTTGTTTTTACACCTATTGTTGAATTTTAATTGATATTACAATAAACTTCATTTGTGATACAGAGTTATGAAATGCCTGTATACTTAAAAGTGTTCCTTCTTAGAATCATTTTGTGAACTCTAAAGCAAAGTTATACAGTTTTGTGGGTACTTCATGTGGTTTTATAAACTCAGCGCATGATTATGTTATTAATATTGTAAACTGAATAAATCAAACATCTACATTTGTTGGTGGTTACTACCAAAATACCTAATATACATTTGCCATTTAGAATACAGTTAGTTAACTAGTCAGTTTAGTTAGTTTGTGCACAGTGATCATGACATCACCAAATACATTTTCAAGGCTGCAATCAGACTGCCCATAAGAATTAATTTTACTTCTTCCCAATTCGTGCTTAATTTTAGGAGATGTTATCTATGGGTATCTAACTTGAGACATGCTTATCAAGGGATTTTGTCTGAGTTTTCCGGACAATTCATCGACATTTTTTAAATTAAACATTCGGGAAGTAAATTTGCACCAAAAGTTTCATGTTGTATATTTTAAAAAATGATAATTAGACACACAAAGTTAAGGTAATTTTTCGATTTGTTATATATGTAGTTTTTCAAGTATCATCAAAAACCTGAAAAACTTGGAAATAGTGATGTTAAGTGTTTATCTACAGTCATTTATATTTCTTTTGAAAAGTTGGGTAATTTTATGACTTATGGCTTCAAAATGTTAATCTTACATTAATTTATATGTTTATAATATATAGGTACACACCGGATTATAAATATATGTATTTATTGTGATTATTTAAGCATGATCGCCCTTTTTTTAGCCGAAAAATTGCTTAAATTTGGATTTCTCATGTTTAAGTTGCTATACAACCTAGGTTTTCCCAAACTTTTTTTTCAAATGTAAACACCCTTTTTTCACTGCGGGATTTCATTAATATAATTCATTGTGAATTTTGATAAATCAAAATCAAAATTCGAACGTTTAGTTATTGAATTATTCTAATTTAAGTATTAAGGGAAATAAATTAAAATATAAATAAATAAATTAATAGTCATATAATACTGAATATTATGATGTAGTGTAATCGCCAATTGCTACTGATTCGAGGTAAAGTGAATTTTACATTTTTCGTACGCAATTTAAAATTTGAATTATTCCGAAAATATTGATCAATAATTTGTCTATGAAACATCAAAATCCAAAAAAACTAATTGAATATTTTGCGTAAAAAATATGGTATTCCCATTTGAAAAAACAAAGTTTATACTCTTCAGGTAACTTTAAAAAAAATTATCGAAAACATAGGTTTTATAGTAACTTGAACATAAAAAAATCAAAATTTAAGCATTTGTACGGCCAAAAAATGGGTTGAGCATAGTTCAAAAATTACCCTGTAATCTACTCGTATATATACCAAACTTTTCTCAGTATCGTTCTTCGAGTGCGGTTATTCATTATCGCTTTCAATCATACACAATAAAAATTTAAAATACCTACCACTTTAAAACTATTGAAACATCTGAAAATTATACCTGTTCCAATCCCTGCATCACATTCTCACAGGACATTCTGACTTTTAATTCTTTCTGAATGTTAGTATAGTTAAGTTGCCATAAATAATAATGTTAATACAATTTTTCTATATTTGTATAGCTTTTATGTATTTACATAATTTGTGAGGTTGCGTTTAAAAAGATCGACACACAATTTTTCAAGTATAGATACCACCTTATCTACCCTATATACTAACTACAAATATTATGTGTAATTAGTACTTATGTGTGTGTGCACGTGTCATTTTATTGGACTAACGGTGGAGACCGTAATATAAATATTATGTATGATTGTAAAAGCGTTTATAATAGACCTATACGTCGCGAGTATCTATTTACAATAAAAAAATGCGATGTACATGTGTAGTCGGTTATTCAGTTTTTATAAATTATTCCGAATGAAGTAATGACATGAAGAAACCTTCTGGGTATTGTACGAACTTGTCTTACACACATATATACATTTACATATACACACACATACACACACAATATTATAATATATATTATTTAATAAGCATTATTGTATACATATACGTGTGTAATAATTTGTATTATATTATATTTTTATTATATTATTATGGGCATATTGCAAGGCCGCGCTACTATACCAGCGCGTCATATTTCTGTCTGTTGTGTTGCCAAACTTGACAATGGAATTCGGTGCGGTGCGTGCGTGCGTGCGCGCGCTCGTGCGTTTGTACGTAGCCGTAGCGGGGGTTGTGAGACCGGCGTTTGAGGGGGTGAGTCGTGTGCTACGCGACCCGGCGGTGAGGAGGGGTTGGGCGTATGCAACCCTTCGGCGGACGGCGCGCGCGTTTAATCCCCGCACGACTCGGTCCGCATCTGTCTCTGAGGCCGATGACGCCATCTTGTTTCTACACCCCAATCGGACGCGCGCACGCACATACGACCGACGGTGGCAGACACATGACGACCGACGAGGGAAGAAAAATAAAAATAAAATTATACGTCCTTTTTCGCCCTCCTCCATCGCGTGCGCGTATGTGTGTGTCTATATAATATCCTTCCTGTGTTTATGTACGTACACACACACATGGGTGGGATACGTTTTCCTTTTTCTCTTTTTCTGCACCGCGTGCGCGTCTACATAAACGTGTAACGATATCATTTTCATAGTATAGGTGTATTTATCACCTATTATATATTATACTTACGTTTTGTCTTGATATTTAAATACAACAATAATTTATGATTCAATATATATATAAGAACAAGAGCATGCTGTTTTATCCTCGATCAGGAATCTTGTACACGTATTACCATTGCTACAGTCTGTGCATGTAGTATGTAGGTTTATATATGTTTAACTTCCTCTCGCGAGGTTAAAAATATACTCATTTTTCTTTAATCAAATGTATAGATGGCATCCTTTTAAATTTATATACAGGTGTCCCACCGGAATCTACACAATGAAGTTAAAAATTTAATTATTTATTTTATAATTTTTGTGAAATTCGAAGATAGCCCCATATTATAGGGCTTCTTTTTCTGAAAATATCGACAGTTCTACTTCCAGTTTTAATTGGATTCATGATTTTTAATAATTTTTTTGTTTACAGAGAAATATTGTAGATTATTATCACCTCGTCACTTTTCTGATAATGTTATTATTACTTTAAATTGTGTAAATAGTACAGTATTTTCTTGTAAACTAGAATAATTATTAGAAATCAAGCAGTTAATGAAAAATGAAAGTTGAACTGTCAACATTTTCTGAAAAATAAGCTCTAAAACATGGCTATCTTCGAAATTCATAGAAGTTATAAAATAAAAAGTTTAATTTTAAACTTCTTCAATAATAAATTTATATATTTACTAAACTATTGTCAATATAATTGCTTTTTACCACGGATGCTAAAAAAAAATCGGGAGATAGATATCGCTGTGTGTAAATCCCGATGATACATTACATAAGGTGAACCATCATATTTTCCAACCTTTTCTATTTATAATTTCCCGAAAAAGAAACCGCAGGTTTATCTTGATTTGTGATTTGTGATGACAAAAATGTTTGTATTTTATTTTATATTTTAATTGTATGTGTCATGTTCAAAGGAAGGAATAAACAAGTCCAAGTGTAAATATGCTTTAAAAATCTCATTAAACGTAATAAAAATGTACTCTGTATAAGTATTAGTTAAATCACGTTATTATTTAATATTTAAGTTTTAATTCAATATGTCGATGAATGATATATGCAT
This sequence comes from Periphyllus acericola, assembly GCA_949715065.1. Classification (NCBI taxonomy): domain Eukaryota; kingdom Metazoa; phylum Arthropoda; class Insecta; order Hemiptera; family Aphididae; genus Periphyllus; species Periphyllus acericola. The sequence continues at coordinate 26,436,289 of OX454269.1, forward strand.
TATGTAATGCTTTGTTTTCTTATTTTTCTTATTATATTTTATTCTTAAGCATATTGTATGTTGATAACATGATGATATTACATTTTTTGTTGCCGGTGCCTTTTAAAACCAATTTTTTTATAACCTCAAAAACAACCTAATTGTTAGAGTTATAAGTTCTATCGAAAAAGTAGGGTGATGATTTCCGAAGTGTCTTAATATGCTTTATTTTGTGCGTTGTTTTCATCCTTGATAGAATTTGGCTCATCATTCAGAAATTGAGTAGACTAGAACAAAAATGTGAGTAAAAGTCTTAATTAATGGAACTAAACTTCGATAAATATTGAATAGTAAAATATTGGCTCATCTTTATGAATAATTCTTTCATGTTAAAATGAATTACTCATTTTATGTCATAATAAATAATATTGTAAATGTTAAATGTTAAATGAGTTGAAATAAAAATATTATTATTGTTTCAAAAAATTATAGATTCGCTTTATTTGTTTATTTATTAGTTATGTATGATCGGTGTACGATAGGCAATCTTATTTGGGACTCGATTTCTATAACTACACGGATTTAGTATATGAATTAAATAACGAAGATGTCGATACCAAACTGTTAATAGCAAAATTATTTTGAAACTTAATTTCATATTGTGAAGAGAAATATTTTTCTGCAAATTTCGACTTTTGTATCGAGTTTTCTAGTTATATGCACATAAAAATGTGTGAACTACTACCACAGTAAATAACTTTGTATTTATATAATACATATAATTTGTATAACTATAAATATTTAACACTCGATAATCAATGTTTATTTAATTCAATTTTTATTGATAACTTATAATCCATCTCAAAATATGAAATTAAAAACGCTCGTTGTCGTAAAAAAGAAATAGTACTTATGCTTTAAATACACTTATAATTATTTTAAGTATTGCATTGTAAGGTAGTATGATTTCAAATATGGTTTAATAATATTTTTTCAAAAACAGAAAAAAATTGTTGCTTGTTAAAACAATTATCCTGTATACTATATAAATGCGTGTAGAGTTATATTATTTTTTATCTCAAACTACGAGTAAATAGTATGTAAAAAAACATTTCTAGTAAAAAAATATTTATTTTACAATAATATATACCTACGTTCTATATGAATATATTTCTTTTAATTTTAAACTTCATATATTATTATTTTATTGATGTTCGTGTCTCGTATTAACCTATAAAAATTAATTTCAAATTGTATCATACCAGTATAATATATTATAATTGGATACATTTAGACGTATGCTATGTCATATTATTGTCATTTATATAATATATGTATACTTATCATATAGAAAACATTTATTTTAGTACACCATTATATACTATACAAAAATATTATAGCCTTCACTTGAACATTTTTATGAAAAAAAATACGTATTTAAGAAATATATGTTAAATCCATTAAAATGTAAAAAAACTAATGTTATTATTATCGTTTATTTATAAATCTAATTCTCATGTATTTATGTCTTCCTGGTTGGATAATGTATTAATCGTTCATATCTGTTTAATTTTTTATGTGGAATAATTCTACTAATCAAAAGCTTCAGATAGGTATAATTATAAATAAAAAAAATTCCTGGTAACATTTAATGTAAAATATTTTTATTAAACCAAGTTTTCATATTTATTATTCGGCCATATTTTGCAAGTATACATAATTTAAACACGTCATCATTTTTGGAAAATTATTTATAAATGGTAACTCGAATGTTGTACCATACTAACTCGTGATTTCTAACTGATGTTTCTAGTAAATTGGCCAAGACCCACCTAATATTTTTGCTTGTGCTTATTTAAAGAAAAAACTATAAATATAGTTTATACAGATGTTATAGTTCAAACTATGTCAACGGTTGCCTTAACAAGGTAAAGGACATAATTTTATACATATTTTGGTACAAAACAAATGTAGCCGGTATTAATGCTATTATTTTTTTTCTCCCTACAGCAGTAAACTTTGTCAGTTTACAACCATTTGAGCCTTACGTAGACAGTTTTCCCACGGTTATAATTATTATTTATATATTTCATTGCATGTATAACACTATTATCGTTATTGTATGTAAATACCGCATTAACTACGTTATTATATTCATAAGTCATTATACAATAGCAGACATTATATAACGATGAACGTTTTAGTGAATTTTGGGAAACATTAAATTTCCAATAGTCATCTTCACGTTGAATATCGCTGCAGTTGTACACATACATGCACCCCGGTGATCATTCTTTTGAACTATATACACACCAAATACATACATGGAAGCGCGTATAATACGAGCTGAGAAGAGCGACACGGTCGTACACACACGGAATATAATAATACATCCCTCTCGTCGTCATCCCTCTTTAAACTCCGTGTCTGTGAAATTTGGCCCGGTCCTTTTTTCGGTTGGAATTTCGTTATTTATTTCGGCTTTATATAAAAGTACTGTGTGTATAAGTATTTCATGTGGTACCTATCAGATTATATGTGTGTATAAAAAAAATTCACAAATAATACTTTTTGACATATTAGTACACCACTACTTATTCTTTTTATATACACGCTTGGTTCAGTAAAAAAAAAAAAAAATGCAGGACAATTTCAGGGATCGTTTGTAGTATATAATGTGCAATTTAATCTCTAGAAAACAAGTTTTAACCAAATTTACTTGTGTTACCTATATTTTATTAGTGGTTATACATATAATATACACGTACATTATTTATATTATCATATTAACTACTCTAGGAGGAAATCATGAATATTTTAGTTGAGTTAAATTTTAATATATATCTTATTGTATAATCTATATTCTATAATATTGAACTATTTTTTAAAAACCTATCGTTTTTGGTTGAATAAATCACAATGAGTATCTCATTACTGTATATGGTTTCCTACCAATAAATGGACGTTATTTTGGTACCCTCACTCCTATAATTCTATTCTATAGGAAATACAGTCTTTAATACCTTTATACATTGACAACCCTTATTGATCTTTTCATATTTTTAAAAAAAAATTTTACAAGCGATTCCTAGAATTTAAATCAAATTCATATAATAGGGGATATTGCAGCCTGCAGGTAAATCTGAAAGAAAACATACTGATAAAGTGATAAACTTCACATTTTGATCATTGAGATATAACCAATAACATATTCTGCCATACCATATGTTTCCAGTCTTTTCTGTTGGTTTCATTACGTTTTGGGCATTCGATTGATTATATTTTGAGTCGGAAGCTATAAAAATATGAAACAGGAAGAGACGCCTTTCAAACTATTTAAAATTTAAATTTTTAAAGTTTTTTTTTTTTATTATTGGTTAAGCATCAACTACATAGGTTATTAGCTTACAGGTGTTAATTTCTACATTGAATAATTAAATAATTATATGTTATTGTACAATTCAATTTTTTATAAGTATAGTATTATGTTATGGAAGTTTGAAAATGGACCAATTCCTTCGTACAGGTTGTCTGGGATGTTGAGATCTTTTCTTGCTTCGTTGAAGTTTGGGCAGTGGATAATGATATGTTTAATGGAGTAGTTTGTATTGCATGTTGGGCATAGGGGTGGATCCGTATTTGCCATGAGATGTCCGTGTGTGAGTTTCGTGTGACCGATTCTGAGTCGATTAAGAATTACTTCATTTTTTCTGTTTAGATCAGTGTATTTCGGCCAGAGTTCGATAGAGTGCTTAATTTCTCTTAATTTATTTTCCGTGGTCGTGTGCCACTGTGAGTTCCACAAATCAATACAGTATTTGTTTATATTTCTTTTTATATCTATAAGTGAGGAAAAAGGAATAATTTCACTGTCTGGACTATTGACTGCATTTCTAGCCGCTTCGTCTGCCTTCTCGTTTCCCTTTATTTTACAGTGACCTGGGGTCCATATATTTTTAAAGTGAATTAGATATTACACAACTTAATTTGAGATTGATATATCATGTAATTTACTTATTTCTGAAAGATCATTATTATGTTTTATGATGTGTTATGAAAGCATGTTATATTTATTAATTTATTGTTATAACTTATAACTGTTATATGTATAAGGTGTACTAATTCCTTGTATGTAACCAATTACCAACAAAGCCACAGATTATTTTATTTAAGTTTAAATGTATCATATATTCTCACAATCGAATAATAAATCAAGAATTAAGTAAAAGATTAACAAAAGTAATTTTTCTTTCGTTATTTGTTGCACATCCAGTCGGTAATGCTTTATTGACTTGTTGCACTTGCTAAACAAATAAAAACGGAAAAAGAATGCTCTTTTTGTCGAAAGTTATTTTGCCACAAGTTGCGTCATTGGTTTCATATAACTAACTTATGTTTACCTGGTATATACTTACGAGTAGTCAGTTTTCAATGTAATATAATATATCGTGCTATATACCAAGTAACATTATATTCATTATAATTTATAACTTTATGAAATTTTCAAAAATTAGAGAGATGTTCAAAACAACGCATTCTAAATACTATGCAGAGGAATCCGACCTAACAGCTATTGGCTATTGCAATTATGCCCGCTATGTAATATCTTATAAGAAGTAATGAAATGCTAAGGAATAATATATATTTGTGGAATTATTAAATTATGTTCTATAATAACTGAAATAAATCAAGCAATAATTTTTCATTGTTGCTGAGGAGGGAGTGTTAGACAATTTTAGGTAAATAATAAGTAACGAGAATTAGTATAAATTTTAATTTAGAATATCTAAGTAAAAAAAAAAAAAAATTAAATATATACATACGCGAGTAAACATTGAAATCATTGTTATATAGTGGTAGTTCCCTTGAAGTTAAGTGAACAATACTTTACCTTTAAAAAGTGTAGTCATCCCTAGTCGATTCGTTTCGGTCACGTCGATGAGACCCTACGCGCCTAATTCATGTAGTGACGAATACTATACTACACGCGTTTTGTATAATGAAATATTTGTAGTTGTCGACTCGCGCGTCTGTCACGATTTTCACGCGCGATTTACTTCAATATTTATGTGTGTAACCGCGAACATATTGAAGCCACAGCTTTGTCCACTGTTAGAAAGTGTATACATTTACATAATATATTTTAACGAGCCGAGTTAACACACGATATAATATAATAATATAGTACTGGAGAATTACAATATATTTTTACACAGAGTGTGTTCCCACCGAATTTTCGTTCGCTAATGGGGGACTACGGCTATGAACGAAAATCGCAGGGAGCTCGTCGGTGCCCCACGACTATACAAAGTCATACTGCGCCGCAGACCGCTTGATATTATTATTACTCCTGCTGCGTTATATTTCAGTGTAGCACGATACCAACCTATAGTGTAGTCGTCTCTTAAATAGTTTTATAAGCGTGAACATTATTGACTGTAAAAACATTGGTTACATTTATGTTGTAACCGTAAAACCGCAGCGTTTCTGGCCACTACGAAAATCGTCTTATCTAATATTATCAACTTTTAAGTTGACAGAAAAGCGATTCTTTATCTATAACTCAATTGGTGAGGTTTGCATGCAATTATATACATATAAACTGACCAGTATACGTTTATAATAGACATTACAAACTTGTTATCGTAGATCAATACATGTTGTAACCATTCTGTGCATGAAAAATACTTTATATTTAGGTACAAGATCGACATTTTATTAATCTATATCATTCGATAACAATCATTAGCTCTATTTATTACCCTCTTTGGACCTTAATACATAAGTTCGATAAATTATTACAATAGTAATCTGCCTTTGTCGTTGCCTACCCCTCGGCGATGGCACGTCCTACGAAAAGTGTTTTTTTCTTTTGCATTGTTTGTGGTCCCTGTCGACGACGCGCCCCCGCACGATACAACATGCGTGCGTAGGCGTACGAGCCGACCGGTTGGGCTCGAGCCGGACAAACACGCATCATGGGGGAAGCTGTGACTTGTGTCCCGTTATCGTGTGTAGGGGGCGATAGAACGTGCCCGGAACGTCTGCGGGGGAGTGGTATAAGTGGTCTTCCGGTAATAGGTCATCCCTAGTTTTTGGGCGCGAGACAATTAGTCGTACGGGGGTGGAAGTATACGTGGATAATAACAACTCGTGATAACTGGTTGGCTTTTCGAAACGGGAAAACTGGACCGGTACTGGACGTATACAAAAGGCGCACGCTTTATGTATTACATTATATTATATATGCATATACATACACGAAACTCATAATCACATAATAGACGAATGTACACATTATATGGGTAGGTACGTGCGGACGAAATTTGATGAGGAGACCAGACGCATCTTATTCGTGACACTGACGTGTTTGTAGTGCATGTTATGAAATGCACGTCTTTTCATACAGGGTTTATTTTTTCTAAACTCGCATTTTGACGTGTGTGTAATTTTTAACGGTTTTTTTTTTCGGATTAACCGTCGCGATTTCTTTCTATACCTGTATAATGATGTATTTTCGAATGCGCGTCTTTACATTACTATCGTGATGTCTCAAAACGCAGATGCTTATAAATAAATATAAATTATTATCGTTCCGAACGCAATGCATCATTATTGTATTTGTTATTACTTGTATTATTTATTGTAATATTTTATTCGTGCGCGACCAAATATTATCTATATAGTCTAATTAAAATTGACGCGCAATTCTTATTTAACAAATTAATACGATTGAAGTTTTTCACTTGATAAAAATTCACATTTTTTCACGATGTTGGTACTTACATGTACTACAATTTTTTAGTTTTATAAGATAAAAGGCAATTATTATAATTATTTATTTCCATAATTGTTGGCTTTTGTATTAGCACACAAGATGATTGGTAAATCTGTTAATGGCTTTCAATTTAACTGAAAATTGTGACTCACAAGTCACTGCAAATCTAAAATAATTGTTTACACAATTGTTGTTATTATACTTTAACAATGTTGTTTTTTAAATCATAAATTAGTTTTAATTTACTAGAACGTTATACTGTGTACTAAATATTATATAATGAAATTACTAATACGAAAAATCTACATAACCATACTTTAGTTGTTTACTTAATGTGAAAAGTATGTCTACACTATTAGTGCATCTACTTATGTATAAACAATCGTTATATTTTAATGTGAAAATTCCTATAACTACGTAATGACGGTACCTAATCAATTATTACTTTACTTCAGTCTAAAGTTGTCAGAATTCGTTTGCCTGTATGGTTTTAGTGTGCCTTATGCATTATTCAATGAGCCGAAATTTCTTCTAGATTAGTTATTATTAAACGTTTTTACTTATCAACTTGATTTAAAATATTACTAGGTAATGGGTTTAATATTATATATTATTTAATGTAAAGTAGGTGTACCTATAGAAAAGTATTTTAATTTTTGTTTGCACGCTAATAGTAACGCCAATTCAATCTCAAATTTTCGAAAATCTCGAAATATTTACTTAGTTATTCTCGATCTACGATCATCAAAATTTAATAAATCGAGACTTAGATAAACTCATATTTGTATGCAAGTCTGAATATCATAATTATATTTATATGTGTATAAGCAATGCCAATTAATTTAATATATACACACCTATGTTTGGTTAATATTATTTAGATTTACGATAAATTCAAAATAAGATAACCAAAATCCTAAACAACGTGTTTAATGTTTAAATATTGTAATTTAAGTTTATTAAGAACAACAACGTTGTTATTTTAATTTATATGTTATGAAATTTTAAATAGGTTAGTGTCAAAAAGTATAAATTAATTGAAATAACAATGATTTTTACATAACTATTTCTTAAAAGATCTCTGTATTTTATTTGTATTTAGCTCCAGTCAATTCGGTTTATGCTGCTTGGGATCCATTTTCAATTTATACATTATAATATGTATATGCAATATGCTATAAAAAAAGATAAAATCGATTACGTGATCTCTCTATTTTGATCATTTCAATTGCGAAAAGATTAAAAATAAATATTACCTAGTAGCGGAGTCTCGTATACTACTACTTGAAATGTGTGTAGACCTATTAGACTTGAAAATTCTATAAAATTGTTGTGCGATTAAAATACAATATTTTCAACGTAAGGTATTTTATTGTAAGATGTGCATTTTTTTATCATTCGAGTAAAACGAATAACACCGATTAAAAATTATCATATCAATAATTGCATGTTCGCGCGTGAAGTAGCGTGATCACTGAACACGGTTTTTAATCATAAACAACAGATTGTGCCCCCATGTATAAATTAATCTATAATATAATAAGCCAACTATTTATATTGATGTTAAAATCAAAAAGATATTCTGAAAGAAGAAACAAAAATATTTGCGTTTAAACATCTAAAGATACCGTTAGTGTCTACTATATACTGTATATAGTATCAATAAATATAATATAGCATAATATAGCGGCTTACCTACAAATTTCAATAACAATTAATTCGAGATTCGCCATTTTCTATATGGAGCACGTACACAATAATGTACGCACCGTGAAAATGTGCAGTGCCCGTATAAAAAATAATATAAAAACATAAATTATTATACGCACTCAAAATGGCGAACGGGAACGGATTTCATTACCAGTCGTATTATACAGCTTTTTTTGCGCGTCTGTGTGATGTATAATATATATATATATATATATATATATATATATATATATATATATAATATACACACTCGCACACAAACACATAAAGTATATTCAATGATGAATGAGGGTTGATCTGAGCAGGGTGCATATAACGCGCGCGCGCATTTGATTAACGATTTGAAATATAATCATAATTTATTTTTTAATTTCGGTTTAATTTGTATAGATGCTAAATATTTGTGTTCTATCCATTATTGTTTTGTCATCGTTATCTCCACGTATTAAAAGCCAACACATACTCGTATGTTAAAAATAAATGTACGACGTACGTATTAGCATTGATAATACTAGTATTTATAATCAGTGGTATCTATTATGTATAGTTTTATACTTATTATATTAAATATTATGTACACGATCATTGTTTATGTATAGTATATACGTGATGTATATTTAACGTACATTTCTGATTTGTTTAAAGATCATATATGATAATTGATACATTATATGTAAAAGAAAATAATATATTACATAATATTAAATATATACGCATATAGACTATAGATACGAGTTATTTACAGCACGTGACGAATATTCATTTAAATAATTGCATGTGTGTCATCCGTTAATTACTTTTATATTACTCGCGAATAGATTTCTTTTGATTAGTAAAATATTTAAGAAATTCTTATTGGTAATTTTCTTATTTCTATAACTGTCTATTCATTAAATATAATTTTATAATTCTCGATGTTTAATTTCTAACAAGTTTTCGTTAAAAGTCAAATATTTCTATTTAAAGCTTATGATTATGATTTTAATTATTGTATATTAAAAAATAATAGTAAATAAAACAAAAATGGTTAATTCTCATAATTTAAATAAAAGTTTTTACGATTAATTTAAGTGGTTGAATAAATTTGTTCAAATTGCATTCATGGTTACGTCGATGTTTTATACTTACCTATGTTTTGCTGTATGATAACAATGTTTGTGTGTATACAATAGTGTAGAATATTAACTTTTACTCGAATTTTATTGGGTTGAATTAGTACATAATAATTTAGTTTGATGAATTGTAAATAATTGGTATTATTTTGTGTTTACTCAATGCGTGTAGTCCTGTGTGTGTCTGTTAAGAAGGGCCCATTGCAATTTTGCCACCGGAAACAGATGTAATTCTTATTCTATTGAAAACGTTTAGGCACAGAACACCGCTTCCAGATATATATTTGTTTGCCTCTTAATAATTTATCGTTTTAAGTGTATATAATAAAATACTTAATACTTGTACATAGATACAATTTATTAATTACCCGTCGTTTGAATGCATTTTTTCATTATATATACATTAAACAAGGTCACGTACTCGCACATAACTAAGTACTATCCATTTGTAACTTAACGACCCATTGATCGTCATATACAACATTTGAATGTATCCATTATCTGTATACATGCGTTTATACCAACTTCCTCTGTATTCAACAACACATTTATATCAAACAATAATCACTGTGGTAAATCATAAATATTGTTACGTTTGATGTGATATCCGGACTAAATTCTGTTATTAAAAAAAAATTCGGGCGCAAGGTCTTTTGGTATGTTTTTCTGCTGCTGCTGCTGCTGCAGGTAGTTTGAAAATCCTGACCTGCAAAATACACCATATATATAGTTATCAAACATATACCACCGGCGCACCTACATCCAACGTCGTCGTTACTCGTTTGCCCTTGTCCTACACACTGGAATGGCAGTGTGGATATATATTGTACGCGTGTATAATATAGATATACGTATATATGTATACACTTTTATTTCGTACACATATAGTATTTATTGTGTTGGAAGAATATATCGCATTCCATATGGACCTTTAGAAAATATACGAAATCGCTTCGCTTTATGCGCCATCTGACCTGATTAATGGCCTTTTTTTCGTAGCGCTCAGGTAAGTCCCGAGTGGTAGTTTGAGACTATTCCATAGAATCTTCATGGAATATTTACCGTGGAAAAAATCGTGTTACTCTCAGTTTATAAATATACCAACGTCATTGTATATTTTAGGACCTTTGTGTCGCTGCTGGATGCTATCATCTTAAATTTTACTGTTATTATTCTTGTACGAAAATGCATGCGTTTATCGACTAACACTATACATGCATTCACTATACAGAACCTAGTTTATCGAATATTATTATCTTCAACTTAACATTTACTGTTATTATGGTAAAGAGTTGAAATCTGTATTGCCAAGATAAATTTTCAGGGGGAAAGCGTCGTCATAATCAGTGTTTTTACTAGAAAACCAGTATCGTAAAAATAAACACAACAAACCGCGCGCGCGGAAGGTCAAAGAAATGTCACGGACGGACGAAACACCGTTTTATAGATAGTTGCATAACTATACTGCATTTTTTTGCACTGCGTAAAAATTTATAACAAAAAATGTCCAACCGAACGGGTTTACAATTTCACATGTTATAATAATTATATACCTATGCATATTAATGTCATTATTTATTTGTATCCTAGTTTATATTTGAAAAAATCTGAAATATATTCCTTACGCAGTATTTTATAACTTTCAGCAGTTTGTTTCATCTACTATCGTATAACTATAGGAAGAAGAATTTGAGTAACAGTGTGATATCAATTTTGTTCACCACAGAATAGGTTTTAAATTTATAATTGTAATATACTATTATTTTTGATTTCGTATTTGTATGTTACGACTTGAGTCCCCACACCACTATCATGGCTTTTAACGCTTATGTGGTGTGCCCGCAATGGTTCGACGTTATCCCGTTCAAAGTATACGCCGATAATGAATGGCGTGAGTTCCAAAGTAAAAAAAAAATGAAATAGAGAAAAAAACTACAAAGGAAGGAAGAGAGGAAAAAACACGTTTTAGGTTCGGAATATCATACGACGGCGACGACGACAGCGGCGGCCGACTACACACCGCTATAGTTGGTCACACTGCGTTTTATATATATATATAGTTAGTTAGTCGGTCGGACGAGTTTTAAGTATTTTTTTTCTCTCCCTCTCTCTGTCTACCGCGGCCCGTCCGTCCGTATCGTTGTTTTTGCGCCGTGCGCTCCGACCAAAAATCCAACACATAAATTTACTAAAACGTACATTAATTTAATATTATATTTTTAATGAAAATATAAATTTCCAAACAAATTTATATCATTATTATCCGTAAGTTTCGTCAGCTGTTGTTTTTTAGTTTTGTTTGTTTTAAATATCCGTGAACCGGGTATAACAGTAACTTAATAACAACAACAATAATTATAGTAATAAATATAATATCTTATACTAATTAGTATTAATAAAGTATTAACCAAATCGCGTATTCAAATAATATTTTTGTTTCAAGTGCTCGATATATAAAATAATAATTATTTTTTTCCGCCGCCTACTAGTGAAGTGAGTGATCATCGTCGCGTCTCGTTCAGTTAAATCTAATATAACGCCACCGTCGCCGCAGCCGCAATATTATTATTTACCTCAAAGAAGGACAATTCGTTGAATACTATTAATTCGCTCCTAGTTCGTCGTCGTCATCAAGTGTCCGCCTGCGTGTACGTAAGACACCACCTGAGTCCGTGAGATTATTACACGGCCAACAGTACGTAGTGTATTTTTTTTTAATTTTTTAATTTTTCGTTAAAAATATATTATTAAATTTTCGACGCCGTTGCCGACAGGCAGTATTGTTGTGAACAATTTTGATCGATTCCGAAAACGTTTACTATACCCGCGTTCGTAGTGTTCGTACCCGGTAGTGGCTGACGAATCGTACTTGCATATCGCCTATTTATTGTAATATATTATTATTTATAAGTGAGCTTGTCGTATACGCTTTTTACACGATCTACGGGGGAGTCTTTAAAATAAAATGTCTCTCTCTTACGAGCAAAATAAAAATAAAAAATATGAAAATTCTATGTCGGCACCGCTCCGCGCGACAGTCCCTTCGACGACACAAGATTTTCCGTCCACTTCCCGGCGCGTACGCACGCGACAAATCACATTTCCCACACGTGGCTTACGACGTCCGCCGCCTCCGTCGAGACATTTCTATCGTCTGCACACCCCACGCGAGTGCGCTTCGCTCGCAAGTCACGTCGTGGAAAAATTACAATGAATAAACGCCGCTGTTTCTTCTACTACGCGGTGAATCCGTGTGCACAAGGCGTTACTCATGCACCTCTCGCACCATAGCATAATAAATAATATACTTATGCCTCCTTATTATTTTACCATAAGTGTTCTTCTTTTTCGTTGTTGTTGTTGTTGTTATTACTGTTGCACTTGCATACGTCCGCTCATTTCGTGTAATAATAATAATAATAATAATAATAATAATAATAATAATAATACTATTACAATAATATTATTATAATGCGCTTGCGAGCGCACAAGGCATACACACACACTAACCGGCTAGAGAGGAGAGCCGTCGTCGCCGCCGCACATTCCTCGTGTGTACGTGCGTGCAGAGGACACGCCGTCCGAGGAGAAGGGCAAACGCGAGCCGCCGAGTTGTCGTACGCGTGTATCGTGTCGGCGTGGCGAGGGGTAGGCGGGGCGGGCGTTTATATCCGTCGCTGCCGCCGCAACGTTCGAATAAGATCGATATTACGATACTCGGCGGCGGATACGCGCGCGGTAAAACCGTCGGCCACATGTGGTAGGGTACCGGCGAAACGCCAACAAGTATACTGCTACTTACCTACCCCGGCGTCTCGTATAAGTCGTTGCCGCGTGAAAGTTTCCCTCGTTTCCCGTATAGGGCAAACAACCCCGCGTAGACGGTTGGTAACGTGTGTGTATGTGTGTTCGCGTGATAATGTTATATAATTACGACTATTGGTGGTGTTTTATTTTATAACAGAGTGTGTGTGTGTGTGTGTGTGTGTGTTTAGTTCTTCATATCGCCGAGTAGTTATGACTCCAAACGACATGGATCAGAGTCAGCAGCAGGCCAATCAGGGTAATACTCAAGATTTCAACGGTTACGCATACGGTCAACAGAGCTCTCAATTCCAACAGAGACAAGCTGCCGTCCAGAGGTAAAATTAACTAATATTAATTATTGTTTTATACGAATTGATGAAAGAAGATATGCGTGCCTCCCTATCCCATGCGTTATGATATTTTATTTTAATCGTGATGTCACGCACTTGAGCTGTATGAGGATTAAATCTTCATGTATTCTTTCTAAACCTACGTGCTATACATTTACATATAACTAGACGAGTACTGAGAGAGTCTGTCGAGCCTTAAGTGTGTAGGTTAGGTTATCGAATAACTGTCGTTGCCACCGCCGTGGTTATCATGCGTGACGCGCTCGCGTCGGGGCCAATGGCGGCCGCGGTGGTCTTCGAGGGGAACCGTCGTGTATATAATATAATATACCGCCGCGTGTGCGTGGCTCGTGATGGACAAATGAATGCTCTCCTGCTTTTGCCGGCGAGGGGCTAGTCTACGGCAGTCACGAGTCACCCCACGTAACATGGCGGCAGTACGTCGTTTTTTCGTTGAGAATAATCTGATGAAATTGGGGTTGCGGGGGAAAAAAAATATACAGAACGAGAACGGTGAAGACTAGACGATTCGTCGCTGCTGTTACTGTATATTGTACGTTCGTTTCTTCCGTAATTTTTGCCCGACAGGTGTGAAGAAAACGCGTTTGTACCGTATAATTACTCTAAACGCGTGCGTCGACACGTGTTCGTATTATAACGTAAACCGCCGTTCGCTACACAACATATTTTATACGTTCAGAAATTTCTTAAGACTACTGCATAGATCTGCGTTAATCTTATCAAAAAGCGCCGTTCGAAATAAGTATTCTTCGGGGAATATGAAAATAGTTCCGCCATCCCTTCCATTCCGCTATTGCCCGCGAATCATAATTTCGTCGACCGACGGGTGCTGCTGTGACGTTTACTGGCAACGTGTCGCGCGCGCGCGAATTTCCAATAGTAATCACGCGTATAAGGTAGACAACCTGATTCCCGGCCGGTAGCAGAAGCAGTCGTCGTCATCGTCGACGGCGGCTGCGACCGTACGGCGTGTATAGTATACGTTTATGCGTTTCGGTGGTGGTCAATGACCGGAAGTCGTTTTCGAAACGCGACCGTAATTGACGCAACGTGTGTTATAAACGCGCGCGTGGAATGCTGCAGCTGTACTTTCTTCGTTTTTACGCATATTATAACCCTGTGCACGTGCGAGTCCATATGGCCTACACGTATCTATATTATACGAGTGTTGAATAAGCATGAATTCTTATGTTATGAATGGATCACATATTTTTTCAAGTCAATACTCATAATCGAACATGGTGTACAACATGTACGTCCTCGCGCTTCCATTTTAATGTAGATGTAGACGACGTGGGGGTGGTTAAAAATTATATGGTCTTCGCCCGACCGCTTTCATGACCTTTTCCCTATTTCGAATTGATACGAAAAAATAATATTACCTCTCGTCATCGTATTTTGCGCTTGTTTTGGTTACAACACACTTGTGTACAAGTTTAATTCAATCGTCTTAGAAAAAATTGTTTTGAATTGCTATGAAATATTTTAGATGTGGTCTTCTTAGAAACTGTTCATTTAATTTTTTATCGTTATTCCGAAGAAAAACATGTTCTTATCATTCACATCCCTTGATTATAGTTAAACGTCACACTTTTCCTATAGTATTTCTCATATTAAATTTATTAAATGTCTCTAAATTAAACAAAATTAAACAAAAATTATTGATTCTTTCACGAATTCGTTAATTGTATTAACATAAATTACACGACCGTTTAATTTACAAATATTCCCGTTTTTTTTATGTCGATAGATTATAACTATTTGTATTAATAACACTTTTTGAACTCATTACATCTTATAATAATATATAGTACACATTCCGAGAAAAGTATTCATTAATATTTATTTATATACTGCGATGAACTAAAAATATATACTTTTTTAAAATATACAGTTAAATTTTTGATGATTATTATTTCTCAAAACCAATGTTATTTAATTATTAAACATATTTGTCATAATTTATCACTAGTCATGAATTATTGCTTTTCATAAAGTTTCTTATTTTAATAAAGTAAAACTCATCCGACTTTGGTAAGCGTAAAAATGTAAAATAAGGCTAAAATGTCATTAATAGGATTGGACACGGAGATTTTTTGTTGATTCCGTGCAAGCTTGTATTTAGAAGTATTCTTATTCGTCCTCCGGTCGGTAGGTTTAGTAATTAAAATATTATTTTGTAAACTCATTTGAATTTATCGTAAAGTTTATTTTAAATTAACTGTCTCTCGTTTTTTATTTCATGCCTCGGCATTAAATTAGTTTTTTAAAAATAGTATAATAAACACAGAAAATAACCACTTGAAATATCCTAAAGTTTTGGAATAAAATATATTTACGAGAATTTTATTAACTAATTCATTCTATTGGTCTTAAGCTTCTTCTCCCACATGGGCAATTACTTATGAGCTTTTTAATATCTTTCTACACTTGAAGGTACCTATATACAAGTAGATTATTAGACATTGTTAAATTAAGATATCTAAAATTAATACTGTGCACTTGCAGTTAAAACAATTATGCCCTGATTGAATTTGGTTCATGACATAATTAGAATAATTATTATTTTGCTGAAATAATTTTATAAATTTTATTTTGGCGCTGATATTTATTTTTGGTTAAATAAACAGCTATAGGTACGAATTAACGAAAATAGAATACTGCACCTTTCGGCCCTATTCAACTTTTTCTGTCTATTTAGATTTTATAAATATTTTCCGCTGGAAGAAAAATCTATGGGCAATTTACATTTGAATGATCATAATCTATTTCCCGAGTATGATTTCGTAATTTTTAGAATCTGCCGTAACAGTATAATATAATAGGCCCGGTTGGCGCCCAACATCCTTCATTTCGATTTAGACATAATTTACGCGCGCCTAGCTTTTAAATAATACGACCACTAACTAGAAAATCGTATATGCCTATACACAAGTTTGGATTCTCATCAAGTATTATTATTTATCCAAATTAAAAAGGCACATGCTCGTTCGCGTCTCGATTGTCTCTTGTCGCGAAATTTCCGACTATGTTAAAGTTATAACCATTAATGTGGTTTTAAAGGCACGCACTGTATTTGAAGTCTTGATTCGAAGTCTGTTCCAACGGGCCCCATCAACCGAAACGGGACGACCGCGCGATGGGTCCGAGCCAATTTTGGTGTTCGTTTATTACAGGTCTAATATAAACGCGCGCGCGTGAGATGATGGGCATCGCGGCGGTATAGCTGTGCAAAAATGTGCGCCGAGGGCGAAATAGTACGTACAATATAGCGCGTGATAAAAATATGATTTTACGAGTCGTAGTATAAAAATAAATAAAAAAAACTGTAAAAAACGAATATAAAATCGCGCCGCCGTGGCCAATAGCTACGATGACGAGCGTCACGTACACACGGCGGAATGACTTGGTGGGGGGGACTCCGAGGGGGCCCGTCCAGGTATTATAATTTATACATAGTATTATTTACACACGCTAATCGATAGCAATGCAATGGCGGCGGCGGCGGTGGTAGAAAAGCGTGTCTCTCCTCCGCTGCGCCGTTGCCGCAACCGACTTTTGCCGTCAGCTCCACTCGTGGCGGCGGCGATGGCACGCGAAAGGGGTACGTGCTAAAAAAAAAATAGCATACGCATAATATATATCGTGCGGGTGGACGACGGGCATTGTGAAAAAAGTAAAAATAAAAAAACGCCGACAAAGTATAAATATATAGTGCGTATTCGTATTCATGCGTGTGCGGGTGGCCCCTGTGTTTCGCATTATTATTTTTTTTCCTCTTCCCGTCTAATTTTAATGCATGTGCGAACCGTTCACAATGGGGCACGCGTTCTGTGTTCTGCGTGGGGGTGGATGCTGCGTACAGGATGGGCCGGCGGCCGGACAATCACGTGCGCCCGTGCCGCCGCCTACTGTACGCGCGTGCGCGCGCGCTCGTGTGTGTATGTGCGCATTATAGCACCGCGCGTGGGCGTAGGGAAAAGGGTAAGCGAATAATATAATACGCGTGGTCGAGGAGGAGGATTTTGCGCGTGGGACGGTGACGACGCTGCAGCCCGGTTATGGTAGCCGCCGCGAGGGGGATGATATTGTAATAGTATTCCGTAGTAGTAATAGTATAGTATTGCACGGTGCCCCGTGCGAGAGTAGCTCCCCTCTGTCCCCCCTGTGATTCTTCTCCGGCGCGTGCGTTGTTATTACAATACATTATATTAACCATTGCCGCCCCCGCACTACCGATGATTTGTTGAAGAAGAATCGCCGTTTCTTCTACATTATTATAGTTTGTTCTACGGATCACGCGTATGGTTATCGTCATATTATTATTATTAGCTCGTACATATTGTTATTCGGTTTTTTCACTGCAATCTGATTATCTTTTCGTTACCTTTCCCATTGTGCGTGTTGCAGATATTTGAGGTATCTCGTCGGAATGGAATTCTTTCATATAAATTCTCCTTTTCGTCTTCTTTAGTGCTTCATTATTATGCTGTCGTTATGTTGTTTTTGTTCCTCAGGCAACAATAAAATGTATAATATTATACTTTGAAAAATATTCCTAGTTCTACGTTGGGTTACTGTTAGTATAACTACGAGTGAATACAGAAGATGCATTTTTGTTCTAAACGCTGCCGCGTTTGAAGAGAAAAACACCGTGTGTCTATATATACTGCTAGAAGCTGTTCATGTTACTAGTCATCTTTGTGAACATATTTTCGTTTTTTATAATAATGCGCCGGTGACATTCTTACTGTTATTTTAAAATGATTTACCATCATGTTTACTCGGAATTAAAATGTTTATAAAGTATCATTTTATAATGGTTGGTACTTTATAAATTATTCTACCTTTTTCATAAATCAACGATATACTTATGTAGTTATCAAATATTAATGAATTACTGTTTTATATTTTAATTATGCCTTATAGAAAGTCCACGATTCGTTTAGTTGTATACACAAATATACTATCTCGTATCATATATAGATATGATGTTCCAAGTTTTTGTTTGTCCGCAACAGTTTTCCCGAGTTTACATTATACAACATTTGAATAAAAGCTGAAGTTTATATTTTATTAAAGAATATGAAATTCCTATCTAACGTTTTGTCAATTTTCGTGAACCGTTGTTTTAAAATACATTTATTATTATTACAACTTAAAATTGTTATTTTCAACAGTTGGAATTTAAATTATTTATGTAACTTGTAAAGTTTATGATATTCAATTACGTCTGAGTTACTGACGTCTTACTTCTTGTGTACAATACTGCATGAAATAATTTGCAATTTATATATAATGGAGTCTGTTTGGACTCTTATTATTTAACTATTAATTCATTATTCAATAAAAATACTGTAAATATGAACGATAACTAAAATGTATATGTGGCCTGAAATTCAATATGTTTTATTGATATAAATATCAATATTTTATTCCGTAGTTATACATTTAACTATATATTTGAATGGCATTTTAAATTAATAATGAAAATTAGTTCATTTTAATAATATAACTGAACGACTCAAACGTTGTAATATTTTTAAATTAAAATTAATTGTAATAGTATTCTTATATTTTTAAATTCTACGAATAACATTTTCAACCGAGCGTGACGTAAACATACTGACTAATATAATGGTTATGCATTGTGTTAATAATTTATACATCAAAAGTTTAAGTGTTGTCAAATAATAAATTCATAAAAGTGATTTTTGTTTATCTTAAGTCTATTTACACTTTTACTCACAGATATACTCACGTATATTGTATAAAAAAAACCATTTAATTATGTACATCAATGACCTTGACCCGGACCTAATAAGAATGTTATCGAAATATTATGATATTTGGTATGTGAGCAGTATTAAGACATGGCCTGACTTACAAGTGTTTAAAAAAATGCAGATAAAAAAAAAAAAGGTTGTTATTATGAAACGAAAACAAATCCTTATTTAAAGCATTATAAATCATTATTTTTGAAGTTACGTTTTCACTGTGAACGATGCATTGTTACCTCGATTGATACTCAAAGTCTAGACTTGAGACTCATATAATCTTATAATTTTCTTGGTTGGCACTTATCGAGTTTCATTATGAATAGGTATTTTTACCGTCTTAACTTATGGTGTTGTATTAAATAATTTAAATCAATTTTATTATATTATTTATATGTATAAATTTTTATGTTAATTTTATATTTGATTAAATTGATTGACTACGTCCGCAAGTTAGTTCCAATTGATGTACAGATTTTATTTTCACTTTACATTTTACATTTTAAATCGTCTAATATTTATAAAACTATAATCGTTAATTCAAAAATCCTAATAATACTCCTGGCGAAGTTCAACATTTAATTTTTACATACTGAATTTAGTTAAAGCAGAAAAATTTTAAATTTTTATAGTTTTAGCTATTAAGTATATTCAATCCGGATTTATGTCAATTGATAGCGCGACAATTGACGGTGTACGATGATTCATAAGATATGACAACTGATAGGATATGGATTTATTTCTATTACGAATTTCAGTATAATCAATAATTAAAAAAGTAATAATATTAAAAAAAAAAAATTCTTAGTTATTATACCTATTATACAAATATCACAATAAAACTTGCAGTTGAATATTATATGCATCTCTTCGTAAATAATCTCCGACTATAATACTGTTACATACTAAATTGTAATGACATACTAATAAAAAATGTATTCAGAATAAAATAAATGAAGTTAAAAATAAATAAATAATACAAAATTAAAAATTATTATTAGTAAATTACAATTTATAGAATATAATTTTAATACTTTATTTCTCTATTTCTTAGTTGGTACTTAAAACTTTTTTTGGAATAAAACTCGTTCTATAAATATTACTTATATAAAACCTTGTTTTTGTTTTATATCGCTATACCAAAACAATCTTATTTATAAAATTCTGTATCAATAATTGAGTGGTTGGTCTCATGGTCGTAGTATAAATATAGTTATGTTGATCTTTAATATTGTATGTTTACTTCGTATTAATTTCCTACCTCGCTAAATTACCATCATAATTTTTATTTAAATATATTAATATAATATGAGATGGCTTGATAGATTATAATAAGATATTTCGTTTTTAATAATAACGAGTACAGTATTTATTGGGTGTTTTCTTCCAGAATATCTTAAGTGCGTATAGGCCATATTTATTCCTAATGCTAGACAATGACCCTTGGTGGTGTGAGTACCTACAAATAAATTCTTACTAACGCCTATTAGGTTTCAAGGTCGACTTACAATATTCCCCTATTTTCAACCCGCCCATATATTTGTCTGCTTGCCTTGTTTCTCAATACAATATAGTATATACTTTATATCCCTTGGTATTTAACACATCAAAATCTAAATCAACAAGTAATGTATCATCTAGGTGCTTATTATTATCGTATGTACAATTGTACATAATGTATTTCAATTGTCAAATTAACTTATTATTGAAACATATTTATTGAATATAAATCCAAATAATTAATACAATTTGTTGATTATTTTGTTTTAAAATCTTAATTTTCAAAAAATTTTTTATGAATAGTTGTTTAAATTAAAAGCATTACGGAAATTAACGTATGTGACTATTTTGTTACTTTTTTTTCATTAGATATTTTTAATTCAATTAGGTATAATTTGTATAAATACATTTTTGGGGAACATAAAGTATGCTTGAATACAACATTTTTTGTGCATACATTTGAAAAGATTTTTTGAAAATTTACAAAAAAAACCTTATGATTTCTATAAAAAGTAATAATTAAATTCTTACTATCATATTTTAGTGTTTTTTTTATAGAAGTATGTAGAACTGCCAGCAATAAATATATTGAATAGTTTACTACCGATCTCACAAAAATTACGATTTTTAAAACGTAAATCCCGCTTATAACGTTATTTGGCTTCTCGTCGTATTTAACGATGTACTCATAAAAATAAAAAATTATAATTTATGTTCTTATTAAATATATTTTATGAAATTTAACACTATTTCAGATATTAATATAAAGTAAAAATGAATTAATATTTTCCCTGACATAGAAAAAAACACAGATTTATAAATAAGACATTGGTACTTTATTCATTGTAACGGCATGGACTGGCGCGTATTTTTTAATTGCAATATATTAGACCACATAATAAAATTTGTATATTAATATCCTAGTCAATAAAATCTTAGATAATAATCAACATAACGGTCTAACTAATTTGTAACTATTTAAAGAATAACTTTCGTTATTATGTCTTTAGCATAAGCTCTTAAGCATAAGAACTTGATGTTTACAGAAATTAAATAAATATTAATTTTAAGCTTTTTGTATTTTAGCCAACTGTGTATTAAAATCAAACCGCTTTTTATCGGTAAATATTAAAATACGTTTAAACTTAAATAATCACCGTAGTCAAACGAAACGACTTCACATAGTATACATTAGAATTTACTGTACATTTTACATTGTTGTCGTTTATTTTTGGCAGTTTCCAACAGTGCGCTTAAAAGTTATATGTACATAGTGCACAAATATTACACGTTCGTAGCTGAATATCTTGTGGAATGGGCTATAAATTATACAATATTTTAAACGCTGACTCAACATGTACTATATAACAGCTAGTACCTATATATGCATGTGTAATGTGTATACATGCGCGTGTGTAATATTATTTACTGTACACGCACGTTCAAACTATGTAGAGATCTGGCGCATGTTGCGTTAAATTTCGATGTTTGCTACAATCCCCTCTATCCTCTACCGCGTTAAATGACGCGAAATAAACGTAATTTTATTTAACTCTATCCGTTTAACTCAATAAAATATATTATCACAAACGTTTCTAATTGGTTTTGTTTGATTATAATTTATAAATTTTTTGTACATTATGCACTAATTTCTGAGCGTATGAATATAACCCCAACATCAGAAAATGCGTGTACCGTCAGATTGTGTTATTAAAACGTCGCCTCCCCAGTGCCAATAAAATTGCCTTCATCGTTAGTCTGTCTTCTTCGTGCAAAAGAGAACCTCGGGTGAGATTCGTTATAATATTTTCATCACCGAGTATAAATTATATCAAGATTTTGAGAACAAGTATAGAGTATAGAGTTCTCTGGAGTCGAAACTATGCGGCGGCAAATACAATTGGACGCCATACTCCTCGTGCCCTCCTGCTATGTATTTGTAAACCGGTTCATTTGGCAGACGGTATTACCGGTTATTGGGAATCGGAAACAATTTCGGAAAAAAAACAACCTATATAATGTTATGTTTATTGTATATTCATTCAAACTATTGTGTGTTGTTGACCAAATTCGAATGTATGTCGAAAGTATGCATCGCCCGTGTCTAAAGGATCAGGGATTAGAAAAAAATAGTATAATAATAAAACACAAATTCATCGCTGTGATGAAATTCGTTCACGAATGTGGGTAAATTGTTCAGAGTTGCCATGCGTACAATATCACACCCCTGACTAAAGGAAATACATCTCAGGATACTTTTACCATGTATTCGTAAATCGAAGGATCGGATTCGGTAGAAATAGTATAACAAAGACTAAAGATAACCGTATAAATGAGGGACGTTGGCGCCAAACTTATCTCAGTTGTCAGTGACAGACGTATATTTCTACAAATTGTCTCACAATATCGATCATACCTTAATACAGTATTACGGGGTACGTGGGTGGTGTATGGTTGGTACATTTGTTCGAAAATGTCACAGAATAGATTTTCAACACCGGCGCCATTTATGACGATAAATGTACATATAGTGATCCTGTGCAACAAATTATATATGTTATATTTTCTTTATTCTGTACTCGTATCTTTTAACCAATTATTAGTTATAAGTTTTTAACAGTTCAATGACAGCTAAAGCAATTATTAAAGGTATTGCGATTAATTAAAAAAAAAAAAAAAACATTAAACTAAGAGTTTAATAAGTATACGGAGGATGACGGTAGACAGTGATAATTAAAAAAAATAATACGCTACTTACGTTCCCAAGATATATACGAACTTGTAATAACATATACAATGTTATATATTGTATAGTATGTATATGCTACATGCATGCAATATACATTATAATGGGTATATCATGCAATCGAAAAGAACAGTGTGCATAATTAGTATGAATAGTTTTGCTCTATTTTTCATATGTAACATTGACTTATTGTCATTTATTATTTATCCCTAGTAAACAATTAAAATATAATTTTTTAAACACCTTATTATGCAGAAATAGCATCAATATTATATCGATTAAATTGTCAATTAAAATAATTTTACATTAATGCAATTCTTAGTGGAATTCAGCAATTTCTAATCACTTTTACAATTTAAATCTATAATTATTAAAATTTATTGATGGTTTTTAAGGTTCCACAGTATTTTTTTTTACTTTTATATGATTAAGTATAAGTATAATGTATCAAAGGAAATTAAATTACTAAATACTATTTTGATTTAATTACTTATACATATATACATATATATATATATATATAATATATACTAGCTGTCCCAACACGGCGTTGCCCGCGTATTAGTTTGTTTTATGGCATTTTTGTAGGCCGTCTATTATTATTATTATGTATGAGAAAATAATTTTTTTTTTATTTGTATATACTCGTATATATAATATGGCATAGCTACTGAGAGTTTGTGACAATCCTAGGGTTTATTTTTTTTATCCTATCTTTGGACATTTCTTAAATAGTTGTGTTAATACTTGATATTGATTTATTTTTTACAGCTTACTTCGCACCACGAATAGGATAATGCTCTAGGTCTTGGTAAACTTAAGTCGAGGGGTATACGTATTTGTGTGTTTTATTACTAATTATTTGTGTATTCTATTTTACTCAGAAATCGTGTAAGATGAATATAATTTCAGAAATTCTTTTGAAAAATATTAAATCTCAATGTAAATAATCAGTCGTAGTGAACAGTGATGAATTATTTCTTGATTGAGTTAATGACCTGTAAATATACTCGTGTACATAAACAACTTACTATAATACCACTCCAAATTCCAATTGTTATAGATTGGACTGTGTTGTTCAATCGATGTTAAACTATTCCTAGTATCTATTTTTTTATCAAGCATCTTAACCTTTAACCCACAACAGCTGTTCTTTTAAAATTAATATAGTCTTCACGCGTCACTGTTATATTATTCATAAAAGTGTTTCATTCACATGTGTGTTTGTACTACGGCACTACGCCTACACACAATATACGATATGCACATTCAACAATATCCATCGTGGTAGTCTCATCAAAGTTTCAGTGACGATTCACCAATTTAAAATGTTTTCGTAAATACTCTGCCTCCCGCAGCAGGACAGCGTCCGGGGTGGTTAGGTTAGGTTGTATATAATAGTTTTATAGGCGCGATTCCGTATTAGATTGTCCTATCACCCATTTAAGTTGAGTAAATTGTCTACGTCATTGGCAGTAGGTGTTCAATTAATTATAAAACGTAGTCGTTTAAAAATAATTTTATTCTTCCCACGCTGCGTGCGTTATCGATCACGTTGTGATTATTTTTACACCCGTGGGTAAACGACCTGTACTGAGTAGCGGAAATATCCTTTGAAATTTAACCGTCGGAAAGTCAGCGTGCTTCGAAGTGTTTTTCGCATTATTTACGCGATTTACGGCCTTGGAATATTTCTAGGGTTTCCACAGTTAAGCTACCTTTGGCATTGCGTGTACTTAGTTAGATTCGGTTTGTTGGACGATAACGACATAGCATTTGTTGGCGTATGTTCGTTTTTCTTCGATATCAACGATATCAGCAGTTACAAAAAATATATAAATATATTAATTTATAAAATGTGCAGTTCACGGAAGTGGTGAGCATTGCATTCAAATATTTTTGGTAAATCTTAATTGAGGTGCTGTTTTTTCCTCCACAAACTATTCGTGTGAACTTTTTTTCTTGTACTTAAAATTTATTAATTGTTTTAGTATAACAGCTTGTAAATAACTCATTTAAATATTTTCACATCCAAAGATTCAAATTCGTTCCATACGTTCCTGATGTCATGATGAATTTCCGTATGTTATTGAATATTTTTAGAATATTATTAATATGACGTAATACCATTATGCTGTTCAAATAATATTATTATAATATGCTCGTACGTCGTACATTAATCCCGACGATAACACGTCGATCGATTCGTTCCGAAATGAAATTATAATAGTATCATTAGTATCCTTTACGAAGACGACAATTGGAAAATTCTTAATAATAGTTAATTCAACACTCGGGATTCGCGTGTTTTGTTTACGATGATGACGACGACGACGATGACGATTGATTGATAACGAGCGTGTTTCGGGTCTTCGGGGTGGGTCACACTGTCGTTCAGACCGGGTCGGTGACTTGAAATAAAAAACCGGCAACGTGTTTGGAATCGGCGGCAAACGCCGGTACCTACGTCGACGTGGCAACACTGTCGGGTCGCGTTAGCGGCGGCGGCGCCTCGTCATTCCGCCGCCGCCCCGTAATTCATTCCCGTATCCCGTGCCCGACGTTTGCAAAATCGAAAAACCAATGACGATAACACACACACATACGCGGGCGCGCGGGCGCACTCACGTCTCACAATCATACACTATACACACATTACACGCACACCACACACACACACACACATACACATCGGGACAATATTTTTGTATACACACTCACGCACAAAAACACAAACACGTCCGCCCGTCTAGTAGTAAACCATTATTGCCAGTAGCAGTATAATGAATATTATGAAGTATTGAGTTGTAGTCGAAACGATAGTTGTTGTAAAATAGTTGACATAATATCAATGTACGGGTGGTTGGAAAAATATGAAATAATTTACTCCCTCAAGACGATGACGTTATAACGACAATGAATCGGGTCGGTTGTGTTCCGTCATCGACAGCAACAACGACTAACAGTTAATGGTAATGTACGCAAACACGGTCGACGGGCAGCATCAACGGCGGACGGTTATAGGTAGCGGAGGACGACGTCGCTGTTTCGCAACGATGTCGAAAATTTTCGGTACACATTTTTGTCTTGTCCGTGCCCTCCCTCTCTCGTCCTCATCATCCCATCCCGTACGCACCCCCTGCGCGATGACACAACCCGTCGTACACACGTGGTGTGCCGTGCGTATTTCGCAACCCGTCTCATGATTTCCGTCTTCTCGTTTCAGCGCCAACAAGATAGTGATTAGCAACGTGCCTATCGGCGTGAGATTCGAGCAATTGGAACAGATACTTTTGCAGTTTGGTCAGGTGAAAGAAATCGAAAAGCTAAGTCAACGCGATGGACCAACGCAAGTCGTACAGATCGCATTTGAATCCGCTGAACAAGCCCACAAGTGAGTACTCAAAAATATTATTATTGTTTACTGTTCACTGCAGACCACCACATAGAATATTTTTGTTAAGCAATATTTGTGTGAAACGGAAACCAATACCGATCACAGTGTCTGGTTTATTAAATTTATTGTAATACATATCTTGAAATAGTAATTACTGATATGTACAAACAACTGTATATGTTTATCAAATTTCCTAGAAACACATAAAAATTATAATTTTCAACATTTCTTACTTTATTATAACAATTGTATTATTTTTATTTATAGTGCATTAGCCAATTTACCGGGATTAGAGCTTGAAGGTTGCCTGGTAAAAGTTGAACCAGCCATGGAAAGGAGGAATCGTAGTGCGATAAGACCCAGACATGCTACATATGGTGCTCCTGGTGCCACTCCGGCTATCGGCAATCGGCAAACAGAGTTCCCATTACGTATACTAGTACACAGTGATATGGTTGGAGCAATTATTGGTAGAGGTGGCTCTACAATCAGACAAATTACTCAACAGACAAGAGCCAGGTAAAATATTTTTACATTTTAATATAAATCTAATCCAAATAATAAACTTAATAAAGTGTATTTTTATTTTTAATTAATAGCAGTATTAAATTATGTTCTAGGGTTGATGTTCATAGAAAAGACAATGTTGGTTCTTTGGAGAAAGCTATAACAATCTATGGTAATCCAGAAAACTGTACTAATGCATGTCGCAAAATTTTGGAAGTTATGCAGCAAGAAGCTACTAACACAAATAAAGGGTGATTTAATCATACAATTTTGACATCCTATTGTATTTTTATAATATATATATATATATTAGTAAATTATTAACCTTTTTATTATATTTTTCAGTGATGTAATACTGAAGATCTTAGCTCATAATAATCTAATTGGTAGAATAATTGGAAAGGAGGGTAATACGATCAAGAGAATTATGTCTGAGACTGAAACAAAAATCACTGTATCTAGGTAAGTTGGTAATAATATATTTTATAAAGTATTAGTGAGTATAAGTGATATTTTAATAATTTTTTAGTATAAATGATATCAACAGCTTCAACTACGAAAGAATAATTACTGTAAAAGGCTCAATAGAGAATATGTCGAAAGCAGAAGCTCAAATTAGTGCGAAGCTCCGACAAAGCTTTGAAAATGATCTACAATCGATGGCTGTAAATATTTATATTTATACTATATAAATCCTTCAAATAATAATCTTGATGTCTAACCTTATATATTTTTGTATATAATGTTATAGCCTCAAACTGTTATGTTCCCTGGACTACACCCAATGGCAATGATGTCAGCAACAGGTATAACTTATCCAGGCCGCGGTGGTCCAACTAGTTATCAGCCATTTGCACCAGCACCATACCCTCCTATGTATCCGTCTACTATTCCGCCAATTAATCCAGCTTTGGCTGCTGATGTCCAGGTACATAATTTAAGAATTAAATTATAAGAAACTATTACATATTATTCAACTTTTTATTTATTTTTTTAATGTTATAATTATATTTCAGGAAACTGCATTTTTATTCATACCAAATAGTGCTGTTGGTGCTATTATTGGTACTAAAGGTTCCAATATCCGTAGCATGATCAGGTTTAGTGGTGCGTCTGTAAAGGTTGCAGCCACAGAAAATGAGAAAACTGCAGCTGTGGGTGACGCTACTAATGGTACTCAGCAGGCTAGCCGAAAAGTGACTATTGTTGGTACAGCTGAAGCTCAGTGGAAGGTAAGAATCTGAACAATTTTTTCGATTGTTTATATCAAGTTTTAATATCATTTTTCTTCTCTAGGCTCAAGGTATGATATTTGACAAATTGCGGGATGAGGGTTTTGTCCCAGCTACTGAAGAAGTAAGGTTAACCGTTGAAATATTGGTACCAAGCAGTCAAGTTGGCCGCATAATTGGCCGTGGTGGATCAAATGTCAGAGAACTCCAAAGAGTAACTGGTTCTATTATAAAACTACCAACTCAAGGGTCAACAGATGGCTCTGAGGATTCTACGACAGTGCACATAATTGGTCACTTTTTAGCTACACAAGTATGTTTTGAAATATTTATTAAGATTTTTATAATTACTAATTTGGTCATTTGATTTTTAGTCGGCTCAAAGAAGAATTCGTTCGATGGTTGCATCTGGCGCAAATCCAGTGCCTAGACCACCACAACAGCGCAATAGCAGACCCACAGAAACACCACAACAGTGAGTTGACAACAGATATTGTTAGTCTCTGGCAAATATATCTCCTCCACCGACTTCATATATTTTTACATCAAATTAAAAAAAAAATAATGTCATATAATGGATACATTATTTTTGTCGGCTTATTTGTCATAGGGATTAACAGCTGTTTTTCCTCACAATAATTTAAGAGCTACTGTTGACCTTAATGGTCAAAAGGAGGGGATGTGACTGATTGCGTGACCAAGAGTACAAACGATTGTTAGGGTAAAGATAGAGACGATTTTTGCCTCTGTCTTCCTTTGATAATCGGCTCTTTTTATACATGATTAAAGTTAGGGATTTTTTTTTTAATTAAAAAAAGAGGGAGACAAAATTTTGAAAAAAATACTTTTTTTTTCCTTAAATTTATTTTTGATAAATTGTTAAAAGTTATTTAATTTTTAATTTATTAATTTTTTTTTGTTAATTTTTTTTTATATTTAAAAAGTATATATTATATATATATTTATATATTTATAAAAATTTTATAAAAAAAAAACAACTATGGTAGGGTGTGGCTCTTCCTTCCCAGGAGAGTTGCATAGAAAATGGAGATACAAAATTTCAAACTAAATTAAAACACCCCTCAAAATTTATAAATTTAAAATATTTTTGATCTTTCTAAACAACATCTTCTCCCATTGAAAAACTTAAACAAAACGCAATCTATTATTACAACTTTTTTTTATGCTCTTTTATTAGGTTTAAACATTAACTTGGCTACAAATTTAGCGATAATCCATCCATCCCCACTTAAAAAAATTATACAATGCCACAGTAGCATTTCAAAATGGACTAGTAGGAGGTCTAGTCCATAAAATAATCGTTATTCTTTATTGAAATATAAATATAAATATAAAACTTATTGTTACATTAAACAATTTTGTCTCCAGCCTCTTGTTCTAGACTCAAATACATAATCATTAACACATACTCAATTTATTATGGGCATTATATAATTATACAATTGTAATTCAAATTAACCGTCTGTGACTTATAACATTGTGATTCACATCAATAGATTATTTTTTTGTAATTTAAACTTCGCCATAGTTTATATACAGTTTATTGTTATACTTAAATTTAATAATAATATTATATTTAGAACAAGAACGCTCTGACCAAGCAACCCCATGCTTTACGAAGCGCTTAACCAAAGATTCATTATACATAGCTCGGTTACTGGGGAAATTAAAAACAATTATAGATTTACATTTTTTGACAGTAAAAATGTCGTGAAACACTAATTATTATTAACGCAACTTCATGGGCATTTAAATATGTATAAAAAGAAACAGAAGAATTGAGTTAATTATTATTATTATTACTATTATAGGATAGATATTTGTAGATTCGTGGGCACATTTCCTCCCGTATTTATATTTTTGTTGTAAATTTATAATATTCATTTTGTATTTGAAATACTAGTTAAATCCGTACAGACGGCCGTTTATGTCTTAATACCATTAACAATGTCGTTTTTAAGATCAACAAATTTGTATTAGTTATAGTAGAAATTAAAACGGCTGATTGATATGATAAACACAATTTATATTAATCAAATAAAAATGTAAACGGGTTTTTTTATTAACTGCTGGATATCCACTCCACCAATCCCTATTTACAATATTATACATGTTTAAAATTAAAAAAAAAATAAAAAAACAAAAAAAAACTTTGGATTATTCAATAATATTTATGTGTATTTTAGAACTATTATTATGAACCAATTATAATTTAATTTTTTTGTTAATTAGAATTGCGAAAACAATGTCATGTTTATTTTACATTTAACAAAATCAATATTACAAAATAATCATTAAAATAACTTATAAAGCTCGTCTTTTTAGTTTTTATTCTTATTATTTATTATTATTATTATTATTATGATATCTTTGATTGCTTTAATATTTTTTTATAGTTAATCTCATTTTTGGGCTTTATTTTTTTCTTAAACGGAAGTAATCACTATATGTATGACATGAACGCTTATACAATTATTTTTTTTTGATTTATATACTAATATTTTTAATTTTTTAAAGCCTTTAATTGTTTTATTAGAATTAAACAATTCAATCATTTTTTTTCACACTAATGACAAGAATATCCAAGAATCAATAACTTCCTTTATTTGTTGTTCTCTAATTAAATAAAATAGAATTTTGTATCTTGACTTGAGGTAAGATTATTTTTTTAGAACGGCAATTAAGAGTTATCACAATTACAAACTGTTGATTTATGTGGAATTAATTGGTGCATTAAATATTTATCCCTTAAAAATTAGGGATCTAATTTTGTTTGAATATATTTTGGCTCTAACACGAGGCGTTCAAGTCATTGGATAAAAACATAAAAATTATTTATATGTATTTAGATCACCCATAAGCCATAAATAAATTAACACAAAAACTAGCATTATATATAGAATATTATTGTACGCTTTATATTTTTTTCTTAAAAAAATTAAATTTTTTATTTCAAAACTTATCATAGAATAGTTTGGTGAAAGGGTTAGTAAAAAATTAAATAAATAAATAATAATAATTGAAATATAAATAATGATTTATAAACTATATTTCCATAACACCACTGGTAGGTAAGCCGACTGTAAAAAATTTAAGTAAAAAATAATTAAAAATAAGACCGAGAAAGAGCTAAGTTAACGCAGGGAAAAAAACCATGACAGCCTCACCCGGACACAACAGGAGTATATATTATTTTGATATTTTTATTTTTGGGGGGGGATGTTAGGCTAAGATGCAGTTTTTTTTTGCTACAATCTGTCCATCAGCCGTTGAATGCATTTTTTCCAATGAATCCAATGTGTCGTTTGTAATAGAATTATAATATCTGTGTATGCATGCAGTGAGGACTAAGATAATTATTTACGTACGTTGCATTTTGTATTAATTATTATTATATATATATATATATATGTGTCGGAGATATTATTATGTATTCGGTTATCTTGTTCTTGTTTAATTTTGACGACGTTCCGCGCTGTTAATTAGTTTTGTATACAAACGTGCATTTTATTAATATGTGTATAAGTGTCCAGTGTTTGTAAACGCTATGTTACAGTCTCCTTTTTCTACCATGGGAAAAAAATTAAATTATTCTAGTTATAAAAAATTTTTAAAAATAAAATAATCGTATATATATATGTATGTATATGTATGATATATGTGTATGTATATGTGTATGTATATTGTATATATATTTATATATATAAATATATATATATATAGATATATTTGTTTGTCTAATTATTTTTGTTATTACCTACATATCTAGACTATCCACTTTGTTCCTATGTGTACTCTATACCTATGTGTACACTTGTTTTTTCAATCAATGTAATTTTAAAAACCACAAGAAAGGTGGTATTTACCTATTTATTTTTTTTATATATATATATAATGGTAGCTTTTCAACAATATGAAACCTATAATTTATATTTGTAAATTCCTTTCACTAAATAATTTTGTCAAAAAAAGATGGAAACTTAACTTTTACATTTAGAAATATTGTATTTACCTCAGTGTTAACCAATCGATTTAATAAAACACAACAAAACTACCGGAAAATGTATGTTTGTGCTACAAATTAAGATGTGTATATATATATATATATATATATATATATATATATACGTATATATCAATATTTGGTTTGTGCTAAAAATCTACAATTTATTGTTACTATTCATCTACTGTCAAACTTATAATAAAATCATAATTACTACATAACACTGATACAGCATATTTCAAAAATTAAGTAGATTGGTTAACAATGTTTCCATAAAGAATGTGTATTCATATTTTTGTTCATTTTAGTATAAATATCTTTAATTGTGGTTGAAACCTAGTAGATTCTGAAAGCATAGAGGAAACTTTATAGGTTTTGTTATTTTCCTAATTACTTATATCTGTGTTACCTATAGGGTGTGCCGTATAAATTGTACTATTTAAGAAAAAAAACATTTAAATACAAAATACAATAAAAATGGACGAAACTCCTATGTTGGGTGAGATGTAGGAATGGGCCTTGGAAACTTGAAACCAATGTACCTCTTGAAAAAAATAATAATTCTGGGTGAAAGAGGTCGGTTGGATCAGTTTATTTTCTATAAATGGTCGATATAGTTTGAGTAGTAGAACCAAATGTCTTACCTAACTTTTGCAAATAAAAAAAAAGAATTCAAAATTTATGAAATGTTTATGGAAGGCTTAACTTATTATCTAGGATAAAGACTGGTGTCTACTGTGGACTTTATGATATATACTTGATAAACCTATACAAATTAAAACTGTTTTGCGTGTCCAATTTTTTTTACGGCACTCATCCATTTTTTTTAATACCTCAATATCAATTGTTCAATTTTAAGCCGTGCCCTGAGCACTTAAAGTTGAGTAATTTTATTATTTTTTAAGGGAAACCCTAAACATTAACTTTTTTTCTTTTCAACCAAAAAACCTCAATCATCAAGTGTCTGATAGCAAATGTTATGACAATTTCTTAAATGTCATTTTTTCAAAAAATCCTATGAAATGGTTTTTTTAAATTTTATCTTGTATATTGGTCGAATGGTTAAAAATACAATAAAATTATATATGATAATAATTTAAAGTAATCATAAAAAAGAACGTATAACGTACATATTTAAATATGTTATACCAGAATAATTTCCACCAAATATTAATAAAATTGAAATAGTTATTGTATGTATAATGTATATGTATCTGTGTTATGATTAAAGGTAGATGACTGATGAGTGTATCACATATATTGACAGTTGAAAACGTTTTGTTCTCTTATTTTTTAAAAATGCCGAAATATTTGCCTATACAAAGCCCCTTTTAGACGTGTGTCGGAATTGCGGAAAACTGTATCTCAAATTGTTCGAGCACGGAGCTTTCAAGTCAAATCAATGCCCTCCGTTTTTTGCATACCATCGCAACCGGTCGTATAGGGAGCGTTGCGGACGTAGAACACCACGGAAGAAACCGCCGCTCGACCTATTTCCCCGTTGATGTGTACGACCGTGGTCGTATTCCAGCCGCGTCGAACGAGAAATCTCGGCGGTTGGGCCCGGGTGCTCGTGTCGTCCGTCGCAGACCTCAGTGTTGTTTTTGATGGTACGTGCGATCGCCGTTGTGTTTTCGTCTTGTCGAGTGATTTTTAGGCCCGACGCTCACCAAAGTAACCTGACACGTGATATGACAAGTGATTTGTTAGTAACAGGTCACTCATGATATTTTATTTATAATCATACGAGAAATCACGTTATCGCGCCCATTAATCTGATCTGATCTGAAATTTCAAGTCACATGTCATTTGTATGTTGCTCGTCATTAAGAATAATACCGCATGCACTACTATTTGTCACTCGTCAGTCGTCACTTCGATTATTTTGTAATATTACGATTTATAACGATGAAAGACGATCCTGAATTTAATATAATCCCAATATTTTCGCACAATAGATCCTTGATTATGGTTTACAACTAAGTTTACAGCAGTAAGTATGTCTTCATCGTCCGATGACATTTTAGCTAATGCAAAGTGATAATAGATATACGATTTATATTATTTTAATAAACCACATCATTTTGGTGGGTGCGCTTGTGTCACTTGTCACTCGTCATATCATGTGTCACGTGTTACTTTGGTGAGCGTCGGGCCTTAGTCATCTCGACGCATTTCTGTCGTCTGCGGACGCCATACGTCGACGTTTCTGCGTGCAACAACCTTTTTTTCGTTTGTGGTGCATCGCGCCCACACTTCCGTGCCGATGGTAAAATTCGTGCGACGACCATTTTTGTCAGATTTGTTCATATCGCCCGCCGACAACGGAATCGCGATCCACCCGCCCGCGGTGTCCGTTCCCGCTCGGTCTGCGGTACAGGAGACGGGTTCATTACAGTATTACACAATAACATCGCTGTCGTCGAACCGGTTGTTGTCGCCGATCGAGTCAGGTCGCATGATTTGTAATTTCTCATTTTATATTATTTTGTTATTGAAATATCTATGTTGAAGTAGTACTATTAGATTTTAAGGTATCCCCTCCTTGGGCACCCTTACCCTTGATTATAATGTATTATTATTATTTATTGTTGCAATTATTATTACATGTACCGTGATTGCAAACGGTCATAATTATTCAAACCGAAATTTTGTTATTCATTATTGCACATATTAATTGTTTATATTTACTGGGTACCTTCCTCCAAATGACACACTGCGAGTCGCGGTAGACAACTGCCATAATCGTAAGATTTGTCGTGGCGATATAACACTAACATTCTAATAGGTCGCATATTTTCAGAAATTATAGACGTTTCTATAAACGTATCAACCAACACTCAGGTGTATTCTAAATCATGAAAAATATTTGTTATTGACAGTATCCCCATGTAGTACAATATTAACCTTACATTAAAACGGGTAAATTAATTAATTAGTATTCAGCAAGCATTAACTACGAAGAGGGTTAAAGACCTTTTTTTTTTTTTCGGCCTGGTATATTGGATCCTACCTCACTGCAGGTAATAACCCTTTTGGGGGAAGCACTTGAAACAATAAGTCACTTCAGAGTTGTTCAGGATGTACTTGATAGTTTCCCGGACGGATGGAGTCGACCGTTCCACACCCCAAGCCGGTATTATTATTATTATTATTACTATCGTTATATGGCTATGTGGTGTTGGCGCACGAACAACTTTTCGGCGCTTGAACGCGCTACGTAATTTAATACATATGCACCGTAATATTTGACCTTTAGCTGTATTACAGCACAATAATGAAGACACGCTCTCTACAGCAGTCCCTTTGTCACGCGTTTCACGGAAAACTCGGCGCGACGACACCGGTCTCCGCGTATACCTACTTGTGTTCAAACACTTTACTCTCTCGAAGGACAATTTTTTCCCCGAGAATTGCATTCGTTTATCGTTACATTATCCTACGTTTGGATGGAAGAAAGTTATTTAGTATTATTATACAGCTTGTTTACCGTGGATACGTGGAACACGTATATTGAATTGTCGAATCACAATGGTCTCGACCAACAATCTCCTCGAAAACGTTGCAATCGAGTAACCCCGTTCAGAGCGATTATTCCGTTATTGGTCTTTCGTTGGGTTTCATTTTCCTTTCGATCCGGTCGAACGTCGCTGCTGCGTCGCGGACCTGTTATATTATGTAATATAATATTATTTATCTTCTCTTGATATTCTGAACGACGGCAATAGGTACTGCAGTAACGCAAACGTTTATACGTTCTGACGCGATAATTGTTACACGTTAATTATTATGGTAGTACAAACAAAAACAAATAGCATATTAGTTGATTGGCCTTATTTATTAGTTATAATTTATGTGTAACTTATAAATGTTGCAATAGCACAGGAAACACATTTTAAGATCAAGATAATCTTCAATTTTGCGGGGTGAAAAATTCCAGGTGCTAAGTAATTGCCATTCAACAAAAAATAAGTCACAAATATAGATCCCTGTAGTAAGTAAAAATTTAAATTATATAAATTGACTCCCCAGCCAAAGAGGTCTGGACCCGCCTATGGTATTATCCTAAAGATATGAAACTTTAACTAAAGATTTATTTAAAGATCTATGTACAAAATATAAGTGGATACTTATCGGTGTTCAGATAAAATAGTTGTAAATAGAGGTTTTTCAATGTTTGATCGCCTAGTTTGTGCTGTTTTTCTTCGTGTTATTATACTGGATAACTGGACGTGTCCTGTGACATAGCGCCGCTTAGGTAATAATACACTATTAGACAGGAGGGCCTCGGGAAGTTACACCATATTCCCCCATTTTCAGGGTAAAAAGAAGGTAAAATAAGAAGAAGATTAATCATTAATTATTTAAATATTAAAAAAACAATTTTTCAATGCTTTAAAAAAAATTTAGGCATTTTTCTTGCTCTTATAGAATTTAAATCCGTACCCTAATCATAACCTTTATATTATAGCTATTGGGTCAGTGCATTGTATGAAAACCTAAAAAATCACTTCGTGGGATGATTTCTCATTTTTTAAAAATTCGTTTTAATATTGCCACAGTATATCGTATCCAGAAACCCTTAACATAATTTTTAATAAAAAAACAACTTTATTTTAAATTTTAAAAATATAAGCTATACATTTAAATGAGATGTAGTATTTTATTTTATATTGTTAGCGATTATTTCGATAATTATTTAAGATTTCCTGAAATGTCGGGACGGGCTGAAGCCTCCTCACCCTCCCCTGGATACTCTACTGTATTGCCATACCATAATTTTCTGTTTCAAGTTTAACCAGAGATATTATCAAACTAAAAACTGTTCTAAGTTATGCCGATTGGCGATTACTCTTATAAAATACTATCTGACATAAAAACTAACGTTTCCCCTATACAACACGAATTTATAATATTATGTCTAATAAATTGTTAACACGACGCCGGTATATATTATACTTCACTTCATTAAATTTGAATTCGACTCTATCTGTTCCGCCGTATCTGTGGATAATCAATTAAGAGTTAATTACACACGATCATAACTATTCCATAATGTTATATTATGTACTACATTCAGTCTCATTCTGTCATTTCGGACGACGTACCCTTACGGAATGCGTATCATATTTTGTGCCGTGGCGGTTAACTGCGCTGCGGTGGTGTTGATGTTTTGACGGGTGTTCATAGGGTCGATCATAGTTGGCCGCGAGGAGGACGGTAAAAGGTTGTACGTAATTAACCGCGCGTTTGAGACGAACCGATATCATCACTGATGTTACGACGAGTTAGCGAGTGTTGTGCGAGTCTTGCTGCTTTGTTCATTTGACATAATATCTGCTGTTACAATACGTGCCTTCGCTTCGTATGTAGCCTGGGAAACAAATTAAAAATATGTCATTAGGGTAAAGTAAACTCTAAGACGACGTTTATGTTTGTGAAAAGGCATTTTGTTAGAATTTTATTTTTATTTTCACTCGTATACCATTGTTGTAAACCGTATAGTGAAATGTCTGAATTTATTTTTTTATTCGTAGTCTTCTTCATCGTTTTTCCAATTTTGCCATACTGTTCTGTGTGATTTTAAAATTTTAACGGGCGTGGTAATGTTGTACTTGCATTGTATCAGCTGTTATTCGAGCTGCTCACTATTCGGAACACGACTGATTAATGTATTTTAAATCGGATGAGCCTAATGACATGTGTCTTTCGACTATGTGCGTATTATAATTTTGACGCTACAACGATGTGTGACGTGCATCGTCATTTATCGAAAAATACCATTTTTGTTTAATATTCAGCAAAAGATATTTTCTCATCAACGGAGTAATTGAAGAGTTGACCAATTGACTTCTGCGTTCCGTCGTCCTACATTTTAACTGTTACGTAGTACGTACATGTATATACTCGTAGGTCATCGATGCGGCGCGTTTGTAAATTTAATGGTAGGTGGCGGGCCAATAAAAAAACATGGAAAATAGGGGTGCCAATGTACACACTGCCAACCCCCTCTCCCGAGTGGCAATCCTGCACTGGGAGTAACGTCCGCACTTGTGTCTTCCATGAAGGGGAGGTAAATCACGGAATTACTTCCTAAGTGATAATAACCATCGATATTGAACTGCCCTGTCGTCTGTATACTATAGTACGTCTCAATGATACATTCGAAAAAGACAGCTTGATAGGTATTTTTCCGGTGCTCAAAAAAACGTTGAATCAATGCGCATATAACATGTTTTCGGAAGTTACCGTTCGTTGCGACCCATTTTTATGATTCAGTGCTGTATAATCGGTCAGGTAAACTTTTTGAGATGAATGATGAATTATACCTCCGTGCCATTCATCGCCATTTTCAACACCATTACCTAAATTGACGACCCAAAGTCGGCTCAATTGGTGTATGCAGTCCAAAAATATGTACAAGGTGTCCCGCCGAGGATTTTCCCTTTGCGGTATCTCGCGAGGTAATGAAGATATTCAAATTCTGCGTTTTAAATGAGACACACGGGGACAATGACGACAAAATTTCGAACTTTAAACGAATTAAATGTTTTGGTAAATCAAGTTAAAAAATAACTTTTCACTATGGTATTTATAATAATACATAATTTTTTTGGAAACTTCAAAAATTATTAAAAGCCTTGAGGTTAATGAAATTAGAATGTTAAGACGTTAACATTTTTAGAAAAGTACACAAAGATTGTCGAGATTGTGAAAAATTGCAAACATTATTTTAATAATTATAAAAAGATGACAATTTACGCACCTATACCGGATGTACCCATAACCCATGTATGTTTGCCTAGCTGTAAAATTATATAACTAGTTACGAAATTATCGTTTGGGACGCAAATAACTCGTAATTAAACACGACATGAGCTACGCGTTGTAACTACTACGGACGCAACTTTCCTCTGGTTATAAATTATAATGATCAGGTACCAAATTTGCGGTTTGGACGCAAGTCACCTGCTCTTATCAATTTTGGACGCAAATAGTATGCGCCGATTTTTTTATTTTGCGCTTCACACCGTTCGTGACTTCGGGCGGTGGTCCGGTAGTACCGCGGTTGGGCTATTGCGGCGGTTACCGTTAGAGCGCACTACGTATATAATGAAATGATATTTTTTCATAGTATCGCTTGTATTATTTTATTATACTATTTTGCTTTTGTATAATATTTAGAACAACAAGTACACCGGTGGCATGGCATGGCGCAGGCCCGGATTAAGGGGGATCCAAAGGGAGCCATTGCTCCCGGGCTCACAAGAAATATTTGGTCAAAGCATAAACAACTTTGCATTCTTAAAAGCGAGAAAAAAATGTTTTTAAGTAAAAAGAATATTCTAGTTTTATATTTGTGTTCTGTAAAAAAAACATTGTATTAGAAAAAAAATACTGTTTTTATGAAAAAAATATATTCTTGGGCCCACAAAAAAATCTGGCCCCAAATATGTATAACCCGGGCCTGGCATGACGCTTCGTTCGTTAGGAACAAGATGTTCGTTGGCCGAAGGAAAATCAAACGCACAACAAACTTTAGGAAACGTATCGAACCCAACTTCGGAGTTCGCTGCAGGAGTACCACGAAAAAATCTAGGTTCTACTCTCAATGCAAAAAACATTCATTAATTGTTTTAATCAAAATTATGTTTTTGGATCGTATATTCGAATGAAAAATTATTAACTTTAAATACGATGAAAAATATATGTTTGGTCAAGAGGAAAATGTACACTAATTTTGGAATAGTTTTTTTGAGCGATTGACCGCACGGTATACCTACTACGAAATAATCTAGCCTCCTACGGTCTCGAACACATCCAATACCTAATAGTTTGTTGAACGATCATATACTCAATATTATTGAAACGTAGCGATTTCTTATATCCATAATTGAATGACGTTTAAAAGATAAAAAAAATATATAAATAATAATTCCCACGGGTTTTACACAGAGCGATATCCCCGGTGTAAACAGAGACAGTCAAATTCTGTTTTTTTTTTTTTTTTTATAAAACTCACGTGGCTAAAAATATTTTATTCGACATTCTAGTTTTGTAATTACAAATGTTTATTAAAAAAGTAAAACTGTATTTT
The DNA here is from genome assembly GCA_949715065.1 of Periphyllus acericola. NCBI lineage: Eukaryota > Metazoa > Arthropoda > Insecta > Hemiptera > Aphididae > Periphyllus > Periphyllus acericola. The sequence goes on from OX454269.1 coordinate 26,477,327, forward strand.
ATAAATATTGTAAGATAACCATTTTATAGTGCTTATATTATTCTGAACATTTTGACGGATCAACTTTCAACTTTCATAAAATTCTTGATTTAAATTTTTTTTTTCATTTCACAAGGATATACAATGTATATTATACATACATAATTAATTTCTTAAATTTTTAATTAAAAATTTTTATTTACCAACCTTTGTCAACAAAATGTCTTTTGTGGCCTGGAGTGCCTATTTTATTCAAAGCGAAACGAATACGTTTTTACTATCATCTATTCATCTATGACTATTCTATTGCAGTTGTTGAGTAGTTGTTTGTATTACGTGGGTTTCCGAAAGCGGGTTTCGCACGGGTTTCCCCCGGTAATTTGCAATTTTTTCCTACTCACCGTTGTAAAATGCGAAATTAGCTTTCCGATCGATCGACCGCTGCGCCGCGCAGAAACCTTTTTATCGATTCAAAAGCATTTTGCGAGGTGAAAGAAAAAACAACATTATCTGGTACGCGAGCATTGGTGTTACGTACCTCTGATCCGCCGCCGGCTCCGTTCTGCACAGAATCCAAGATCATCACCGCATTCCTCGCGCAGGGCACAGTGTTCAGATACGAAAGCGGCGATAGGGAAGAATCCTTAGGTTTGACAGAGGGTTGCATTACGTTGTATAGGTAACGCATTAAACTTTTATTAAACTCGTAACTCATATTATAATAATGTTATATCGATATCGCGGGTGACTGTTAGGGTTAAGGAGCGATGTAACATAAAATATTGTCTTTGGATGAAATATCGCGCGTGGTTCTCGCATCCCTCGCACTTTCGGAATAATCTTTACATCACACACACACACACACACACACATATGGGGCCTAGTATAATACATGTATGTATAATATTTACGTGCGTAATATATTTGCGCGCAAAGTTAATTCCGTCGAACGGTTAGAAAACATAATTTACGCATCAAGTGAGAGACGTCTTCGGGGACGGCACGCTGCGGAAAATGAAACATTGTTTTTTATCTCTCTTCGTCGTTACCGGTACACGTAACGGCGGCGTCCCCGTATATATTGTAATTTTGTCTCTATACGACCGAATCGATGCGACTATGCGTGTTCGTAGTCGTCGTACGACTTACCCGCTACCCGTGTAGTCGAACAGAGGGATATTATGAGATAACGCTAACGGTTAAGGTTGCCGCACACAGGATCGGAACGGAACGGAAACGAATTTTTATCATCGGAACGCGTCGGAACGGAAACGAATTTTGTCCGCACACTGTGTCGGAACCAGTAGGAATTTCGCGGCCATATATACTTGGTCATTTTGATCTCATCGCTCAAGCTCGACGGTCGAACTAAAGCTTATTGCTATATTATTTATTTTAAATATTTTTAAGTGTTTATAAAATATAATATTATAATGATTGATACAAGTAGTGACGAAGAAGACATGATATTCACACTAGCTCTTTTGTCAGAAACTGAAAAAAACGAAAAATATACGACAAAAAGACAGTGGGTTCATAGCATACATTTGGCAAGGGAAAAAGAAGGAGAGTTCTATACACTATTCCCGCATTTAAAACAGGACAATAAAAATTTTTTTCAATACTTCCGAATGAGTTACAAAAAATTTAGAGTTATAAAGTACAAAACGATGATGACCAAAAGTGTCAGTGCGCATGCGTTTGCGATCAGAATGCTTCGGAATCCGTCAAAATATTGTCGACAAACGATTCGGTCGTGTTCCGATCCGATCCGACGCGACGTTTCCGATCTGATCCGATCCAGTGTGCGGGACCTCATTTAAAATTATTTTTATTAATTTTTTCCGTTCCGATTCGATCGGACGGTTTTGTTCCGTTCCGATCTAGTGTGTGGCAAGCTTTATCGGGTTATTCCGGTGCCGTGCGAGGTGTTCGTGGAGGAATTAAAAAAAAACACCCCTTCATAAGACAAGTGCAGTCGCGTCGGGTTCTTGTGCTCAACGTTCCGATACATTAAATGATGTTTCGTGGTTCTATTGTGAATATTATAGGAAGATTAGGATTATTTTCGATTTCTTATAATATTATATAAAAGTTATCACGAGATTACTACGTTAGTTGTTGACATGAGAATTGGCTTAAACTAATTTATCGTCGGTGTAGATCAGCGGTCGGCAACTGGCGGACCGCGGAAGGCAAAAATCTCGACCCCGTTAAGACATTGTACTTGATTATGTTATAAATTGCTCTTGGTTCGACATACATTTGTGAGGCATTATTTTTATGAATATTATTTTTTTGAAAAACAAGTATCGGACAAAATTAACAGACTCTCATCTTAAAGACACATTGCGAATAAGCTGTTCTCTACAAGTTCCAAATTTCAATAGACTGGCTAAGGAAAATAAATTCAATTTTTTGCATTAAATTACTTGGTAAATTAATATTATTTACCTAATATTGTAGTTTTTAATATAAATTAATTGTAATATCTAGATAATTTTTTGTCTTTCATACTGTCATTTAAAAAATATAAAGATTTGACAAAGATTTTTTTCACTGGACCTCAATTATTTATTATTTTAATCTTTATAGGACTCCAATAGAAATTACTTGCCGACCCCGGGTGTAGATAACTGAAGAAACTAAAGTGATGTTACAAATGAAAATTGCGATTTAGTTTGTTGTAATATTTCAATATTTTCTCAAATTGAGTATGTCGATACCGTCATCTGGTATCACACATAAATATCTCCGTCATCTGGTGTCAAACGTATTATATTATATATTATGAGCTGGCAAACTAGAAAATAAAAATAACTGTCGGCAAACTGAAAATGTATTCCGAAGAAGATTAAGTCATGTTTGCAGTAAATAATTGTGTTGATAGGATTCAAAATATATTTCTATTATTGAATACATTGTTGTGGTGAAATAGTGTGGCCAAATATTGGTGTAAATGCTTGAAATTTTTTATTATGTTTTTTACTATTTGGTTTTTACTTGTTTTTAATTTAATTATCTAAAAATGATTTTCTGTAAACTGGGTATCTGCGAACAAGGAAATCATCATCGCCCATGACAAAATATTATTGGGGGATCTTCACCCCTTTTATCTATGCAATCACACCTACTAACCGCGTTGTATAAATTATTTTAAAAAATAAGTCTTATAGAGCGCAAACATTACCGTTTCGATGGCCGACAGGTTTGGTAACAATTGCTAATTAAATGTGTATCATTTACAATAAGAAAATCATGTAGCCTAGCTACCTCGGAGCTAGTTAATTGCTTCGGCTCTCAAGAAAAATTAAACAATTTGAACTATGTAACTATGTAGTATGTGGTAACTATGTAACGGACGGACTGTCGGAACTCGGTCACTACGGGGATTGAGTGAAAGATTTACGAGGTGTTCTAAGCAACTATTGTTAGGTTAGGTTAAAAAATTATTTTTATTTAGAAACCTAAAATTAGATAGGTAATAACAAAATAGATGTTGTGTAGAAAACCTGCATGTTTTTACTGACAGTATGATAAACTAACGATTTGTCTGGCTCAACGTTTACCTAGTACTTATATTAGAATATAATAAACATTTGATAATGTTTGAAACATTTTTTTCGTTGCAATAGTATTAGAACATTAAAAGTTCAACCTACGTTATTAGGGAATTTGGTTCTACTACTATAATGTTTCAATTGTAAGATACCTATTACCAATACAACTATACAATTTACCCGTCCCTGTATCTCACCTGACCGTAAAGTCTTACCCGTTGTCAACTGCTAAGTATGGTACTACTTCGTGTTTTTCTGTATTATACAAATATGAAATATTTATTTATTAACCTACGTTTTCTTGAAATTCAAAATAGTTAAAAAAATAGCTCACGGGGTGATTTATCCTCCATATCCACCCCGTAAATAAGCCACCGGTGTGCTTACGTGAGCGTGTGTGCAGTGGCGCCCATCCATACCAATGAGTGTACGGCGGCCGCACACATTTTTTTTTAAATATTTCAGGGTTTAGGTGGGTATCTCGCATATAAATATCAATACAATGAACTATAGTTATAAACTCGTAACTGTGCGTTGGAAAACCATTGTCGCTTTATGCTCATTATTATAGCTAAAAATAGAAGTATAGGACAAATAATCCTCCCATGTACCTACATACGTATTTGAATTGAAAATGTATGGACCGTGGACTGCAACAGTTCGTAAGACATGGGTGGGTAGGTCCGAAAAAATCCTGTTGCGACACCATTTAATTTAGACTTGTGCGTGCCACTGTGTGTGCATGTGCGTGCGCTGCTATATAATATTGTATTACCGCTGCAGCAGTGCACGCGAAACGTTCGTTAAATGTTACTGTGTAAAAATAATGCACACGCGCCGCAGTGGTCGTATAATATTGTTATTGGTTAAACATTGTATTATTATTGTATTTTCCGCCGGCGCGTACACTTAAAAGCGCTAAAAGACCATAAAAATGTACGGAATTACTGACGCCAGTAGGTGACGTATCCGTACGCGTAACATAGATCAAAAGCACGTACAATGAACGACACACGGTGCTATGACATGCTGCAGTAGGCAGGTGTGTGAAACGGTAAAGAGTCGGTCGCGTACGTCATCACTGCAGAGCACTTGCCTACGCTTATCGTGAGTGTAATAATTATCGTTATACGTTCCGGAAAAATACCGAACCGTGAACACCGTACACGTGATCAATGTGACTACGATGATTTACAATTTGTACACGTATTTTAATCTTGACTGTTGGTTTTTCGTTTAATCGAACGATGCGAATTTCTTTAACATAATTATTGTAATCCCAAAATGGTTGCTACCCGCTCGTGAAAGTACAATAAAAATTAAAATACCACACTCGCGGTCATCCGGTCATGTCATTCACGTGACGCACGTCAAAAACGCTCGAATCGACGACGATGCTATAACGCGTTTGTTACTACGGAAATCCGACGTGCGTTCGTAGCAAATCGTGATCGTAATAATATGTGTTCGTTATGACTGTACGCGTATTATTTTTACAACACACCAAATCGCGTCCCCTTCGAAAATCGAATCTGTTAGCTTAAGCTCTGTGTATATGACGGGACAAGTTGTACTGTACATCAACGTTGTGATTGTCTTGCACTATTCCCGTACGCAGCTGGTACGCGATCGTTTGGTTGACCATCGTCGAAGGGATTTCGGTTTCACAATTTGAAACGGTTGCATTTCATGAAAAACGGGTTAGAAATCTAGTATTGGAATAGAAATCTAACGCGAACGCCATTATTTGTGTTCTATTACGTACCTGTGCTTTTGCTGTTGTGCACGAAGATAGCAAAGCCATGAGCTGACTGCTGACATCCTCTTCAAAACTACAATACCGTAGCGCGTTCCTACACTTTTTCTAGAATCTAGACCGATAAAATACATTTTTAACGCACGCGCGCACACGCCGTAATACTGCTATAATTATATCGGGATGCTAATGCTAGGGAATCATGATTTTATAAGACGTGTACCCTGTACAAATGATTTATTTGACTTTTGATTTATTTATTTTTACATACCATTGTACATATATCGGACCATTGATTTTAGAATATAACCTCGTACACCGCTATTAAAACTATGGTCAACATATATATGACTTGAATATAGAACCTGTCACCAAATTTATCTACAGCACCGCTTATCCGTATATTCTAAAATCAATGATAGTGTACCTACAATCTACATACATATTATACATATTGGTACCTTTATCACATTTTACTCACGATATTTTTTGTCAACCGTTATTCAGAAATGTATAAAATTAATCGTATAAAACCAATTTTGTAAAATAAATTAAATATCGGGTATTTTATTATTTTCTCCTGGGAAATAATAGATTTACGAGAAATGTTATAGATGTATTTTTACCGGCAGTATAAATATCTATATTTTCCGTATTTTTGGATTAAGGTATTCACTTTTTAACTGAACTAAAAAAAAAAAAGATAAACAAGTCTATTTTACCACTTTTCAACCCCATGGTGGCACCTAAAGGGGTCGTGTGATAAAGACCAAATTTAACGAAAATGAATTTCTTATAGTAGGAAATGAACGTTAATGGGAGGGTGAGATATTAAAAACTTTAATGTTCAAAAAAAAAGGACCACCCTAAATTTTATATTGAATATTGATATGACATTTTACGCATATACAGACGATATCTGCAAACAAAAAAACTGCGGAGCGAGTTATTTTAATAGATTTTGCGATTTCTAGCGTAGGATATTGACAAAAAAAAATAATAATAATATTTGTAGCGCTGCAGAACGGTTTTTAGATTGAATATAAAATATGTATATTGTACTTGTGTCTTGTACAACGTATAGAAGCTATGTCGCATAAACTATAAGAATGTGTATATGTATATATGCAAATAAATTATAAATATAAATGTAGTTATTGAAGTTATAGTGGTGTGTGTGTGTGTGTGTATTATGTTGGGGGATTTATTTTGTTTTTCTTACAATTTTCATCATGCACGCGTAACAGAATATTTGATATTGCCATGGCACCGCGAGTGAGATTTTCCAAATCACTTTTTAAACATATTTTTCAAGCCAACGTAGTAATATATACGAATTTCCAGTCGATTTCATTAACTCGCATGATCTCGTTTGTAATATAATTTCGCTCTTGTTTCTCGCACCAAAAGTGCGAAAAGATATCGCATCAACATTTTTCAATGTTTCTTCGGCGTTTTCCTCCTAAATTAATTCAAGTTACGTTGTATACCACGTAGGCTACACCAGCGATTCTCAAGCTGGGGGTCGCGACCCCCTTAAGGGGCGCCAACAATTTATTTAGGGTCGCCAGTATATAAAATAACTAGTAAAGTGCATTCGTAAATATCTAACATCATGATAATTACATTATTTTCAAAAGTTTAGGACTGCCGTTCAGAACGTACGATTAATAATATGAAATTTGGGACCAGAAATTGTCGTTGTAATACAATATTATTCTTATAAGTTCATAATATTATCATAGTAAGAAGGTCACTCAAAATTGTGGTTACATTATAGGGGGTCGCGGCCTTAAAAAGATTGAGAACCGCTGGGCTACAGCACAATATAATACAGTTTTTTTATGTTTCGCAGTCTATATCAGTGGTTCCCGATTAGTATGAAACCACCTAGCTAACATTCGAATTGGTCCGGTACCCCTTGTTTTGTACATACTTACTTTTCAACTATGTTTAAATACGAAAATTAAATAACAAACTTTCTATGATTAATTTTAATTTTATGCACCTTTTAGTGATAATATTCTCTCAAAAAATACAAAACAAAGAGATTTATTTGACTTAATGCTTTTACTAATGCGTACAGCATAGTTGCGGTTACCTTTTCAGAACGTGTCCGCATAGTCGTTTTATACGAGTGATCGACTACCCAACAACTGCGGAACCCCTGAAATCAACACGCGGACCACCGATTGGAAACCACTGGCCTATATCGCGGGCCGATTGATATAATCTATATTAGTCGTCGCAGAAATAGTTTATAGTACGTGTACAACTTCGCGTACTTTGACCGTTTAACAAATCTTATAGAAAAAAAAAAAAAAAAACCGTTATTTTCGTCGATTAAGCGTAGTCTATAATACGCGAGACGTAATGTAATCAATAGGGCTAGGATTTTGTAGCATTTGCATTTTCTTTCTTAGTACTCCAGGACATAGCTAATCAAAAACAAAATTCGATTCATACATCACAGAGTTCAAATTTACAATTTTGATTTTGCTTTTTTTGCATTTTCTTATGATATTCGTAAATAAATGCTTTTTTGGTACTTTAGTATCAGTTTATTAGCTTTTTATTTAGTTTTTGTTAATTATACGCATATTTAACATATTTAGAACATTTACGTACTTAGTTATCTAAATTATTCTTTATCAATTTATTTTCATTACTATATATTTCGTGGCTTCACCTTATCGGAAAATATTTCTGAAAATAAATTATTTTTTTATTCTTTTTTTAAATTTTGTCAAAGTGATTACCGAGTGGGGAGTTGTGGTTACGTTGACTATCTGGACTTCAGACGCAATGAGAACGATATTTATTGACTTGTTTACTATGTCTAAAATTACAATAATATTATTTAGCATTCACTAATTATAGGAATTTTCATGGGGGTTTATATTCGCGTGCTAACGTACGGAGTATTGTTATTTATCGTGGAGCTATGGCCCATGAGTCACATTAGTTGTCGTTAATACGTTATGCCGACAAGTATTTAATTGTTTGTTGCATCTAACTGGTTAAAATGCTTTTTTTGGAGCATTATTGGCAATTTTTTAATGTCTTTATTGTAGGTTTTTAGTGCGTCATTTTCCTAGCCCTAGTAATCAATAATAAGCTCGTGGCTTCGTAGAACGCTTCTGATTGTTTCGGCCCTCGCGGCTAGCGAAGTGACCAGGAGACTGAGAAAAACGTTGAATTCGGTGAAACCGCCGAGTATGTACCGCGCGCGGTTTACCTCGCAGGCGGACTCTACAAATACCTACAACGCAGATACGTAGCCATGGGGGAGCCGGGGAGGCTAAGGGGGCTTTAGCCCCCCCCCCCAATTGACGGTATTTATTTAAGCCAACAGCCGTAATACTGTTAATACTGTACGTAATACGTAATAAATCAGTGGCGGCTCGTGGGTTTTTAATGAAGTAATGCACATCCAAAAAAAATATAACCAATATTATAAATATATTATAGTTTGTATTAAGTAATTGTTTACTAATTTTAGTTATTAACCTATTTTTCATGTGGCGTATGTGCAGGGATGGACAAGATACTTGAAAAAAACCTATCTAGATATTAGATATTAGATACATCAATTTTTACCTGAATTAACAAGCTACTTTGACCAAAGTGATACAAGATAGGTACGAATACATTTTTTCAAAAATAATTACTAAAGAAGGTAAGTGAAATTATTAAAATGTATCATATTTCAATATTTTATTTCTTTTTAACAAAAATCACATCGTTGAATAACAAAATATCTTATAATTCTAAAACATGAACTCTTTCGGTACATAAAAAGAAAAATATTATAACTTGGCTACTGCGAGATCAATCACTAGATACAATATAGCACATTAACAAGAATAACAATTTGTGTATTGTATACTGCAAAGTGGGTGTTTACTTCTTTTAAACTTATTTTACAAACAAAACAAACGTTTTCAATTAAATGTGTGCTTATACAGTCAACTATGGAAATTACATAGAGATATAATCGACTTTTATTATTGTTGAGAAAAAAAAATGTTTTTTGATTGAAGTATTTAAGATACTGGAAATGTCCGCGTATCTGTAGTATCTTCTTAAACCAATGGTATTAGACAACATTTACAATGCGCATTCAGGCGTTAATGCATCACGACTTGAACGTTCGAAATTTATAATCATGCGATACGTGTTCGACGCGCAGACCATCTCTTCAAAGGTATTCGAAAAAGCGCGTTATTAATGATATCATAACACCGATCTATTTGCCTTACGATTGTAGAACACCTACACCTGTACAAATACAGTTATTCGTATTATACTATACGCGCGCATGATGTATAATAATATATAGTACTTTATTCGATCGGTAAAAAAGTTCTCTCTGCGTGCGCGCAAACCGTACGGTGATCGATCAGCGATGATGAATATACCGGCGTGATGATTCTTTTTTTCCGTATTATATAATACGCACTTGTCAAGCACAGTGCGTATTTCAAATGCATTTATTTAGTTAAAAGTTCGATATTGCGAAATAATGATAAAAACATAAAATAAAAACCGAAGCTCAGGTATAATGTATATTGTATCTACAGCGGGGGGTTGTGGAATGATGCGTGTACTCGTTATCCATATTTGATTGTACTATGTTTCGTTGTTTATTTTTTATTTTCGTAAAAGTGTTTTAAATGTTTCGCGTAAGCGTGATCATCGACCGATTAAAGTCACTTTAGTCCAGTGGTACCTATATAGTAGCTGGTTCTAGAGTTGAAGTGAGAGGGTCCGCGGTTGTGTTCAAAGTGAAAATATCAAGCGTGCACCTAAGCTCGGAAATGATCGTGAACAAAAAGGAAAGGTTTCACTCGTCTCGAAAAGTTCGGAAATCAACATTAGTTTTTTTCATCATAAGAATGAACATAAAAGTAGTGCTCAGTCAAATTAAAGTTTTGTCTAAAGCCAGAAGGTTCTTTCTTCTTCTTACTAATACCGGGAATCACTGCTCAAGTCGCTTCTACGTCAGAGAGGTAATTTTTTCGGGTTCCCCGAAACACGTAGTACGTATTGGTCGAAACTTAATCGGCGACAAGTTCCGGAAAAACGATTTAAATTCACAATTATTCGCATAATCTTGCAGTTCAACCGTAAAATCGCGAGTTTATTGAAACGTTCTCAGAATTGTTAATTATTAGTCTGGCCCATTTACTATTGAAGTGTGTGGGGGGCAACACCCTTACGAGTGTGCCGCGAAAAGCCATTACACATAATATGTTTCGATACAACGCCGAGCGCATCGTATGTAGGTAGGTACGTGTCTACCTATGTATTATGTTTGATATTATTACGTCACATGTTATGTGCATCAAATGGCTGCCGGGAAAAACGGATCGATATGTATATAATATATATGTATAATATATATACACAAATCGGCTGTACATAACGTAGCAGAGCTGCAGCGGCGACGTCCTGTTGCGGAGGATTATATAGTCGCACGACGACTGACAAGATTTTAATCATGTCGAATCGCGTATAATATATTCCATAACAAACACATGCGACAAACCCTACACGACGGAACCGTATACGTGTGGGCAAGTGTGCGTGCGCGTGACGTGTGTGTACGGTATACATACCTGTATACGGCGTATTATGTGTGTTTGGGTTTAAATTTATTATAATATTCGTGCATGTATACTCACAGTAGACGTCTATAGATATAAGTACGCCGTGTACGTACCGCATAACATTAGAATATATATATATATATATATGTATACTCGTATATTCGTAAATCGAATGTACATCACTCGCGAACAGTGGCGCACACAAGAGCACCTCCGGAGGCGGTTTGACATTTTTCAGTCGGTGGTTCAAGCGAACGTACGTGGGTAATACCACCCGCTCGCACCCGTCACAAAATTATACATTTCAAAAACTTTGTTTTCGTCATCGCACTAGCTACTTATAAAATATAATCTATCAACTTATATCTACTTTCTATACGCTGTGTGTTTGTTTTTTGAAAATGATACTTTGAGTATTATATTATATATAATATATATATATATTTGTTTGAGTAACAACTCGGTTATCCAAGTACCTATCATTTTCGTATTATTATGCGCCTGTTACTCACCGGCTACCAAGCGCAAATGCTCATCTATTCAAAACGACACCCCGCCCCTAATTGTTTGAAGCTTCATTGAACCATGAGATATGACTCGAAATTACCTCTGCCTCCATAGGTTTCACAAGTGCAGCAGCTGCCACCTACCAGCAGCTAGATAGGTATATAGTTGAAATCGGAATTTTGCGCCTGTGTACTCTATTCCTCAAAGATTATTTCTCCGTGGTTTGAAGGGTTGGGGAAATGCTAAATTTTGAAAATGATTTGTGGTAATATAATTGTGTTTTCGGTAGGATTTAATTCAGGAACCGTACAATGGTTGCTAGAAAAAGAATATTTTGTAAAAGTCAACTTTTACTTATTCGAATGCTGTGCAAACGTTTTTACACCCATCTGACAGTATTTTGCTAGAATAAACATTAACCATATCTAATAATCATTCTCATTAACAAAAAAAATAATCTTCCTAAAACAATATTTGTTAATCCAAAACAAACTGAGGGTGCTCAGATGTGTCTTGAGGGTGCTAAGTACACCCCAGCACACCCGTATGTGCGCCAATGGTTGTTGGTGGGGAGGCTTAGGAAATGTATACCTAAATAATAGTGTTTCTATGTGTGAGATGAGAAAACGAGCTCCCTGTAGGGGCGGAGACTTTACGCATCAAAAAGGCATCTATTTGGTGCAGATGGTTCCTATAGACACCGGTTTGAGCTTTACACTCCTGATCAAATTTCCAAGTGCGCTACTGCTGGTGAACAGGACATATTATATAGGTGCAGGATGGCATGCTATGAAACAACAGTTTTATTACACGTCGGAATCGCATCGAAAAAACGTCGTGGATATCCGCGGAGTGCTTGTGTTATACTGGCTATGGACTTTATTACGACTTCCGGTTCCGGAGCAAACGTTTGTCCACCCTATCGCGTATATATGTATAGTATGCCGTTTACGTAGGTATGTCCGAGAGTACGTGCACGATGTACTAGTGCAGTGGTTCTCAAACATTTTTTGTTCGCACCAACCGCCTTTTGATGTTAAAAAAAAAATCTACGGAGCCCCAAAAACCAGGGATATCAATTTTAAACCACGAATCAAAAAGAATAATTTGCTATTAAATTGTTTCTTCGTACGTACGTTTAATGATATGACGTGTGGCCGTGTGGGCTTATTGATATTATCAATAATTATTATTTACTATGTTGTTCATCCACTATACGGGGATGGCCTGGCCACAGCGGGGGAACAGGGGACCTATTATTTTCGGGGCGCTTGTCCATTAATGACAAAATACGAATATATATATATCACTATTCACTATGTTAAAATTTAGATGACTGCAAAAAAGATTACGATTAAATTGTATTAATAAAATAATTTTCGAAACAATCTGGAATATTCAATAATCTATGTATGTATATTTTTTAAACATGTTATGAAATTAACTCAAGCAACTTCTGAAATAGTTTTTTCTGAGTTAAAAATTATTAAAAATAAACTCTCTCAAAATCCACACCATCCATGTTAATTATGTCATTAGAAAAATATAAAGGCGATAGTGTGAACAACTATAACGACTACTTCGGCAATATGTATGAGTTATAATTTATAAATGTTATAAGTTGTTAACGTTACTTAACATAATGTGAAAAATAACATTCCATTTCGAATTTATGTATTTATGTATTCATAAATTTTAGATGCATTGCTAGATTTTAAAATAAACAATTTTTTTGCCCTTCTCGTATTGTTTGTTTCTCTTAAGGCTGGGTCCTTTGGTAATTGGTACCCAAGCTGACCCTGCCACTATGGCAATACAATACGGTACGGTCCAAATAATGTTGTAAAACGTAACGTCTGTACGAATGTAACAATGTAACTAATAAAATATTTGAATTTTATTTAATTCAAACGTGTCCACGGAGCCCCGATGGCCTAGATTCTAATCTCGCAAAGCCACTCTGACAGCCGATGTGATGTACATAGTCATGTATATAGCGTGACGCAGGTCGAAGGGATAAAATACGATTTGGCGACGAGTTTGTTGAAGAGTTTCAATACGTACGCGAGAAGACATACTCGTATGTAACCGTGTCACGTATATTACACACGCAAACTATAAATCAGTTACCTCACTTACACATGATATAATAATACGGTGTGATTTTTTTAACCATGATCACGACGGCTCACCCCATTTTTTCGGCTGTAAAATTGGTTACGTTTGGATTTTTTTTTGTCCATTATGCAACGCGAATCTTACACTATTCAAACGCAATTTTCAATTTAAATAGTTCCGAAAGTATTGGTCCGAGTTTTGATCGCGTTACATCGAGAATTCCAGAATAATAAACTGAATAAAATTTTGCGTAAAAAATATGGTGCTTGCAATTGAAAAAAACTAAGTCTTAATAGCCATAGTACACCCTTAAGTTGGCATGAAAAAAAAAAGTTGTAGAAAACATATAAGGTTTATGATAACTTGAACTTTAAAAAAAAATCCAAAAATAAATATTTTTACGACCAATAAAGGTTTATTAGAAAATCACCCTGTGTATACGTTCGTGATACGTATGTAATCGTCTTATTTTTTCTCACATCAACCCCCTCTCGGCAAGAAATAAAATAAGACTCGGGTCAACCGTGTGGATACGACTTAAACATTGCCCGGACACGCCGTATAAACTGTCCGGAAGGCCTAACCTATGGCCGTAATGGTATTATATTATTATTCGATGATGTTGGATTCGTTTTGAACGTGGTTTTAACGTTTATTCGAACGTATTATTATTATTATTATTATAAAACCGTTATGGGCAATCGGTGTCGATCCGAACGACGTGGCTTATACCGCATAGAAGAGGCTTACGGTTTGGGTAATATTCCTTTGTTTTAACGTGTTCAAATCGACTTTACATCCGTAGTTTATAATCATTTTACACGTACAAATTGTGTCACACGAAGATATATCACGTCCCATTGCGATATCTCGTGGGACGATGAAGATCATCAAAGTCGGTATTTTTTAAATGAGTCTCAGGGATAAGGATATCAGTTTTTCATATTTTAATTGCATTTTTATGTTTTGGTATCTATTATAATAATCAACTCGTATTTTATAACTTTCGGAAATTTTGTATTTTTGTACAGTTTATTCTTCAGAAAATGTTACCCAATTCATCATTCAAAAATTGGAGAAAATATTTTTAAGGCCAGACCACACAAAACCTATTTTATAGTTGTATAATTGTATTTTTCTTAAAATTTTAAATTTTTAAGTGCAGTGTCAATTTTATTATTTTTATTCCTAAAAGACTACGTCTTTATATAATTTAATATATTCGTATTCTCTGTAATGTAAGTAACATTTTGAAATAACTGATCAAAAATATTAAAATCAATTCCCATTTAATAGTTTAAGTAATCGATTAAATACATTTTAATATAAACTTTAAATAAAATGCATATTTTTGATAGTAAATTATTTTAGTAAATAAGTGTGTACAAATGAAATTTCTGTAGATGCCCGGGACACATTTTTATTTTTTTTACTTTCATAAACAATTGTAGGTATGAGTTCAATTTTATAATTCCAGCACTCGCTATAGATAAATTTTAACCTAATGGTTTTGAAATGAGAATCTAAGTGAGGCCGTGGTCCGCGAGGGTAATTATTGTAACAGAACTACAACAGACATTATTATTAATTTATCGGTCAATGTTTCGTTGTTTCGTAGCGTTCAAACAAATTGATGCAAATAAATATTAACGTGTTATTTTTTGTCAGCACGCTGCGCCGGTGCCACTGTTGAAAGTTTGACGTACTTATGTGTTATTTTTCCGTTGTTCAGTAATATACCGTTATAGTTGTTAGTGTCGTTTTACTCTATGCGTGTACGTTAAACACGTTTATCTTACACCGAAAAGAAATATTTCAATTTTTGCTCATTATTGAACATATTACCAATAAGTTTAAAAATGCTAATGGTTTTTTTTTTTTAAATTTTTAAAAGAGTTTAACAGTGGACGGTCGTTTTCGAGTAATCCCTCAGATTTAAGCGAACCGCGATGAGTGAGACAAACACGTAGGTATGTATAATATACTCAACTCGATGCGTGATCTTGGAAAGTATATCGGTTATGAAATTTGTATATTATGTGGTTAAATGAAATACCTAGCAGGCCTGCAGTTTTTAGATATTTCAGGTCATCTTAGGTAGGTACCTATTATTTAGTGTTTAAATGTTGACGATAAATCATCGATCGGTGTATTTTATTTGTGAAGAAACATTTCAAATAACTATAGTTGCACAGCAAAATGGTTACTCATCAGTTTATCACTGTATTCAGTTTTTCTGCACCTATTTTCGATAGGCCGCCGCGCGATTTTCATTTGCATAATCAACCCGGGCGACAGGACGCGTTCGTGCATGATTTCATAATACCTACGCACAAGCGAGTGCAATAATAACTGTACGGCACATCGTTTGTATTGTTTTGTAATTAAATGTATTATTATTGTTTTGCATTTTATGTCAGATGAATAGTTACACGGTTCATTAGATCATTTGAAAAATGGTCTACACAATTTAATATTAATACATACAAGTATTTATGCACTAACTATGCTACAACCGAAGTTTACCTATGTACATTATAACCTACTGATGGATACTATACTATGGTATTACCTAGGTAATACGTAACTGTCATAATTATTAAGTACCTATACTAACTGTAATAATAATATTAATTATTCTGGAAATATACTTTACCTACCCACCTTCCCCGAAATTTAAGGTGGTTCAAATGCACGACCTCAAGTGCGTACTCGTCGACACCGCGAGTAGTCTTAACGTACTCCAAACTGCTGAAGTGTCAATGGAATGAAACATTTTTCAGTTTATTTTTTTTACGCGTGCAATATTGTTGGTCCTGTTGCGTATATGCTGGAGTTGTTCAGACGATTGTATAGTTAGGGTACTGTATCGATGGTGCCAAGGCAAAAGGGCACATGTAACATTTTTCTAAGTTGATCAAAATATCGTTTTTTATGTCTTTTTACATTTCAAATTCCTATACAGTTTTTCAATTGATTTTTGAGATTTTTAAAAAGTAAATTTTTAATTACATACCAAATTATTTTTACAGTCGCGCAGTTTTCTGTGAGTTATAAGTTATAACTGTTGTTGAAATAGCATGAATAATTTTTATGAAAAACCTTTTTTTAGAATTTTGGGCGCTATACCTAGATTTTTTTTGATAATTTAGTTTTGTAACTTTGTTACTCCTACTAGTTTTCCCATTAACAGTGTTGAACGAATAATTAAATAAACATAATATTGTAATAGGTAAATTTGTGTAACGTTACTATAAGGTAAAATAAAATAACTGTTTAAATAAATAATCATTTTTTTTTATAAGTCTTCAGTTATATATCAGTAAAGGACAATAAATGTAAATTAGTAGTACCTAATATAATTAATTTTATTGTTACGTTCTTGTATAATAATATCAGTCGAATTTTTTATATTACTATAGGGTACATTGTCTTGTTCCCCAACTAAAGCACTGCGCGTAGTATGCATAATACAGTGTGGATAATCTGGATATTAAGTAAATTGGTAAAATATACAGAAGGTTCAAAGTGTTCAAAGTGTTCAAACGAAGCGTTTTGAAATGTGTCATTTTGTTAATAAGATGAAAAGAAAAAAAAATGCAGTGTAAAAAGGAATTCTTATTCCATCGTTCCGGGAAACGGTTTGTTCCCCTACACCGTGAGGGGTACATCGATGCGTATACGTTATCCGTGTTTTTTTTTTTTTTTTTTAATGAGTTTTACGCGCGAATCATGTATTACAATATTCTTGTTAGTCGGAAAGATTTCAACTGTATTGGGTAATAAGACGCGCCATCGCCCCCGCCGCGCCGCCACACCTATACACACCGGTATCGTGTATTTTATTAGGATTCACGGGGGCTGTGGATGCGTAGGAGTTGGGGTGGGTATGGAGCTCGATTCACGTGTACTTTAATCAAAATAATAATTTATATTGAAGAATCGCATTTACCGTTGTACTGCTGTTGACCGTTTTACGAGCTCGCGCAATACAATAATTTTTCGTTTTACCGCGTCGCAGTTAGTGGCAAACAGTGTTCGTTTTACGACCGTATCCGTCCTGCAGACTTCGTATGGCGACGCTAGAGAGAGAGAGAGAGAGTTATTATTTTTTAATGATGTTACCCGTACACGGAATATTGTTATCGAGCAGTCGGAGCGTT
Organism: Periphyllus acericola; assembly: GCA_949715065.1. NCBI lineage: Eukaryota > Metazoa > Arthropoda > Insecta > Hemiptera > Aphididae > Periphyllus > Periphyllus acericola. The sequence continues at coordinate 26,495,022 of OX454269.1, forward strand.
CTCCGATTTCGCACTAGCGGGCAACTTTTCTGGTTTTGGCTTATTGCCGCGATGAAACGGTCGTTTTCCCCCGGAAAAACTCGATTTCAGCCAGTCCGCCGACGGTGAAGAATATCGCGTAACGCGTGCACAGCGGAAGCCGTTAAGGGTTGCTACCGGCGCGAGGGTCTCGTGCGTGTACATAATTAGCACCCCCAGCCACCCTCCTCGCATCACCGCGAGCAGTAGAATGTGTTCCGTGTGCCATAGAATAACGCGGTATAATAACGATAATAATAATACGCCGCAGCCGTACGACAATCGAGAAAGTTTAGTAAATTAACCGTGCGACGAAAACGAAAATGGATGTACGCATAATTGATCGAACGCGATTCAAACCGCGTGCGTGGTGCGACGGCGTACAAGTGTTGATGCGTTAACGCACGACTTGTGGGCGAGGTGAAGCTTAGGCGCTTTGCCGCGCGGAGACGCGTTGACAAAGTTACGCTTTGACGATATTAATTATATTTGCCGTTAAGCGCGCGTATTGATTTCACGTGTACTGTGCGCTCGCGAAGGATACGCACATACTTGGAAACTATTCAAACGTTCGTATGACATAAGGTCGATCGATAAGCTGTACGGTGCCGTACAATCGGGACCGGGATTCGAGGTCCAGGCCCCGGCCAAGGGCGATGACATTTTAAGAGTGGCATATTTTTCACTGAACCAAAAACAGTTTTTCCGTCGGCGGGGGTAGGAGTTAGGGCTGAGCGGTAGTGAGGGGTAGGCGTTTGTGCTATATCCGGCTCGACGCAACAATATTGTCGATTAGACGTTGTATGATCTATTACGCATACTGATACTGCAGCGAACGGTGGCCTTAAATTACAATCATTATAATCTCTGTCTCTTGGGTCGCACGAGATATTTTTTAGTTCTCTTCGAGTCGTCCGAGGTACAGAAATAGTGTAATCTAAAATATAGATACTCCAAAAGATTGGCAATAATAATCAATCGAGGTAATGAACGACAACGGGCAGGGATGGGCAGTATCCTAGGTACATAATATGTATCTTGAATCTTTTTTATTTTGTTTGCTTAAAGATACAAGATACAAATAAAAATACAATTTTCTTTTAAAAAATAATAAAAGTCAATTTTAAATTCATCCTTTTTTAATTTCATAGGTGACTGATAATATAAGTAAAAAATGAATTGAAAACATTTTTCGTAAGACAAGCGTAAAAGCAGTAATGTATTATTTAAAATTATGTAGGTAATTAATTGAATAATTCAATCAATTATAATTGAAGTTAATTAATCTACATAGTAATTGAATCATCGTTAACTTGTTTCAAGTAATATAATACTATTGTTAATATGATATATATACGATCTTGCAGTCAAATCAATATACGATTATTAAAATTAAATAAATACATAATCTGGATACTTACTCTCATATTTACCCAATTCAATAATATTTTTTACAGGTTTTGTACCTACTACTTATTATTCTTTAAATTAATGTTTCAAAACTTGGTTCTAGTTTGTCCCTCTTGAAAATTGACGTGGGCGCCCATGACTAATTTTAATAATATTCAATCTTGTGTCTTTACAAAAGTTATAATTGATGTACCTCTAACGTCTAGTATCTAAATACTTATTTCAAGTAACTTGCCCATTCCTGAAAACGGGAGCTTACGCCTATGTAAATGTAATTCCTATTTGTGATTTTTAAACGTATTATTATTAGACTGGGGACCATTAGAGGGCAAATGCCTGACGGGTGTGCACGGTTTTAAGACATCTCCTGCAAATATTAAACCCGTAAAACGCCGATGTGTAAGCATAAAATACATATTTTAGTAATGTTATCTCATTTATTATGAAAGCGTTTTGTGTTTACTAATTGTTATTTCGCAAACATTGCGCGATGCTACGGAATACATTATAATTTGGCGCACACAAGACTGTGCTAATTATTATTTATACCAGTACTTGTTGAATTAAAATCACAAACATAATCACTATATTATAACAGGAGGCGCGTATACTATTTCGATCGCCTGGAACTGACGTTGCAATGACAGCTAATTACAGCAGTAGTTTTACACACAATATTATGCGTCAAATTATTATATTAATGTTACCTTCTGCATAAAGGCAATGTTTGCTATATTATAATATAAAATGCGTACAAAAACTTTTTACTATAGAGTGCAAAGTCAATAATTACAATATACTTTTAATAATCGTGTAAAAAGTACGTGCTCCGTGTTAAAATATTCAAGAAAAGCAGGCGGCTTAAATGCAAATTTATGTGTACTAATAAAAAAAAAAATAGCAAATGGAACTATGTATTTAATACGAGCTAGGTGCTCTTACCTCGGCTACGTACTTGTATATATTAATAATTTAAATTTTAAAGCAATAATAAATCGTTGAGTTAAATAATTACAAAAACGTATTCCAAGAAGATGAGTAGAAAATTAATTTGATTAATTTCAACCCACGTAAACGTGTATATCTCAACAGCTATATAGTACGACCTTTGCTCCAGTGGTGGATATAGGATATTTTGTTTATAAAAATATTTAAGTATAAAATTCAAAATATTTATAAAATATGAAAATAATTGTACCATTCGATAAGTTTTAATTATAAACATAATCGAAATGTTGTTTAGAAAATAGATCTAGTACTTTTTCTGGTTTTACATTAATTTAAACTATATCATTTAATTGCACATGATCGTGAAATTACCTTTCTTAATGTTTTTTTAAAATTGTGTAAAGCATCTTTATAATTGATTAAAGGAGTTTTTTTAAAATTAATATGTCCTTCAATATCACCCACTTTCGGTCCAGAGTTATTCATACGTTATAAATCACAACTAAAAATGGACAAGTTCAACCTATTGCTTTAGACTACGGGGGGGGGGGGCAAGATCCTCTGACCAGCCTTTATATCCGTCAATGCTTCTCCCCACTCGGAATCTATGAATTGTACGATATCAGGAGTTGTTTATTAAAAAATTCGCAAATCTCGTATAACCTACACAATTTTGTAATATTATAAAATCAGATAAAGATGACCGTCACGCTTACACGCTGCCCGGAGAGGATTGCTGGTCGCGTAATCTCACTTAAAAATGATTGGTCACCGGCTGGCTTGAGTTATGAGTTCAGCAGGCGTCGCAACCGGGTGTGCAGACGTCAAAGGAAATAATTCGTAGCGCGCACCGGATGTAATATTATGTATATTCGCCCGAGGAACTGTAATAATATTGCGGGTGGTGACGCACGGTCGACTGGCTGCAGCGGTTAGGGTTAAAACTGTTCTGCAAAATTACAGACGTCCTTTTAGTTTTTCATCTTCTATTTTTCTACGTGAAGCACCGAACCGACTTTTTGATTTACGATTTCGTCGAGGGTGTTATTGTGGGTAAACAGATATAATATGACGAGTGAATTGAATGCATAATGACAAGATTGAGTTTACCAAAAAAAAAAACGATCAGAATTTCTGAGATGATAGCATTTTACTGATCTTCGGCGAGCACAGCTGCAATAATAAATGTTATATTTACATAAGTATATTTGTAAAGAAATTAATACATTACTTTATTCTGATAGTATAATTGATTGTATAGAATCATTTGATAAGGAATAAGAAAAGCGAATTCTTATCACTGATAATAAAAACAAAAACTACGTTAATTTTGTAAATATAATAGTATAACATATACAGAATATAATATGAGAAGTATGTAAATAATAACTTTTATTGTCGCTTCTTTATTTTATAGGTACTAAGTACCTTAAGCATGCAATTAAATGTAATAATTGAAATGATGAAATAAATCTTCATTTTATAGCAATACAAGATTGTTTATTATTATTACTATAAATTCTCCAATACAAGTTAAATTGATCTTATATATTTACAGAAATGAATGGGGAGTCGAGCCAAGGGTTGCGTCGCTACGATAACAACATTAAAAGATAACGTCGAGAATCTAGATTTAGCTAGTTACTATTTACTTTTTTATTTATTTTTACACTTAGCTTATACATCTATTTTACATGGACAAAAATTATTGGTAAGTTTGTGTATTGAATTAAAAATATTAATTTTCTTAAAATGTTAGGAGGGGTTAAACTACCCCTTCCTCTTTGTATACGTGTCCGGTATATTATCATATAATATTTTTTATAATGTTTAGGGGAAATGTAGGATTTCGTCGCATAACGACACGTATAATAACATAAACGTGCGTACCTATCATATAGCGTTAATGTTTAGTATTCTGTATAGTATATATTACAGTGTTTGGGAACGACAACGAATCAACAGTGCGTTGTGTTGATCGGTATATACGACAGAACGTATACGTTATTATTTATATTTATTATTGCATTAACTTACTATTAACCGGGGTCGATTGGGATTTGTGCACGTGTAAAATCTTCCCTCGGGTCCGTGGTAAGATTTTGAAAAAAAATAAAATATAATTTCCGAGAACTACAGCAATGAAATACCTCGCGACTTCCGTATTGACGACATCGTACAATATAATATTGTATGTACATGTCGTACGGATCTATATATATATATAAATATGTATAATGCATGTACGATCAATGGCGCCGTGAAGGATTTGACTTCGCACTGATGCCGCGTATGTGTCGTACGCTCTATACGTCTACACGTAAATGCGATTTGCCGCTTTTCAATAAATATAATAATACACTATCGCGTATTCACGCGCGCGCCGATTCGCATTCAGAGACAGAGACTTGTCGCCGGGATCAAACACTCGAAATCGTCGAATCAGGTGTCAACACAAAAGTCGATGCTTCTTTAATATTTCGACTTATCGCGAAACGCGGGCGGTGGCTGTAAAGGAGTAAAGGAGCGACTCAAAAACCGTCATGCCTATTACTTTTACGCGAACCGTTCCCTCTTCACCGTGCCCCCCCCCCCCCCGGGGAGCCGAGGACGAAACCGTCGTACATAACGCAATAATATGATATGCGTACGTGCGCGACGACTGACGCCTTATCGAGAAACATGCATGGTATACGTTCGTCTCGACGAGCGCACATTTAATAATTATCTCTCTCCGTGACGTCCGAGATCCGAGCGCGGCACGACACGGAATTTCGGCAAAACGCCCCCGCATCGCCGAACAATAATAACGCGATACCACGCGAACCGGCGACGTTATCGTCCCGCCCCTCTTCCGCCCTGCGTCGCGTCGACGTTACGATATTACAATAATGCGCTGTTTTTGTGCATACACGTGTACCTACACGCAGGGCTGGGCAGTATCTTAGATACTAGTAATTAAGATACGTATCTTAGATACAATTGTATCTGGTATCTTGTATCTAGATACATAATTTGAATGTATCTTGTATCGAGTATTTAAATACTTTATTGACTTGTATCTAGTATCTTTTTATGATTAAGATACTAGATACATTCAAAAAATTCCTATTTAATTATTTTTAAATTCCTTATTTCCCAATAAGTAACAATATGTTTTAAGATTAGATTAAAGTAATTTTGGTTTTCGATAATATTATATCAGCGATAAGACTTCGTTGATCACCGGTCGCCGACTGACGACTGTCGCCTGTCGGTTCACATTCTCTATCTGTCTCGTGCGTATTATGCATATGTGCGGAGTGTAAGCTCTGACAAAGTGACGAAAAACGCATTATTTTAATATTTGTAATTATTAATTTAATATCTAAAAATTTGTACGTAATTTTTTTACAGACTGTAAATATTTTTACCCATTATTTCGATTGTCTATTATTAGTATTATTATTTTATGCGTATCTAATGTTATTTGAAATTATATTGTTAATGATCAATACATACCGCATTATTAACACTTATAAGCTATAATATAATATAAATTATGTATGATAAAATTGTATCCAAAGTAAATGAAGAAATTAATAAAAATAAATAAATAATTAAGTATCTTGTATCTTAAACGTATCTCAGATACATGTATCTTGTATCTAGTATCTTTAAAAATATTATAGTATCTTGTATCTTGTATTTAGATACTAGTTATAAATGTATCTTGTATCTTGTATTTAGATACTAGTTATAAATGTATCTTGTATCTTGTATTTAGATACTTTTTTTGAGGTATCTTGCCCAGCCCTGCCTACACGGTACACCTTTGCACGGCCGCTGTGTGGGTTTCGCGTATGCACTCGGGGGATAGTGTATACACCGCGCGTCGAGTATATACGTGTTGTCCTAGGTCGTCAGCTGGAGGGTAGAACACGAACGTGCACCACGATAACACATTACGATAATGATTATTCATACGACGACGGCCGTTCGAGTTCTGCTGCAGCGTTCCGACGTCGACACGAACCGATTGTTACCGGCTACGCGTATACTGTTTTATGTAATAGGTTTGTATATTTTTATCGTTACGTTCGCATTAGCCGCATCACGGATGAAGTTTATCCTGAACGTTTTAAATCATAATCCTGCCGACTGTTCTGTACATTAGCCGTTGACCGTTGACGGGCAGATAGGGACTCAGTGGCGTATCCAGGGGGGGGAGGTTAGGGGGTTATAACCCCCCCCCCCCCGAAAATTGTGAAGCTTAAAAAAATTGCTAAATATCACAATAATTAAAAAAATTGTAATTAATAACAAGTGTTTATAGCTGAATATTATATTATAGTTATCTATATATATGAACAAAAATGGTATTGAAGTATACTTCGAAACAAGCCCAGACGTTTATCCAGTAATATCCACACTTCTTAAAATTTTCATAACACTTCCAGTGTCTACTGCCACCGGAGAACGAACATTTTCGACACTCCGTCGTTTGAAAACATACTTAAGAAATTCTTTTGGACAATTACGTTTAAACGGTTTAGCCTTATTAAACATACATTGCGATATTAACTTGGATGTCAATGCTGTCATAGATGAACTTGCCAAAACATCAAAGAGATAAATTAAGATACATTTATAAATATATATTATGTATATATATAAAAAGATAAATATGTATTCACTTTAAATTCATCAATAAGCATTATGTACTATATTGTCATCATGTATAATTAGAATAAAAATATAACAAAATTCAAAACAAATTAGTTTGTCATATTTTTTCATAACCCCCCCCTCGAAAAAAATTTCTGGATACGCCACTGGATAGGGTAACACGTTCACGGACAGTTACTATATTATACACGGTACTAAAGTGCTTCTTGAGCCGAAGGCCGTGAGATATTTGTGTAAAACAAATTAATTTTAGTTAATAGTTGAGAAAAAGAATTCCCCTATATTTTAACGGTTTCGATGGAAAAAATGTCTACACCTCGACCAGTTGTCCCTAAACATTTTTCAATCGTGGCACACCATTATTAGTTATCTCAAGTCGCGCGGCACACTTTGAATAAACATCGCCTATTTTCCAAAAACAAGTACTTTAGGATTAATAACTAAACACGGGAATAAGCAATTGGGTTTTATAGGTTTATCATATACCTATAAGAAAATTGTTTTGGCTTTCATGGTTCAAAAAATGAATCCACCGGTTCATGGTTGGGTCTATATAAGTATTTTTGTTTTTTATTTATTTATTTGGACGGGCAAGTGCCCAATAATGAATATAAGATGTCAGTCGTACAATTTTCTAAATTAAAACTAGTGATTATTACATACTTAATAAATAGGTATTACATTTTTAAATAGCATTAACATCGAGTTAGTATACAAAATAACAAAATAATATTTATATATATATAACTGATTATAGGTTCTAATGTTACCATTCTTACTAAAAAAATTTGTTTTATAGAAATCATAATCGTTGCACGGTGATTAATATTTCGTAATTTGTCAAGCCTGCGTGACATAAATAACTAAAAAAAAAATGTATACTATATTGCAGCAGTAGCGGTTTGATATTTTTAATTGCTGAATCGTTTTTTAATTTGCTAGCAGTAGTGAAGCAAGGTACGTAGGTGAGTAGTCATTGGAGTAAGGTCCAAGTTCGGTCTTAAAAAACAGTACAAACTGACTGAACTTTACATACTGCAGCTATTGAGAACAAATTGGCCGAGAAACTTGGCGCAGAAAAATGATTGAACATATCACCATTCAGCCCCGTGCCCGGTACACGGTACTGCTGGAGCGCGTAGAGTATTTTACTGCGAAGAGTATAGATAGCGCACGGGTACGTATTAAATTAAATATTCGATTCCGCTGAAAGAACTTCACCATTAATATAAAATATACGGACAGCCGGTATTCTGTCAATTATATAGGCGTTGACACGGGTGAAAAACATCGCCATTAATCCTTGACGTTACGACGAAAAAATAAATAAATAAATAAAAAATGCAGGCACTTTATTCCGACTGCACTTTTTTTCGTGGAAAGGGGGAAAAACATCAATTATTATAGTCTTGACAAGAAATTACGCGATGGCTTAAAATATGTTAGGTATATACAGGTTCTCAACGGAAATACGTCGGTACGGCTGAGAAGAAATCGCAATGTCAATATTATTTGGTACAGCGACGTAAAACGTAACGTAAAATATTGTTGCCGCGAGGTTTAAATCGAAAGACAATACAAGGCAATAAGATAACATTATTGTCAGTTTAATATTTATAAAAGATTAATCGTTGTTATCTATTTCTATTACGACGCGTTTCTAATAACGAGAAATGAAAAATCACTGTAACGATATCGTCTGGTAAATGGTAAAAGGAGCTAAGCGACGTGGTGTACACTAACGGGACGAACCGACTGTTAAAAGCTTAAGGCTTTCGATCGCAAAAGCGCTGGAGTAAGTAATATTTAGATATTTTATTTATACAAATGCGGTACTTAAAAACAAAAATTCTAAAGTTTAGCCACTGAACTAATTTTCGGGGTGTATAGCTGTATAAGCGACACGAATCAATATTTTGTTGGCCAAGCGACAATTATCACCTTTTATAGCGTTGATAATATGATTCATAGTGAAATAGACGAAGAAGATGAAAATGAAACCAGAAAAGTGTGCCAACGAAGTGTCGCATCCCTCAAAATAGGTAAATAATAAATTCAATCACCTAACTGCGACCTCCTCGTTATTAAGTACTAACGTGAGCTTAACTATCGGTTTTACCTATCGAAAATATCTTATAAATAAATAATCCAAGTAACTAGCTGCATACAATTGTTATGGAAAGAAAACATTTGATATAATGTGTACCTTTTTTTTGTTAGTTAAAACAGTATAAATTATGAAAACGTCTTATTCTTACATAGACGTTTAATATTAATATCTGACTGATGCGATGGTTTAGACTATTAATTGGTGTTCCAAACCTAACCTAACCTAACCTAACCTAATCGATCAGAGTCCTATGCGACTTTTTGAGTTTTGAACTTCCTCGGTATCAGCTCGTCCGCATCTGTGTATGTTTAAAATTCTAACCAAGAGTCAATATTAGGATAATAGGAACAAGAGCATATCCCTTTCTGGGGGATTTTTTTTAACTAATAAATGTAAATGTAAAGGTAAATGAAAAGAAACTGCTACAATACGCTAAGGTGATAAAGATCCAACAGGGTCAATTCACTCGCAACAACACTGGCAGCGGTATAAGAAAATCGCGGACGTTGCAATATGGTTAAAAATCAGCCACTGCGTATAAGCGACAACCGCAGAAGGGTGCACCCGCGCGCCGTGGAAGGCCTAAGGACAAAGTACCACGCGAGTCGGTAATTTTTAATAAATGTTGCCCGCACTCGTAGAATGTCGTGTGTATAACTGAAAAAATATATACTACTAAAATATATAACTCGTGTTGTGTTGTATAATAGTTGTCGGTCGGTAGTATTGTATAGAAAAAAAAACAAAAAAAACTCAAACATTTTTAATGAAATATAACAATAACGGATTTAGACCCACGAGTGCCCAAAATTAATGTTTTGTAGATTTTATTAAAACCAACAGTGAATATTATTAATGGCGTTTCCTTGCCCGAGCAACAACAATATTTTTTAAGATTTTAAACAATGTGCTCTTTGAGTGTTCGTAGTTTCTTTCGCAACTTATTGTGTTGTACAAGATTTACGGAAACAAGTGCATTTGTAATAATATATATATATAAATCAACTATTCTGCTACCTTCCAGGTTTTTCCCAATCAGTAAAGTGGAAACAAACATTTTATCGCAATAGTATTATTTTTTGATAAATGTGTGCTTTCCAGATAGGACATTGTAGTCGATTTCTATACAGCCGATTATAGGCTCGTTATATTTTTCGGTTTTTGCTTATGTAATTGATTTTAAAACTTTCGTTATTGCATGTTCTAGAATACTACACAGTATGTAAACGAAAATCACTGGGATACCGACGACGAGGGTCGAGTTACCTATGCCTGTATCCCGTCAATCAGGAGAAGACTCGCGCAGCCTATTATTATATTACTATATACTTTTATATTATTATATATTACAATCAGTCATGTTGTAGAAGAATGTCCCCAAACAAGATATGAGAGAGGTATAAATAGATTAAAAACAGGTGCGATGAAGATGCAAAAGCTTGGCTGTGTAATTTTGTTGTTCGCCTTTAGATACGGATTCGTTATTACTTCATTATTCGATTTTATTATTATATTTTATTATTTTATATATTTTATCATATTATATGATATTAACTTAGTCGTGTTAAATTAAACTGTCGGCTCACGAGTCTCTTCCACTGGAATCTCCACGACGGGTATCATAACAGGTATCTCCACTTCCATGGCTGGTATTCCCTCAATTGGTTCCACAATCAGTTCACTGCGAACCAACGAGAGGCCGTCGTTGGTGACAATCGTGTCGGCTATACAGGTTTTCTCCTGATATTTTGATTCCGTGTCGCACTCATCGTTTCCGCTCGTCGTCGGATCTCAGGTGACCGCAATCGACTGCTCCTCCTTAGAATCGACCACAGCCAAAGTCTCTTACGACATCCTTGGGTGCTAAAAATAAAGAAAAACAGTGATTAGCAGTTGTGTTGTTAGGTAAATGTTAATTAAATGTAATTTGTAGCCGTTGCCTTTTGGTTCATCCCAAACGACGGCGGCGGGTTCCTCCACATCCATCGAACGTTTTCTCATGGCTTCCTTTTCGTCATGAAGAGCTTTCATGAAATTTTCCTTATAAATAATGCGAACTTTCGGCCTCACGTTGGCGGGAAATGCAATGATTTTTTCCGTCTTCGGTTTTTCTTCAGTCGTCGGCTCGACTGGAGATGATGACAAAGTGGTAGCATGACGGCTTCTATCGATTTGCGTTCTTTATAATATATGAATGGAGTGCGTTTTTACCGTCGTCATTTTTTCCACGACTTTCCTATTCGAAACAGTCACCGTTGTGCATCAGGCTGGTTCGTCAAAGAAATCTGTACTTGGACTCCATTCTTTGCGGACGCCAACCGTTAGTTTATTTTCATTAGCTACTGAGCCGAGATGCGTTGAGCTGGCTGTTAGACTTACAACGGACTACGGACGATTTTGTTTTTCCAACAGAATCATCAGTTTTTGCCACCATTTTCACCTTCTTTTCGATGTCAACGCCGTTCTCCGATTTTGGTTGAACACTTTAACCAGAAGCGGATGTGTTAATTATGACTGCGGTAGGATCAAACGAGTTGGTCGTATAACTGGAAGCTGCTTCTGGCATAAGAACCTTTTCCGCGGTTTTCTTTTCTGTAAACTTCCTTCCGCTCTAAATTTTAGCGGCCACCTTCCTGTCGCGGCCTATTCTACAAACCGTTTCGATATAATACAAGGTTAAACAAAAAGTTTTATTTTCAAAGGAGCTTTTAAGAGGTATCTGAAAAGTGAAAAGTTATAATATAATAATGTATTATTTTAAAATAGGCAATACACCCATACATACCTGTGTATTCTACACAGGTAGTAGAAATTGCTACAAAACGCTTAAACGATTCGTAGTTATGTTTTATGAATCTTCTCGAGCACGTTGTAAAATAGTTACGTTATCGTATTATTACTAAAAGATTATCATTTTTTATTATGATTCACGAACTTGGATGGTATTATGTATTTAAGATTCTACTATATAAACTCATAATTTGATTTACCTGTTTGAAAGATTGATGATATTGTCTATAACTCCGTTATCGACAATCGACGTATTATATTAAATGAGATTAAATTCTAATACTTAATAAAATATTATCTTCAGTAACATTTTTAAGGTAATTTCAATAATGTTAGACTTCTTTGTTAAAGGCGCGTTAACACTTTTTATTATGACTTGAGTAGTGTAAAAAAAGGTAATCTATATATATATATATACAGTAGAGAGTAAACGTATTTTGTATTGATTTCAAATTATTAGCCGTCATTTGCAAACCAAAAGCTAGTGTTGTTTAAATGACCGCCGAAGGGTGTAATTCATTTTAATTATGAACATATTCAATTCTCAATAGATACAATTACCTTAAAATTCGTTTTCTACTAAATAAAAAGTGGCGCAATTCGTTTGAATCCGAGGTAATTTACAAATATCTACAAATAATTCTTACATGTCATATTTACGTGCCTATACGCATATAAATTCGTAGAGTATTTTGAGATATATTTCTTAATTTATTTATTTTTGGCTACAAACAGGAAAATGTTCAACTCTTTTCGTATCAGCAGAGTTAAACATAATATACGTATAAATTCGGTCGCACAACACTGTGCAGATATCCGATCTACGTCGCCCCGAGGACGTGCCGCGTAACATGTCGACAAATCAAAATTTGTTCAAGCGTTGATCAGATATTAAAGCGTGTAATCAAATGTCTATACGGAAATCGTATACAGACGAAACACACGTGCGAAGGACTCTGCAGCGGTATATAGCGCTTAATCGGACGATTTTCCATGACGGGAGATAGTTTCTAATATCATTATTTATTATTAAACGATATCAAGATCGGCGATCGAAAACTTTTCTGTCCGACATGCGACGAAACTCGCAATATTATTGGCTTATAAAGTTTCCGATCAGCAATACCGTATACACGAGACTCATATTTGAGGTGGGCTTGGCTTCCATCACGGTATACTGTATGTTATATAGAATATAATATATCCATATATGCCACACGACACGCACTCAAGAAGTTTGGATTCCTGTACACGAATCACCAACGGTTAGAGCCTAGAGTATTCGCTCAGTCGTTTAAACTTTTTACTAATAACGTTATTGCTTGTCAGTTGTCGACGAGACAATAACAACCTAAAAATAATTACGCTAACCGCACAACTGAAGTGGGAGTTGTGGAATCGGATGGCCGATGGGTCCATTTAAACGGAACGCCTAATTCAAAATGTTGAAGTTCTCTGTTCTCATCATAACAAACGTTTTCGCATCATTTGTGCACGAGTACTCGCGACGTTCCATCGACTGTGCACATTGACTAAGGGCATTATTCCCGAATCAAATTTACGGGCTGTAGTGATGGAAATCCCTGTAAATTTGAACTATTGAATTCCGACGTCACAAATCATAAGTGCATAACTGTGCACGCACACCTGTGTTATCAGTAAGGTTTTCGCAATTTTTTTTCCCGGGTATACGCTGTATATTAAATGGAGTTGAATTTACTTTTCGTAACATATTTCCATTGTGTTTTTGCTATATGCGATATGGCCATACGAAAGAAAAAAAGTTTAACTATACTCGGTCCAGCGAGAGAACTCAACTCGTCAAATCTCTACTAGAATCATTTGACACTATTGAAAGATGTTTATAAAGAGCAGGGAATATTTTTCTCGTAGTATTTACTGCTCTCCAACTACTTGCGACCTAACGTACGCTAGCGGCCTATTTTTAAAAATAAAACATCTAAGTCAGTGCAGATATTCTTTAATTCTGTTTGATTTATAGGAGATGAATTATTTAATATCATAAATATTCTATCAAATTTGATCGAACATAAAGATAAAACAGAGTATTTTTTTTGAAAATGAATAATTTATTTCAATTTTATTTTAGTTATTTTCAAAGGTATAAGTACGTATACCGGCGTATTTCTAATAATTGTATAAGGTATTCGCTAAAGTAGTCAACTGCCCGCGTATACCCCCCAAAACATCACTGGTTGTTATGGTGCACACGAAATGTTAAGGGTTTCTGTTTCTACGGACCTCCAATTTTAGGGATAGGGTATAAAATTCGTGAACACAAACGGTGCAAAAGCGTTTGATATGATTATATATTCATATTATATCGCATTATTTCGAATCGAATTCACTGTTCATTTGCAAATTATAATTTAACAAACTCTCCGCCGAAGAAATCAATACAAGTTCAAAAGTTAAAAGCGTGTAATACAAGTTGAATGTGTATTCAGTTCGAGTTTGATTCATTTTTTTTTTTTAGGTTAACATGGTAGACTAACCACGGACTACCAATCATATTTCTATTCTCGAAATTATCAAAGTGTACTGATTTTTTAATAAATAAAGTCATCGAATTTGTCGCCAGGAGATATTATGTGAGCATTGTGAGCTGTGAGTTATGACGGAGCAATACATATACGGCGGTGTAGAAAATACATTTATGATTAAACATACCCTATGCGTATTATGAAATAAATCCAAAAGAGCTTAGCCAGCTCTATTTTTTCATGTTTTCCCAATGCTCTTTGTACGAAAAATATAAACCGTAATCTGAATAAATATTTCTACCTAATGTAATATCCGTATATTGTTAAGACTAGAAAACAACCTCGAAAGTACATAGCGGTTTATATGTAAACCATCATTCAAATAAATCATTCGGGTGCAAAGTTTCGGTCAAAAGCTACCAAGTTATTGACGGACACTAGTGGTGAACATAAAACATTGTTTTGAACTTTCAATGGTTCCAGCGGTTAGTAAGTAGATTGTTTTTTTTAGTTTCGTGGTCGATTAAATTGTTTCATATCGGACATTTTACTGGAATTTATTCAACGCAGCGAATGATTATTTGTAGCATTAGTTATTGAATTTAATTATTGAACATAAGTTGTTTTGTGGTAGGTTTTATACCAGAGTGCAGCCACAGTGTCCATCTGATAATCGGGTCGAAGCGTATTTACAATGTTTAATTGAAAACTGAATTTTATATGCAATCACGTAACCCCTAAGTTACGGGCCGAAGAAACAATACAACTGCAATCGCTTCAAATTAAACGGCCCATCTGAGATTCATAGACCATTCTTCAACTATAGAAAGTGCGCGGATAAAATGTTTACTATACGTTGTCGATCGCGTAAGTTCAATTTTTTTCGTACGCTCGCGAGTGATTTAAAACCTTGGATATTTACGGGTTTAGGTCCAAGGGTTCTGTAAAATATTAGAAACAAATTTGGAGGAAAACGGAGTGTAAGTTATAATCTTCGGCGGAAAACGATCGATAAACTGATAACGATCGAGGGGGTTAACACGACCCGTAGTAATCGCAAGTACAAAGTGCGAGCACTACAGCGGTCCGCGGAGACTTATCTAACCATCCGCTACGAAGGAACATGAACAGCGCCGACTCGGTCTAACTTCCCACCACACCCAATCACGGGATCGGCGGGGCGGGGGACCCGTCGCACTGAAAGATCGTAGGTCACGAAAAGGCGCGCTCTCTCTCTCTCTCTCTCTCTCTCTCTCTCTCTGCCGCGTACCGGACGACAAGTGACATCGTATTGAAAATAATTATTCAGACAATATTATGACACAATTCAACACAACATCAGCTTATGTTTTGCATTCATATTACATACATGTACAACTATTAAGTTCCAAGCATCGACCAGTGTTACACTACATCGCAACCACACCGACCGTTCATATCGTGTCAGGGTGTCACTTTGGTGGAAAAGGGAATTCGCCGCCGTCGAGAATAAAAGCTTTAATGGTTACTCTCGTTCTCTCCTCATGAAAAAAAAAATTAATTTGTGTGTTACCAGTACGAGCGCGAGAAGTTAAACTTCTTTTGAACGGTACCCGTGAGTGAGTGAAAAAAAAAAGTCGCAACTGCGCGTGTATAATATTATTATTATCATCGTCGTCGAAACCGCATCGGGTGTCACCGACCAACATTATAATTTATAATACGTAATATTATTATTATTATGTCATATTATGTACATGACGTACTTCGCACCGCCGCCCCGACGACCGTATGAAATCGTCCCGGACGATCATTCCGTTTTTATCTAAATATTTATCTCATCAATATTATTGTTGAGTATTCTTTGTTTAATAACCCAACCAAAAATACTGTCGCTTGATGACGCAACCCATAGCCGTTTACAAAATACAGCTACGACAATCCGCGGCTGCGCACAACGACATGTCCGTGTTCGCGTTCGTACGGCAGCCCGTTCGCTTTTTTTTCCCTCACTACCCTGCGTAGAGAAGTTTAACTTCAATAAAATATACAGATTTTTACTGATTCGAGTGAATCGTACGCATGTAGTATATTCGATCGCGATCGCGCATCGGTATGATATCGCGTACCGACACACCGCATACGCGAGGCTGACTGTTATAGACGTTACACACAGGATTCACATATCTTCGCTCCACTCAAGGATGCCACTCGGGGCGGATTCGTAGTAGTACACACGCACGGTATGCAATATATTGTAAATGATTATATTGTGCGCATGGAGCCGCGGTGCAATAACAGCAATGATCACGGTAAAAATGAAACGAAACGGTTATGGTACGTACGGGCCGACGACGGCTTTGCAACAATCGGTGATTCGGAAACAATAAAAAGACCGAGGGCTTCGAGAGAGGTAATCATAATAATATTATATATAATCGGCGGAGCCGACCGCGCGCGTGTTCTCCCGATCGTTCGATTAATAGTGCTGTTGCATTGCCAACACATGTTGAATATACATGTAGAATTAGCTGTCATCATATTGCTTTGTCTGTTAACGCTGTTTTGCGGAGTTGTGTTATATTAAATAGTTCGTAATTCCCGTACCCCGTATTAATGTAGATCAACGTAAACGTCTATTTTGCATATTCGACGCTTAATGAAGTGTAAGGAAATAAACAGCACACAATATGTAGTATATCCAGGTTGTCCTGTATGGTGATTTACTTACGCTTAATAATATCTCCTCCTGCGTGTTAATTGAACCATATAACAGCTAATTGTTTTTATTTACCCGCGCTACGTAGGCTATAAGTCTTTGGCAGAATTCACTCAAGGGATAAGCTTCTAGTGTAATTTGTTATAAGTTTTTCTATTTTTCGTGCTGAAACCTTCCAATTTTTTAATTATTATTTAAAGGACTATAAACCATAAGATTTTCTTACACTTACAATTTGTTTGATGTCAAACATTCGTCTAGTTAGTAGGTATAAAACGACCATTTATACGTACATATATTTATTTTTATATTTCCTCAATTTGTAGACCGGTATTCGGGCAAAATAAATCCGTACGGTTTTTGCAAAATATGACTTACAATGTGTATTATAAAGGTGCACACGTTTTGAACGTTTGTTTTAATTAGTTTTGTTAAGCAATGTTCCAAAACGGGTTGGTTGGTCGATAGAAATACATAATTTAATACTTGGGTAATATACCGATTAACGTTTTACAAGGCTTCGCAAATGCTTTGCCCGGAACTTCGTCGAGCATAGTGGCGACAGTGCTTTAAGTATTTTAATAATTATATTTCAATTAGTATGCAACGTGAAAGTTTCTATTTTAATCTGTTATTCGTAAATGCGTGTATTTGATTATTGACTTTCCATCAAGGCTCATATTGTTTTAAAATACGAACTAATAAGAACTGTAGCTAATTAGCCGTGTCTGCAGATTTTAATAGTATTACTAATAAGACGTTTCCCCCGTTAATTCCCTCGAATTATGTATATTTATCTATTTAAAGTTTATTTCTTCGATAAAAAATTAAAAATACGCAGATACAAGCCACTTACAGTATCAGCATAATCATGTAGGAACTTAGCGGATGTTTATCGTGAATAGCTAAATTTGCATGCGATTTGTAATAATATTATAAGCTACCAAATGGAAAATTGTTTACCTGTACTTATTCTGACTTTGATTGCTGTCTTAACCAAAAGTCTATGTGTAGAGCTGAGTCCACGCATTCAAAAAACGATTTACAGTGAAGATCGGTGTAATTTATTCATGCACGTATGACAAATTCAGACGAAAAGTACGTTTTATGGTGTGCAATATTCGTGGAAATAATCAATTTCATTATATTTGAAGAAATTCAATGTTGTAGGAAGTGAAATCGGGTATTTCAAAGGAGATTTAATATAGTTTGGAGTCAGTGCGGCTTACGATTTTGAAGTTATAAGACCCAAAATCTTTAAAACAAATTAATACGAACGCCTGCCGTACGAAATGATATCATTCAATTTCTATTTTTTTTTTCAACTTTTTTCTCGATATCGAAAAAAATACAGAGAAAATCGAAAATTATCTTATTTCAATTACATTCAACGTCTCATTTAAAATAAAACACTTTTTTCGCATATCACAGATTGATCATCGGAGAAAATAAAGAGTCAAAACACATAATAGTAAGAACAAAATAATTGTAAGTAACTTATAAAAAAATAATAAAATAAAATTTCAAATGTGACCCCATCAAATATTCTCGTCTGTAATTGCAGCTTGCAAGATAACACCAACACGTCTATTATACATCAAGACTGACGATAAAGCCGATACAACACTATTTTTCTTATCTAGTCGTTATTATGGAAAAATGCAATTTTATAATAATCATTATTGTTATTGTAATAATGACATATTAGAATATTCGTTCGCTTAATTTGTAAACGAATGAAATACATGTACCTTTCAAAAATTAGTTTTGTGTTACTAAGTATAAACCGTAACGTACGGGAAATTTTAAAATCGTGTAGTCTATTGGCTATTTCTCGATTTCAAGTTTCGAGAATAATAATAAAATAATGTGAAACAGTATTGGAATTGATTGTGGATATAGCGCGAGGGTTTATAGAACGTATTCGTATACTAGCTGTTACATTAAGGTTATCTACTTTGAATGTGGGGTGCCGTGTGTGAAGGGTCGAATGCCAGAACGTGTCTTATACACCTACCTGATTTAGATCGAATCTATTCGTGTATTGGCAAAGGTGAACATTTGCATTTGGCGATAACGCAAATAATAACTTTGAATAAAGTAAAAAAATTGACCTGGTCGGATTTTTTAAATCCCCGGTGGTCGAATTCAAGATTTCGGGACGAAACCGTCGCACACCGCAAAGATGTAATATTATTATCTTTTTCATAAAAAAAAAAATATTTGTGGTAGCACTCGTATGCATTCCATCTTTTGGAATTTACCGCTATAATAAAATATATAAGTGCTATTTTGTGCTCATATGTATACATTTACCTAATCGGTATCGTGCCGATGCATGATAAACGTTTCTTAAAATAATATTGTCATCTGATTTATCACGAAAGTTTTAATTAAGGACCCACCTGCCTATAACGAATCGTGATTTCGGCGTCGTTTGGAAAATCACCCATTATATGTTTGATAAACATGTGCGAGCACAATAATATGTTTTCAAGTTTACTTGCATGTTCACTATTTCACTACTCGATCGCAGTGTCATGAACTTGTACACTGACAGATTGGAACTTAATCAAATTGTGTAGTCTATAACGTAGTATAGACTATACGCGTGTCTTGCGTCGGTCGAACGATTTAAAGGCAATCACGGGTTCACGCTCCGTTTGCAGAATTGTCGTCAAAAAACTATACAGAGATACTCCGAGTGAACAATATGGACCGGGATACAATCATAAAAATGTTATTTCGTTTACGCCGAAATGGATCTGATGCGTTACACGCCGTATAAGATATTATGCTTGTTGCTTGAACTCAAAAATGACCCACGACAGTGGCGGATTCGAGGGTGAGCAGAGGGGACTGCCCACTCCCACCGACAGTCTAAGGCCTCAGGTTAATAAACTAGACCATTTTTAGTGGTGATTTACAACTTATGAGCAGGTTACGGATTATGTAGGCATTTGCTTTTTTTTCTACCGGTCTAAAACGAGGCTATGCATTTGATTTATGTCACGTAAAATAAAATAAACGACATTTTATTTTGCTTTTAAAGCAGTTTTTTTTTTAACTTTACAGTTGGTTTTTTGTTTTTAATATGAACTTTGATATTATTGTTCTAGATTTACGCATGGGCTTTATTACGTAATGTTTGATTTAATGGGTTACTCGTAAATGCTTCTTGTCGTTTAACTGAATTTATAGAATTAGGGATATTGGTTGTCAGCAAATTAGAAAACGTATTGAACAAAAATGTTGGGTTAAGCCCTTGGATCTGTATCTGCAGTCTTACAAGGTTGGGATACATCATAATGATTAATAAAAATACTTCCGGCAAACATAATGGTGTGCTTCAAGTTCACGCCCATGGTTTCGGTGGATGTCGAAAAGACTTTCTCAATTTATAAAAATATTTTGTCATATGGCCGGCGGTGTTTTTTATTTTAAAATATTTAAATAATATTAATCTTTTGAAAATACTTATTTGGGTGGAATCAAAATCATAATATTAATTTTATATTATTTTTTAGATTAACATTACAACCAAAAATTGCTTACTGGTTGGTTAACTGTCGACATTAAATTTTTAAATATTTTTCACTTTTTTTTTATTATTTTTTAGTATTCATTCAATTCATAATAAGAATTTAGAATTTTTTAGCTACCGTAACCTCGGTTATATTATTGTCATAGATTGCATGCATGTATGTATTAAACAATACGATTAAGCCCAACTTAATATGTTTATTTAAAATAAATCGTAGGTTTTTAAAAATAATTTAGGTCCTTCAGGATTTTTTATGCTTTTTTTTTAGTTTTTTAGTGGTATATTGTTTTATTTTAGTAATTTATAGAACTACAAAATCCTTACTTTACTTTTGAGTAACTTCGGACCTTGAGTTAGAGTTAAAGTTAGGGTTAGCCACACCCCCTTACCCCAAACAAAATTCTAGATCATACACTGACCCACAGTAGGAATTATTAAAGTCGTGATAATATTACGCAATAGCAGTATACCTATACTAATAAATTGTTTCGCCGAGTAAAGTTTACAAAGGGCAAAGAAAAAAAACGGATACTATGATGGAAGACAATAGTCGTCTCAAAGGGAGTTTGTAAGATTTTCAAAAAGCAGTATTTTCTTTTCTAGATACACGACATTATTTTAATGTCTTTTAATTGGACGATGTTCCAAGAATTTTTATACTGGTATAAAAAAAAGCTGTTAACGTTTACGAGCTTTTTTTTATTTAAAATTAATATTGAGAAAACAAACGCGGTACGTGGGATATCTTCTAGTTTTATACTGCACAGTAATAAAAAATACCGAATTATAGCTCGAGTTTAATAATAATTATTGAATGCGTTATCAGATGGTTTAATAATATATATTTTATCAAAATAAATTAATAACATTTTTACTATGATTCTTTTCGCAAACACACCATAAAACACAGAATTTTTACTGTATTTAATATTTTTATTATTACTTCATTCAGTATTTCGTTAGCGCACGATGGGAAATCGGTTTAGGGTATAACACCATCTGAAATTATGATCAACTTTTTATATTTTATGTAAAACGCACTCAATCGATTTTTTAATTTTTATATTTATGGATGGATACTAAGAATTTATCATATAATATTACCTATATATTAGTCTATAATTCTATATAGTGGATACTCGTATTTGAAAAATGAATATTATTATAATTGTGTAGTGATACTGGCATACACAGCGCACATTGGCGGTATACCATTAAATCACGAACTTTCTGAATGGAGTAGGTAGCAAAGTTCTCATGTGCAGTCTTTTCAGGAAAAAAAAAACTTTAATCTGCTTAAGCTAATGCGGCGTACGTTGAATGTAATTTCAATAGCATTCCACATGAGTATTATTTATATATTATAATTATTCAATTTTTGAAATTATAAAAAAAATAATTAATATTATACCAGGACACTGAATTGGCTTCGTTAGAATTAATTTTGAAGTATTATTAAAGTATCAATTATTTTATAAACGATTCAATACGCACGGGTATTTATGTAACTTTTACAGGCTCCATGCAAGTAATTTAATTATACTTTTTCACATGTAATGTTTATATGAATTTATAATTTTTTATTCGCTATATCAACAAAATGTGGATTGCAATATTCATGTCAGTTTTTTTTCAGTATATTTTAGTATATATAATCCGTGGCAGAACCAAACATCATCGTATTGCGATGGGTTGAAAATCACCGTGGCCTTTAATCTACCTATGATGTTTCACTGGCAAATGTCGGTTTTGCATTTCTCGTTTGCGTCCAATACTCTAAAAGACTTTATTTTCCTAGCTACCATTACATATTATATAATAGAACCTTCCTTAAATTATAATATTTATTCGAAATTCACGGAAGTCGTTGAATATCAACATAATTTTTTTGTAAACATAATTACGTGTTGGTACAATATTAACACATATGAAAAACAAAGTAAATCGAGGCTGACCCCGAATAATAGTGTGAATTGTGAATTAGGAGAAATGGACGGTTGTTTTCACATACAATATCGGCAAAGAATAATTTAATTATTAAAAACATGGTTACGTCCATCACAGAAATTTTATATATTTTAATGTTTCTCACAAAAGGTAATTTCCCTACGCGATTTGTTCATAACATCATGAAAGTTAGATATAATATTTTCTATTTTCTAGTCTTTTGTGGTGTCGATATTATGATCAAAAAGTTACTGCCCGCCAATACAACGGCAGGCAATGGAACAGCCACTTTCCTCCTCCCTGCAACTCCGCAGGATCATAAAAAGGTCGGTGTCGATTTAGAATAAGACTATATATATATACGGGTTTACTAGACCGAGAAAGGCTTAGGTTTATTTGAAATGACGAATCCGTGAATTTCATTTTCGTCGTAAAAAAAAAAAAAATGAACCACCAAGATTTCGAAACAAATTTTATTTTTTACATATTGGTTTTATGTTCACGTTGGACTTTAAAAGAATTGGTTGTTTTGCTAGAATACAGACCATTACCCAGTCGATTTCGTTTTATATTATATTTTAAATCAAGTTACACTCGGCTTAATATTGGAAAAAAAAATAACAATGGTTCTTATAATGATCGTCATTACGACGGAATATAAGACAGGCTTTAAATTCGTTATTTACAATTCGTATGCAAATAATCTATTTTAGGCTCACATTAATCAGATTTAAATTAGCGTTCACAACATCCTCTACAGTCTATACCAATTCGTGGCAAAAGGACTTATGGATATTGTATTATTTAATATCACTTTTTCTTGAGATCATCACGAACGCAAAATCACGCGAGATAGCATACGAGAACGCGTCAGGGTGATGTTGTTACAGTCTTATATTATATTATTATTATTATTATTATCATCCAAGCCAAAATTCGGTTATTATTACATCGTATATTGGTAATTATTTACGGGTAAATTAGAAAATAGACCCCGTTAATATGCCGTCGTCAGCTGAGGTTTATATTATTATATACCTACATATTGGGGCCAGCGGTTATTGTTTATGCGAACTGACCAAAAGGCCGACCGTTAATGGCCGTGGGTGGATTAATCCGCTTACAGGACCGTCGCGGCCTTACCACACTATACCTTCCGACCGACACGGTTGGGGTTGAGTAGGTAGAGAACAACCGCCACCGAAATAAATGGATATACCTATTATACGCACGTATAATCATCAGAGCCGCGAGTATTGTTTTTTTTTTCTTTCTTTATCAAAGCACGAGAAACCAGAGAGAGTAAACAATTCGCAATTCTACTGAAACAGAAAAACCGTATTTACTGTATGTTTTGTAAACAAGTACCTAGTCGTACAAACTTATTTATGTGCTATTTTATTTAGTTGATTTTTGTGTGTTCACGCGTATAAGCACTTCAGATTACAATACATCATGTACTGTTCCTACCGAAAGGCATATTCTGATTTTTAGTTCATCATTCAATAACATTTCTTGTACAATTTGTTTAGCGTAAATCGTACATTTATTGGACAAAAAGTGCTGGTTTCATGAACTCATAATGATTTTATTTTATAATTATTAATTTTAAAATATCCTATTGCTTCTAGTATGTACTCTAAATTCTATCATACCTGTTTCCTGTACATTTAATTCACAATTAGTGATTGTTAGCCAGGCTTGCAAGATGCTCTTACAGTCTTACACTAGATCTTATCACAATTTCCTGGAAAACTGTAATTGCAAGGAAATTCTGAAAACCACTCAATGGTTGAAGCACCGTTTTAGCTGCAGTAAAACGTAAAAGTAGCTGTACTGTTTGGCCTTCTGATGGTGTACTGCTCATACTTGAAAAATAAGTAATTTAATCGAAATTATTCACGTCAAGCGACGGTGTTATACAGGCTTAGAGGTAATGTCTAGAAATTGGCACTATCAATTGTATCTATAGGTTATTATTCGTTTACTCAGACATGGAGATGATTCTACACGTATCATTAAAAACACCAATTATGATTCAAATCAAAAACCTAATTCAAATTGCCAAACGGCATGATAGGCATTATAATATAAACAATACAAACAATCTTTTTCAGTCAGTATTTTACTGTAAAAACGGAGTCAACCGCGTCTGCTCAATCAATTAAAACAACAGAGTCAATTACGTCATCAGTCTCATTGTCTTCCACAATGATTGAGTCGGCATCGACAATTGCAAGTTTAGGTCACAACCATCGTTGTAAAACTAACGCGGTCGACAATCGACTCGCTGAAATTGTGCACTGCAGTAACGGAACGTTGCAGGACGAATAAATCACGGGGCCAGAAACTTTTGGGAATTGAATCGACCGCAAAAACGTTTGAAAAATGAGTAATTTTGTTTTGTATAAGTACGGTATGAAAAATGTACGATGATATTTATCCCTTAATGCCATTGTACCTATTTTTTTACTCTTTTGATTTTCACGGTATTTTAAATCTTGACGTGGGTTGAATGATTTTTTTAAAAAAACCTGGTTCCCGGGTAGTCGAGTGGTTTGGCCAGCACTGGTAAAGCAAAAAGTCACTTATGTAGTTTTATGTATTGCTTAACGATTTTAGTGTTTTGTGTAGATCACGGAGGTTATGTGTATCCTATTTTCAAATTACCCAATTAAATAGCTGTAGAAAAAGGGTTATACAGTTTAAATATTTAATATCAGAGTGGAGTCGCATATTATTATGTCGGGTATCTACTTCCGTTTACGAAATTTCATTAAAATCGTTTAAAAGTTAAAATAAAAAAAAAACATATGAACCCATTCAAAAATGTGCAATTAGGTACTTATATAGTTATTTAACAATTCATGTAAAAAAAAAACCATCAGCACGTTAGCTAATATTGTAAAGCGTATTGAATTTTTGCCATTTTTCATTCACGAACCTATCATGCAGACCATTATTCATCGATAAGCAGTTGAACACGTCGAGTACAATATTATACTGTAACAATAGCATCTATATTGAGTTCACACTTCACACATAATATCCACTTAATTTTTTTTTAATAGATTTCGAAAAATATTCCAGAAAATGTTTACTCGATGGAAGACACGATTTTTACAAATTAATTTATACATCTAAAATGAAATTTTCTAACAACAAACAGTACAATAAATATTATGTGGATATATTAAACCGATTTATTAAAAATTATAATTTTTCCTATAATTTGAAAATATCATTGATTATAAAGGATTAATGTTAAGTAAAAGAATAATGTACTAATATAAATAATAATATAACAATAACAATTTGTCGTTTCTGAATTATCTCTACTTGTAGTATTAGTTATGTTATTTTATTTTATTCAAATTATCTTGTTACACGCGTGGAACGTAATATTGTACAAATATAATTATCATTGGTACGATACTTTCGAAGTTTATGAATAGTTAAATTGTGTGTTCAAACTGTATGTTTACCTAATATCTGTGTTATAATATACATTAGTAACTATTCTCTAAATTCAAACAATAGATCATACCACAATCGTCTTGGTATTTGTTTCTAAAATATACGGTTACGTTCGTAACAAAACAGGTTAAATCTGGTTACCACAGTTTTCAAACTGATTATGTTCCGACACAGTAGATTCAAAGTTGTATTTTGAACAACAAAACATGCTGTTGTAGCATACGGAAGTCGCACACTGATATTATGAATCGTCCCATTTGCTTATTATTACACCGGCATGTACTCCGTACTCGTCTTAGCCAACACTGTTATTCGCATCCGAATCCATTGTATCTACAAATGAACGTTGAAATGTCGAAAAACACGTGATTTTATGTTAAAACTTGCGCATTATTGCGATTCGCGGTTCTCCCTTTAAACACATAATGGTTTTTAGACAAATTATTGATTAATCAATACAATGTTTATCCTGAGAATAGACAAGCTGTTAATCGTATTTATTGTCTATTACCGGTAAAATTTTAATAATATTATAATCAAGTCTATTTTAATGACGTTTGTTTAGTAAAACATTGAATATATTATAAATATTATTGTTTACTAGTCGAACGTTTACGAAATAAACTGCATTTACGATGATATTTATTTGATCAGTGCGCTCGTTGTAATTGATTAGATTAGCGAACGAATTAATTAATTCAAGATTTGATGGAATCACGCCACCAAAGAATAGGCGTTATCATTTAAATGGGCCAAGGACGATAAATTTAAAAAAAAAAAAAATAATAATAATAATAAATAGAATTCTTGTAAGAGCTGATACTCATATTTTATACGCTCAAATGAGCAGCTATAAATAATGTCTAAGATAGTACCAATATTTCAAATACGCTCGGCATCTTTGCCATGATTTACAGGTGTCCGTGTTCCCTTTTACAAATTACTGTTACTATAAATTACGTATGCTATTTGAACCTGCGCATCCTGCCGTCCAAAACTTCAAGCATCGTGTACCATAAAAATGTAAAAACAATTCAACGGAATTTGGGTACATAATACACAAAATATCACTCCGTTGTTCAGTGACGGTGAAAATATCAACGTAACATTTTCCATCGATTCACGATTGATGTATCCACGGTGTAAAGACTCTTAACACATGATTACTTCTACACTGTACGGTATTACGGTCTACTTGGAATTTAATAGGAAATTGTTTGTGTTTATAAAGTAATAATAAATAAAAATAATTTTCTGAAAATATTTAATATTTATAGAATTCGCTGTTACGGTTCAATGGTCGTGTACACGCGTAGGTATGTGTAAAAGACATAACGTTTTGAAATGTTTTAGATTCTGGGTAGAGCGAGGAATGTATTGGTTTTATCGTGATGTACGTTTTTTTCTGGATACTATTTTCGTGTTTTCACTTGTTCAGACTGATTTTGTTTTTTTCAAGTCAACGTTCTCTACGAATATAAGAAGATTAGGAGTCTACCTAATAATTATTGTGTCTTAATCCCAATTCTAAAATGTTTAGTACCTAGAAAACTGAATTGTCGTAGATGTAATCAATAGTACCGATAAATTAACTTTTAAAGATTATGTTACTTTGTACGTTTTTTTTCATTGACTCAGAAATCTCAAAGCCGTTATTAATTGTTTCTTATAATACCCAAAATCCAAAGGATTATGTTTTGAACAAATTAATGAATTGAGATTAACCACTGTATTCGAATAGGATCAAAATTATGGTAGTTCATCGTCTTTTGTGAATTTTAATAAAGTATTAAGTATATACGTAAAACTAAAAAGTATTTTCTCACAACATTTAGCAATGCGCTGTAAAATTCATAAATCCTTTAAAGTGAAACAAGTTGCTTCGTATTCATTTTGCACGGCGCATACTTGATGTACCGGCTGTCGTCGAACCGATCAGAATGGATGGCTGACAACATCCTTAACTATTCATTTCAGTTTAAAAAAAAAATCCAATGGCTTTAAACTAAATAGCACTAGATCCCTAAAATACGGAAAAAACTGCTAAACAAAAACATAAGCTAAAAATCGATTTCCCGGATAATCTTAATATCTAATTGCTGAAAATACTGATACCAATATTTTTTCTTCCTGGGCTCTTCTAACTACTAGTCTGCTGACTATACTTTATTGATCTCACTAATCGCAGTAGAAGTATCTCTGGCACAAGTTTAGTACATACTAATTGTATCAACTTTATCGCGTTATTCCGATTTTGGCAAACTAATTACTGTGCGCTAAATATTAAATGTGATTCTAGTAAATGTTTACTAACAATTTATCTTTAGAGTAAAAAATTTTAAAACAAACCCCTTGAACGTTACAGAATTTCCGTAACAACACTATAATAACGGCAGTTATCATTCAACTAATGAGTAACTTGTAAGTAATTGAAGCCTTTATAACGACATTGAAACGCCCCATAAATAGTGGTTGTGTTGTATAGTAAATACTTGTAATATTTGTTCGGTTAAATTTATATAAAAACACATTATTTAATTTAATTTTTTGATATATATTTATATATATTTATATATTATATAATATATATATATATATATATTATAATATAGGGCTGTCACAGGGGCTTATATTATAGAACCACAAATAGTTGCTACGTCAACTATTTATCAAGTTTTGAGTATGTTATTGTCACATTAAAAATTGAAATGTCGTCCGAATCATTTTTTTTTACACACGTATTGTTGTATGCAGAACTATTTTAACATGGGTTAAGTAAATATCAAATATTCGAGTGTGGTAAATGTGAAAAAGAATGATTTATCCACAGTAGAATCCATGGAAAAATACAAGATATAACGTCTTAAAGCTCGCTATGTGTACATCCATATAACATGTTCATCGTATATGCTCCTTATTGGTTTGTACCTTTTCTTTGCTATATGATTTTCACACAAACATTTCTCTTGTTTTCAGAACTTTTCATAAGTATTGAGTTATTCAAATAAGTGGAAATATAAGAAAAGGAAGTTCTGGATCAGACGTGATCAATCTTTTTCAAATCACGAGTTACATTTAACATTTATAAATATACTGCTTGGTGGAATAAATCACCAAAAGTATAACCTCGAATATTTAATGTTATACATTCATATTTCATATACTATCAAATGCACAGTTTATTTTTATTAGAGACTGAATTAGTTGGTTTTGATATAATGTGATTGATACATCTCTACGAATCCACATGGTTCTTCGATTTAAAATACATATATGTCACACGACGTCTCAATTTTAAAAAGAACGTATTTAATAAACTGTAGCTTATGAATTATTTCATTAATTGAACATCGGAATAAGACTGTATGGCCAGTAAATTGTTTGGCCTATAACGGTACGCGACTACCGGTTCTATATTGAAGTTTTTTAAGTATCGTTAATTTTTTCCTCTAACTCTCTTACGTTGTTGAAAATCGGACAAAGCACTATCCTTGGGTAGACGACAAGTGCGTTATGTATTGGTAATCCCGGAGCAGAATAGTTAACTGAAAATAATGTTGTAAATAAATCCAATATCAATTAGTTTTATACAATATATTTATACAAATATAAACACATATTGCGATTCCAGACATAATCGATACTCCAAGCTGTAGGTACCAACTGTTATCCGAAATTATTATCCAAAATCGACCAAAAGACCAGAAGATTTTCGAAAAATCACCCCAGAGTTGAGTAAAAATACTGTAAGATTAAAGTGATTAAAGACTAGAAGATTAATGTTTGATGTGCTACTTTTTTTTACGAAGTCTTAAATGGATATATCGATTGCCCTGAATTAATGCAAAAAATTGTTCCCCTCCTTCAATTCTAAGCATAACCCTCCTTTGGATATACCTCAGTAGTCAGTCAAGTGAAAATTATTTCTTAAATAGTCCAGTGTGTCGCCTACCAACGATGGACAGTCATATAAATTATTTCGATTTTTTCTTCAATTCTTGTATTGCGTTAAAAACATGTATTTATAATTTAAATAATTATCGTATACTATTTATATTATTCATTTAATAGCGATTATTTCGATATTTTCTTATAATTACTTACTGTATAGTACTATAGTGTATACCTTACCTCTTACCCACTCACCATTGGGGTGCTGTCAATTACTTTTTATTTTATGATAATATTAAATTATGAAAACTATAAGTACTCGACGTATAAGGTTTTGAAAATACTGTTCGTGCGCATAGGCGCCCGTAGGAATTTTATCGGGGAGGGGTATGATGAAATCAAGTACCAAAAAATTCATATCATATCATCATGCATTATAGTACATGATGAATGTATTGTTTTTTTTTCTTTGTCGATTTAAAATTTTTAAACCTATACTAATTTAATCAAAATATCGATGAAATATTTGCAATATATTCAAAGTTCAAATTTTCAAAACTATATGTTGTATTTGAAGTTCAGAGGAGGGAGGGGGAAAATTTACCGTCTTGCCCCTCCCCCTCTGGGCACCCATGTACGGGCGCCGAGCGAGTATACAGTATAACAGCTAGAGGTTAACGAAATGGAAAAAAAAAAAAACGAAAAAATCTCCGTACACGGATATCATGACGAACGCGCCTCGGCGGCGGCGGCCGTGACGACGATGCTTTACGCCGAGCGCATGACCGGCGGCGGCGGCGATATTTCTCTCTCGGCGCGCGTCGCGGACCACCTGTCGCTGTGCCGCCGTCGCCGACGATTGCTCACTGCCGCCGCCGCCACGGTAATATTCGTCCGCGCGACGGTAAAGACAATCGTCGTCGCGCGTCGCCGTCCAGTCTCTCCTTTTCGTTCTCGCTCTCTTTCTCAAGCTCTCCCTGATTTTCACTCTTTCTCTCTATCCCGACGTATTATATATCTCTGTCTCTCTCTCACACACACATACCATATCATCGTCTCGTCGACGGACGCAACGTGTGTGCGCGCGTGCTGCGGGTGAGTCGTCGTGACGCGTGCGACCGCGTCGTGTTACAGCACTAGTCGCCGCCGCCGCCGTCGCGCATTCGAGTCACGTGACGCGAAATTGATAGATACGCACTGCGGACTACTGCTGGTCTACTACTGCTGCTGCGGTGCCCGCGAGCGCGCGCCTCTATGCTTTTTGCGGCGTTCGTCACCGGTTCGGGTTAGTAGCGGTAGTGGTCACCGGTATAGTGCACCGCCCGGTCGCTCCTCCTACGAAAACCCGTGAACGTAACGACATTTTTTATGTGACGGCAACTTTTTTCCCTCCTCCCCCGTGATCGTTTAAACTTTCGTTTGTTTCGCGACGACGTGTCGTTACCGTAAGACTACCAGAACAATCGTCGAGACCATAACAACAATAGTAATATTAATAATATCGTGTATCGTGTCGCCGCCGCCGCCGCCGCCGTTGTTCGCTCCTACTCCGACGTAGTCGACGCCGCCGCCGCCACCGCCGAGAGTTTCACGCGCACCTCGGCCGTGTACGATAGCCGTTTGTTGTGCAGGTAAGCCATTCACTTTTCATTTCGTCGCGCGTGCTGCAGTTGTCGGGTTTTTTTTTTTTTGTTTTGACTGTACACAATTCGTTTCCCCTCCCCTCGGTCCTGCGGCCCATTCATAACGCGCCGAACCGACCTTGGTCGCGCTCACACGGTTCCGACCGTTTTTGTTCCGTCCGCCGGAGCCGGCAACGAAATCGTGTCTTCACGTCCGTGATCTCGCGCGTAGACTCTCCGTCGTCTTCTACTGGTACCCACGGTGACCATAGGCGACACGTCGTCACCGGGTTAAGGCACGCGACCTGTGCGGTATACGTAACGTGTTTGCGCACGATCGTCGCGTATAGGTAAACGCAATAATAATAACATAACTCTGGTTCGTACGATACGCGAGGAGTCCGTAAGTGGAAAACCGCTTCTTTATTATTATTATTTTTTTTTTACGCTGCACTCGTTCACTTACAGGCCAATAAAAAAAAAAAAACGTAACGTGTTCTATATACTACGTTGCAGCGGTGTGTTTTTACAAGTACCTATTTTTTTACGCGTACATCAAACGTGCGTCCGAATGATGATTACGTAAGATATTGATTTCAATACCGGATATTTTCATGGATAGTTTTTTACGCGACTGTAAACACTTAGATCTGGACTTGTACTACGCGTTTAACATATCTCTCGAAAACAAATATTTTGTCGACGACGACCTTGTAACCCTTAAGACTGGACTGTTGTAATGTTCTGTTTTGGCTAATTTTGTCTGAAGCGAACGTCAAAACGAACATCTGGATGGGGACCGAAACTTTGAATGACTCGATTGTCACTTCAAAATGTAAAAAGCTCCCCTACACTCAGAATATACTCTTAGGTAATGAGTATTTGAGTATAAATAAATATATATTTATATATATATATAGGTAGTAAATAATCAATAAATAAATCCATTTATCGGCGATATGCCCACTATAAAATTAGGTACTTCAAGTCAGTATTTGGGTAAAAACAATCTCATGGTTGACGTTTTGAATTTAAATTATAATCATTTTTCTGACAACTTATTTATTCGACAATTTGTTGAGTACTTACTCTATATCAAATGAAATGTTCACTGCTTTACGTTGTTCTTTCATTAAATAAAAAAAAACTCCAAAAATGAACTAGTAATTCATATTTTATTCGCCATGTGGTACCTATTATTATTTAGATATGTGCGTCGTAACTTGCTTATTTCAAAGTTATATTTTTTTTTAATCATCAATCTATTGATTATCAGAGTCAAATCACTAATGATAAAATTACCCTAAAAGGAAAATTAATAAACACATTATTTTGTGATTAATCAAATAGTTCTTAGTCGAAATCGGTATCAAATATTTATCGTTGCCCAGCAGTTATCACGATTTGTATTTACGAATAGTGTACCTACTGAAATGCTAAAATATTTTTAGTATCTCAAGCATGATGTTATCTAATGCATGATGTTTTATATTATTTTTGTCCAGTGACGTGGCAGTTTCTCAATCATTACTGCTTGTATTACATTTGTCATGTGAAGATGATGTGTTATAGCCAACCAGACATAATTTATACCGATTTTATAATGTAAACCGGCATATAGAGTATAGAACATTTTAAACTCCTGAATTACATCTAGATGTCACTTCAACTTATTTTTATTACACATTTTCAATATCCATCATTCAAAATTAGTCTGGTACATTTACGAATATTGTTTTAAGTATTCATTTTTAAGAAAAATAATATTTTCACTACCATAGACAACCTTAGAAATATTTTAGTTAAATATAATTCATGAGCAAAATATTGTAAAGACGTGTAAATAGTATTAAAGAATGTTGAAATCCATTATAGTCGTTAACATTTGCACTTTAATCATTTCAACATAGCGTATTATGTACATCTTAATAACATAAAAAAAAAAATTAAAAAAATAGTTGTTCTGAAGTTTATTATACAGACTCGTAAAGCTAACTTAACCTAATTAGTTAATAAGTGGCATTTACAGGAGATAAAAATGTTAAACAAAACAGAAGACGTTGAAGTTTAATAATACCATCTGATATATAGCGTTATATATATAATCAAGTATAGCCGTATAGGTACACACTAACACGTGTAAAATATATTTAGAATCACAATTTTTTAGTTTTTAAATCATAGTAAACGCCGTTATATTATTCTTGTCGTAAACGCTTAATGGTTAATAGTTCAGATTTTTTTTATTTTATGAAAAATTGAAAAAAAATCATTGAACGTGAGAATAAATTTAATTATTAAATTATTTTAATTCTGTTTTAATAGGTACTATGCGTGTATTTTATGAGTAAATTAATTTGAAAAAATAACTATTAGCTATAAACATAAATTAGTTGATATCAAACGATTATTTTTTGGATAATAAAATAGTGTTTGTTATAAATTTATTATTATTACAATAATTAAATTGTATTGTTTAGTATTTAATAAAATAATATATTACATTTAATGCTATCATTATAACTATTATTTTAATGCTCAGAAATAAAATATGTTTAACGATAATTTCTTTCTACTATAAAAAAATTATAACATTTAAAATTTTAGGTTTTAACAGTAAAACTACAAATTTTAGTGATGCATTTTAACCATTTTTTAGTTAAATATTTAAAATTATATTGTTCTTTAATTTTATTAAAATCTGATTCAATCTTAAAATGTAAACACAATTTTATTTTTCTGTGATTGATATTTTTGTACAATAAGTAATACCTATATTATGTATCACCAATAAGTGTAATTTACTTGCGATTTGCCTGAATTTTGTGATCTACTAATAAAACTAAATAATTTAATCATAATTTATCGTATATTATGTGCAACCTTTATAATAATTGAATGCTTTTTCACTTGCGTCGGAAAATTATTGAATAATTATAAATTTATAACGATCAATGTTTTTATAGTTGCCGTTCAAGTAAAGTACCTAACACTGATATCGCGTGTCTTATTTTAATCAATTTTCATGATTCTCTATTGTTCCACTCTAGTTTCTAGACCAGAACATTTTTTTATTGTTTGTCATTATTTACGTACATACTTAAATTGGTTTCATTTATAAGTTGTTCACCATATTATTTATCACCGTGTGACCTGTGACATGTGTATCATATGCCGATTTGTACTTTATATTCGATTTTCGGTTACTGACAATACTGTTGCATAATCGTTGATTTGCATCCATATTATCACTGTCAGGGAATATAGAGTCAACATAGACACTGTTACTATTTCAGTTATTTCACATTGTGTTAAGTGTCTTGTAAGTTTTTGGTAGTAAATTATATTTATGATAATTTCAACGTAGACAAGTTTTGCTGTATTTTTCTTTTCTTGTAAAATTGAAAAAAGGTGTCATAAATCTTAATGATACAGTTCAGGCCACCCATTTATTTTTATCTTTTCGAGAGATCTTAATGCAGGAATATTGTAGTGTAAATCTGTACAAATAAAATACCTTTAAATTTGTCCAGATTACTGTTTGATTGTCTTGAACTTGGTTTATTTATTATTTTAATTGAAATTTTAAAATCAAACTTCTGTTCTGAATGTTCTGATATATTTCTTACACATTTTTTCACTTCTTATGAAAGCATTCCTAATTTACGCATATAATTTTGAATCAGTCGTACAAAACACTACTTCATTTTTTGTACAAGAACAATATACAATACACGGGTATACCTACTATAAAGTATAAATTATACGTACAACCAATAAGATGGTTCAATATTTACATATGCAGACGATACATGCTTACTGTACTCTGATACATCATCGGACTCAGTCTATGCTAAAGCATCTACTGGACTAAACCAAATTATTCGAAAACTAAATACAAAAAAAATTACTTTAAATTTAGATAAAACAGAATTTATAGCTTTTTCTATTTACTCCTGTCAAAGCCCATTTGATGACATCGAAATCACAGATAATATACACAACCATAATGGTTGCAAAATAAAAAGGGTAACTAGGGTAAGATACCTAGGCCTAATCTTCGACCAAAATATGAAATGGCAACTCCACATAAACAGTATGACTATGCGCCTAAGGACAATTATGTATAAAATATATTGTTTGAGGAAAATAATCTCACCAGATACTATGCGTATAGTATACCTGTCTCTTTACCAAGCTATTTTTCAATATGGTATAATTGCCTGAGGTGGTACATATGAAAATGCTATTAAGCCTTTAACTATTCAGCAAAACAAAATAGTTCGTAAATGCCTTGACAAAAACACGTTAGAAGGATCAACTAAATTAAATTATAAATGCTTGGGCGTTCTACCTATTAATTTACTTTACAAAAAATTGGCGACCGGGTTTCTTATTAAAAATTCTCCTATAAATTATATTGTGTATTCAAAACGTAATACAACATATGACATCTCAAATAATTACACTAAAAAAACTATTGGACAAAGATTCGTTGACTATTTAGGACCAACTTTCTTCAATGCAATGCCTTTCACTATTAAGAAAACTATAAGATCATATCCCAAATCAAATCATAAAATAATAATCTACAATTGGCTTCTACAAGAAATATAATCTCTAGCTTTTAAGGAATGTCTAAATATTATGTATGTATACAGTATGTTAATAATTTCATTCTTTTGTACTTCCTCTTTTATGTTTAATTAAATGTCGAATGTAGATTTAATCAATTTGCTGCTGTAATTAATATATGTATATTGTATAATGTATATAATCTAAGTTGTAACATGTAACTCTCTACTACCAACTCAAGCTCTGCTTAAAGGTAGTAGATATAACAATGTTTTTGTTTTATTTAATAAAAAAAAAAATAAAAATACCGCAGTAATCTCAGTTAAATTTTATCTCATCACATCCATTATAATATTATGTACCTACGGGTTATATTATATGCTGGTTTGTAATACTAAACAAATTTAGACTACCCATAATTTAGTATCTTGTATTATGGTGGATACTAATAATAATTTAACGTCTTGGTTTACACATTGTTTCACACGCAGATGCATTGACCGTTTGTCGTATACCAAATGTATAAATAAGAATTAGCGTATTCTGCACTTCGTTCTCGCTAATCAAAATTCACATTTCATTATGTTCGAGAAATAATTGTATAAGAATACAAGCTCCGTTAATTTTAAATCTATATTTCGATATAACATTACTTAGAAGATGAAACGTCTGAAACTCAAATAATCATAAAACATAAATAAATGGATACGCCTTTTACAAAAATATTCGTAAAGTGTCATTCTTTTTAACGTTTTCAATTTGTTGTTTTTTTGTCACTCAGACTAATGAGAAATATTTTGATATATAAATTGTAAAGTAGGTCATATGCAAGCATTTTTTTTTCCTAGAAAGAAATACGTATATTCATGAAAATACATAGGTGTACAATATATGCATGTTTACACTGTTTACAGAATATGATTTTTAAACGTAAGACACTAATCTATGTAAACATACACGATAGTTGTTTCAAATGTTAATGATAATTTTCGAATACATAGAATAATTCAAACTGTAAATCTTAATAGTATAGTCATAATTTGTACTCCGAGCAGCCCAGTTGGATTTTTTGATACATTTTGTGTTATTGATGTTTAATATTTTAAAATATACCTAGTACAAGATGAATAACATATAAGATTTAATAATATTCTCCAGTTTTAACAATCATTAAATCTTTGCATAATCTCAAAAGCTCTTGCGTGTGTAAGCAACCATACTCCTCAATAATACCTAAAGCCTAACTCTTAAAAACTATATACTACATACTCGTAGATTATAAAATTACAAAAAAAATATTTACTAACTATAAATGCTGCAAGATAAGGGATGTATGAAATGTTGTCGCTTTGATATTTTTTTTTTCTCTGATTTATATGTCTACTTTTTATGATCTCTTATCATGTTGTTGTTTTTCAAATGTTCAGATTGAAAGTTGTATGTATTTATTGCACTACAGTATTTTTATCGAATAAAATTAAATAGT
The DNA here is from genome assembly GCA_949715065.1 of Periphyllus acericola. Lineage (NCBI taxonomy): Eukaryota > Metazoa > Arthropoda > Insecta > Hemiptera > Aphididae > Periphyllus > Periphyllus acericola. The sequence goes on from OX454269.1 coordinate 26,532,710, forward strand.
TATTACATAAGATAATAAATTAAAAATTCACCATATTTGATTTTTCGTGTTGTTTGAACTTTTAAAATATTTTGTACATTTACCAGATGTATTTGAACCTAAGTTGTATGTACGCATCACGTATAAGTAGTGCTATAAAATAACAAACATTTTATCAAAATATATTAGTTAAGTTACATTTAATGAAGTTAGTATAGCGTACAAAATAGAAAATTTAATGTCAAGCGATTTCAAACTAGAATGGTAAAATTTGAAGTTGTACTGTATGTACTGTATAAGATGAGTAAAGAAATTGTCATCTCACTAGATGATTTTGACCATAATTTAATATAGTTTGCATTTTTGTCTGATAAAAAACATATACAATAATCTTAATTTAATATTTAAGTTATTTATAAGATTATTCGTTCTTTATTATAAATGATCTATATTCTATATTCATAATTTTTCAAAGTCAGTAATACAGTATGTGATTTCATTACATTAAATCATTAACAAATACTTTTGTGCCCGTGCATAAATTTAATTTTACTACATTATTTTTATGTATAAGAAAATATTGAAATGTTGGACCAGATCTTCAAGCCAATATTGGGATAGATAAACTCCTTTAGTACCTAGTTATATAGTTATACATTTAATTGTACATTTAGTAAGTACTTATAAAATACAAATAAATTTAAATTTTGCTAAAATCTTTTTTGAAAATTATTCGTAATTTATGTTCGTTTATTCAATTTAATACGAGTCGTTTATCGTTAACAAAATAGCAGTTAGTACAAAATGAGATTTAAAATATCAACGCCATTACACATACATATAATTGATATTTATTGCTGAAAACGATTACGTATGTAACAATATACAATCATAGTTATTCTACATTATTTTCAGTCGCACATTTCAATATACACATTCGTCTTGTGCTTCATAATACAAGATTAGGTTTCTATAATTTTCCATCACTTTGAAAATGTCTAAAATGTTATGGTTGTACATTTTAAGGATTCTATTATAACCAATGATAGAGTCAATGGAGGTCATATAATTTATTTACTATTACTGAAAAATGGTTTTTAGACATGGATTGTCTTTGGATTCTACTTTACACAGTTGTAATTTATAAACTTATAATATACAGCCTGCAGTTATTATCGACACTTTATTTTTTCATTATCTTAAACCGCATTAATCATTTCATACATATTACATTTATTAAACTATCCATAGTTCACCCATCTATTATTCTATTCAACTTTTAAGTTGTAGTAATCTAAAAAAAAAATCTTATCATTATCGCGGCTAGGTTAAAACAGTTTTGTAGTATTGTTGAGAGAATTATCATATAAAAAACTCGTTTAAAATAATTTTCAGGTAATGATACCTAGGACCATTTCTTCACAATATTAGCGCCTATATATTCAGTATTCTTCTATAAATTATTCCCATCAAAAGCAGTCCCTAACTTGTCCTATACATAAATATCACAATAATTACCATATAAAAGACTTTTATTCGGACCAAATCGGTAAGTAAGACAGTTGATAACCTAGTTACTATAAAAAAAAATAAAAAAATATTGTAGAGGTATGTTTCAGAAATAATCACTGACATTTTATAACGTTTGGTTTAAAAGGCTTTTAAGAAAAATTAGCTTCTCTCGTGGGCCCTTTTATACAATTTAACCTTCTTCTTAACAAACAGTTCTTTTACATTACATCACCGGGGAAAAGCTTTCTCGAATTTACTATATAAAAACGAGTAAACCACAAAGAAACATATTAGCCTATACGATATATAACCTTTATTCTGCAGCAGGCATTCCTTATTCCAATAAAACCAAATTAGCTGCATTTCCAGACGATAAAAGTATTATTGTCTCGGGAACTTACATGCTTCCAAAAAGGTTCTTTTAGTCCACCTAAATAGCTCACAAAACTAGTTTAATTTATGGACAATTAAATTAGATAAACACATATGTAATTTGCTTTTATAGTCTACAACTTACAAGTACTCTGTCTAAGACTATTACGTATCCAAGTATATACTCTGTAGTGAATTTAAGTTGAAAATAATTAAACATTTATAATGTTTAGTGATTTTCATATCTATATTTATTTGTAATGTTGTGTTTTCAAAACACAGGCGGTAGCACTAAGTTATTTTAAAGTTATATTAGCAAAATCAAAATTATAATCTTTAACCTGCCTCATTTCATGTAGTTTGCAATGAAACTTATAATAAACAAATTGTTGAGGACTACCTTAAAATCGTATCACACTTTAACTATTTCTGTTCATAAACATTATGTAGGTTGTCGATGATGGTATTGAAGTGCTGATCGTTTTTGTACGTAACTTTTAATTCTGTAAATACTGGGCATTTATTTTCCAATTCTATGAGCCAGCTGGTTCTTGTGTTTAAAGGATGTCCGGGCTTGAGTTGGTGGACAAACACAATATACTATTCTGGTCCACAGTAAACTACCGTGACTATGTTCGTGACACTTCTTTAGTACTATACACCAAACCGAGTACCTCGGCACGTGGACTAGTGTTCTTTTGAAATTGCACCATGCTGTGAAATCAAAAACGGGGTTTTGACGGGTAAACGAGTAAGAAAACACTAGCAGCATAGCGAAAATATTACGATGGAATCATTTTTTAATCCATATAATTTTTTCGCCTAGCACACTGCGTTCACTTAGAAAATATACATCATTCGTCTCGGTTATACGATGACCTATTACACCGCAAGAATTATGGTTTATAGTCCTATTTATACCCGTACTCGTGGTCTAAATTATTATCTTTGACTATTGTTATCCTCGGAGTCACAATATCGCGAAGACCAACGACGACAAATAAAACACCATTATCATCGCGTGTATTTCTTTTTATGTCTTGCCTTTGCCCGCTACGTTACATTGGACATCCGCAACAACCGTATAGTAAGCAAGTCGTGAATTTTCAATCGAGTCCGTGGCGCCTCGACGTGTGGTTATTTAAATAATGTACGCTCCTTATTCGCATGGAATTGCCTTGTGATAAAAATCATCGTTCTCTGGGTTTTGAAATGTATATTATGTAAATATGTTTAGGTATAGGTAATATTCGTTTAATGCAAGGTCATACATTTAATATTAAAGGCTATTATAATTTTACTTTCAACTCTAAAAAAGCGTTAAAATCATATTCGATCGGTGATAGTGGTTCGGAGTGTTAATCCTTCCTTGTGTTTGTCGTCTTTAAGCGTATACATTAATTGAAGACAATGGTAAATCATTGCACTTGGAAACTAAAGGAAAGTCAGTTTAATATATATGTTAGTATTGATCGACTATTTCAAAATATTACGACATAATAATAAATTGTGACTTTATGTTTCGTATACTAAAATATATTTGTTTGCTTGTACGAAAATCACGAGTTTTAAATGCAAATGTTGGTGCTTTGCAGTCTATACAAACAAATGTTTACAAATTGTAAACATTCTTGATGTTAATCAATTTTATCATACTTCAAACTTTGTGGCCTCAGTAAAAACAAATGCACTGAGCCAATTCTTCCGATTTTTCAATTCCATATAAGATTGTTTGACCTCAAATTTGTAAGCCATAAAATACATTACTGTCTATAACAATAAAAAACTGAAAATAATTTAATTGTTTTGGAAAGTTTTTTTTAAATTCTCCTTGAAAAAATGTCTAAGAATATCACATAATGATTATTGATGTGTTTAAAATACCATCTGTATCCTAATTCCGATTAATTAATTTTTAATACATGTTTACCCCTACCCAACCAAAAAAAAGTGTCACCAGAAATAACGTTATTAACTTGTCCGGAATCTAGATAAAATTGTAGATTTTATTCTTAGACTTTTAATATAATTGTTAGGTCTGTTAAACAACTAAATCAATAAAAAAAAATTGATGCAGAAAGAAGCAAAAGGAAAAGTATTTTATTCGATATATTAACTGAAGAGTATAAACATAATTTACAACCATTTTTTGTTAGTTTCGTTTTTGTTTACGTAGTTAATTATATATTTTTCATTTTTCTAAAACGATTTGTAAAGTTTCTTTCTTTTTTCTCTAATACACTATATGATTTTAAAAAATATTACACTTATATTACACGTAATCGTATCAAATTAATATATCATATGGGTCGAATTTCACAAAATTAGTCTGGTGATGTTGTTTTTCAAGTAAAATTCATATTTATCCAGTATGAAAAAAATATACTCAAATGGAGACATATTGTAACTCAATTACTTAATTACTAACAATAATTGGTTGGCATTAAATGATAGTGTTGATTTAGTATTTAATATCAAAATTTAAAACTAATTGGAAAAGTTTTTTTTATAATTTCACGAATGGTTGTAGAAAATAGAGCGTAAACTCTGTTTTATCGGTGTAATGAAGCCTTCAATGCCCGTCAAATTATCATTAAATTTAAAATGTATTTGTACACATGCCAGTATTTTGTTAAAAGCTCACTACATATTTATCAATTATTATTCTATTTCTAGAAATTGTTTGGAACTTTTGAAAATGCCATAAATTAAAAATACTTGATTACTAATTGAGCTCATAATTTTTGATCAATTGATAGCAGGGCTGTGTGTATTTTGTAAATTGTTTTAATGCCTCGAAAAGTATAAATAGATAAGAAAAAATAGTATCCTTATAATTGTATGAACTCATTGCTCCATTTAGTATAATACTTTATTTTTTTAACGTTTTGATATTTTTGAAATTTTATGTTTTTAATGAAGGTTGTAGTTGACAAAATGTGTTTCTTACATTTGCGTGAATTTAATCATAAAATGTACTTCAGTTTTAAAAATTACATCAATATTAGGATTATTTTTGTAATAAGACTTCAAATATTATTATTTATAAATGCAATGTTAGTCACATGGTTAGTTTCAAAATAATCTGAAGGTATAGCTTTTTGTATATTTTTTGTATTGTAAACAGCTGTCCAATTCGATTCCTGCATGATCGATGTCATGTTTTTCTGGGTGCTGGTTTGAAGTCATTTATTAAGAGTTCACCTTTTATAAACTACAAACATATATTTTACGAAATATCCACTTATTTCTAGAACGCCCAAAATATGTACTCGATGTTGAGTATTGACAGGTGATTATTGTACTTATCAACAATATTGAATAATTTCGAATAAGTAATTTAAAATTCCATATCAAGTTAGGCTTGTTTAGTCAGTTTTGACTCGTTCACCGAACAAATCTGAATTTTTCATGGAAAAGAGTACATTTTCTCAACATAATATTATGATCGTTCAAAACTATATTTTGAATGTATTAAAGTTAAATCGAGCCATATATAATCAACAATCGAATTAAAAATCGGCGTTTGATATAGCTATGGTTGGTTTGATTATCATAATAACATTCTAACATTCTAACGTATTATAATTCACGTTTGTATATATTATTATAGCTATGCCTGGGCTTTGCTCTTAATATGATTAAAATAGATTATAATAATGTTAGAGAAGTGGTTTGTACTCAACCAATGTAGGTTCCGTGACCTTAAACCAATTGGTAAGACTAGTTTATTTAAATTACAACTTCAAACATTTAACTTTTTACTATGCTTTTTAGCTATTATTTTTATTTTATTTAATTTCATACGCATATATTATGAATTCTGGGCTACACCATTGAAAAGACTCATTATATATAAGGATCTAGGTACATAGATTCTCAGCTCATACAGTTCTAACTTTTTATTTCATACGCAATATAGAGAAGTGGATATTTTATAAATATATACTTTTTTATATTTAATTTCAGTTCTGTTATTATATATTTATATTATTATACGTTATTATCGCAGAAACAGAATGAAGTATATGAAAGTGTACGGATGTACTGCACTAATGTACGGTTATCTGTAGTGTAGGCCAGATATAGTGTGATAGTGTGGCCCAGTGACGTCCCGAAATTGGTGCCCTATTTATCTGTCACCACTGCTTATGAAAATATTATTATTATTACTATAACCGTGTGGTGTCGTTTATCTGTCAGTTTGTACTCGGTCTTGTAGCGTTGGTTTTAAATGTATTTTAACGTTTTACGATTAACCAAAACCGTGTACAAAACAATTATTAACTCGCCGGATAATGAAATCTCTCTACGACTACACTCAGTAATCTGCCGCTCTTAATAGGTTTTGTAATTGGTTTTTGAGAAACGGTTTAGCGTTGAATGATGTACGCTATACTACAAATGAGCTCGCGCGTGTACATTATTTCGCGGGACACGAAAATACGAAAGCCGGAAGCGCATTCGTGTATAAAAATATAATATACTTGTATACCATACTCGATTGCATTTCCTCTATCTCAATTGAATAAAATTACTCAACACGTAACAACATGTTATATAACATTGATTAGATGTTGGGCGCATCGGGTACTATTATTTAATATTTTGTTGGTCATAATCCGACGAATAAAAAAATAGATATACATAGCTTTTGTATTAAAACAATTTATATGGATTATTTATATAAGCATTGGATTGTGGCTCATCAAAACTATTTAATTTGTGATGAATTCCGTTATGAATATGATTAAGTTATATACTTTTCTTGAACGTTTTTGTTTTGCATAAAAATATAAAATACCGTTAAAATCTTAACATTGTACCCCCGTTTCGGAGATACAGTTTGAAAAAATATTGATCATGTCATTCCTGTCAAGTACTGGTAATTTCATATTTTTCGATATTGATAAAATTACTCTTCCAGACAGCTGTTGATATAGGTATAGTAATAGTATAGTGACAACGGTCGATACTAGTACAGATTTTCTGAAACAAAAATACTTTTATTTTGTTCATTTATTTGTGCAAAAAAGTGAATGAATAAGGCTGCTGACGTATTTGAAAGCAATGACAAATAATTACACTCGAAAAATGATTTTGAATCGAATTGCCATTAGTGTTTAGAAATTGTACAAGTTCTCGCAAAAAGTAAGATAGTAAGTTATATTATACTTTCAGCATGGTTTTAAATTTAATCTATAAGTAAAAGGCTTAAAATCCAAAATGATTAATTTTATAAAAAATGGAAGTAAACAAGCTAAAGTAATTATTATGCTATCGTAGTTAACAAACCGTAATTAACACACCGTAGTTAAAACTTTCAACACCCGTTAAAAAAAAAATAACCAAGACTGTCTAATTTTCCAATTTTGAATAGGTATTGATGTATGTATTGTTATGTATTAGGGTTTACTGACTAACTAGACGACGCTAATCCATAATTTATTAGTAGATTGGTTTAGGTATATGAAAACATTTTCTGACATCAAGTCAATTGGTTCACTCAGAATGTAAAACGTGTTTATTACCATATTTGTAAAGATTATTTGAAATGTATTAACTCTTTCTGAAAAATTAATTAAAAATAAACATTGGCTACCAGTTAAGTATCATTTCTATTAAGGTTGGAAACTTTGTAATACAGATAACTTTGTGTGTTTGTATTTAATTATAATATTTTGGGTTGATGGATTATGTATTTTTTTTTTGTTCTTTTCGGTAGATATAGGTTAAATAATCCATGACCACCCGCTCGCGTCAGCTTTGTTGCTATGTTGTAGTTATTATCCGGTTAACTTATAGAAAATTGTGGAAATGTAATCGTATAATGGTCGTTGTATAAATAAACGGATAGAACCAATCATTCATATTGATATATATTATCATGATAAAATGTTATTTTTTAATACAACAATTTATTTGAACATCATATTTTATAGATTATATTAGGCATAACTACGTAGACCATGAACTAGTTAGCGGGACGTCAGTCGAACATCGTATAACCTTTAGTTTTCCCTCCAGTATATATATATATATATATATATATATATATATATATATATATATATATATACATATTATATAACCTGTATCATCAGTAAACAAATTATTTATGCCGGGTTTGGATTATTGGGTTACGGTTGTATGAAAACAATATTAAATTGTTTACTGTGATAATTCAATGATCGCCAGTAGGTCGTGTCTACGGCGTTTTCTTTCAAAACGGCTAATTCAATTTGTATATCACGTTATATGCTGGTAAGATTAAGTTGGTCCTAAGGAAAGAAATTTTTTTTCAACCACTTATACCATTATGAATGTTTGCAGCTATTTTGTTATAATTTTGTTTAAAACACTTTTACGCTCGTTCCATCGCCGCTTATGTAAAATATTAATTTCTTTGTCGTGTTCAATATTTCGTTTATGAAATAATAATGATAATAAGAATAATAATAAAGAAAACAAAATCAACTGAACCTTATATAAAAATGAATCGTTTCAATGTTTTGTTTAATAAGTTATAAGTCGATTGACCTCAACAATAATGCTTTTTCGTTAATGACTATGTTATGTTGAAAATTTGTGTGTGTATCTACTATCGATAGTACATACCTATAGCATTAAACGTTGGTAAATTATTGAATATAGGTACTATTTTAATTCACTGCGCGTGTGGTTATTGTTTTTATACTGAGCAATGAGAACTCATTAATTTATCTCATACAATAGCATTAAATCGTTTTAACATTTTTGTTTGATTTTTAAGTTATTCAACTAGCTTTTGCTTTAAAAAGTCATCCTGCCACATAACCTTTGTTTAAAGATTAAAAAAATATCTGAATCAGGTATAACCTAATACCTACCTGTTGATCGTCAGCTCATTATTTCATGAAGCACACGAACATTTCACTCTTTCTCCTGTACCTACCCTCTCATTGTTATATTTATCATTATGAAAGATAAAAATGGTTATCATGATGGTCGTAACCATTTTCCTAATCCTGTTTTTTTTTTAAAAAAAAAAAAATTGATTATATTTTCCCGCTAATTGAAACCAATTTAAGTTGTGTCTATTTTTCGCAAAAATATAATTTATTATAAACAGTAAATTAAGATTTGACGACTGTGTCAGTTTCTGAGCAAAGATAACTTTATAGTGGACTGGTAGCGCACTAAACGATCTCTCACTGGATGCCAATCAAATACATTTTACCATAAGCATAATAAATTTAATTACCTTTACCGATCATAATGACGATCCCATAATGTCTCGGTCGTTTGAGAAAGGCTTAGCTGTTATTTTTATGATTAATTTGTCATTTTCACTCCGCGTATAATCATTTCAGTATACGTTTCGTAGTTTCACCATGTTGGGTTTTGTTTGTCTTCCGAAGAGCCACTAATTATGTGTTCTTTACGTCCTGTGTTCTGTGTAGGCTTTCAATGAAACCAGTGTTATAATTATCTGTAGGTTTTATTCGAAAATCATAGGAGTTCCTTAAGTCCCTCAGAGAATGTTAGAGAAGTTTCTGAAATTCTGGATAAGTATTTTAATTTAATAGACTATTCCTTTGAATATATAACTAATTTATTATATGGTCCTATAATTTCATACAAATTACCAAATAACCGTATCGTTTGTGCCCAAATTAGTTCGGGAAATTTGATTTTGTTATTCCTTTAACTAGGGTTCGACCTACTATAATATACATACTTATAAAGTAAATGTCCACAAAGTTATGGTAACGCGCACCTCTTTTGGTTACGAGATTCCATTTCTTGGAGAATCTGTTTGTTTTACTATACTTATAACTAGTTATAAGAAATATTTTTTAATATGCCGTGAACATTTTATAATTTATAATATTTATCATATTTTCATACAATTTTTTTAAGATTATAAATACCTATTTAATTTTTACTTTTTCACTAAATTTTTATTTAATCGAATTACATTAAATGGATGTTATTTTCATGATGATTAACTTGAACAACTATTTATCGATTATGATTTATTATAGTCAATTTAAAGCTCAGAACTTCAATGTTTTATATATTTGCAGTAAATAATTGTAATGGAATACGTTGAGTGAGCTATATACACTATTTAACACATATATTAGATGGGTAGGTTATAGCTATAGTCTATAGCACAATAAATAAAGTACATAATTGTGTTTTACATATATTTGCATACTTTAAATAGTTTTTATTTTATAGCGTAAAAATATAACTCTATTGCATTTTATGAATTTGTATACAAAAATGCTATTACAATTTCAAATATAATTTTACCATAATATGATTTCCATTATAAATAAATAAATTAGAATCAATTTATAACTGAACTGAAAGTTGAATAACTAAAATAACACTAAATAATAGTATAAATTATATATACATTTTATTGATTATAATAATTATATACCTCGTTGATAAAGATAATATCTTTAAGATATTATGCATGTCCGTTTATTACATTATTTTGTGTTCCATGTATATAACTTGAATTATATAATGTTTTTCTGACATTTTAAGTGGAAGTCTGAGCCATGTATATATTGTTTAATGTACCTATTCTTCCTATTTTGACAATAGGAAAAATTGGGGGTGTCTTTTTTTTGCACATAATAATGATTGTCTAACTTAATATTTTAATTGAATTAAAAAATATGTGTTTGTAAATTGTATTTAAAATACTTAATAAGTTATTATAATACATTATTTATTCACTGTAATTTATTTCTTATGTATTGCTCCGAGTTTTTAATTTGCATAGGTACGTGATATAGAATTATATATTATGATGTTATTTTATCCTGAGATAGTGGCATGTTCATAATTTAAACTTTAATAAAAAATTCTGCCTACAAGAGTGGGTGTGTTATTACATTACATTACAGTTATTACATTACATTTGAGAGTGACTGTTATGACATTCTAAAAATTATTTTATATTAAAGTTATGCATTTTTTTCAATTATATTTTGAAAATTAATTTGACAACTTATAAAATAACTGTTTTAGTTGTAAATGTACCAATTTTATAAATTGCTGTTTTAAATATATATTCAATTTCAATAACCATTTAATTTAATTTGGAATTTTTAATTATGAAATAATGAAGTATTAAAATAATGAACATTGAATATTGTGTACTATATAATATATATATATATATATATAATATAAATATTATATATTAATTCTTGAAAATTTTACAAAAAATAATCACTTATGTTATTTAATATATAAGCAGAATTTGAATATCTTTGCATTATCTCAGGAGATATCGCAATGTAAGTCCTCGGTGGAACACCCTGTATACCGCGTTATTATTCCATTGTAATAGGCACGTCTATTGATTTTGAATATTTTTTTTAAATCATGCTTATTACCATTATTATTTTTTACTATACTTCAAAAGATTCATTTTGAAAACGCATGTACCAAGTAATTACGTATACGAGTATTATATCTCTTAATAACTCTAAAACAATAATAATTGAAATATTTGTATTTTTAACCATACAGATTTTTAATTTATTTTATATTAACCATGTTATTTTATGAATATTTTGTTGTACCGTGATACAACGTTCTTTTCATTATATTTTCAATAATTAATGTAACAAGTATACTTAAAGTGAAAAATAAAAAAGTTTTCTTTGGTGATTTTTAATTATGTCTTGAACGCTTAGAGTTTCTGAAATGGAAAATGTTAAAAATACCTCGTCCGTAAATACTTCTTAAGCCTCAGGTAAATAATAAATATTACTCGCATTTTGCACTGAGAGATTATGCAATTCTATTGAATTTTTCAATTTAGTCGGTATTTTTGTAGAGCTACAAAGAAGCCCATGATACATAAACAATAAAATCATTTTTTTTTAATTTTATGTAATACGCGTAGGGCTGTTTATGAAGGTTTAATGCTTATCGATATATGAATAATTTTATAAGATATGTTACCTTTCAAATGGTTAAAACATAAAACAAAAATAATGGAAAAGCAAAATAAAATGTTAAAAGATTTTTCCTGTATGTAATAAAAATCCAAAAAAAAAATGTCCTTCGCCAGAGAAAGAAACACAACAATTGGGTATGCTCCTACATAATAAATAATGTGATTTAATTATTGAGACAAGACTTTCGTACTTTTATTATCATTATTTTTTTTGATTGTTTTTATTATTATTATTATTATTATCATTATTATTATTGTAAATCAATTTTGAAAATGGAAAATGTCAACTGCTTGTCAACGGCAGAACGATGCGGTGCTAACGTTATGGATGAACAGTGTATAAATAAAAACAAAACTTTCTTTTATCGCAGTTTGCACGAATTCGGCGTGAAAGAATGGTGAGAAACTTATAGTTATATTTACCCGTTACCGAGTTAATATCGGGAAAAGTTTCTGTTGTTTATTTCATGTAGGCACCGCGTATACCTGCGGTCGGAAAGCAATCAGTGGGACGAGGAACCGTGGCCGATCAATGGGATTTTATTATTTCGCGTTCATTTTTTACATCGAATTTTATACGCCTACCTATGCGTCCGTCCGTCACCAACAGCGCTCAGTCCTCGCTCAGCTAGCCGTCGCGTCGTCGAAAGCATTATTCGGCTACAATCGCCTTTACGCATGTTACGTTACGCGCACGGTCCACGGTTCGTAAAGTTTTCTTGTTTTATCCGTCTGCAGTCAATCTTCTCGCTGCCGTGTACACACGTTGGCGTCGACGTCGTCGTAAAAAGACAACTTGCCAGATTTCGTATGTAACCCGTACGTCATATTATGCCCCTACCAACTATTGTATTATTATCTTTCCGTCAATAGTCACCCCGGACAAGTGCGTTGTTTTTAACGGGACGCAGTCGCGTGTCGTCACGAAACAGTGATTTCGTCCTGTTCAACAATGAAATCGTTACGCTCGCGTGACGTCTAATGTTCGTATAAAAAATTCGCTCCAATCAATATAAACCGTGCACTCGGTGAAAATTAGTATTTACATCGCGAACTAAAGTTTTCAATATCGGTACACCGCCGCGTTTTACGACGGACACGCGCGTCCGCCCACGCATTTGAAGGTGCGCCGTAAGAAGCTTTTTGCGGATCATTTAATGTCCCTTTTGTTGCGTTCTCCGTTCGGACGACGCGTCGTAAAACGCCAACACATATGCTTTATTAAAAGTAATAATAGGTATCTATTGGTGTTTAAAGACTACTGGTATACCATTGTCATACTGTCTGCGACTAAAACCACCTAGATTTTACAAGTGGTATTAACAAGTGCGCGTAACGTAATAATTAATTACTTCTACGTTTGAATACGTAGAAATATAACGTGATAATTTATGAAAACAACTTACACCGATGTAATATAAGTTATATTATATAACGTACAGAAAATGAATAATGATGATACACGAAAATAACGTGATGCCCTCGGGCGGAAAAGTGGATGATAAAAATCATAAATACTTTAACAAGACAATTCATTTCGATTACAGCATATATTATACATTTTTTACTCGTCTCTTACGTGGTATATTATGATACTTAGTGGTATTAATCATCTTACATAACATATAATGGTTGTCTGGTTCAAGTGATATCCGTTCATTGATTACATTTTCTATTGGAAATATTCGTTTTGGGTAAATCGTTATATTTAGTACGCTACATAGGTGCTTGGCCTGAGAATTGAAAATTTAATTTCACAAATATACCAAATACATGCATAGAATTCACCAGGTTAGATAAGCATCCCGAAGATAAAGTAATTATATCCTTGTAGTGCAACCAAATTACGTATCGCTCTGCAGTTGAATTAATAATCTTATAAGTATATCTTAGATTCTACGATAGTTCTATTCAACCAAATAGCTAATAAAATAATCACAGACCGGAGTTATATTTTTTACAACTTTTCTTGGAACTCGGATTATTACCATGCTTCAGTTCCCAAATATCGAAAAACTTTTATAATTTTTTTTTTAACATAACAATTAAAAACCTTGATGTTAAATGAAGATAGGTGAAATCATATGCATATCATATTTGAGAAATATTAAATTTTGTTATCGCCCCGAAATTATTTATCAAATAATCTTATGAACCTTTATTGTTTCGTATGAATGTTCGACGTTCAAATTTGTTAAATCGCAAGAATGGCAAACCTAGACGACACACGTGTCGTAGAGTGACTCGTAAACATGATTTAAGCGGCACGTGGACAAAAGTTATTTTCATTTTGCTTCGAGTATACAAATAAAAATAAATGTGAACTACCGTGTTCTCAACAAAATATTGATCGTTTTTTACTAAATTGAATTTCATTCAATCACTATTACGCTCGAATAATATACCATTATTATTTCGTGCCGAGACGACCGAACCCGGCTTTTTTTGTAGGTAGTTAATTTTTTTTCTAATTAAACTTTAATTAAAAAATAAGCACCTAAGAAAAAAAAAACTAATTGGTACAAATGGAATAGCAATTGCTATGGTATTATAGTTTTTGATCTAATTTGTAAACATGTTTTTGTCGGGTACTCAACGTTGGTAGACGAATATACATTTTGGTCTAAATCGGTTTAATTTTTGTTTTTATTTAAAGCTTTTATAGAATTATTACAACGTATATTTTTGTTCATGTACGATTTTTTATGATTTCAGTTTTTTAATCATGAACATTATGGCTATTAATGTAAAATGTAAACATGGTTAACTGCAACTTCGCAATTTTTCCGTATATACCAGCGAGCGAAAAATATTGACATTTTTTTTACCATAGAGTTTTAATTATCATTTTGTATTGACAAAGCATTTCAAATGGTTTCATTTTTAATATAAAAATAACATTTCAAAGCACGGAAAAATTAAAAACTGAACCTTTTTCAAAAAGGTTTTAATTCCACCTTTACTGTTCATGTAATTTAAAATAGTTTATTACAGTTTCCCGAGAGTATCACATCAAACTTTCATTTTGTTATGATGATTTTGTGAAATTAAAAATAACTTTTTAGAACGACAATTTACGGAGATACACACTTATATTTGTTTTTCATATTCTGGTACCTAATTATTTTTTAGTACGTTGGCTAATCTTGTTTGGTAATTAATCACACCCACCGCTTAAGTATGAAAAATCGCAAATGTCCAATTTATAAGACGACAGCTCTTTTAAACGATAGAAACGCATCGATAGAAAATACTGGTGGTATAGCCTATAATATAACCTACCTAACTTGGCAAAAAGTTGTGTCAAGGAAATAATACGTTATAATGGCGAAAACGTTAACTCGCTAATGACGGCAATCAATAGATGGTTTCTTATCGTATTTTATTATTATGATTATTTTTTTTATCTTCATCGCATTTAAATAAAACCATCAGACACACCCACCGTATTTTTATCAGTATAATTGTTTTCTAGACCATAAAAGCATTCGAGTGTAATTTATCTACACGAAAAACAAATGAATATGAACTATACCATTTCGCATATTGAACTGAAGTCGGTAAATATTTATATGTATATCTTATTTGTACGTAATTATAATATATAGACTATATTTTATATTTATATAGATATGTCAATGATCTCACTCTGTGATAGGTTTTTATTTTTTATTTTTACTTAACCTCTCCAATAACTACACGTACCGGATTTTAAAAGAATGTACGAAAACAAATAAATTGTTGAATAATCATGTTGAATTTTCATGGTTATTATATTATTGACACATTATCCCGTATAATAGAGTGATAAATATTTGATAATATACTGTATATTTTGGCAGACAGTCGTTTAAAAATTGTTGTGTATCACGCAATGATTAAAGCCCCATGGATCATAAAGCGTAAGAAATGTTATCCTTAAAATTAAATAAAAATGTGTTTGAACAATTCACATTGCAATTATTTAATTTATAATCAAAACTAAATTAGGCTATCAAACAAAAACAAATTAAACTTCAAGATCATTACAGAAAAACTAATAAATCAAATAATGCACATTGTGTCTTAATATCTCTAAATCCAAGAAAATTAAGAAAGCATTAGTTTTTCATTTTTTTTTTAAGTTTTACAACTGTTAGTTTGATTTTACAACATTTTTATAGGCTATTATAGGTAACGTTGGAAAACGTTTTCATGTGCTGTGGTTTCCTGTTGCTTTATACAAAAAGAACAATTACACTCAATATTTGTTAAGTACGTGATAGTTACAACTATTTAAATTATGCTTTGTCAAAGTACATTTATTGCCGTGGTGTATAAAATAAGGTAATTGTATTTTATATGTATAATATAGACAAAATAACAATACATTTGTGACTATTTTTGTTTCTTACCAACATAAATTTATTTTTTATCCCAACATTTTATGTTATACTTGTATAATATAAAATATATTTTTCAGGTCATTATTTTGCAATCAAATTAAAAAAAAATAGCCAAAATCTATTTTAAAAATGTTTTTAGTATCGTTCTACACTACTGTTGTAACTACCTATATATAGTTATATTACAACGACCTTATTTCAATCAGTAATAGCTGATAAATACATTGAATCTACTTCATAGCTAACCTATTAAGTCCTGTGTGGTTTTTATCTATGTACCTAGCTAATCGATATAGGATCGAACAATGCATTTTAAGCGCCAACGATTTAATGGATGAAAATCAATCGCCAGAATTCTTTGTGAAGGAATGCAATAAAACAATGCACACTGGCAAAAGTGAATGACAATAATGTCAAAAAATAAATTGTGGTTTAATAATACACAGTGTATTTTAAATATTAGTTTTTTTTCACCCACGTACGTTACACAATAAAAAAAAACCTTATAGGATTATTGAGGTTACAGTAAAGCAGGAAACATTATTACTTTACGGTCTGTCTTCGTAATAATAATATATTATTTAAATTTAATTCTGCTTGACAGTTTCATGTTTGACCTACCCTTATCTCGGATTATACTTAGACATCGGTTGCAAAATAATAGAAGTAAGTTCTCTTGAATTTGGTATGACAATCTTGTTTGGAGAAAAAAAACCTGACCCCAGAGTTTTAAATTACTAAATGCTGGTCGAAACGTCATTGTTTGAATACTATTTTCATATAACCAAATAACTTGTATAAATTAAATGTAATATATTTGTTTAATTTATTCTTATATTCTGTGATGATAACTGAATAGTGTTTATGTAACCCACCGTTAAAAAATAATTTCACCATAAATGGTATTATATTATTATAAACTGCCTTTCTTCTGCAATTTCCAGGACCTTAATTTTTAAAAATTTGTTATTAATATGTATAGTATTATTCAAAGTAGTTTAAATAAAAAATAATAATAATAATAAGAGGAAAGGTGATTATCATTACATTATTTTTTCTTTTTTACTTAAAATTATTAATTTTAAAAGACAAAAACACAAAAACAAGAATGTATCAAACGTTAACTAATATCGAACTCGGAATACCACTTTAATATTTACAACGGTGAGGAGGGTCTTTATTTGTTATATTAGATTTAGAAATGATTTACTCGACAATTTCATTTAATTCAGAAACGTACTGTTGAATAAAAAGGTTAAAATCTAATAAATCTTATTTATTTTCTATTAAAATGAATGATCGGGATACCAAAATTCTTTATGCCACCATGTCAGAAGAATTTAATGAATTTCCATGTTTCTTTTAAACATATTTAGTTTTGAACGAGCTCATCTGTAGATTAAGCCATTACAGAACAAACAAAATAAAAGTATATAATTTTTCGAATTCATTTTGATAACATTTGACACTAGGCGCGTCCATGAAGGCTTTCATGATTTCTCACATTTTTTTTTTTGATTCTTTAAAGTAGTACTTTTTTGAATGAATGAGCTATGATCTTCCAAAAATATCTGTGTATAAGCTTATTTTCTGGCGAACATTTTTTAGGAAAAGAAAAAGCTTACAAACATATAAGCAGTACCTACATTTATCTATCTTCATCTAAGTGAATGGTGAAAAACAGAGGACTGTAAACATGTTAGGAAATATATTTTGGCGTATAATTTTTAAAATTTTATCTGAATTCCTTGTAAATATATTTCTTATATGATAGTTAACCAGTTAAACTTTAAAAAAGCCATCACAAGCTAGATTCAGGAATTTTTATCAACTATTCATTTTTTATTATTTTTGATTGAGTCAATTTTTAATTTTTAATTAATTATACTCTTTTAATTATAAATTAGGTGTGTTTTTTTTTAGTATTTTATTACGGCAAAGTTATTTTAAGAATTTTAAAACATATTTAATTTATCGCATACTGCTATATTATATTCATATCTTCGTATAATATTAAAAAAAAAGAACGAATAATTTTATAAGTTTTTTTTTAAATGAAACGAATATTTGATAAATGTTTTAAAATTAAAAAAAAGTGGTTTTATAAGTGAAAATTAAAAAAACATTTTAATACTTTCATAAATTTAATAGAAACCATGTGTTTTAAAAAATGTATAATTCAATCAAAAAAAAATAATATAGATCCATTGTATAATATGCTCCACAAAATCAACACATAAACTTAAGGTATTCTGAATAGTACATCATATTACATTAAACATTCAGTCTACAAATATATATTATACTAAGATAATTGAAAAAAAAAATGTAATGAATCAAAACTGCAACTCTCAATAAATTGTATTAGTTGTAACACCGTGCAGTGCTGTAAATTCTGTTATTTTCGGGTCGTCTGTTACAAATTATACCATATCGTTATCTTGAGCACTCGTAAAAACCTATGTAATAAACGAAGGTCCATTAGTTCCAAGTAGGTATATTACACTACTGAAGTTAATACCACGGGACGCAGTGTTACCTATATATATATATACTATACAGTAAGAAATACGTACAAACAAAGAATCAATACTTTTATCCAAATGTAGCGAAAAAGTACTTTTAAATTTAATGCGAACTCGATATGTGTTTGAAAACTGTTTTCAATACCAAAACTGTTTGAATGAAATAATATTTTTTCGGCAGTCATTATTATAACATATAGGCGACTTTACCGTGTTTAAATCTGAAACACTTTTCATTATAACATAAAACGTAAACGCTATCGGAATAATACAAAAAATAACAATTTATTATTTTCATCTAATTGTGTACCTACGGTTTTAAATAAATGTTAATTAATATAATATGTTTGCCTTTTAGCATGTTACAACGTTACATAGTACAAATTACTATTTTTTTTTCCTTTAAAATGTCTACCTCTATAATGATTAATTTCTCGTTTTAATTGATAACGAAACAAATGTTGTTCCCGCTTTCACTAACTTTACTTACATTTCTGTGTTAACAAGAAAATAACATTTATTAGCGTAGGTATATAGGCTTACAAGATATTATAATTATTGGCGATTTCGAGGAATATTCAATAATACACAATAAATAGATACATTATAAGTATTTATAACAATAATAAGTAAATATAGAAAACAACCAACTAGTAGAATTCCGGTGTACAGGCGTTAATATTAGCTTATTCAAAATGTTGTGAGTTAAAATCCAATAACAAACAAAATTATAACATCATATCAATTTTTATTTACGACATCTTTTATTGATTTTATATGACTCTGTGTCCCTGCAATACTTCTACGAGTAAAATGAAAGTGTTTATTGAAGTAAAAAAACATTTTTTGAAAAAATCAGCTTCATTGAGTTAATTTAATCAAATCAGATTCTATTTGCATCTTATTTAAATCATATTTAACTTACTTTTGTTCTTCATTTAAGTACATAAAATCCTTAATTGCGTTCAAGAAAGTTTTCTCTGTTTTTATTTTAAATAATTGAAATTGTATATTATTAATCAAACGTGAAAATATTATTTAATTGTATTTTACATTTACACGGTGTGAAAATCAAGCACTAAACGATTATAATAATTATAATGTTTATAATATAAATTTTTCACCGTGCTATTCTATAATAATTAATAATAATATTACGATGGATTTATTTTATTCAACTTTTTGGATTTGGTGACACAATTGTAGTCGATGTAAATCAATACTGTATGGAATTTTTATTCTGAATGTTTCTAAATATTTTTATACATTTTTTCAGTGGTTTTTAACTGCTTGCGCTTTGTTAATTGTAATTATGCTCAACATGAAAGGCAAATGCGTTTTGCAACTGCAAAACTTGAGGACATAGTGTAGGCTGTAAGGTGGTACATTGATTTCCACCTGGACGAATTATGATTTTAAAGAAAATGAGAGTTTTAAAATATATATTCCACATCCCTAAAATTCATGACACGAACAATCACACCCGTATAGTTAAGTTCCCTGCACGTATTTGAGTACATTTTTTTGCCTAAAATTGTTAAACAACAACCACAAAAACGTATAAAACATTACATATATAAGTACGTCTTGTAACTAGGAATACTAAAACAACAGTTTATATTACTCAAGTACTCGTTCATGCGTTCGTGCATAAATACTAAATATTCATTCATTGCTATACTAATAAAATATAACAGTTATGAAATTGGATATTGATTAGTGATCACGAAAAGTTATACTAGTACATGAGCTATTTCAAGCATTTTCAACATATTCTAATTTGATTATTCTTAATTTATTATGATTATATTGTTGATTTTTTGAAGTTATATTTTTCAATCAATTGAGTTGAAATGTATCAAAGATAAAAATTACTTGTATTTATATCCATAGATATATACGCGTGTAAACGCCATAACTGTATTAGGATGGAAACGAAAAATTACATTATATACTGACAAAACTGAAATTTGTAAAATTAAACCAACAGTTATCTGTTACAGATAATATAACAGTATTCTGTTATATTACAGAATATTTTAAAAACTATAATAATAATATCGGGGACCGAATAACATTCAATATTTTTTTCAAATAATTATTCGTGCAATTCACAGCATTTTTTGATGTAAAACATTATGTATTAAGTGTTTTCTCGAATAGTATTTATAGTTTTGTGTTCCTAAATGAAATTATTTTTAGATTTCAGCCAACTGTTTAAATGATATGATTGAAGGGGATTTTCTTAAGGAAGAATACATAAATTAGGTAATGAAATTGTATTAAAATCTATGTAAAAATTAGCTCTAAGGTCTGAGCAAAGAAACTCGTTTTGATTAAAAATGTCTCCTTGAATATATTATTACAAAAGTGGTTGTTTCTTAACACTTATACCTCAGGCTTATAGATAACACAGGTATATTTTTAATTAATGTTTGTTTATACTTTTAAATGTAATTTAAAATAAGCTCAGTTATGTACAGAATGACGCGAAGAAAAAACATTAATTTAAATCGTTTCTGAAAAAAATCACATCACAATGTGAGTAATTTGCATATTTATTGAACAAAGATCAATTATTATTTAATTAGGTATCAATTCAATCGAGCTGTATATTAGACTCCAAAAAAACCGAAAGAGCTATGTGGGTGGTTTGTTTTTGAATACACCTACTCTTTGAAGCAATAAAAAAATTGACAAAATGTCAACATTAGTAGATATAGATTGGAAGTTCAATATGGGTTTAAATATTTTTGTTTTTATTTTTGTTGTGCAATTTTTAGTACGTTTTCGAATCAAACACTGGATCTGTTTACCCCATATTGCATGTTGATGTATATATAATGTTTTAAAATAATAAATTATAATATTTTCCAATAGTTATTCATTGAAATTTTTTATTTCAGATTAAACATAAAATATTTTCTGGAGCGAAATCGTAAGTACTTATTATTCATTTTTATTCTAATAATTACAATTCAAATAATTAGATGTCATATATTTTAATTGGCTCATTAATTAAAACTACATTATTTATATTTATTAAATTGGTAGTCCTCTGAAAACCTAATATGAAATTAAATTACTTTTCGAAAAAAACAATTCAATACAATCTTTGTGGAACATCTAGTAACGTACGTGATGCTATACAAAAAAATAAATAGTTATAAATTACCCATGATCTTCCGGTGACCTTATACGATGAATTTATCAAGTACAAAATAAATAAGTAGGTAGTCATTAAGTAAAATACAAACGGTTGTCAGATTGAATTGAACTATACACACCGATTAATTTGCAAATAGATAACATATTTTGTTTAAAAATATTTATTTTGTGCTTGATGATATTGTTTTTAAATTATGTCTTATGTTTGTTGGATCATATATTATCCATAAGCCATGACAATCAATACTGGTGATTGGTTTTCTATTAGCGCGACTAGAAAACTTTGTTTCAGTTATTAAAAGTTTAAGTTTTAAGAAAATGTCGAGTGTAAGTTTTTGAAAGGGAGCACCAATAGGATTTATTATATTTTAAAAAAATAATTGCCTTTCAGCGTGAAGTTCGTAGTACATATATTGTAGACCAGCACGCTTATGTATTGGTAAAATTAAATTTTTAGTGTTTATAAAACGGTACTTGTTGGGTGTTTCACTTGTAGGGTCGCAGTTTTATCATATATATATATCATACATCACATATATGTTATATAATTATCAATGCATAAACATTTTTAAATTTGTATTCATTTTGTTTGTATTTTCTGTAGAACTCGGTAGTGGCAAATTCATGCTTCAACTTCTTAGGTTTTTGACTGGAAGTTTTTCTTCTATTCGACTGAGTTTGTTTAAAAAAAAAAACCAAAACGTCGTGTTGTCGTATTTAAATTCATTACAGACCTTTAAAAACTATCTTGGATTCATAAGAATTGTTTTCCTCCTACTCTAAAAAAATACTGTTTGTGCATTGTGTTTACCTGCAGTCGTTTTGCACTCGGGAATCGGGATGCATTCAAGTGTTCACTTGAAATTCAAGTAGAGTATGCGTCGAATAAATAATAACATAGGTGTGTATTATGCTAAATCATCAGGATTTGTTTTTCTAATCGTTAAATTTCACCGTAAACACACTGATTTTATTAATACCGCATATGTAACTTTCACTCCCATATTGAAACGATATGTTGCAAAGCTATAAAAATGCTTGGATTCATAATGCGTATTTCAAAAGAATTCAATTTATCGTCTTCGCTGAAATCTTTATATTGCTCACTGGTCCGATCCTTTCTTGAGTATGCATCTGTCCTATGGGATCCGTATACAGTAACTGACTCCTATCAAATAGAGCGCATTCAGTGAAGATTCTTGCGCAGCTTATATATTAAAAATAAAACATCCTTCTCATGACTATTCATTAGTGATGCAGGAACTCTGTCTCATCTCACTAGCATACAGGAGAGTTAACGCTAACTTAGAGTTTCTAAATAAACTGATGGATGGTCGTATTGATGCTCCCTCACTTCTTTCGTCGATCAATATCAAAGTTCCTTCTCGCATTACTAGGCACCACGTTCCTTTCGTAGTTCCTGTGCACACTTCAAACTATGGAAGAAGTAGTCCTCTACATCGCATGATGAGATTGGCCAATGAGAGCCCCATTTATCAAGACTGGTAAAACTAGGTGTTACTACATTAAAAATCTAAATACATACTTATCATTATACTTATATAATTATTGTTATTACCGTTTTGTTTAAACATATGTGTGTTATTTTGCTTTAACTATTTTAATTGTAAATTGTAAAATATATAAATGTGAAACTGTTGTATAGGGCTCTGCCCGTAAATAAATAAATATAAATATATAAACATGGATGTAGTATATGTTTACACCCACACCAGGTATACATGACCATGATAACCGTAAATGTATGTTTGGAGGTTTGGAACCAAAAATACCTACCTACACAACACACACACACGCCATACACTCCCACAAGGAAACACACTATGTGTGACGATTGACGTGATATCGGACTATTTCCTGCGTCACGGTCTGTAAAGTGTCGTTATGCGTCAATCCATGTGCAAACTGTAGTGGTACAATATCAATCGATGTATGATTCTTTGCGTTCACCGCGGTTCGTGTTCGAACCATCGATGTATGTTCAGATATATGCTTTATTAAATGTTAAATGAAAAAATCGTCCGACCGTTTATGCAAATATATTATAATACGTAGGACAATAGGACATAGGTCCATGACATGAATCACGAATTCACGCCCATAATTTATAATATAATTCAAATGCGTGCGTACATATAATATATTAAAATCACTGAAATTGCTGCTACTATGTTGTGTATAATGCACACTCGCGCCGCACTGATACTAACATGTATTTTGTGTTACAATTGATCTGGTGTGTGTGTGTGTGTGTGTGTGTGTGTGTGTGTGTGTGTGTGTGTGTGTGTGTATGCGTGGATATTTTTTTTAGTTTCTATTTATATCAGTGGATTGAATTTTTACAAACGTTTGGTTTTCCATTACTCGCCCAATGTAAATCCCAAGCGATGGTGCGAACGTATAGTCTCGTTATTATAGACCAATGATAATTTGTCGAAATCGCGTTCGTAAATTGAGTTTTGACTTTCGATTTTATGGCTATCGGCCAACAACGGTTTATAAACATCAATAGTTATGACATTAATTCGCTATGTTTGCCAAATCCTCTACCTCCTACGCGTCTTAATCTCTACGATTCAAACCAAATTCCAATACAACCGGCTGGATTGTTTCTTGCAACAAATCAAATTACAAAAAAAAGTACCTATATTGTATTTGAAAGTTTCCATTTAGTTCCAAATGGTTTTATCATGTTTTGGCTATTTTAGGCACTAGTTTTAAAAAAGCATTATGTTATATGCACCTATATATTAATCCGACAGCGTTCTGTTAATATGTGAATTGTAAATCGATGGTTGTGTCTGCGCGATCAAAATTTCATCTTCTAAAATTCTTATTTTGAATACCAATTAATATTCCATCAAAACTAAAAATGTTTCACACATATTCAGTGAGGAGGTATTCCAAAGTGTATTGTTGCCAATGATGCGTTAAAATTTAAACGTCTTACGTCGCAACTCATTAGATGGACAAAGAAATAATATACTGCAGCCTTCATCAATATTTAATTAATGACCTGTAACACTTTTTAAATGTTTGATAATTTCATTTATTTATATTTATTATTGTTACTATTATAAATCATAATTATTGTTTTATATTTATTAAGATTATTCTATCTACTTTAGTGATTTATATTTTATATTTATTTTTTACAAATTTTAAATTTTTTTTTAATTAGTTGTACGTTAGAATTTTTGGAATTGGGTATATTCCGTATACATTTATAAATTAATAAATAATAAATACCTACTTTTATTTGACCAAAATTAATTATTGACATAGAAGAAAACTGACCAATTATTGCGTAATTCTTGTAAAGTGTTCAACTGCTCGTGTTATTCTAGTGTTTCTAGGATTTGGTATTATGTATTCAGTTAGGTCTTATTCATAGGTATAGGTATTATCTTTTAGTTAAGTCAGTATTTGGAAAGGATATCTATCAGGAGGGAAATTAATGTTTAATATACGATCATAAGTTACATGATTGGGAATGCTTGAAAAAAGTGGAGTGTTATATACGCATACAAAATAGGTTAGGTGCTTTACTAGGGGAGAAACCATTCTGCAGGTAGATTCATACAAAAATTCATAAATTGATGTATTTTTTTTGTAAATTATGTTTTTGTATTTTCAAAAGAAATTAGATGAAAAAATCAGACAGTCTTATACGCAGGTTTTAGTAATCGGATTTTGATTTGTGTTTGTATCTGAAAATATTGAGTAATTAGCGGCTAATTTATAATTTTTAAAAGTTGTGTGTTTATGTTTTATAAGGAAAATAAATTTTTTTAAATTGTTGTAAGCCCAGATTGAAAATCGGGGGTGGCAAAAACATTTTTAGGAATAAACCTGTTAATATAATTTAAAAGAGCGTCGTTAATAATACTTGCGCACCAAAACATGATGGATGAAAAACCATTAACTCCACTAAACGCTTCATCCGAGAATTCTATTACTTTGAACCGTTTAAAACTAAATATTTTAATATTCAATTTATAATATGCTTTTGTTACTTACTTGAGAGATGTTAATAACATAATTCGTATGCATTTTAATTGCTTGTGTAATGTAGTAGGTACCTGCTGACCAATAACGTATTATAAATGAAATATAATTGATAAAAAATGTGGTAAACCTTTTGATTTTTGATAAATCTATTGCATTTTTCAAGTAGACCAATCTGCTTAGAAGTGTAGCTATATGTATTGATTATCCGTTCGGTCCGCGTTTTATGTACATTATGTGCGTAGGATTATAAAAACAGGTTTTATTTTCGATTTCTTCATGAATATAAGTAACAGGATAACGTTTTACTCGTCCCGCCGTCATCCTTTTCTCTGTGCATAATGTAATATACAGCCAACAAATGCATTTCCAGACTTACGTGCGCGTGACGGGATTGGAATTCTTTCGGAATCCCGTGAAACGTACTCTCAAAAATCAGAATGACTGAGTCTAGTCACGATCCGTCAAACGCGAATAAATTCGTGACATCCGATTGACGACGGTGTATGTATATGGTTTGTGACTCGGACACGATACACGTGTGTGTAGTATGTAAGTACGTATACCACCCCTGTACAGTGGTATTTTTCACGATAATATCACGTGCCGAAGTCGAGTTAGCACCAACGAGCGACGTTTATGTATTTATGGTGTACGCCGTCGAATCCTCTGTCTGTCACGTGACGTAAACCATTCGAGCGCATTATTATTGCGAGCTTTTACCGCGTCCCCGGCGACGGCCATTACAGCAACGTGCATAATGCGCCTATAAACGTCCTTTATACACATATATGCGAACTATCGAAGACGCACCAGCCGGTTCGCAGAGCTGTTCGAGTAGCAGGGTGTATTTATTTTAAAGCCGTATTGGATTTTACTAAATGCGATAAATATAGTCGTGTAGATTTGCCGCCAGGTCGCACGGAAGCAAGTATTCGCCGTCGGTATCGCGTACAGTCACGTGTCTCAGTTCGTTTACGCCGATACTCATTTTCGGTGGGTCGTAATCTCACACCTGTCATGATAATTCTTTTAAAATGCCCGAAATGAGCTTGTAACAATACTGACAGCGCATTTAATATTTCACGCCACCTCGGCTAAAATGCTGTAGTCACACATTTTTCCTACGCGCATTGCTGGATTTTATTTCCCGTATTCCATTGTGAACGATGAAAATTTATTTATTTTTAAACTCATTAAAACGTTGTTATTTTTCAAAATACACAGTTGTTTTTCCATCATATCGACTTTGCATATTTTTTCAACGATTATTGAAATCTTCTATTTTCATTTTTTTTTTTTAAATGAAATCTTTTGGTTAGTGTATTTTAGTTTGGAGTAAAACAGACAAGTGATATTATGATTGAGCTCACTCGAATTACCATATAGGCATCGTCATCTTAATTAAATCACTTCTAATCGGGTCTTACGAGCATATTTATTCACTTATTTATTTACAGACACTTAAATGTCTAATGATGTGAAAACGGAGAGTTTCAATAAGCTTTTTTCGCGCGTGCACTTCCTAAAGAGTTTAGGGAATACTTGTATTAAATAAATAACGAGAAGACGGATCAATATTTTTGGTTAAAGTAGGTACCATACGAAAACATCTCTATAACTATAGTTTTATATAGGCCGGACGAACTTTGTAATAGACTTTTGAAAAGATCCAACTACTCAGTTATAATGTCTTACCTACGAGAAGCAAAGACAAAAGTCTACTACCAATACTTCTTTGGATACCAAATAAAATTAATCTCTAAAAGTCCACGTGTGTAACATACAGAGAAAAAACATAAAAGAATCATACCCATCTTATTACGAATTTTTTGTTTATGGGTTGGTTTTAGTTTACAAATGTGACAAAGTAATACTTGTGAGAAGAGCTTACAAAACGTAATGGTACTATATAGCCTGTATTATGCCTGTTCAAAGTATTTCAACACATACTCGTAAAAGTAATTTTTCGTTGTATAATAGTTTTTAAAATGAATTTATTTGAAAATATAAGTAATTACAGAATAAATACTATGGCTTGGTTAATTTTTTATTGTATAAGAGCCGTTAACAAATTACAAGAAAAAAAATGATTATATTTTAATTTTAGCAACCTTTGAAATAATTTAAAACTTTTATGCTTTTCGATAGCAAAAATTATAAAATAGTTACTATACTAGTAAACAGAAAGTATACATTTTTTTTTTTTTTACAGCTTCAACTGAAAGTATAAATTGTATTTCAATCACAGTTATTAAAACGAATTGTATTGTATAATTATTTGTTGAAGTTTACGGTTTTTTTTTTCGCATTATTTCTATGTGGCTCAAATTGTTTATTGAAAATGGATTAATTTATTAATGCAACCAGTATATTGGATAGTGATGGTACATGCACAACCTTATACCGACTTTTGCAACATTTTAACCATGGTTATCTTTCACTAATAGTCCACTATGGCGTGCGATGCAAATATTTCAATTCATTAATAGTTGTACTATTTTCAGTAGATTAGTGCAACGACTGATGTCACGAGGCATTTTGCTCTTAATAGGACGTGATACTCAAAGGTGTAACGCTCCGTAGACCGACGACGATACGGGGATATGCAGTACGTGTCCATACACGCGAGTGTGTAACGCGTGATTTATAGGTAGGGACGTTCTCGTAGACTTATAAATAAACAATGATTTCTCTACGAGTTTTAGACAGAAGAACTATACTCCATGGGACAACACCATTCAGGGTGAATTCTTATATGTACATAGTAGAGGCTTCTTTTTTTTTTTGTTTTAAAGAAAATAACTCATTTTCTATGAGTTATGATTCAGTCTTTTTTCTCGCCAACTGTTCAAATATTGAATGTATATGTTTATTCGATGTATGAAATAAATTTATTTCAATCATTTTCCATGACTAAACAATACAATTTTGTAAATATTAACAAATCAATAACTATTTATATCTTTTAATGCCGGGGATAAAATAAATCACATATTATATCACAGATTTTAGATTATGGTCTCTTATCTTCAGGGTGAATTTTTAACCATGCTCACCTAATTTTTCGACAGTAATTTGTTTTGTTCAAGCTACGTTCAAGCTACCGTAAAAACTAAGTTTTCTATAACTTTTTTTTCATGCCACCTTAAAGGAGAAGCATACATTTTTTTCACATAGAAACACCCTTTTTTCACTACGGTATTTGATTGAGGTTAATTTTCTGTGCATTTTGATGTATCATAAAATTCAAATGTGTAGTTTTTGAATTGTTCCGGTTTAAGTATATAATAAGGAAAATAGTTTTATGATACCTGATATTATGGATTAAAATTTATAATTACATATAATCGCTGATTATTTCTGATTCAAGGTAACGCACATTTGAAGAATTGTCGAAGTATTGGTCCGAATTTTCACTACGTTGTATCAAAAGTTCCAGAAAAATCAACTGAATAATATTTTGAGTAAAAAAAATGATATTCCCACTGAAAAAACAAAGTCACAGGACACCCTTAAGTTGGCATGAAAAAAACATAGGTCTTATGGTTACTTGAATATTAAAATAAAATCCAAATTTAAGCATTTTACGACCAAAAAAAGGGAGAGCATGGTTAAAAATCACCCTGTTTAAAACAAAATTTATCTTTTTAAATTGATCTATACATACTGATAGTACATACATACTATACATCTCAATAATAACAAAACGTATGCACTTGAAATTTTAAATAGTAGTTCTTCTACTGCCTACTCCCGGTGCGTGTAATAAAAAAGACATGTTGTGTTTAGGATGATTAATTTTGCGTTTATGCGAATTTTACCGACAGCTCGTATATTGTTCAGCGCATCGAATTTTTGAACAATTATAATCTTTAACCAAATGTAATACCCAAAACTAAACATGGCTAAGATTTAAGTAACGTAAGTTAGTAATATCCGTTATAACCTATGCCCTGACCAAGCGAATCCTGATCCATGCGAAGCCGTACAATTTAGCTTATATGTATATACACTGAATGGTTTTG
The DNA here is from genome assembly GCA_949715065.1 of Periphyllus acericola. Classification (NCBI taxonomy): domain Eukaryota; kingdom Metazoa; phylum Arthropoda; class Insecta; order Hemiptera; family Aphididae; genus Periphyllus; species Periphyllus acericola. The sequence continues at coordinate 26,562,681 of OX454269.1, forward strand.
TTCCACATAAAACGTACTTTTACGCTTAGACTACGCTATTAGGGGTGTATCACGTCCTCCTATAACCATCAGCACTTCGATGCTATCGTATTCCACGGAAGCGTGGACCTCAGCTTCCCCTCTTTCCTTTTATTTTCCTATTTTTGAGAAAGAACGGTCTCCACCGTTTTAATGAAGACAAATCTTGCCCGTTGGGACGCTTCTTTTTGTGTGAGTTTCTGCTGAAAGACCGTTCGGTCCTCGCAGAAGATTGGTGACGTCGACAGTATAGTGAGGTCACGTTTCCAAGGAACGTGGTCTGACTTGAGCGCAGTTTAACTCAACTATCAATATTTATCCACTAAAACCAATGGTAAAATGTATTTCTCTGTTACATATTATTTAAGAAAAACCAATCTAACTTACAGTTTACATATATTTATTTATTAAACATATTTATTGTTATTATTATAATTATAATTTGATAAAATTATTTTTAGTTAAAAATAGAACAATAACAGTAAAATATGCATTCATAAAAAATAAGAATAAACATATAGAAATAACAATTTTGAATTCAAATGTTTTGCAATACAAGAAATATAAAAAGAGGAAACAATTGAAATACATTACAATGGTTTTTTAAATATCAGAAAAAAATTACTTTTATAGGTAGTACGTTTTAAAATGATTTAGTTCAAAATATATTTGTAAACGCATTTTTGAAATCAAATATTTATTTTTTGTTCTAAGAAATGTAAAATATTATATAGATTTTTACTCATAAATTGAATTACCACATAATATGAACTAAATACTAATAAACGAATAATAGAAAATAAATTACTTTTAATTTCTTTGAAATTATTTTAGCTTTAAATTAATTGCTAATAGCTATAATAATAGCTTTAAACCCTCCCAATAATTGTATAGTAAACATACTACTCGTATGTATATTTGTGTTTGATAAAATTAAGTTTTCAAAATTGTATTACTTTTACTTCTGAAGATACCTACCCTAGTGCAAGGGCACGTGTAACCAGTGTTAATTTGTGTAGCAACTACATTTTACACCGCGTGTTTAAGTTTCAAAGTTCTAGATCATTAATTTTAGATTTATAAATAAAAGTAGGAAGTTTTACTATTTTATAAGGCTCTTATACGTGCAGGGCACAAAAGTGTTACGCACTTTAAAATCGTTTTCAAGTGTCGTAGAAGTATGAAAACAAAAAAAAATTTTTTCTTCGTATGGAATCTAAAACATTTCGATTTACAGAAGATTTGAATGGGCTCTTTGATAAGGATTACCGTGTAACAGGGATGCATATCTTACCCTTTATGCATTTCAAATACTTTTCAAGGTTGAAGAAAAATCTGATCGTGGCCGAATGTGGCCTGTTTCGTTTATATTCGTTATTAATGTGTATCCATGAAATTGCGTTACATTACTATTCATGGCAGACGTACTCATGGGATTTCAACTTTAGGTTTCCCATCAAACGTAACGAATTTAATCAATGTGACTCAACAACTTAAATTAAACACGCGAACATCACGGACGTTTTACTATGGGTGTCTAATGTCTATACAGTATACATATTTAACGATTTTTCATAGCCGTCTAGCTATATAAATACATATACTCGTATGTTACCGGCAAAGTGTTGAATCTGTCATCTATAAAATACCTATCTATAAGAATTCTATAGAATATACCTGTAAAATGAACAGGAAAAGTATAACATTTATGTGTTTAAATGGCTAGGAATTGTATAGAACGCCGAACCTCATATCGTAAGGAGTTTTGTAAAATGCACATGCAAGTCAAAATGTCAAAATAGAAAAATGTTTGAGAATGTATAGAAAACAATATTTGACGCAGTTCAAATTGTTTTCTGCAACAAATATATTAAAATTATAAACATTCTTTGATTAAAATATTATTCTAAACTTTATACTTTACCCGACTACATAGCATTGTCATTCTATAGAAACCCTAGGAATTGTATCCAGGCGCAATATAACATTAAAATGCAATACATTGCCAAATAATATAACGGATTCTATAGAATGCCTATATTCAACACGGGTAACACACACACACACACGTATATTTATATTATAATTATTATTAATACTCTTTTTACAGCAGTGCGATTGCAAATTTGCCAACTGTATGATATTATTTTTTATACTTGTTTATAAAATAAATTCCAGACATACAGTATACACAAGAGTGTTTTGTAGTTATGAAGCGATGAATTAATGTATTTTACTATAAATACGTATACAGTTTAAAAACCATTAGATGATTTAAGCGAGGACGCATCCGTATAATATTGTATTATTATTGTATTTCTGTGCGAATAAAACATAGTTTTCGCGTTGAAATATTACATTTGTATGCCTCATAGTAATAAATACTCCACATAATACATAAGACATACGACGAGGTACCTACTACTCGTAATTTGACTTTATTTATGAAAACATCATATCTCGAGGCAATTGTTTTGGCTTATGGTACGCGCGGTATTATGTGTATTATTATTTTTTTTAATACCACGCAGTGTATTCAAATCCTCTTCGACTGCGATAACAATATTATTAATTGCTTCTCGGTAAATATTTTATTAGTTATACAACGTCGTACTACAAGGAGTATAAGTTATACGGTTTCTGCGGGCGGGCGCACCGCAATATTATTATCTGATCTTTATTGCTTTTGAAATCCTACTATAAAATAATACCAGTATATGGGCGGCCGCATTCTCCGAGTGGTGAGTGGCGGTTAGCTGTAGGTACACAGAAGTTTGTGTTTGTTCTGTTTTATCATCGAGTTGTTGTACCGTGTTGTGCGCAAAAAATATAAAAACCGGAGTCGCGTTTTGCGTGTAAACGTCAGTGTGCATCCCGGTAGACGTTATCGCGTTGTTTCGAAATAGTACCGTAATTATTACGGCACGCGGCGGTACATTATTCCTTCAGAGTTTACAGGTACAAACATGATATCGTTTTGCACCCTCAGCCGATATTGCCTGCTTTACTTTATTTATCGTGTTATTCAGATATGATTCGTAAACATAGGAAATTTGTCACACATAAATGTGAAAAAAAAATTAAAAAACGGCGGTTCTTGGAAAGAAAAAAGTTTTTTCATTTATTTTACTTCTTGCAGAACACCACCAACCATCCTTTTCACTACTTACTAATAATTCTGGTTATTCAGTTATGAAGTATTGCTACGTACACGACACCGCTCAATGTTTTCACGTACCTCTAAAAGGCTAAAATATACACTATCCCGTCACATATTTGATCTTCCCACCACGTTTCAAACGCAGCCTGCTATATAACGCGTGTTAGAATGCGCTTGGTCATAATGTTTTTTCTCCGTGTCCACTAACAGGTCTATTCACTCCGTAATCCCTCACGGTTTCGTTGCTCAACGATTTTTCGTAATATTTCGTTTACTTAAATGGTGTCCAGTGCAGTGACACAACAGTGCTGGGTGGATGTGTGTCTAATGTGATAATAGTTCGAACAGCGATATTGTGAACATTGACTCTGAAGATGGAGTATTAAACGGGTCCAAAAGGTCGGCACACTCTCGAAGACATGCATGTGTCTAAAAGAAGAAATGTTTTTTTTAAATATTAAATCGATGATCTTCCTCGAGAAAAGATTTTGAAATACGTAGCTCCCTGTAGTCTGTACTTTTAATATTCACTCGTATTATATTAAAGTGTAATATCTGTTTGATACAATAATCTGTTCAATACAAAAATTACCTCTAGGAAGGTTGATTGAGAATAATTTGTGTTTTTGATGGGAATATTGCTTGCAAGAAAAGTTGAAAAGTAGTGAAACCGTTGTACAATAAATTGAATCAGTAGATCGCTGCAAAGTAAGATGTAGAAAATATTTGTTGAGCGAGACGATCATAATGCAAATAACAAAAAATAAATAAAAATCCTTACATTGTATTATTTTACTCAAATACTTTACGTTTACGCATAATCTCATAAAATCACAATCGTAGAATCCCTACAAAACGTAATGTATTACTATTTAATCTGGAAATATCAATAAAAAGATACAGAGATTTATTCAGAATAAAAAAAAATAATACCAATATTCGTGAAAATAATAAACATCGGATTATATCGAACTTAAAGGCTACTGCAATTTCTTTTTTTATGGTGAAATTGCTTAGTATTAGACAAATTTATTTATAGAGTATTGTATGGTATACACTCGTGCGTATTATCGTTATGGTCGTAACTCTTCAAAATACATTCGACGTATACCTAGAAGCAAGACTTAATACATATCTTATAACGCGAGCGGTGCGGTAAATAAACGTATATCACTCGCGTTCCCGGTTCTTTCGTGCCACCTGTTTCGCCGCTCATTGTATCGACATTACGCGCAGCTGCGCATAACCGCGGTATAACGTTTCGCGCTGCCACGATCATTCCGAAAATAAACGTCTGAACTCACTTTCACGGATCCCTTTGATTAATCGTCCTGTCGGCTCGCCGCATCATAATATTAATATTATACACATTGGTGCCGTCACAGAGGGCTACTTACGAGTTTTTACCTCTTTTTTTTTTTTTACTTTTTTTCCCTCCCACCTTATTGTTTGCCGCAGCGAGCGTGTAAACGCGTTTAAACGCTAATGGGATTTCGGAGCAATACGCGTTGTACATACATCTCGTGTGTAGTGCGTAGCGATAATAAATAACTTCGATTTCGGTAACCGATATAACGGGTGTACTATACGTCATAAATGTAATACGTTTCGAAACGGCACTATCCGCGCCGCCCGTTTACCGGATACGTGACTTATGTTTGGACGGTGCCGCGTCCGCCGTGCTCACGTGGTGCGCAACATTATCGTGCCCCCGCGCGCCAGTCGTTCCGCTCGGTGACGCGCGTTGAGATGAAAACGCGTTCGCCGACGTTCTTTCCGATACGGTTTTCCGACGGCCCGGGGCCAGGCCGACGGCCTCAGGAGTTTGGCGGCGTGCACACGGCGTACACTCGACAACGTAAGTAGAAAGCGCTGAATACATTTGCGTTCTCAACCTTACCTTTCTGGGATGCGAATATCAATTTAAATCGCATTTTTTTCCCGAACGTCCCGTGCGAAAATGCTTTCTAAGCGCGAAACCCGTTTGATATCCGTCAAAGAATTAAAAAATGTAAACTTTTATTATGCCATTTTTAGAACCTTTTTTTTTAGATTTGAAAGCGTTTTATCTTATATTTTACGTAATTCAAAATTTTTTCAGAGAACGGGACAATGTGCCATAACGAAGCACTGAGTAAAATTATAACGAATGTATGTGCATCTAAATCATATATTTATTTTTTGGAAATAATTTTCAGGGTAAAAAGAAGATTAGGGAAAAGTAAAAAGAATAATTATTAACCATAAGCAATTTAAATCCTATAAAAAAAGTTTTCAATGCTTAAAATAATTTTTTTATGCATTTTCTCAGCCTTTTTTTCTGTCTTCTTGAATCGTTTCTTGCTTTTTAGAGCATTTAATTCACACATTAATCATAGGTTATAGTTATATGGAAGGGATTACGAACCTTTTTCGGGTCAAGTGTCAAATTTTTCCAATCAAAGTTTTAAAACTTGTCCACGTGACAAAGAAAATTGTTGAATGAATTTATTCTATTGGTAAGGTTAATAGATAAAACAAACTACTGATGTTGAGTTCGATCCTTAAGATTTATTTGTTTGTATCAATAAGTCATGGTTTATGATAGGAAACTGTTCGAATGTGTTAATAGGGAACATATTATCAACATATTATCCCGTTAGTTTCCATCTCGCAAAATAATACGTTGCTAGGGAAAAAACATTGCAATTTTTTTGTTGAACACATTTTTTTTTGACTCCCAGACATAAGACATATTAATGTCAAATAAGGTGAGATTTCACGACGATTGTGTGATATACAGGGGTGGATGAATGATATTGCTGTACTGGTTTTTAAACTTAAAACCAATGTACTATTGCTCTCGAAAAACAATTCGGAGTGAAAGAGGTTGGGTGGATCAGTTTATATGTCCAAAGATGTTTGATATAGAATTAGATCCAAATTAAGTTTGAATAAGGTAAGTTGAACTTTTAATCAAACATTTCGAGTGCCTATAACCAGCTCACAAATGTTATTAAAATATTTCGAAAATTATGAAATGTTTATTTATGCTTACACAAGTACTTTATAAAGTAGTATAAAAAAATAGTTCGTGACACAATACTAGACGGTGCCTAGTTCGAAACTTGATCTCGACTGATATTTTTTTTAATTCGGAAAACTGTTTAGAAATTTCAAAAACCACCCCTCGCGTATGTGGTTCAAATTGTAGGGTTAACATCGGTTAGTACAAGGTGCAGGAATGGACAACTATCTTGTATAACTATATTATCTTAAAAATTGGTTCGAATACCAATGATGGTAACTGAAAGATTTATGAACAATATTATTAAAATTTAGTTGAATGACTGACATTAATGCGTTGCTTTTTTATGAAAAACGTTTTATTAAAGTTAATCTTATATATAGAATGATGATAATATAGGGTGTACGAATTGATTGGTAGGTGTCACCACCATCCCAGTAGGTTAATATAACACAATTGGTTTATGGCCTCTTTGATAAATGCTCGACCATAGATCTTTCCGATTCGACGAATATACAAATTATTGGTGATACTTGGACACTTCTCGCATTCGCTCGGTTCCGCCGTGTCTTCACCGACGATCACAGCCGCCTTTTCGTCGATGATCACAGACATCTCTTCATCGACGATCACAGCCGCATCTTCGACGATCATAGCCGTCCCTTCGTCGACGACCACAGCCGCCTCTTCTTCGATGGTCGTAGCCGTCTCTTCGTCTACGACCATGGCCGCCTCTTCTTCGACTACCACAACCACCTCTTCTTCGACGACCTCAACCGCCTCTTCGTCAACAACCAAAGCTGTCCCTTCGTCAACGATCACAGCCGCCTCTTCTTCGACGATCATAGCCGCCTCTTCTTCGACGATCACATCCACCTCTTCGTCAACAGCCAAAGCTGTCCCTTCGTCGACGATCACAGCCGCCTCTTCGACGATTATAGCCGTCCCTTCATCGATGACCATGGCCGCCCCTTCTTCGACTACCACAACCACCTCTTCTTCGACGACCACATCCACCTCTTCTTCGTTGACCTCAACCGCCTCTTCGTCAACAGTCAAAGATGTCCCTTCGTCGACGATCACAGCCGCCTCTTCTCCAATGACCACAACACCCTCTTCTTTGACGACCACTTCCACCTCTTTGTCACTAGAGTCCTCCTGCGGGGAGTCAACAGGTGCCATTGTCATTTCATTTTTTATTGGTACTGTCGTGGTATTCACGTTCTTCAGACCAGCTAAGGTTGGTGGACTCTTCCGTAATTTCTTATGTTGACTTTTTTTCTTGTGTCCGGTGAACTTCGGTGTGTTTTCGAATACTAAATAACATAATCAACAACAGCGAATTGTGTTAACTTTTGTTGGGCCTCGAAGCAGTGGAACTGCTACCACATCGAAAAATTTACTCACGGCTTTCTGAATTTTCACTCGAGCGTGAATCGAAATCATCATTGTCTACCGTCAACCATCCAAAACGGTTTGTGGAGACAAAAGTCTTCGTGTTATTAACATTGCTGATAGATGGTTTCATAGGTTTCTTGGATTGGCTACCTTTGGGCATTTTGTCGACGACCATACCGGCCTTTTCGCTGTTTGACGGTGTTTTATTTGCCTTAACTGGAGTACAAAAAAATATGCAAATGTTTTGCAAGTTTTTAAAAAATTTTTACGAGGTCAAATACCTTTTGGTGCTGCCTTCACGATGGCAGGTGGCGTTTTCGCCAAAGGTTTTTCGCTTAAAATCACCTTAGTGCTGACCATTTCATTGCAGACATCATCGGTACGTGGAATTGATATTTTGAGGTGGCTGTCCATTGCGATAGGTTTCTTTATGTCAGCTTTTTGCTTTACATTTGAAACTCTTAATGTACCAATATAGCTAGGTACACAGTCGGACATAGGATCTTTGACCGCTTTTTTCGCTTTTCGAACACAAGTCATCTGTGAGCCATTAACGGCCGGTGTCCTTAACTTTTCGTCCTTTCGTGAAGTGACAAGCTTTTTCGGTACACTTTCATGAGATGCAACGTTTTTATTGCCACCCATTTTCGCAGATTGCCGTTTTGACACATCGGATGGCTGCTGCGGATCGGTCGTCGGGTTTTTAACTGTGTTCGACTCGTCTGAGTTTGAAAAACAGAAAGAAAAGTAATCGTTTACGTATTTTATTTTTTTTACCGTTATTTAAACGATTTTCAATCAGTTTTCACTATTGATCGATTTCGTACCTTTTGGAGGGACGCTCTTTAGGGTTGCGGATGTTTCCTTCGGTGCTGGTTTTTTTATGGCGTTACTATTGAAGATGTCCATGGAACGGACATAGTGTCGCTTAGAGTTACCGGTACGTGGACTCGACAACTCTATGCGACGGCCATCCACCGCAGTCGCAGCCGGGGACGATTTGCCTCCAACGTTCGCGTTGTCACGACGCTTTACCACCGGCATGGGATCAAAAATACTATTCTCGCCTTCCGCTTTGGGCAAAACGTCGTCTACAATTTTGTCGTCGAACTCGAATACCGTGTCGACGACCAGGAACTCCCCCTGGGTCCACGCCACGCGTCTGATGATGGTCGACTGCACGAACTTGCGCGGCACGTCGTTTTCCGGCCGCAAGAGTTCACCGATCGCTGACACCTTGAACCGTGTCGGGCCCACTCGGGTCGTCTCCACCGACCGGACGGTCACCGCGCACCGGTTGTACTGCATCCGTTCTACCAACTTCGCGATCATGTCCGCGCCCTGGATGTCGTGATCCGGACGTCCGCAGCGTTGAACGAATGAATATTTCGAATTCGCGTCGAAAAACCTTCGAAACGCAGACGGATCCGGTTTGCCCATGAACGCGTCGTAGTACCGGGACGCGAAATCTCTCCCGATCGAGTTCATCTCCTCGGCGTCCTCGTTCTTTTCGCTTGCGCTAATCATATCGTTAGATATCGCTGTCTATTTATACTAAAACAAATAAGCTTTCTACGGCTGCCTGTTATGGTACGAGAAAATATTTGTCAACTTTAACGAACAGTTCGTCGAGAATAACAAATGACAGACGATGGCCGTTAATCGAGGTCTGATATTAAAATACATCCATCGCTATAGTTACACTACGGTGTATACTTGACCAATGTCTTGATTTAAAAATCAAAAAAAAATCCATAAATTTAATATTTATTAACAGGCATGTTTCGCTGTGCTTTTTATTGTGTACCTAACATGTTATAAGATGCGCACAGTTCTCTAAAATCTCTAGTTATTTGAAACGATATTTTTAAATAACGCGCTCGTTTCGCTCTCTTTTCGACACACCATTTAATATATTCAATACAAATTGATTCGTTTTGAAAAATATGTAATTTACTTTGAGTTAAAAAACTTTAATTATCTACCCGCTACCACATAGCCGGGGAATCTCGCTTTGTGTGGTTTACAGTGAATCTACCGCAAGTGTCTACAGTCGCGGGTACTTATTTCCTATTATCGAAGGTCATAAAAGTCTGCGGTAATCGAATAATAATAATATTACACAGAGTTATAATAAAATAATGAGTGTTATACTATTAATGGATAAATAAAATAAATTGGTTCGTGAACCAATCTCGAATGACTGTATACTTAGCGTGTGATCTGAAAATATATATTATATACCCATAAGTGCAGAAAAATGCAGGGGATATAATTTCATACAAAATAAACATTTGCGTAGGCTAACCGATGTTCCTCGTATACATAGGTATGGTAATAATTATTATCGACGCAACATCACGGTAGTGAACGTTTCATTTTACATGAATACTTAATTTTATTACGTTATTTAAAGTGTTACCGTTTTTTTTTTTTTTTGCAGGTTTTCGTCAGTTTTTCGCAATTATTGGGGAAACTGTTAAGAAATTAAAAAAATTACCAACTGAATAACATTTGAGATCGAAAATCTACCCTAAAGTTGTTGATAGGATAACGTTTTCTAGAAAAAAGTTGATAACAAACAAAAAAAAAGGAAATACACACATCATGGTAAAAGTAATACATTCCTCGTTTCACTCAGAATCTAAAATACTATTTTCTTAAATGAAAATAAAGTTACTGACACGTTATTATATATGTGTTATAATTGCTGTTTCTTAGCGGATAAAGTTTTATGTTGGGAGTATATAGTTCGTAACTTCAAGGGGAATAATTTAATAAATAATTTTAAAATACATTTCAATCAATTCTTTTTTTTTTGCTGTCTTTTAAAATTAGTGTGCCATAGGCTTACAATCTTAGGTCTTTATTTTATGTATAATATAATTATAAATATATTTCCTATTTATTATTATTATTATTATTGGTATCAAGTATATATGTGTATGATACCAGGTAGATAGACATGTTTGATAAAGTATTTTGTTTGAAAGCATTTTCTTCGCCATGCTAATTTAATATAATATAGCGACGAAACGGATAGTAGGTGATTGTTAATTTTGACATTTGTTTACGTCTTAATTTTTTACTGCGACACGGTACCTGCGTCTTAGCACGCGCATCATCCACCATCATCGGATTACGGTATAAATGTCGAACTGCGGTATTGATTACATATTTTTTACTCGTAAATTGGATGAGACGGTTCGTCGAATCGATTTTACGATGGAATCATTTTCAAACAATATCCCGTGCTCGTTTTCGGAAAATTATTATGGTTACGTAACGGAACAATGTAATGTATCCGAAGGTTTTTTTTATATATATATTTGTGGAAACATTTATAAAATAAAGACGCAGCTCAATCTCGACTGTATTATTATTATTATTGTTATTACATATTATTATTATAATTTTTGGAATATTCAATTTGAATCAGTCGTGCTTTCAACTACACATTGTCACGAACAAATATTGATAATTGCTAAAAGTTATCGAATACAATACAATTACTTACTGGTAGATCACATCAAAACCTGTGAAAATAACGGTAAGTAGCATCCACGGACGTTTTCTCAACCACAGCAGGTACTCATTTCGATATTCGCAAAATATTTTATGCAAATATTTTGTACTCGATTTGTTATATTATATAACGTACCTATTTGTTCAACTGCATTTAGAAATTGCAACTCAACGGTTGGAAATTCAATTTTTAAAAGAGGGGATGGATGACTACGAATAATTGTTATCGACTTATTCATTTTCTACAACAACGACGATCGAAATACGTTTCAGAAGTCGTATCGATATTTTAGGAACAAAACGGTGACCACAATACATTGCAATATAATAACGTCGACAAAAATTCGTCAAGGAAAAGAGTGGCGCTCTCAACGATTTGATTTGTAACCCCGCTATACGTCTTGGAAAAACAATAACATCATATATCACATTTCTTCCTCTACTTCTCCTTCCCATCCCTCTCTCTTATCCTTCTGCGCATCGAGAATCGACAAACAAGGCAGTCTAATAAAAATTAAAATCTACACACACACACACACACACACACACTCGTTTGACGTTAAACGATGTTGCTCGTTAGCCGCATCGTCCTCAGGTTTGCCGATAATAATAATAATAACAGTAATAGTAATGGAAGAGTTCAGGTAGCACGCGTGCGTGTAAAATAAATAGGTACTGCATCGGATGCGGTGAGCTCATAAAACACCGTGCAGAATTTTAATATAAACGAGTCGGCGATAAACTCGGTGGGGGGGCTAGCGTTGATTACACGACGATGTGCGCGTTCTCGCATTAATATTCCCGAAGAGCCCATAAACGGTTCCGTGTACACATGTCTATTTAATATAAATTATAATATACACACATATTATTTACGCGCGACAATGTGTAATGGCGGTGTAAATGCGAACAGTGATTATTGCCACCACCGCGAGCAACACGGGCATTTTTAGTGGGCACGACACCGCCGAGAATAAATTTCTCGAAAACCATCGTCTCTTACACAATATTATTATGCGCATTATAATAGCGTAATCCGTGACGGTAACAATACTCGCGAACGGTGCCTAACTGGCGCAAAGGCCCCGCGCGCCGTTTAATCGATGGTGGGCGAAACGCGTGTCCGCTTTTTCTCTTCGTCCGCGCACAATGATCATTAATAATAGGTAACATTATCATCATTATCGATATTATATCGCGTTTCGGTGTTTTACGGCAAAACGTTGAACGCGCGGCGTCGTTGTCATTATGTTTGTTGATTTTTTCCCCGTACGATATAAAAAACGGTTTTGCGTCGTTTCCCGTATTTTTCACTCGCTTAAAAGTCGTCCGGTTACAATGACTCGCGTGATGGCGGCGTCCAATATTACACTATTTATAACCCCGCTGCAATCGATTTCAAAACGTATAATTATAATACCCTAGAGTTTTACGGCCGTCGGACGGAAAGTGTTTGAAGGGACGGTGCGCCGTAGTGAAATCGGATACACGACTATAATATTTTGATCACCTTTCGGCTTCACTGTCAACTCGAGTTTTATTATTAATGAACCGACAAGCTACTGCAGCGTTAGTACGGGTTAGGCCTCGAACGCACGAGTGGCGTATCGGATTCCGTTAAGTTCGCTTTTCCCCGTAAGTAGCCCTGACGCGTCCGAGTCGCACAGCCACCGTTCCGCGTGTACCGTTCGTGTACCGTTACAACAGCCGTTAAACGCTCGTACACAAATTAATAAAAAAATGGACATGCAACAAACACTCATCGTAAAAATCAAAAGCATAAACGACTGCGGATACTGAATAAAATTATATTATTGTGTACCTCGGAGAGAGTGTTTTTCGGTTTCCCGCTCGGAGGATTATTCACGTCGGTCGATATGAATATTATATATGTGATACGATATTATTATTATGATAATGATGTGTGATATACACAATGTAATATTATAATACAGTGCGTGCGTGCGTGTTATGTTGGCTCGCAATAAATCGAAAGCACAAAAACCAGATGTTGTATAGTATAGTAATCCTCGGGTTTTCGGTGGTGATTCATCGTTTGTCCCGCGAAAATCGAACCTACCCGAATAATGCGCGTTAATGTATTATTATTTTTAAATAATTCTATTTCTGCGAGACGCGAATGACCCGACGACGATTGATTTGTGTGTAAAACGCGTGCGCGTCCGGAGGAAGGTGTTGACGTGAGTGATACCGCACGTCGGCACGGGATCTTAGTGTTTATGGTTAATACGCAAACTTGTTGACGTCAATGAAATATACCCGCACCGAATCATCATCGTACAGATTCCCAACAAACGCAATACAAATTCAATTAATTTGTCAGTTGATTGCTGCATCGGACGGATGGGCAAACTTCATCGAGCCCATTTGCAACAACCAATCGTGCCCCCAGATAAGTTGTGTCAAATTTTAATTTTCGACTTGCGAGAACGTGCGAGTAACATAGTTCATTCAAAAATGTTGATAGGATTTCTCAGGATATTTTATGCACGAGGAATAGCCTTTGAGCGGATCGTCCGGTTGGGTTTCTAATAAAATAAACGAAATGTGTAATGTTTCCTGCACACTTTATTTATACATCGTATCATACAGTGGTATGCATAATTTTATTTTTGATTTTTTTTTTTTAGGTTATTATTTAAATTATATAAACTTTGTTGAGCATTAAGATTACGGCTCGCCTTCCCTAAATGCGGCGATGGATATTTGCATATCATTGTATAATCTTATTGGATTGATTGATTTAATTGGTGAGCCAAACTTTCGGGCGTAACTTTTTGACTCGGACAAGTGTTGCTAAAACGATAAAAATTCCACCGCGCACGAATACCATCGGTACTGCTGGCGCGTAGTCAAGATTTTTTTTTTATTAAGGATGGAAAGTTTGTTGATAATATGTAAATCGGATGATTAGCTATCTTACAAAAATAATTTTTAGCAAACTTTTAATTCGCTGCAGGTACAGACTTTCATTTATTACCACCATAAATAACATTAGGTAGCTACGCGTTGTGTACTACGTTTTTTTCATTAGTGCCGCTAGCGCCGCATAGTATTCGTGTACCTTTAATGGAATTCTGTCAACGGACTATTTCTTGTATCGCACGAATGATAATATTGTATAAATATATAAGTGGAAGTATTTTGTAGATTTATGATATTTTGAATTTTTTTTTTTACTTTAAATCATAACAATATTTATTTAAGTATAACTGATGTCACTTATGAAAATATTATATTCAGAAGTATTATAGCTTTTACTGTTTGCTCACTTCTATCTGCGCACTGCTTTATTTAAGTGATCCTTTAAATTATTCACGCATGAGTTTATTTATTTTTTATCTAAATTAATAAATATTAAATGTGCATACTTTTATATATTTGTACACACCTGGTGTGCCTTAAATGTCTGATAGTTTTACTTACCATTCAAAATAAACTACAGTATTATTAAAAAATATTTTATTTAACATTGTTTTTTGTTGTAAATTCCGAAACTAATAATATAACGCATCCGAACTTTTAAACATGTATTGACACAAAACTCAACTCATTTTCAATTTTCACGTCTACAACTTCCACACATACACACATAAATATATATATATATATATATTTATATAACATATTTGAGTAGGGTTATATTTGATTTACAACGCAGCATGTGGGCTACTACAGTTTATTTCCTTCACACGGTGCACTTAACACATTGCAGCATTCTTCCTCTTCAACAAACGATAATTTAATTTCAACGTTTGATCTCAATCGGGCTTGATACGAGTGTAATGTTGTTCGCAGTTGCAGCGGGCTGCAGTTGGGACGAGTACGAGTATTAAAACGTTGTAATCGTCGCTCTCGAATTTCAAAATGCGTTTCTATCGCATCGTATACACCGGTTATGATAGAATAATTATTGCAATACGGGTTTGTGCAATACGTAAATCCATCATAAAACCACACGCGTATCCGAAACGTTTGCGCTCACCTCTTTCCCCGCGTTTTCATAACTACGTTGTATTATATTTCCATCCATGCCCTTCCCGTCTCTCCCTTTACTCGTCCGTTCGCTCTAATCTCTATATTACACATATTATGCATTATTTATGCCGTGCGCGCACGCGCCAGCGTTTTAATACGTGTACATCAATTTAATCGTATACTGTTGCGCGTTATATTGTAGCTGCGGCTAGTGGTTAAAAAAATGATAATAATATTTTATATATACATATGAACGTATAGCTGTGTGTATTTAGATCTGCAGGGGTCGGCAACCTTTTCGTAAGAAAGAGCCATAGTTCTAAAAAGCTACAAAACCGTATTGTCCAATGAGCTGCATATAGAGTGAATAACCTTTGTTCTTCAGTCGTCTTTCAAACCCCCACCCTAATTTTAAAATCTAGCCCAAGTTACTGCTCACTATAAAGTCAGTTATAATTTAGGAAAAAGGGAACCAAGCAATGTTTAATAAGGATTTGGTTATTTATATTATAATGATCGCGTCCCGAAGAAAATTATCAGTTAATATGCTTAATTTAACCACTAATATTGCTATGTTTTTCACTTTCAAGTTTCTTCATGTGTGCATATTATATTGTCCTTTTTATTGTTTCAATGAACTTCATTATTTATTTTTATTAGTACTCCAATTTTAAAAAGATTCTATGTAATATGGAAAAAAAATGTCTCGACGTTGAGGCGAACCCTAAAAAGCCGTAGGTTGCCGACCCCTGGTGTATAGACGCATAAGCTGTACGATGCACAGTATTACAGAGCACGCTCCACGGTAGCACATTTTGCATCATTATCATCCAATGTTCTCGTTGTCATCGCACGTATACGTATAGAATATTGCAATATACGTCATTCACGTATTTTTATCTAATCCACGCGTTGTGAAGGGGCGGTGGTGGGGGCGGGGCGGTGGAAAAAAATTCGATCGACTGACATATTATGAATACGAGTGACGTATTGTGTACTTCTGCAGTATAATATAGCGTGTGTCTAGAAAGTTAAGAAATCATGAGCTTGCTTTGAACGTCGTCCACGTTGGTAAAAAAAAAGATAATAACACGTCGTAATTGTTTACGTTAATATCGTATCGGAACAGATTAATCTTCAACCGCCATATTATATAATATGTGTTCATATTGTTGTTTATATTATATGATACTCGGTAAGGTTAATGTAGTTTTTACACTAGCACACGCACACTCCGTATGCCACGTGAATATGCATTGTGTTCGAAAAATTAAACTTTTGTTCAGAGCGAGTATGTGATAGTGCGAAAATATACGTTGCGTTTTAATAATAATGATAATAATAATAAACGCGTTTCTTTCGGTATACAATTTTTTATTTATTTTTTTCACATATACAAAACGCCGTGGCCCGAGTAAAATAATCGAATCGAAGCGGACAATTTTCCTTCTATAATTTATCGGTTGAATGAATTCGAATGGTTTTCGAAGATTTCGGAAAAGGACCAGCTAATACGTTTAGAATATATTCGAGTTAATTTGAAAATAAAATCGATTCTATCTTTATTTTTCCCACTGCCCGGTTTGAAGTTGAAATCACACAAATGTTACGGATTTATAAATGCCAAATACGCCCGAACATGCGATTGTTTGTTAACAACGGTAAACTGGTGGTAACATTTTACTTTTACTAGTATTATTTTCGTATTCCCATTTGTAATACGTATTTACTATCGTTGTGCGGAAAATAAACTATGAAATATGATGATAACGAAAGATACTGTAGCCTGCAGGTGACTAATAATATTGTAATAAATAACGTAGCGGGCCGTGGTGTGATGTAAAAAGGTGACATGACTTACTGTTGTGCGAGGCTATTTGGAGTAACCAAAACGGCGAGTTGTGGTGTGACTACACAATATCATGTAAGGAGAACAAATATTTGCAAAAGTGTTTCTACGATGTCGCTACTTATCCCGTTTAAAATTGAAACTTTTTTTATCAGGCCATGTAATATAGCACGTACCTATATGCGTACTACATACTGCAGTTACTGTATTTCTTACCAACTATTTCTCTCCCTGTATATAATAATCTATTTGCATGTTTATTTCACGATTTGGTAGCTGTACATATTATGATTACGACAAGGACACCCCTTATAGTGAATATCAACAATCGCAGCAGTGTAAATACTCCAGAACTATTATAAATATTTTAGCCTTATCGACTATTATTAAGTACTAGAATTATTGTATGGAAGTGCATATTTTCGCATAACACTACACGTACATACTTGGAAATTTTTTTGCACAGCGGCATACTTGTATTTTATATATGTTTTGATATACCTATGGGTATTATGTTACGAGTAATTTAAAAAAATTAAAAATTAAACTATTTCATATCAAACGGTTTAGTTTAATGTTTATGGTATTTTCATGACCATACGTTATTAATATTATTTCTGTCACATTTTATTTATTTTATTTTTTTGGTTCAAACCGCAATACCGAATAACCTTTCGCTCTAAATGCACATTTAACATAGCATGATAATTCTAAGGTATTTATTCAGATTTTTTTTTAATTTCGTTTCCATATAGTGGTGGGCTGTTGGGAAATATTACCGAGAGACTGAACATGATGAGTTCCTACTAAAACAATGGCGTACCTATTATTTTTAATAAAACCTGGCTCCATTCCGTCTATAACAAGCGATTTCCTCCAAGAAATCCACTGATAACATTACATCATGTTACAATCGAATCTATCGATCGTTGAACCGGCAACCGCCGATATTAATGAATAATAACTTTATAATAAACTCATCAAAATAACTATTTTTAGATTGTGTGTTCTGCATTGATGAAAAAAAACACGATGTAGTATAACCGATGTGTTTTGTGATTCAAATAAAAGTGTCCATATTGTGTATTATTTAATTAGTATAAAAATTAGCTGAAGACTTTGAAGAGGAAACCTAATTTCTAATTCTCCCCTGATGGTTCCGCCACTGTTATTAACTATAGGTATTCTATAATTTTCAAAGTGTGATGATAATAAGTCGAAAAAGTTTTATAATTAAAATCTTCTAGATAATGAAACATTTATTTCTCCTCAAAACTCAAAGTATATATATTATTATGGTAATTATGAGTAGGAATTACGTCCAAGAAATTATGTGTTCAAGCATTTTTAGTAAATGTATGAATATTTTTAAAGACTGAATTCATATTCTTGTATTTTTTCCTGTCTTATTAAATAATAAAGTCACTATTCATAAACGTTGTCAAATTTGGTTGGTTTTCGTCGTGTTTGACGTTTGATTACAATACTTTGGATTCAACAACTTTGTACAGAACACCTATAACAGTTAGATAAAAGTAAACAGTTGCTATGTATACATGCGACGAGAAATTTTATCGAAATTAATTTCCGGTGCTACTCATTTTTTGTAGGTATTAAAACAGCAATATAACAGTTTTGAACTGCGACCTTCTTATGAAAACTTATTGTTATTTGTTTTGTACCGTTCTGAAAATAATCTCTGTTGCGTCCCAAAAATGAAAAGACAATGCATTTTGTTTTCAAAGGATATTATTCTATCTATGAAGTACGTCTTCGTCTTTGAATTATTTTTCAACCCTATAGTATTTAGTAATATTGATCTCTGCAGACGGAAGCAATGTCTGCAAAATGGTCATTTTAAAAGCATACGTTTGCTGAAAGTGGGTATTCGAGTGCTGAGAAGAACCCGAACAACAACTAGCTAATTACATCTGTGGGATCAAAGGATTCAATTTCGGAAGCTCACAGGTAAACAATCCATTACATAGGTATATCCGTAAACCATAATTATTAACATGGACTGCATTACGTTTGAAATGGTGTGTACATTGTACATATACAATCGTCCACAGATGAGGTTACCTGGTATTTTATCAACGAAAGTTTCGTAATAACTATAATTGGGTTTTGTTGCCCGAGGCGTGAAAACCGTGCATTTAGCGAAGACAATTGAATTATTGAACTTAAACATCGACGTTAAAATATAAGAATGGCTCCAGCGAAGGATTTATCACCGGTTAATACATTGCATACATAACAGTCGATATTTTTCTAGGTGCATACATTTTTTGTAAACATTGTTGAAATTATGAATGTGCGGTTATTCTTAATATGTTTACCATATTTAAAATATAATATAGTACACTTGTTACTTGACTACATTTATTCTATAGTGTATAATATATGTATACACATTTTGCAGTTACTATAACCAACCTGTATTAAAAATTTTGTGTACAAGAAAATAAATGAATACAATTTACATAGTTTGAAATACACTTATAATAAAACAAAGTAAATAATCATAATAACATATTATCGTGAGATCGATATAGCTTATTAAGATACCTAATGTTAACAATTAACACTATACAAAATCATTATTTAATGAATTATTTTTGAATATTGAAATCAATAGCTTTCTACCGTAGTTATAACTTATAAGATGGAAAGAGCCTTATTCGAAGATTCGAAAACTTGAAATAAATTTAATAACAATATAAATTTTCTTTGGAATTATCAAGGTTCAAATTATTGGGAATACAAATACATATATTATATTTTCCCAAGTACATACCTACATTGTAATACACTATTTTGATGAACTCGCGTAGCAGTGTTTAAAATTAAATTACAATTTAAAATATATTGCAATCTGAATTTATGTAGTAAAGTTGATATTTTAATTTAAAATTAAATTTATTAAAACTATTGTAATAACTTTAAAAATAAACTTAAACCTTCTTTAAGGTAAAATTCATATTATATATTACCAACAGTTATTGATTAAATTGAATTGTTAAGATCTGTTGATTTTAAAAATTGTACCATTTTAATGTTCTCTTCGGTTTTAGATCCCAGTGCAACGTCAAGGATCCGATGTTTTGTCGATCTTGTTCGTATTTGAGGCATTCGTTTGCGATATATTTCACTGTTAATTGAACACCACAGACTTCGCACGATGGGGGTTCTTCTTTAGCCATTAGGTATCCGTGTGTCAGTGGCGTATGTATAATTCTCAATCGGTTTAGCACGGATTCTTCTTTTATTTGTAAAGAGTTGTTTATTCACCCGATTGTACTTCTTTATATTGTGTTAAGTTTGTTGGTTTGTTTAGTATTTTGACTGACATGTCTCCTTGTTTGAACTGGTTTTTAATGCTATTGAATGTACCAAGGGAGTCGCTGAATATTATATGGTTCATCATCTATGATTGTTTTTCTAATATAGGAAAAATCTTTTGTATATTTCTGGTAGAGTTTGTAGTTTTAGGAGAGAGCTGAGTTTTGCGTTTATCTCGTATGAGGAAGTCAACGGGGGTAGGTTCATTTTTTTCTCTTACAATTAATGGGTCAAAATAATGCCATTTTTTATAGTTTATCATATAATTCGGTGTTTTCAATTAAAATTGGGATCTTGTTTGATATATAGGATCTAGCCATATATTTAAGAGATAGGGCGTTCATTTTAATCTGTGGTATGGGTTCGCCAGCTGTATATTTATATGCTATAAATTGGACTGCTACGGAAGTCTTAACCCAGTGTTGTTGGTGCTATCTATAGTTTTTAGAATAGATTGTGATGCTGATTTGTTTATATTCGATCCGGAATTTACGTTCGATTGGATAGTTGATTTGTGAATCTTAATAATCTTAATAATCTAAATAAGTGTTCTAAAGTCGCCTCCCCAGGATGTGTGTGATAATATTTTTAGAATATTGAGTGATTGGCTGGTTGATGTTTTGAGATAGTGTATATGTCATATTAATATGAGTTGTTCATGTGAGTCGGTAATCGAAGAAAAGGCCAAGGATCTTAACTGATTTTTTATTGGGAATTAGAGTTTTGTTGAGTATAATTTTTTTGTGAAAACGATGAGATTAGATTTTATTGGTGAAAATTTGAATCCTGTCTTTTTTGCCGATTCAGCTAAATTGTTGGTGGTTATTTGGAGGTGTTTTTGCACTGAACTCATACTGATGCTTCGACATGAATAGATATAATCGTTTGCGAAAAGGTTGCATTTTACAAGTAAAGAACAGTTTTAGGTTATGTTATTTATAGGTATAAGAGAGTTACAGATAGTGCTGAACACTGTAGTACTCCGTTTTCTTGGGTAAATTCCCCAAAAAGATGGTTATTTGCTTTTACTTTGAATGTGTGGTCTTTTAGAAAGTTGGTTATTAGCTTAAGTATCTTGCCATTGCATGAGATTTGGTTGAGTTAAACTAGGATGTTGAATCTCCACGTTGAAACATATGCCTAAGGGTTGACAAGCTTCATTATTTGTTTATTTGTTAAAGTCTGGTTTACTTCATGATTAATTGGAGTTAGATTGTAGATTGTAGAGCGTACTTTTATTTTTTTATTTTTAAAACCACATCGCTGCTTTGATGTTTTAATGTTTTATATTATTCAGGTAAGGCTATAGTTAATAATTTTTTCCAGTATTTCACACAGGGTATTTAAGGGAGTTATTGGCCTGTATCCATCAGGCTTAAACTTATATTTTTCTTGTTCTGGAATTGGTATTACTATACCATTTATCCATGTATTTGGCCAAGAGCCTTTTGATTCACGTGATTTATAAAAAAAACACTTAATGTATTATGTTGGGATTCTTGGAATTCTTAGGAAAAAATAAATATTTACTTATCTAGTTTGAATGAATAATAAGAAATACATATTATATTTTTGTTTTAGCATGTCGAACCTGAAAGCCTATAAAAATTTTTTTC
This sequence comes from Periphyllus acericola, assembly GCA_949715065.1. Classification (NCBI taxonomy): domain Eukaryota; kingdom Metazoa; phylum Arthropoda; class Insecta; order Hemiptera; family Aphididae; genus Periphyllus; species Periphyllus acericola. Next base: position 26,584,595 of record OX454269.1, read on the forward strand.
TATATTTCTATAAAATTTGTTGTTCTCATTTGCGAACTAAGTACTAAAAATGTGGATTGTATAAAAAAATACTTTCACGATCGTCAAAGATTTTGAGTAGACCTATATAGGTCGTTGATTTAAAATAAAACAGGATCAATATTTTTAATTTTAACTTTAAGATGTTAGTATTTTATATTCTAGTATGTTAAGTATACACGAAAATGATTAATATGACCTACAACAGTAGAATGATGATGTTGGCCACTGGCCAGTGTCAATTTTTTTCTGTAGATTTATTGAAAACGTGGTGTGAGGAGTATAATTATTATACTCGACGAACTATATAATTACCGGTAATTATGACAATTTATTGTTCTCATATTTTATTGTTTCTAAACATAAATGTTAACTTGTCATACTTGCGGTACTTAAAATATCACCGAGTTGCAATAAGTAATTACAGTAAAATACCAATAAACATATAATCAAATTATAACTTGCTGTATAGTTTATGACAGTTCTGGACAGGTTCATATAAGAGGGAAGGGTGTTGACAAATATATTCACACCCTCATTATGCACACTTGGTATCATATGCTTGGTGAATGTCCTTGACCAAACATTTTTCTCAGTATAAAAAAAATATACATCCGTTCAGCCGTAAAACCGCTGTAATAGTAAATATCGACACTTAAAAATAAGTTAAACTTTTTTAAAAATGTGTTATACGTAAGATTTACCGAAGTCTGTAAATCTTTTGATTTTTTAGTAAAGATTCATGATTTTTTACTTTTATATTCAAAAATAGTAGTTCATTCTCTAGAGATTATTTAGACATTTTATGTGCCTAGTGAGATCTTATTATATCAATGGTTTGTATGTATATGTTACGTTTCAGAATCAAACTTTATTTTGGTCTAAGTAAAAAAATCTACGAAGACACAATATGGTACATGTATTAATAAAAGTTTACTTATTACATTTTTGTTTGAAGAAATGTTACAATTGTTATAGATTTATATCGTTAACAAAAATGCCTTTATTTTAAAACATAATTATTTCGAGTCGAATAATTACAAAAACACTAAGTTTGAGTCTAAAATTAATACTTAGAATATAAAAAATTAAAAGTGGTCTTTAATTGCAAAGTTATGTCTGGTATTCTCATTTAAATGTATCTATTTCTTAAAAATATTCATAATTCTAGTGTAGAATAATAAATAATATTTTTTTTAACGATATATTATGATATTTTCAGAAATAATGCTGTTATGTTAATATTGATTATACAATATGCGTATTATGTACAATGTACAATGTACATATTTTCATAAAATTATTAAAACACTACCATATCAGCAATATTATATACAATTTTGCATAAAATAATTGGTAGGTAAAGTTGTTCTTGAAATAATTTTCCGTTTTCCATTTAAAAATTATATTTATAGTTAATAAATTAGTAAAGAAAATCAATAATTACGTTGATTTTATTGAAACACTAATACAAATTAATATTGTGTTTTGTTGTAAATTAAATGGAATTGATTTTCGTCACTGTGAATCAATTCTAGAATTTCTTATCGAAAAACAAATTCTTTAACACGGTCGATGATTCAATTTCTAAACTTTCTATGCTCACTAAAAATCTTGTCCAACATTTAAATTTTTATCATCAAAAAAAATTATCGCTATCATTATATTTTTGTTTATGAACGATTAGTAAATCAGTTTAGACCGTCCGTGTACCCGCGTGTCATGAAGTCGTACATCACATGAATTAATTATAAAAGCGAATAGTTTGCGTATAGACGGACATAAATTAATTGCCGTGTCTTGGAAACCTGCGGAGGAGTTCTATAAATTAACAGGGCGGAATCGAAAGAGATTTTTATACAACACGGAAGAAACGACGACATGTTTTCATAACGATAAACCGAGAATATGATCAACTAAAAATACAAATTACGGTTGAATGTGAAAATGCCTCGAGATAAAAATGTGAGTTCCTAACCAGAAGAACTTTGAGTCGAGTTTGGGTTTGTTGTATAACATGTAAAATACATCCTAAAATAACAGACGTAGTGAAAACATATTGATATAACATTTTCGTGCTGACTTGTTTTCGCATTAAAGAGTAGTTTCTGGTCACTTTAAACCGAAACTCGAATACTTAAAAAGGATAAATACACTCGACGAGATCGATTTTCTTTATTTTTTCTATAAAAAAAAAAAAACACTGTGTTCAATATTGGTCGTCGGAAAGGTATACGTAATATTCGTGTATGTTCTCGTATATATATTATACATATTACCATTGATTATAAATACTAGTATTTAGTATTTATAATCAATGATATTACACATATATATACGTTTATGGTCACCGGCGTACCGCCTCTGAATTACATGAAGGTATACTATTATTTGAATGTGACTCGGGGTGCATTTTATTTTTTCTCGACTCGTGCGCGTATATATATACAGCGAAGCGCAGAGAAGAAAAATGGCCACCACCGGAGTTTACCGATCCCCGTAATGTTTTAGTCTGTGCATAGGTACCCATTTCCTTTGAACGGAATCTACCGCGACCCTCGGATTTACGTCGCGTATAACCGCATTGCACGCGGTAATAATAAAAACATCGGTCGCAGTTCCCCCTCGCACCCGTTTTTCCGTCAGAAGTTTTTCGTATTTTATTTCCAGGCTTCAACAAAGTCGCAATTGTTTGTGTCTTGTTGAATTGGACACAACGATTTTTTGCGTGTGGCAACACGCTCGACGTTCTCACGTGCCGAACGAATAATCCGAATCAACCCGTCAATGATATATTGTACAAAAGAGGAGAGCACCACTCGTTGACGATGATTAGAATGTGTGTACAGTAGTGGGTACAACACGTATAAGTTATGCGCTTTGAAAGGAAAACGGAAACATGCGAAACGAATTTTTACGAACTATGGAGTCACTTGACCGTATATAGATCAAAAAGAATAAACAATAGAGTGGGAGGGGGAGGAGGGAAAGAAGTGAAAATTGGAAAATATTAAATTCAGAATATTTCACTGGGTAAAAATGTATATCGTGTAACGTAATACACTTTATTAAACAAATAGTTATTAAATGGTTTTGCACATAACGTGGCGTTTCGCAGTAATAAAAAAAATCAGTGTTTTGTTTTTTTTGTTGTAAAAATGTACCGGAAAACATTTAGAATAAGAACCTTAAACCACGTGATGATCTACTGTATACTATTGTTTATCTGTTTAAAAATTTAGTAATTTTATGTATGCACCATTTTATTTCTTGTACGATACGAAGTAGAAACTAATTTTGTTTAAAATTATCGCGAGCTCTAATTACTTTTATGAAGTTGAGATTCTGATTAGTTCTACTGGGTATGTACACGAGTATATTTTCCTTCGTTTTAGTACAACCGTGATATTAATATTTTAAAATACATTTTAAGTGATGTTATATATTATGAGAAAACTGATATTCTAAGTTCTTCTTAGAACTCACGAGCTTACCAATGGATCGTCGAGCATATGAAGTGGGAAAAAAAACTTTTTCACATTTCAAAATTTGTTTTTTAATTAACGTTGCTGGTTTTCATTATTACCGTAGATAAATGGTATCATTAATTGATGTGGCAATTTTTTATTTTTCCGCACTATCGGCTTGTGCACTGAAATCAATAAAAAAAACTTAAAAGCATATTAATCATAAAATGTAAGTACTCATTGTTGTAATGAAAAATATTATTATCTAATATTCTAATAGCAACTCGTTAACATATGGCAATCAAAACCGTACTAAATCTATGTAATTTCATCTGATGCGAAAATTAATTTGGCGTTTGTGTTTTTTACTATGGTTGTGTTTTTGTCGTTGAAATATTATAATGATGTTCTGATGTATTGTAGATAATAAGATGAACTTGAATATAAAAATCTATTAAAATGTATTTTGAAAAAAAAATAGTAAAATAAAAGAACTATTGTGATATCAAGATTGCAATATTATATGCATTAAATGATTAAAGATCAAATTTACAACACACAAAGAAAACGAGCTTCAAAGATGAAAAGATTCCAATTTACACACTTCTGATAGAAGTATTTAAACAGAATGAATTAACATTGAGTACTATATTGCTTCGAGTTACGATTTCATCGTCTCATATAAAACTATATATAATATAGATGACCCTACGAATCAAATCGTTTTAACTATTGGGATGTTAGCGAATCGTATTCTGAACAAATGTTTCGCGTTTACTGGTAAACGTGATTTTGCGTTTTGGGCGACGTTATAATATCATTCGAGTTGAATTTTAAACGAATTATTATATTTTGACCTTGCAAAGGATAAAAAATAAAATAAACATCAAAAAGAAAATACAACCGTATAATGTGATGTCAGGCTATCGAGTGACACGTTTTTTTTTTTTTTTTGTATTTTTGTAAACTATCGCCAGGTGCTCACGAACATATAGGGGTCATTTTAAAAATACTGTGTCAGGCGAACCGTACAGAATTCTATATCAATATTCAATGTTATGTGGGACACGACGACTATATAGGGTCGCTAAATACTAATTGCTGTCGGTAAACCGGACGTTGGTTCGACTATGCATAGTACACCTACTAACCCATAACTGATTATATAATATTATGTCTGTAGCGAAATATTAAACGGTTGTTTTTTTTTTTACCAGAGCGTGCGGTCGGTTTGTCGCAAAATTGCACATTGTTCTAACGACATTGGTCGATAGCGCGGCACGAAAGCGTGCGTGCTTTTAGTCTATACAAGACGCCGTGTGTCCGGTTGGCGCGGACGAGCGGTAGTCGTGTCGTTTTCGACCGTTAATCCTCCGAAGGAACGAAATCGTGTTACAGTTACACGCATATCGTTATGATTTACAACTTTCGTTTAATAGAAAAACTTTACCGGGAAAATCGCTATCGCATTAGCTATCCATACCTATTATAGTTTGCATAATGACGATGTTGTTTGGAACAACGTAAATGCGAATACAGTGATGATGTACACTCGGCATTGTGGATCAGCGGTGGACGCTGAGAAAAGTTTAGATTCATTTCCTCAGAACCCCAACTCGGATGTTTTGGCTCAAAGTAGAGGAGCCTTTTTTGTGCTAGTTTGTGCCCGGTTTTCAGCGTTTGTGCACCAAATCCAGTTTTTTTATAAACAATTTTAAGTGAGGGTGCTATTCGCAATTGGCAGCACCCCCAACGAAAAAATTTACATTAATTCAGGGTTTGTTGCACAAACGCTAAAATCCAGGGAACAAACCAGCACAGTCCTAGCATTGAAAAAGGTCTTGATTTGAAGCAAATATTCCGGTGTGGGGTGCTGGGGAAATGTATCCGAGATCCAGAATCGTTTGAGCGTTATACGCACAACAAACCTGTTGCCAATCGTATTAACCACGACACCGGTCGAACTGCAAATCAATCTCGAAGTTTTTGAATAATACAAAGACATTATCATATGCACGATTAGTCTAGATCAGAAGTTCTTAACCTTTTAACGTCTGAGTACCACTTGTTTATTTTGAATACGACTTAATTTGGTTAACTTTATTTTTGTTCATGAAAAAATTTATTAATTATCGGTTATGTATGGAGCGTTTTATTAGGCTTATGAGCTATATAACTATGAAAATATTAGTAAGTATTTAATAAACAAAAGAAAATATAAATATTTACAATATTATTATTCAAATAAATCTGAAATAAATTAAATTACTATAAATACACTACGATAGTTGGTGTTGTATTGTAAGATTTGTTGTGATAAATACACGAGAGCGTCAATATCCAGCTCCATGTTGGTAACTGCTGGTCTTAGATAATTCTACACGTTCTATTTATATCTAAATTTATTTTTTGTATGCAATAAGTGAAAAATGTATTTTCACCAGATACATATTGACACAAAGAGGATTAGAATATTTTATTGTGTTCGTGGTTTATTCTCACATACTACCTTTGAGCTTTCTGCGTACCGTAAACGCTGGTCTAGAGTCCAAGTAGATGAGTACGGTAAAATATTATTGTCACTGTCAACGCGTATCGTCCTGAGCATCGACGGTGATTACGGGAATAATCGGTGGAAATCTTATCCTCCAAGTACATCGGGATGGTCAGTAGAAGCATCAACAATATGGGCGATTGTAAACTCCGCTCGAAGAAAAAAAAATGTTCAAAAGGTCTATTGTAAACTCAGCCCGTGTTTTTTTCAGGTAAAAATTATTTAGGTGTAAACTCTGCCCAAATAAAAATATTCTTATGATATTTGAGAACCATTTAGCATTACCCAGAGGACACCACGAGGAGGCGATACTCATTATCCTCCAAAAATTATTTTCATTATGTAGAATGAAATTCGTTATATTAATGTAAAAGTGTGTTAAAATGTAAATAAAATGTTTAAGTATTGGATTTTATTTGAGTATTCAGAGCAAAAATTATAAATAACATGCATTTATGAAAAATCGTATGTATAAAAAAGGATACAAATATAAAATTGTTGTGTAATTATGTAAGATTATAATATAAATTTAATTTTTTAAGACGTATTTTTGACGTATTCACTCACCGATATTTCCTTATTTTTATATTTTTAAAGTGTTTTTTCTAAGATTTCTTTTTTTTTTAGTTTTTGTATTTTGAAATTGTGCGTTTTGGCTGTTAATTTTTTAATTTTTTAACAACAAATTGTTCATCACAAGATACAAAAATGATCGGACGAGCTTATAACCGACCTTTTTTATTATCTTAAATGTCCGGGCCGAGATTACAATCTACCTATTTCATCACCTAAAATTTCCGGGCCGAGTTTACAACAAAAAGGTAACCGCGGGCCCAGTTTACATTTGCCCAACAATATTTAGGTTTTCGAAGGAGAGCACCGCTATTCGCAGAATCTACTGGCACGCCGCACACGGTGATAACGTGACGGGTTTCGTGCGGTTTGAGCGGGCTGCGGGAAGGCGCGAATTCACCGCCGATAACGGGTTCCGACCGATAAGATAAGGCCGGGCCGTGGACGCGCGTGCGTGCGTGCGTGTGCTCACTCGCTTCTGAACGCCAGAGAAACCGGCCCCGGACCGACCACGTAATGACCGCACTCCGCAGTCGTGGTGCCGACGTCGTAGTCCGCCGAACGGGTACGCGAAACGTTCGCGCGCCCACCCGAGTCACACGCGTACTACCTGTTGCCCGTTCGTCTCGCCCCGAGAAGTCGACCTACACACTGCTTCGGCCGTTGCCGGTGCGCGAGTTCCCGACCGTGGGGGGCGGGGCCTTAACCAGTGCGCCGGACGAGAGACCGGTCTCGTCACATCGTTAACGCTACACGAGCCGCGGTTCGGTTCCGCACAGCACGAAGATCGGGCGCAGAGCTTAGGTTAGTACACTGTAACCGGACGGCGTAAACTCACGAAATGCCCGAATGCGAGTTCGATTTTGAGAAATCAAATTACATTTCGTGTTATTATTAGATGGACGTGAGGTAGAGCAAAACAACGGGAATCTAAACACATTTAGGATTAAATGATGTTTGATTTTTTCTTTTCCATACGACCTCATAAGTCACCACGAAAAGTTCGGTTATTTCGTGAGCACACAAGCATTTCAATTGTTCGTGCAAATAATTTCTCGTTATTATAGGAAACAAATATCGCTTCTTTTCAAAATTCATAATAAAAATTTAATAACACTCTTTAAGGTGTGCAAATAATTGTTTATTTAAATACTTAAATAATAAAAAACTCGTATCGTAATTGATCCTTGTACTTAACTGAAAAAAATAAAACAAAACCACCCCAAATGTTGCCTTCACGCGGCGTGCGTATAATATGTAAGTACTGCGATATGTTCGCACGTAAACCTTGCGGTCTGGTTCTTGGCACCACTAGGTCGTGGGTAATTATGTGAAGGAATATCGTACGTTGTGCGCAGTGGCGTATTTTGGTGATGTTTCAAAGGATGACCAAAATGTTAAAATCTCACGGTGGTTTTTGGAATATTATTAGATATTGAAATTGATGACAACTTACTTATTGAAGTAACATTTTTCAAAACACTACGTAAGCACATGACAAGCTATAATTTTACACTTGAAACTCCGGTATAATAGACAAATCGAAGGTTATTACTTAATACTGAGACCTAACACTTATTTTAAAAATAACGTACTTAATACTAAAAAAAATTTCTTAAAACCACCTTTCGGTTATATCAGTGGTACCCATACGCACCCACATACGGCCCTTTAACAAATTTTTGTACGGCCCGCACTAAAACTAAATTTACGTTCTTAAATTCAAAATAAAAAAGAGAAAACAAAATACGTATTTTTTGGTTTTAGTATTATATTATAATTTATAACTATTAAGTTATAATTGATTAATATATAATCTATACATTTTTTAATCATTACCATTAAACATGTATGCGACCCGCAAGTAATTTTCAAAGTTATTATTAAGCTCTTACTAAAATCTTTTGGTTATGTCCTCTATCGCAGCTCCGACACGCATAGGTGGTGGTGCCCTAAAATTATTTCTTGTTCTCTCGCGCTGCAGGACCCGTAGCGCATTATGCTACAATAAGGATGCATATATTGTGCTGTCGAAGAAGTCGCCAGGAGTGAGTAAGACTTAACTGCGTGTGCGCGTGCTAAAGGTGTTTGAAATCGTGTGATCCTGGTCGTATTCCGACGATATTATGGCGTCGTGCGTGACGTGAGGTTTCGTCCGCGTTGACCGGCCCTGGGGGATTATTATTGCTACACGCGCGTCGTGTCCTCGTCGTCGTCCCTTCCGGCCATTAAGAAAAACGTGTGAATCCCGCGGGGCAATGGCACACGGTTGCAATGGTACCGCCACCGCCGCGGCCACCCCTTCGCGCGCAATCACCGACCCTCCAACGCCGGCACGCCGAACGGATTACGAGCTAATAATAAACCGATGACGCGCGGGACATGGGGGGGACACCTTTTCGCTGATATAAAATAGAATAAGAACGAAAATCTGCAACAATAACCCTTCCCCCCAGCACCTATATGTCCTTACGTAGGCGATAACAATAAAAAAATATATATATATTATATGTATGAAGTTCCTAGTACGCCTTCACCCCGGTACGTCTCGGATTACCTATCCGAAAAGTTACTATCTATTTATAGTTTTTTATTGTTTTTTTTTTTTTTTCGCGCGATCGTATTCCGACCCGTCCAGCGTGCGAGTAAATAGAGAATACTGTGCCATTTCGCGTGTGGATATTATTTGCAGACTTTTCGTTTTAGAAACCGTCGGAAAAATGATTAGGCGCGTTATAAAGGACCCTAGTGCACAAGCATTTTCCGCGTGCATTTCGCTCTCTTTGCCTATTATATTATGTAAAACCACGTTCGACGTGAATCTTTTACTGTTATAAACATTTTATTTTATTCAATGTGAAATATTTCGTATTTCCATATTAAACAAGTCCGAATAAATGATTTTTACGGTTCGTGAATATTTATAGACCAAAGTGCATATTATATCAGATATAAGTTACATAGTATATAATATACATTAACCTACATACCATTCATAGCTAATGCTTATTCAACAAATTATTCATTCGTTATCGTTGTTATTTTAAGATGAGCTCGTGAAAATTAACTAATTTAAATTTGAAATTTTCGAGGGAAATATCAAATTATGTAAATTAATATGTATGGTACTTATGACGAAATGTGTAACAATGTGGAATAGTATCAAGTGTTCCTCATTTTAGAACAAATCATTTGAAACGGAAATATCACTTACCAAAATTAATTTATCAAGTCACAGTAAAAATATGTATTTACATGTCATAAATCTGAGCTCCAGTTATCAGTATAATCAATTTAATACTAGAATTCAAAATATTCTAATATATTGACAGTACCTACCGAATGAAGTATCAACTTACCCGACAAGAGTATATTATATAATTTTTATTATTATTTCATAATGTTTTTAATGAGCAACAACAATTTGGATGTAGATGTAAATACATTTGTTCGGATTAAGTTAATTTCAAATAAACTGTTGTATTGATATTTTATTTTTCTCATAATCAAGCGTATTATGTTCCGTTATAACTTTGAATAAAAATATTCAATTTTTTTTAATTAATTCTGTTTTCATAAATGCCTGATCTTAAATTCTTTATTTAAACTTTACTAGGTATTACGTCTTTAAATATTTACAGTGAAATATTTTGTGCCTCGGGTATTTCTCAATTGCTGAAAACCGTTATGACGTAGTTGATGAAAAATAAAATATTGGTTTATGTTACTTGATCAAATAATCAATTTATACTGTTTTTCTTACCTACGAAAATGTGTCAACTAGTACAGAGTGTCAAGTTCTATAGGCTACGTTCAGTGGTTACAATTATTTCATCCTTCTGTACGCTAGAGCTGTAATACTATAGCAATGACATTAATGTCTTATAACTTAATACTTTACATTGATTTAACCACATATAAATTTAATTATTTTTCCGAAAATGTCGTTGCAGAATGAAAATACTTGTATACAATCGCATAAATGCTTAAACTTTATTGATTATAATAATTGGTTTATAGTTTTTACTTATAGAATGGTAAAAGGTGTGTACTATAAATGTATAATCTTCAAAAAACATAAATTTTGAAAACGTTTCCCTTCCATTCCAAGACCAGCCAAGCTCGAGCTGCCTGAGAACCCCTGCATTTCCGACCCCATAACCTTATATTTACGCTAATAACGCAGTCGATCGGCCAACAGTCGATTCATCCGATAATTGTATCAAACTTATCACTGAAATATCAAACATCACATATCAAAGTTCATTAATTAGGTTATTAACGACAGTTTTAAATAAGCCAAACTCAACCATATCTATTTCCTAATCATTTTAATTGCAATGATATTATTTTAAAAATGTAATAATTATAACACCTATTATTATTCTTTCATTGATTTTATCATTTCCATCATTATCAATCTAATTAAGTCCTAATATTATCGCAGCTATTTTTTAATTTATATAATGGCTGTATATCATCTTCGTAAATCATTTTGTTGTCTTTCAATCATGTATTGAAACTTTATAATGAGTACGAGTATGTGTAATTGTAGAGCTATAATAGTTACATATACTCTTATATTATTGTAACTGTTGTACCATTATGTTTTTTTTATAAATAAGGCACTACAATTTAAAAAAAAAAAAAAATTAATAAAAAATGTATATACTTTTTTATGGAATACGTCATTGTTCTTTTTCATATTATCGCAGAGTATTGATTTGAAAAATCGATAAAATTATACTTTTGGTTGATCTCGAGTTCGAAACAACATACCGATATTAAAAAATATAAGTACCGATTCCACTTTCTACACGTGCCTGAAACGATATAAGTATGTGCAAAATGGTATACTTGAGCTTACACTCATTCAAGTGCACAACTACATACTGCAGTCACATCACGCTTTGAGCAGAAAATATATTATTACTTTTTTTCTAACAAACACTTACCCATAACGTTATGTATTTTTAAAATGTATGTAATCATCCGCGTGCGCGTACTTACACTAGTATTATATAGTTAAGTTGATTGGTTTTAAAAACCTTTTATTTTTGGTTTTAAACTCGGCGGAAGCATTCTCTTTTGACTCTAAGTTTTTTCTTTTTTTTTTTATTGAGTGGTTTGTCAGTATTGATATTGTATTGCATCCAGATTTGCGCGTAACAATGACTGCTTAAAATGTATGGAATAATATTTAAGTCGAGAAATTAACTTCGTTATTTCAGAATTGGTTTTAATAACAAACTGACTAATTAATAAATGCACTATTAATTGCATATTATTGTGTTGTAATTTATCAAGCCAAGGTAAAAAATTGTAGTATAGTATGTACCACATTAACGAAGCGAGTGAAAATATATAATTATCCTTTATAATGTACCAAAAACGTATTATTACATGTATAATGGCTTGTATAAAATTTAAAAAACAATTTTGAAGAAGTCATCATTACGCGTATAATTTGGTTTGTGTCACAAAATATTGTATCCAATTGCACATTTTGCATTTCGTTTATACTTGTTATTATGAATTAATTTTATAGTGAAACTGGTTATTGTGTTTGTATAAATCTGTTCAGTAGGTACTGATGGTAGACTTGCGAGATCTCGTTCGGGTTTTATATTCAAAACAAAAATGAGTAATGTGCATATTTTTTAATTTACAATTTTCTTTTTCTCAATTTCCTTAGTAGTTCAATTTGGATTTACAATTATTCTTTTGATAAAGTAAGTAATTTTATGTTGTATGGCTTGAAAATAGAATTTAAGGTTAACCATAAGTCATTTTAACTAATAATAGAATGTGAAAATATTTCGCCTTGCCAATTTTTTTGTTCATAAACGTACAAAACTTAATAATATATAAAATGAAAGATTATTTTTTACAAGTTGTGAACAAATATTTTTATTTCAAAACCTTAAGTGTACTTTTATTGTTTAATATAAGTATCTTGTTTTATATTTTAAGATTTATCGTATTTATAAAATCATGATAAGTTCTCTAATATTTTACTTATTATGAGATAATCATTTGGAATTTAGATTTACATCACAACTGTACAATATTCTGCTTAGATATTCATCTAAGATATTCAATATTTATTTCACACTAAAATGTTTGCTCGAGAGATCGTAGTGTGATGTTTTGTCTTTAATATTTTTTATTTATTATCATTTTTGATAATGATGAAAATACTAAGTTCCACACTCTCGTATTAACCGGTCACTTCTTGTATCATTTTCTAGATACGCATCGATAAAGAAAAAAAAATTTGATCTCGCGTATTTTACCATCATTTATATTATTGTATTTATGTTCTATCCATTGCTTTAGCGGATAATATTACCTTCTTGGAGTTCAACAAACAATTATGTCATGCAATAAAATGTGTTCATTGAAACGTTGGTATTAAAACCGGTTGTGAATATAGGTACTTCTGACTGGCGGGTAAATTTATAAAAAGTCAGGCGATACTTTATTTAAATGATTGGGTGTGTAAATACAAAATAAAAGTTATCATGTTTATTGCTGTTAGTTCGTTGTATACGATAAAGTGTTTATACATTTAATATATTAACATTTCGTAGTGCATTTATCATTTATTTGGTCTCGTATCATCGTTTTTTATTTATCTCATTGCTAAAGGCTATTTTGTAGAAGACTCATATTTTTTTACTTAACGATGTAGGTACTTAAGATAGGCAGTGGAGTTTGAAGCTTATTTATTTATTAGCTTTGTGTTATTGTTCATATTATTTTATATTTTTGGAGCTTTGTGTAACACAAATGGCACTTCATAATAATATGAATTATAAAAGTAAGGCACGTTAGTGTGTTTGAAATTATTTATATATACCTATTCATCAATATTTACTTATGATTGGGTATAAAAGAACTAAAGACGTGTTTTATTTTCTCAGTTATCCGTGTTGTTAAACTAATACCTTATCGATTACATTTTCACTTATAGTTTATTACGATTTCCGACGTTTGTTCGTAATTTGTACGAAAACTTCAAAGTACTGGATAGCCCCGCATAGATAATATACTCGAACTCTGTATCAAGCTGTCCCAATCTTTGCGGCGTATTACATCTACCGCGCCGGTAAAATCTTCCATTGTGACGTAGGCAGACGAGTTTTCCGAAGTGCACCGTATCCCGGTGACATGGCCTCGATTCGCGTTTTTCTTGCACTGTCAAAATCACTTCATTCGTTGTGGACCCCAAGCAGAACTCGGTCCTTTGCAACGATGTTGATAATCACCGACTGCCGCTATCCGAATCCCTTCCAACCCGCGTACTCAAATATCTCGACATCTATTACGCTCTCGAGACTCACGGCTATAATGGTTTACATATTTTATTGAATTTCACCTATGGGTCTAATACCACGTGTTAATGGTCGTGAATAAATAAATATAAATACTAATAATAATCGTATGATTGTTCAAGAGACTTTAAAATATTACGAGCAATTATTATCTGTGGCACATTTTGGACAAATAATGTGTCAATATATACTGTATTGCGCACGAGTCTTTTGACAAAACTTTTGTAAGTTTTCTCCAACGTTTCAGTACCGTTGGGTTAGGAATTTATATTTCTCAGTAAATAACTATTACGAGTAAATAGTAATTTTTTACACAGCATAGTCATGAAAACGTTTTGAAATCAGTACTTTGCGCGGAAACATTTTGCGTTTTATTTCATTATTTGAATTAACTTTGTGCAGAAATAGCCGTACTTCGCAAAGTGTACAATTTCGTAATTTGAATGTAACACGTAGTAAACTATTGTTCTCTTCATAATCATGTTTCAATGAAAAATATACCAACGCATATCAAAGGTAAAATTTTTTAACTATGCAATATAAACCAGGATGACATACCTTTATCAGTATTCGTTACTTACATGGTTATGACTTTCATCATAGTTGAACTGTCATAAAATATAATTTTACTCCAATTTAGCTTTGTGTATATTTACTTAAACTCTGTTTATAGATACCTTGGATTAATGTTTGATTAGTCCTTCTTAATCCACTGGTTAAGCTTATCTTATCATTCACTTAAGTAAGAATGATAACACAGTTTTTTTGTACCGGGTGACTCAAATTATAGAGTAACGATATTGTTGAAATTGATAATGTTTGTCATACATTTTCAATGGGTTAAGTCGAATTATTTGAAAGTCATTGGAACAAAGATTAAAGTTAAACAACCGCGTTCCAATCGTAAATAATCTGCAGTGCGAAATATGAGGGCGAATTTCTTGAAATTTAAACATTGCATTGTTTAAACTTTAAACCCACGCGAGGTATAATATGTAAATTAATATTGTAATAGTTAAATTTAAGTGTGATGAATGATTATTCAATAAAAAAAAAACTATAGAAATAATTGTTGTTATCTTTAGACTTTAGAGTACTCGCATTAAATCTTTGTTTTATCTTTCATCGTTATATAATTTATAAAAATATTAGTGTGCCTAAAATAACCCCGTTCGTTAAATTTAAGAAAATTCAAAAAACTTTATTTTTTACTTCCTAACCAAACATTAAAAACATTGTTTTTTTTTCAGGTCTTTGATCCGTTAACGCAACAAATTCGAGTAAGTATTACAATTTATTTACCATACTTTAGCCGTAGTAAAAGCTCAAAAATGTTTAAATATTTATTAAATTCGATACATATTTATGTGGGTAAATATTTAGTATCTACGTATATTATTTATATTTAAAATAAAATAAATAAAATACAATATAATTCTGTGTACCACTATGTATAAACAACCATAGTATAGTATGCTTCATTTTACACTGGCTATTTGTACGAAATGTGTAAACAATTGTAATATAATATGAAATGATATATATAGTATATGTAGTAAAACTGAGAGTTAAGGCGAGTCGTAAAATTGTGTTTGTTGTCATTATACAGTCACATGAATTATTTCGACTCGTTTCTATTTCTGACTTCTTCTTGCGAAAATGTGAAACAATGCGACTTGAAAATAATGTAAGATTTACTATTATGTTGTATACATGTTATAAATATTGTAATTGTTTTTTTGATTGTAAATTGCATTAGGTATTGCATGAGCTATGTACGCGATTATTATACGGCTAACGTTGCGGGGTTTTTGCACTGCACATAAATATTTTACATTTCCTCATTGCAACATTTTTGTTGTACATTTCATTTATTTGGTGAAGGATATTCTTATTTTAACACCTGGTGGGATGACGTTTGTAATCGTTGTACGTGTAACTGTGAAAGTACAGAATATTTTCCGTTGGCATACATCTCGTACATACCTAAATATAAACTAGTAAAATATTTAATACTTAGCTTATAAGGATTGCCTAATGAAAATTACCATAATTCAAAGATTTCCTGTGCAAGTTTCATATGTCCATCAATTTTTATCTCATGTCATCACTGTCATCTCTGTCATCAGTTTTTATTTCTGAATCGTGGGAAATTAGACAAAGATTACTGCAGCGATTTTATTGCGGTGATATGATGTCCGTATACAGTGTGTATAGAAGTTGTTCCACCATCGTCGCTCTACTGTCGAGTGGCGATATAATGATGAAGAGAAAAAGCACCCTGTGCCCGATGATTGATGTTCGAATCCATTTTCTGACCAGATTTATTTTGTCGATTAGTAATACCGGAAATCATGTTTTGTCGCCGAGATGCACGGTAATTTCTCGATTCGTCCGTTTCGCTAATACCACGTGCGGAGCCGAGTACGAAAGCGGTGGCGAAGAGGTGTATTGCAGTTACTCTACGCGTTACAAATTCGCCTGACCCGTGCACATATGTAAGTCTTGCGGATGTACCACGAACGAGCGTAATATTCTAAACGCATTGAAAACAACCGAGCTCTGCCCACGACTGTACGGTATCACTACATAATACGGTTAGGTATATGTTATGCTTAGAAACATATATTTTGTGATGATATCGTCGTCAATAATTAACGCGCTATGAATACCATATATAACTTTATACGTGGTGCTATTATTTAGACTGTAATATGGAACAAGTGCTGTTTTCGCAGACAAAAATGAAAATCTGTCAGTTTTAATATGTATAACACCAAGTTACGAGAAGTCGGTGGACTAGACGTTAAATTACTAATAAAAGTTAACAAAAATGAATTATATTTTATGTATTTTTATATATTTTATCCGTGTTGAACCGTATACAGGATGAAATTTTGGATTCTCATTACTTCTTCCTTTTAACATATCGACTAAGTAATATTATGGCACTAGTGATTAGTATACGTGTACACCTAAATAATTCGTTTTTTGTAAAATATATTGCATCATAATATAGTGACAACTTTAATCAATACTTTGTATGGATATATTTGGTGAATACACTATATTTATGAATTGTTTTGAAGATGACGTTTACGCGTTAGAATATAACATATAATATCCAGTATATAATAATTAATTTTTTTAATTTTTGTTACCGAAACATTTAATTGAATTAAAATATGAAATATTTTATTATTCTATATTTATTCTAGTCCCTGTGAATCTTATGAAAAAAAAGAATGGAAATATCTTCATTATCTCAGGAAATATCGCAATGGGTAAATCCTCGGTGGGATACTCAGAATAGTATCTTTGTGTAAAGTCTTAAGAATATTTGTAAGTTTCCTTCTGTTTTATATACTACATATAATTATAATTTTTTAGTTTTCTTAGAACTATACTGGTTTCTAAGATTTTATAAAAATTTAAATATGTGGTAATATTTTATAAGCTACGGTTGGTAGATAGTTTTTGAAATTTATAAAACTATATACTAATATTTTGTTGAGATAAATGTGTTATATTATCAACACCATCACTATACTAGTATAATACAATATGATACGCAACAAAGTTTAAACAATACAAAGTGATCTTTCAGTAATGGATTCCGTTTTTCACGTGTGATATTAATCCAAAATCTACATTTAAATACTGAAATGTATTAACATAGGTAAACATCGAATAAATAAATGAAAAATCATCCTTTTTATTCGGATACTACTGACAGACAATAAAATATGAAAATAATTGAATTTATAAATAAGCGCAATATTTTTTTATGAAATAAAAATGCAATAAGAAATCTATAGTTTAATATAAAAATATAACAATAGAAATGTATATACCCACATACTAATATTTCATATTTTAATTTTATTTAACGTTTTGGTAAAAAAGTTTAAAAAATAATATGTAATTATATGTAATATTATTTTTGAAAAATTTGAAGATGGTTATTTTATAGAGTTTATTCTTTTTAAAATGTAGACGTTTCAACATTTTACGTCCATTAGCCTCATAGCCTCATGCTTTTTATAATTATTGTAGTTTCTAGAATAATGGTGTAGTTACCTATAGTGATAAGAAATTATTTTTTTTTAAATTGTTTACCAAAACATTAAATTTAATTAAAATATGAAATATCTGTAGTCCTAATCCTTGTGAGTTATAAACAAAACTTAATTTAATTATCTTCATTATCTCAGGATATATAACATTGGGATAAACCTCGGTGAAGCATCCTGCAGTATATCATGTGTTAAGAGATAACATAAATATTAATGAGAGTTGTAGTCATATTTTTACTATACATTTAATATCCAATTAGTCAAATCGTTATAGAAGATAATAAAACCATTTTGTCTTAAGAAAAAGTTTTTATTTTTTTTTTAAAAAAAAGTGACAGAAAGATAAAAATCTACAATATAATATGTTGCTGTTTAGTCGGATGACAGCTTCAAAAAAGTTTCACTACGCACAATTGATTAAACAGCAAGTTTTTTCACCCAGTTTGTTGTTGGCTATATATTATAAAATGTGTTTTTTTTAGTTACATAGAAAATTATAACTGACTAATAATGTGTCAAAATATAATTTATTTTTCTGTGAATGAAAGTGTAAACTATAAAATGTGATTAATTAATTTTTTTTTCAAACTCCAAATTCCGGGCAAAGTGAGAATGCATTGCATCTTAGTGTTATGTTTTATTCTGCGAATTATGTTCCGGATAGTAAACTTAAATCAAAATATTCATACCGCATGCTTTTCTGTGTGAAATTGGACCAAGAAAGTTTTTAAAACTAGTGAAATTTTGATTTTCCGAGTAATATCCCCATGCTTATTGCGTTAAGAAAGTCTTAAGACATGTTCACTCTTAAATTATATTCAAACTGTAGTTATATTTGATGAGTCATTCAATATCTATACATTATGTTTTTTTTTTGCCATTATCAGAGAAATTACAGCAATAATTTACATTATGTTACCCTGTGTTTTTCTCAATATCGTTAGTCGAATACTAAAACGAAGCTATCATTTTCGCTCCTTATAATTAAAATAAGTCGATTATTTGAGATTTTGATATCGAAGAAGACTTAACAAAGTTGGTAGGTGTATTAAACGGTATAACAGATGTATGCAACAGATCCCAAATCGGTGGTTTAGTTATCCAATGTTATGACATGTGACTAAGTGACGCAGGTTTTCGTTCATAAGTTTTTAAAATTAATTTGACGCGCTTCGGGTGTTGGAGAAAAATAGTGTTTATTATTCTATGTTGTCAGTAGAAAGACCAACAATTTGAAAGAAAAATTACATACAAGAAGAATGGTAGATTGTAGAACGAATCGTTACGATCAAAGCAAGAAAAGTATTATTTTAGTAAAATGTTTTAATTATTATGCATTATGTAAAATAATATTAATCGATTTTAATTATGATATGAATTATGTTTTCACAGTGTACTTATATGCGCTGAAAGTTAAAAAATAAAATAATGTAGTTGACAGTAGTTATTGTTATTCTAGTAAAAAATTAGTTTTCTAAAAACTAGTTAGGGTCATCACTCAACCTCAATACGGCACTGATATTTGATAACGAACGATGAGTAATCGAAGTTTTTCTGTCGAGACTTCTATTAAACGTTAGAGATTCTTTTGATGTCTTATGGAAAAATCCGTGGAAATAAATACGAATATTGGCTGTTTTGCTGTACAAATACTATTGGTTTATTTATGTTTTTGTAGGAATACCTACCACATTTATATGAATTATTTAGTTTTCTATGTTGTGATTTTATGTTCTTTATTGACGCCCAGTCGTAATACAAATATTGTACTTTTTAGTATCCATCCATCCCTTGCCAATCCTCAATCTAATATTCGACGTTCTTCATACCCTACACGGTATAGGTGAACTTTTGGGGTGAATCTTCAAACACGTGGTGAAAGATTATGATTTTGATAAAAATAAATGTTATAAAAAAATGAGAAATAAGATTTTTGTTTTTAAAGCTTTAGGATATTTACAAAAAAAAAAAAAGTTTTTTTATCACAGGATTTATAAAACTGTTGTCACGTTGGTATATGTTATACGCTATTTCACTTCCAACACGACTATACTATTTTCGTCTGTAATTTTATTTCGTATTTAAATGTTGTTCAAATTTATATTTATATATTTTTTTTGAAACATAATTTATTAGTGTAATATTCTAAAGTTAACACCATTAGCACCTTTAAAATTAATTTATTGTATAAATAATAAACTACACGCTATTAGGCCCTCGTTCGAATTTTACACTTTTCAAAACAAATTACGTATATAATTGACATGAAGTACCTCATATTTACTTCCGAATTTAGTAAAGCTACTAAAAGAGAATTTTTAAGTTCAACTTCAGTTTAAACATTTTCCAAAAATACTTTTTTTAAATCTGTGCTTTTACACTGTATACTGTGGTCCATATATTTTAACTTTATATACTATCAATAGAACTAAAATTCTGAGCACTATAAAGTTTTAATTCACTCTGAGATATTTTATATTTTTTTAAAAGAGTTTTATATAATTTTAGTTTTAATAACCATAGTTAGCACATAGATTTTTTTTTTTTATTTATTAAAATTAAAATTTTTCAGCATATTATGTATGCTATTACAAGTTTATTAACGGGTTCTAATTACAATGACAAATTAAAATTTTTCAGCATATTATGTATGCTATTACAAGTTTATTAACGGGTTCTAATTACAATGACAAATTACGAATTACTAATATTATTTGTTAGTGATATAGTGATAACGAAGTATACATGCTAATGTTGGTTAAATATTTATTAGATTTTTGATTTAAGCTTGATTAGATTATAATTAAATATGATGCGTTTAGTTATCATATTATATAACTACCAAGTTTTTAACAAACTATCGGTTATTAGAAATTGTTTATCTACCTACTTAGATTTTAAAATATCTTAGAGCCTAGAAAATATAGGTACGCGTACCTAGTGGTGCCAATTTCGGGAACCATTTGGGGTGAATGCCTTATAACTTTTTTAGGCAGTCAGTTGTTCTTGGATGATGGTATTTTCACATATTTTTAATTTAACGAGGTAAATGTATGTGGCAAAAAGTATAAAAACTGTTATAGAAACTAAGTGTTGGTCAATTGATTAGTATGTTAAAAATAGTAATGCTAGAATGTTTTGTTATTGGTTGTAGCTATAAAAAAGTTTTTACCAGGTAGGTAAAGCACTTTTCCTAAGATTTAGAGATTATACGTGGGTGCTATTGCGTAGAATAGTCAAGAAGTGGTAGTTATAATAAATTGACAAAATATTTTAATTATTGCTCTATTTATAGACTATGTGAATGCGAATGGCGTACTCGACAAAACGCATTTTGGTTTAGTAATTTAAATTGGGGTGTGCGTTTTTGTTCGTGTAACACCTGAACAGAATTTAGAATGAGTGCGTAATACGGTTTTACAGACGAATAATACTAGAGTGGGTACTATGGACTACTACCGGTGTACGATAAGCCGTATATGCGTGCACTTTCCGAATTTATGACCAGGTTGCTGGTTACACGCGACATAACAGCCACAAGACTTGTAGAATGTACGCCGACCATTCGATGCTGTAGGTACCACTATAAAAATATGTGATACGTATCAGCAGCGTGATATATCGGTGGTAAAGCAGCATTAAAAAATGACTATTATTTCATTTTTTACACCACAAAAATTGAAGAAAAAATAATAAACAGATTAATTAAAATACAATATCATAACTGATTTAATATTGGGCCATAATTGACAGTTTGTTTGTATGTATAAATTTAAATTAAATTATAATATTGCATATCACATATAACATTTTTGATATTTGAACATTTTTAACATTTCCAAAGTAGAACCTTCGATATAGATTTGATTAAATCAATTTTGGTATTTTGAAAACAAAACAAAAAAATTATTTTGCTATTTTTATAAAATAAACAGTTTTAACTGTACAAACTTAGTACTTAGTCTTCTTTAGAACAGTATTTCCCAACCTGGGGGGCGTGTAAACATTTCTAGGGAGGCGTAAGCAGTCATTACAAAATACAGTTTTTATTTATTAAATTATTTTTATTTTAAAATGTAGGGAAAATATGAAAAATTATTAAAGACCGGTCATTGAGTATTGATAAAGAGACATAAATATAATCAATAAAGATATTGATAAAGTATTGATAAACAAACATTGAGCCAAACATAAAAAAATTGTCTAAAGAAAAGTGTTGCCAGCCTACACATTAATAAATCGTAAATTGCATTATATTATATTACTTACTATTTACTATGATTTATATTTTATAATTATTATCATCAATAAAATTGAATTTATCTCGGATATTTTATAATTTCTTTGTAAAGTAAACAAAAAAGTGATATATTTTTCATGTTATAGAAGTGGAGGGGGGGGCGCGAGAGTTTCGAAAATCTACAAAGGGGGCGTGGAATAAAAAAGGTTGGGAACCACTGCTTTAGAAGTTGAAACTTAATTGTAACTTCAATGAATGAATGAACTGATAAATGTTGTAAATATAAATAAAATAATCGTTTAAGTTTTTTAATGTATTACAATGCAAGTTTGATATTAGGAATCTTTATTGAGAATTTTTATCATTATATTATTGCGCGCACATTTCAAAAAATGTAACGCAATGTATTCGAAATAGACATGAATTATAATACGCTGTAATTTTCGTTTCTGAAAAACGCACTTGCACGAGTATATTTTTACCGTCGTCAAAATTTCGCAGTACACGCGAATCGGTAATTTTTTTTTGTTTATTCATTCACGCTCGGTGAACGATCGCGGTGCGGACGGACAAATTTCCCCAGAGTTCGGCGAGCCATTCGTTTAGCCGTCAAACTCCTTGTAGTTTATTTTGACGACTGCGATAACGCCGCCGCGCGCTGTCGCCACCATCGCGCAGTGTTAATTCACCAAAATGTCTGTTCAAGCTGTACATTTTCCACCGGACTTCAACGTGTTGTCGCTGTAGTCGGTACCGAATCGTTTTCGTAGGAGATAAAAGTAAACGCTGCCCGTCCTTGAGATAATACGCAATTTCCTTAATACGGTTTTCATCGGTATTGCCTATTTACATATTATTACAATGTGAGCGTAAAAGGTTTGGATCCCAAATAAAAAAAAAAATGTGTACTGCAATATTTAATGGGTGAATATCCTTTTTTTTACCTTCATAAGTATATTATGTGTTGAATGTATATATATATAATGTTTACTCATATTTTATAACTTCGGCGTAGGCAATTTTTCCTACACACCATACCTAAATCATAATAGGTGTCTGATTGATAAATGATGAAATTAATGAGATTAAATATTCGTATTTTGCGCGTATTCTGTTATACGTATACCCATATGCTCTCTACACGTCATTATATGCTATCTATTTAATGAGGAAAAATTGTATTCCGATTTCACGGTTTTTGGTTCGTATTATTTTATACGATATTGGAACTAGAAACAATATTATTATACTAGGATTAAAACACATTGCATATAGCCCTTATATTATGATAATATAGGTACGGTGTGTCGAGATCCCATATAGTTTCCAAAAATATATTATTTATTTAATTACTTATAATTAGGGCTCGGAAGTTGATGCATTTTGCATTTTTTTTTGGAACGTTTTATACGATGCTCTTCTGGCCACAAATGTGTTTCATTAGCATGTGGATCTGAATAACTAATTTTTTGCATTTTTTTGCATTTTTTGGTGTTTTTTACTTTATAAGTCATTTTTTGACATTTTTAGGCCATTTTCCCACATTTTAAGTCATTTTTACTGATTTCACACTAGTTCACTTCTTATCGTTTCTTGTCTACCATTATGCCGATAGCTTATAACTTGGAAATTACCACGGACTAAGATTAGTACCTATCCGACTTTATCTCGCCGATTACATTCGCTGTTATCGTTTTGTAGTGAATATAATTATAAAATTAAGCTTTGATAAATAAATATAGAATCTTATAGTAAAATATTTAAAAAAAATTGTATTTTTGTTAATTTAAAACAAATATTTATAATTTTTTAGGTCATTTTTTTAGGACATTTTTTGTCATTTTTACGTCATATTTGCATTTTTTTTTTGGTCATTTTTTAATGTTTTTTAGGTCATCAACTTCACAGCCCTACTTATAATAAACTGGTGTATAAATATCCTTAAGCAAGATGCTAGTACAATTACATGAGTGCAAGTTTCAGATTAACACTATAGTAGGTATAAATGTAAATTAAACTTATAATGTTAGTTCTGTAAAAACAAAATACTGTAAAAGCTTAACACTAATATAAATGATTTTTAAATAATAATAGTAACAATAACCGGAGTATTATAAGAGCAATGATGATAATAATAATATTAATGTTTTAGTATGTACAAGTTAATTTGTATGTGTAATTAATATTTGAATAAATCTAATATCAGAACATATTTTATACATACTATGCAAGTTGGCAGTTATGTAAATAGAAAAATGACTAACGATACAAACAAATATTGATAGAGACAGTAAAATTATAGAGAGATTATGTTTTATTCATTTCCTTTGTCGTTTTTAAAGGTATTAAATTATTATGAAAAATGATATAATCCGTAGCGACTGTAATAGTATTAAGGTTTCGATTTATTAAAAATTTACAATTATGCTCAAAATCAACAAGTGTGACGCGATCAACGAAACATAATTACTCTTAATTCTGTCCTTAGTCCATTTGAAAGTTTTCTGAGATGTCCAGAACACTATGCAGCAAAAAGTTTACCTCACTGTTTGTTACCATTTCACCTTGGACTTGAGTGAAAATCCACAAGCATTTTACGAACTACGTGCGTACAAAAGACTAAGCATCGGAACAATGAGTTATTTTCGTCAATGATTTTGCTCGTGAAGAAAAATGACATATTCCCATGTAAGAGATAAAATAATTGCTTGTAATCTCCTAAAGCGGGTATTTTTGAAAAAAAAAAAAATATCATTGAAAATGTCGTTTTTGGCAGTGACGGGCAAACAATAAAATACAAACCTTTTGGATCACATGAATTGCTAAGACGTATTAGCTGAAAACATTATATCTATTTATTTGTAATACTCTTACTGTTATAATCTTCTTCCCAGATTACTGATGTAAGACTATAATATTAAGGTTTACGAGTAACACCTCTCTAATAGTTCATCAAATATAATTTCAGTATCACTGTTATATAACTTATTCCAACTGTAATTTCATGTGTTTTATTATATTGTTTCATTTTAATCAGACCATTTAGTACGTATTGTTCAGGCACAAAATGGTCTATGATAGTAATTAGTAAGAGACAAATTTATATAAAGAAAACTATATTTTGAAATTATATTACAATAATTGTGACAAATTTTACATAAGCAACTATAAGCATAAACATTTTTATTAATTTTTTTTTGTGTATCTGTCGGTACAATCAATACAAAAATATTATATGACTTTGAAAAAAAAGAAAACCATTAACGTGAAATTGAAACTAATTTCTTAATGATTGGGTGTACCTAAGACATTATAAAATATATTTGTGCAGTACATTAAATTAAAAAAAAATAATGATACGCCAGTAGTCTAATTGGAAAAGCACTCAGTAATACCACCCGGTGGTTTACATTTTATTTGAATTATATAACAGTAAGATGAAGTCTTTTGGCCAGTAGTTTCGTTTGTGAGTGTTAAGAGATTTGTCTGGGATACTAAGAGAAGAAAGTCGTCAAATTATTAGACTGTGGACTAGTGGGGATTTTTTGGTTTTACACGAAAATATAGGCACTTTATAGGAAGTGTACTTCAGATAATTGATTTAATGATTTTAATTTTAGAACTTCGTAATATGTAACACAAAGCGAGACTACTCAACGACTCAACGATTATGATCGTAGTTCAACACTATTATACTTTTATTTTAAAAATTATATTTTATATGCAAAACTATATATTTCCGTGGCTAAGATTATTTATTTATTTATTTATTTATTTGGACGGGCAAGTGCCCAATAATGAATATAAGTTGTCAGTCGTACAATTTTCTAAATTAAAACTAGTGGTTATTACATACTTAATAAATAGGTATTACATTTTTAATTAGCATTAACATCGAGTTAGTACACAAAATAACAAAATAATATTTATAAATATATATAACTGATTATAGGTTCTAACATAATATCACAATAAATTATTTAAATAGGTGTTAAAATTATCTACTTTAGTACATGCAAATAAATCAATATGAAGTATATTAACTAAATCCATAACTCTATTAATAGGAGAATTTCGACCATAATTGGTAGACTGGAATGGTACATAAAAAGTATTTAGTTGTCTGGTGTTACGATTAGGGATCAGAAAGCTTAAGCTAGAATGTAATTCTGGACAATAAACTTGTCCATTGAGTAGTTTAAAGATAAAACATAGATCTAATATTTTCCTTAGAATCTCTAATGATTCTATGTTCATAAGAGATTATACTTCAAATAATGTCGGTATGCATCAATGCATTTACTTGAATATCTTCTGTGTACTTTGTTCTTGTTTAAATATTTTGGTACTATGATAACTTGCAAAATTAAATAATTAATATATTTACATATATTATATGATATTTATAATTTGTAACAATTGCAATGTATTTATTATGGAAAAACTGTTCCTCACCAAAAAATATAAATCAATATTTTTCAGACATGTATTACTGATTTTGTAATATATTAATTTATAATGAGCATTATTGTTATGTATTCATGCACATGTCTCCTCTAGAACACTAACCCTCCTACTTACCCTTTCAAAAATCATTAACAGGGACGGAAATGCTATTTTCATGCTCCAAACCAGATTATGCGTGTGTTTATTAATTTTTAAAGTAACTGGAGTACATTAGTTGAGAACTATCAGAGTTATTTGCGGATTTACTACTTATAGGCAAGATACATTGGTCTATATTCTATAGACTATACTCTATAATAATTAATTGAAATTAATTGAATTAAAACTAATATAGATAAATTTTTAATTTCAATCCATAAAAAAATTTAGCTTAGTAAACAATTCAAATAGTTAAGGACTAATTTTAATACGTAACAGTCAAATTTTTTAAGAAGAGCAAATTGATTTTGTTAGGAATTAAATTAAAAATCTAATTATACCAAAAGCATTCATAGTAATAATATTAGTGCTATGCATAGTTTAATACGCAAATGGATGCGATTTAAAATTTAACGATGTCAAATTGTATTACTTACATCTTTAGGGGGGAAATCTTATGGATTTCAGTAAAAATGTGTTTTGATAGTAAATAGAAAATGTAAACTGTTGTTTAAATAGCTAATAAAATATTATTTCTGTTACGGATTTATTCATCTATTTCTACTGTTTCATAAAATACAAACATAAACATCTATTGCCTTTCTGAGTGTTTATAAAGTAAACTAATTCTGTGATCTATAAATATAAATGATTTATTATACAACTATTATTGACTCATTCATATTGATGTTTTATATTAAAATAACAAAATAAAAACACTGACAGAACCATATGATCATGAAATTTGGACATTGATGTTATTTCATGTTTCCGGTAAAAACCTGTAAAATAATAAGTGTTTATTTTTTTATATTTTTATTTAATTTTTCGTGCAGAAATATTAATCCAGAGTCCGCTTCTAGGCACGAGATGAGTAATCAATATTGAATACTTGAACAATGTTAGGATGTGTAAATATTATATAATTTTGGTTATTGATCTTAGAGAAAAAAAATTTAGAAAACTCTGAGAAGTATTTCACTATTTGCGCAGCTCTATGATGAGCGTTGAGCGTTAATGAAACTCCAATTGAGCGGCGGCGCATTTTCTCTTCCAATATAAATTATAATGTATACAAACATATTTATGTCTTCATAATTTGGTTAGCAGTCTGCTAATGTGACATGGTGAACTCGATAAATGTAATGAACCGTTTACAGAGCTTTTCACAGTGACAAAATTGTATCAATTAGGACGAATTAATTCTTACATAACACTCGAATTAGAGACTGATTGTTATTATGTTAAAGGGCCGAAAAAATGCATCAAGGTATCGAACATAAAGATAAATATAAGATCTGTGAGGCCCATAGTTCGTTGGAAATGTAATAAATTGTGATAATTTACATTTTCCGTGATATTTATAATTTTTTATGTGTTTACAATATTTACGTTGGTATTATTATAATTTAAGATATTTAAATTGAAAAACTTTTAAAACGATTGCAAATATAAAATTACTTATACCTACTCGGGCTACTCGTGTGTGTCTTACTTCAAATTTTAGTTTAAAAACTTCTTATGTAAATTTTAAAATATATTGGATCGCAATATATTTACATAAGCAATTTATTGTACATATATCTAGTCTGTAATGTTTGACTATATTATTATTTCTTAGAAATTTCAAAAAAGTTAAACATATTTACATTTTTTTGTTTGACATTTACTTTAGTTTTCATCTACTTTTAGACTTGTCATCTGAATGATGTTTAAGCAATTATTCACTCAGTTTTTTTTAGTTTTGCATTGTTTCAAAATGTCGTGTCATTTAAAATTTCAGTATTTTTTTAAAATCCTTATCGTAGTATATATACAGTGCACATTTTGTTAAATGTTTTTTTTTAATTTGTGTATATATATTGTAAGCAAACATTAATATGCCAGAGGACGAATATGTCTGAGCCAAATATGCTAAATATAATATAATCTTGTAAAAAAAATATCAATAAAATGTTCGAGATTAATAAAAAAAAGCTATTTACGTATTTTCCACATTGTTTAGAAAGACACTACCGAGGACTCAATAGTATATTGTTATTTTTATACTATTTATTTAAACGATAAAAACAATGAGGCTTATAATAAACATTTAACAACTAAAACAATATGGTAATACTTTAAATATAGACTGTCTACCGTTCTAAATGGTCCACATGACGTATCTGCGTTGTTTAAATTCAATTATCAACATGTTGGTGTATGTGCTGTATGGTTTTTTTTTCGTTAAATTTTTATAGTATTTCTGAACTCGATATTGTTTTACCATCTCATTTTATCGGGTCTTACATTTTTGAAAAGTTCCCAAATTGTTGATAAACATTTTATTGGAGAATATAGGTTATCATTTAATGACTAGACTGTAAGTGTATTGATGTATGTAACCTTGTTTATTTATAGCAAACGTTATAACTACTTTAATTTTTTAAAACAGCTTAAAGCTGGCATTTATAATAAATACAGATTGAATTTGTACGTGTCAATCGAAAAACAATATATGTTGAGATTTTAAATCACTCTAACGACGAGTAATTAATAAAAATAATATATCATTTAATTATTTTTTATGTTCAGAGTATTAACTACAAAACAATTTTTTTTTTGTATTTTTAATAATATGTACTTATCAAAGATTTTACTCTGATATGTCAATATTGCCAGTTGTCTGCTATGGTTTATGAAACCCCGCAATAATAAATTACTATTCAGATTTTCAGATTTGTGATCAAAGCAAAATTATTAATTACAAACAAAGTGACATGGTTTTTATGCTATTATATATGAATATGATTGTAATATTTGAAGAATGTAGTTCAAAGAAATCACGAATATCTAATAGAGGATTATTCGTTATAGCTGGAAAATATATTTAAATCTCTTTGTGTTAATTTGAGCTTTTTAATTTATTCAATAACTTGTTTTGTAAATAATATAAATGCTGTACGTCAAACAGTATGGATGTTATTTATTAGTTATTATGAATTAGAATTCGTTTTTGATAAAAATATATTTTTACATATAGAAAATATGTAGAGTGTAGATTATGAAAATAAAATGTAGATTTAAAACGATAAAACCTTGCCTGAATATCTTAATTTTATTATTTTCATTACGAAACTTAAAACAAATAAGTTGAAAAGCAAAAAAGTGTCAGTTGACAATGATTAGGATATTATTTTATATATTGCAGATACTAATTCATTAATCATTCTTAATTCAATGTCGATCAAACTGTACAGAGTAAATTATTTTTGATGGGAAATTGACAAAATAGCATTTATTGTTATTGGGTTTTGAACCATAGTTAAAAATAACGATGGATCGTTATTATGTTTGTTTTGAAATTATTGTGAATGTCATTTTTTACATCGAAAGCGAACGTTGAAAACGTTATGAAATGATGTGTTTGAATAAAATATGTATACAGATATACGTGAACGCCTGTATAATATATTTTATGTATGGACTTCTGAAAATAATGTTTCGTAAAAGTAAATATTAATAATAATAATAAAAAAAAAGTCCTATAAAGATGGTTTTCCGATTTTAGCTTAATACAAAAGGTTAGCCTTTTGTATAAGTTAACAATTTAAACTAAAAAACTTTTGATATAGCGTGTACTGCTAGGTATGTATATACGGGTAGGGTACCGCGCGGCACGTGATATACAGAGTTGCTCGTGAATTTTTAACGAGTTTATTTCAAAAGCTTTTCGACAAAAATAACATATACACCCGGGAATTGGACGTTTGTATGTATTACCTATGTGTTTTACGCGAGTTAAAACAAAAAAAAAAAAAAGATCAAGCAACAACCTTAAAAAGTATTCAATCAAAATCCCGAAACAACGTCGCGGCATTGAACGATAAACACGCCGGGGGAACGAAAAAATCAGCCGAGTGCGCGAAACAGAACGCGAGTCGTTCGATAAGTGTACCCAAACGGTTCACGTGCGAACAAGGGAGCTCGCTGTTTGCTGTGCATTATTTTTTATCCATTATACATTTATACAGAGCGCGCGTATAGGTCGTGCACAGTGCACAGTAGTCGTGAAACTACGGGGCGGCGCTAGTGAATCTCCCCGTGGACCGAAAGTCCCGAACCGTGATCGGATACGTGTAACCAAGTGTACTGAAGTCGTTCGTTTTCGAGATTTCTCGGGGCGGTATCGTCGCGGGTTCGCCGCAATAGTGACGTGCTACCGTGTACGAACGTCTTAAGTCACGAATCATAACGTTACATCGTTGTACGTCTATGGTGTGTTGTTCATTTTCGCGCAGGAATCGCATACGTCCCTCCAATGATATTCCTGATCGGTATTCTGATCGGTGTAAACTCTTGTAGGGACAACGATTATTGTTTGGTTGCTTGATGGGCTGTAACCTATAATTTTCAGTGTATAATAATAATGGTGCCGGCCATCAGAAGGGGTTAATACTTATAATAATAATAATCAAGACAAAACTACAATGTATACAGATAAAAGTTATACGAACCGTTGACGATAATGCACTTGTTGGTGACGGTGGTGCTCGTATTGATGGTGAAGTTGACTGACGAAGGTAATGGTAGTGAAGTATGGTAACGACGGTAGATCGTAAATTCGTAACTAAAAGGGAACGTAAGGTAACACAATTCCAAAGCTGTTAAAAAGGACAGAATGAAAAAAACAATGACAGTAAAAATCACAAAAGTGCGTTTATACGAGACCGATGAGCGAACGACAATAAAACACATACACACGCACACAGGTGGTCCGTCCCCGTTATCTCAACTGATAGCTAAAACTATAATAATTTTAATTTTAATTGAGAGCAGGTTCGCGACATTATCGCTCGAAGAATTATTGTTAAAAATACGAGTTTCCTTCCACTCTGTTCGGACTTAGGACTTACTTAAAAGATTCCTGTAGATGTAGTAAACTCGTGATCATTTTTATATAATATTATAATACGTCGAAAATAGTTGTACAAGTACCATGAAAATATAGCATAGAACGTCGGTGAATTGGGAATTTTATTGAGACAAGTAAGACCCGGTTTTTTTTCGGTGAATCTCAAACACGATATACATATGGTACCTACAGGTGACCATCACCAGAATATTTGACCAATTTTTCTTGCGTCGCACGCCCGTAATTTTTTCAATCACCAAAACAGGACACGTATATACTTAATAGCATGCTGCATACGAATCACGTCCCGAAATAAAAATCTTATGAGCAGGTATATAGTTAAACGAACTTCTTCCCGGGTTTTCTAAACAACTATACGACTTCCGTCCGTATTGCCTAAATATTAGTGTAACACGTACAATACAGCTTAGCTAGTGGACAAGTACTGATACAAGCACAACAGACTGTTACCATCCGATAAAGTCGTAGAGGTACATAATTGTATAGTTTAGATAGTTGTCGTAAATCGTAATCAAAATACCATCGGAAAAGTTATAACGACTCATTAGCCATTGACTGATTTATCCAGTCAATGTCATAAACATAAACAATCTACGATTACACATTAAATTTTAATCCGTAATAATATATATTAATCATGCCAGTTCATATTTTACAATGCTAACGCTGCCAGTCAATTCATCCGATTTGCATAATGTTTTATTGAAAGAAAAATATTGTTGGGACGGTATTCATGTGGAAAAACGATTCGTGTGCGCAACCAGTATAACTAGTAAAGATCACATTATTGGTAGGTACTAAAGAAATTGCTGGTTAACTTATCCTCGACAGCTTGTCAAATTTAATATTTTTCGTAAACGTAGACCGAATAATTATTTAAAAAGTTTAATCATACCAAAACGCTGACATTACACTTGTTTGTCAAGACAATCTTTTACGAAAAAAATTTCATTATTTCTTATTTTAAACGACTTAATACAAGCAGTCTAAAATAAAAATAGTATATCAACACTTTTTTTCGGCGAAAACTATTCACGACCAACATTTAGAACACGCTAGTCTATATAGGTAACCGTGAAAACGGATAGCTCGGTCCGTGCTCCAAATACTAAATATAATATTCGACGATATTATTTCGATGCACATGAGGTGGTAACATTACGAATTGAACTCCACGGGAATATCGTCCGCGTACAGATAACTTCGATTTGACGTGACATTTTCTGTAAAACAATAATGTACACTGAGCGCATTTATACGTACACCGACAGCTATGACTTAGTTATCATTCCAAAGAGTCATAGACTAAATATAACATACAAAGTGTCCCCCCGAGTAAATACCTATTGCGAATTCTCCTGAGATAATGAAGATATTCAAATTCTGTTTTTTCTTTTAAGAAAAAACTCGCAGGAACAAGGATTACACATATTTCGTATGTAAATTGGATTTAATGTCTTTTATTTTCTTATTTGAAAACTTTTTTACCGAAACATGAAATATTTGTAGTTCTTGCATCTGTGAGTCTTATAAGAAAAACGGAATTTCATTATCTTCATTATCACAGTAGATATCGTTATGGGGCAAATCCTCCGTGGGACACCCTGTATAAGTTGTCGTTCTAAGAAAGTGTTAACGAAAATCATATAACATCACAACACCTAACCAATATCAGTGGCTATACGTACACACTATACTATGTTGCGGTAGCGAATATTTTTTTTTCTTCGCGTGTACCGTTTTTGTCATTTCATGGATCGCAACTCTGGGGATTACTTTATAGACGTTTAAAAAACACATCACGTGTCCTCCACGTGTCCCATATTGGGTGCCGGAGGTGACGTTTTGAACTTTAAGCCGTGGCGAATTCGACAAACACAAACAATATAATATACGTGTACGTTTTTACAGCGTTCGTACCTATATTTGTACAAACCACCAAAATATTTTTGTTCTTATATAATATATAATAATATATATCCTATATAAAATATTACAAGTCTCGATTCTGGAATAGTGAGAACAAATCAGGTAATAAATCTCTCTACGATCAATAGCTGTTTTTTTTTTTTTTGCTTATTTCAATAACTTTTAAGTTATAATTATTGCCATGTCGATAAAATAACGATAAAGGACTTATAATTATACACAATATAAAAACAACGACTATTTGAAGGCTCGGATAACAAAATATGTATTATTTATTTATGTTAACAATAACTGCACTTTTTTATGCATTGAACATTTTCTTCTCTACTTCTATTTGGACGATTATTAAAACTGTATTGTAATACGCATTTCACCCTAATCTATTATTTAATTGGATAGGTCATGTATAAGTGTTAACCATTTTACTCAAACGGCGAATCGTATAGTCTGATCTTTTGTATTCGAATTCGATGTCTATTGGTTTTGTAGTTTTATTCTTCGTGTTTCCACAATATTGCTTTTTCGTAATTGATTATGATACATTTTCTTCTCGAAACGAAGCGAATTTTGTTTCACGTGACCATGTCCGTAAGACCGTACGTCATAACTCATAACGCATCGACGAGAAAAAATCCACAAAGGATTGCGAATGAATAACATACCTGCATGTTTATCAACACATTTATTTCATCTTATAATATTCACCGCGAAATATAATAATAGTGAATACGATATAGATTTACACGATTCAAATAATTAAAGTTCTGTGGAATCGAATCGTACCACGTCACGGTTGTTGCAATAATACCTACGAATGTATTATTTAGATGATAATTACTTCTGTATATTACGCGTACATTGTATGCAAATAATGTATCGTCAAATTGTCGTTTATGGTGTCGTTAACATAAGAAATTGTCACGGCTCGTCAAGCGAAACAACAGAAAATGAGGCATCACGTTATAGTGTTATGTATTATTATGACGCGCAAAGTTTTGTGCACCTTCCAGTGTTGTATTACAGAAAGCGAGAGCGAGATATATATTAAGCGAGTGAACACTATAAACATAATTAAAATCCGCCAAGAGCACGGTGGCACCGTACAGGGGTCGAGAATCCTCCGTGTACGAGGTATATATTCGTTGAAAAATCGAAAGGTGTGACAAAGTTTGACTGAGTGTTTTATTACGTTAAAAGCAAGTCATCCCTGAATAAACTATTCGCCGTCAACGGCACGACAATCGGCTGCCACGTAGAGCGTGTTGTTTCAATTTGTGCGGTGATTTAAAACCAAAATTCGTATTTCGTTCTCGGCTACCTTATCATCGTTTTCGTCGTCTACGCCCGTCGTCTCTATCATAATAAACTTCCGTAGACGCTAAAATCTTATTTATTTATTGTTTTAATGAATAATACCTTCTGTTTTTGATATCAAAACGAATGCTTCGATTGCGCAGTCGTTCGAACAAACGTTCGTGTTTACCAAAATTATTGATCGCAACATTTTTAAACGACTAATCGATTTAAATATTTATGCTTCGTAGTAAAACCAGAATGTTATAATCAATGACACTTAGTAAATGAGTGCATGAGAGAAAATTATCATTTTTTTTTCGTTAAAAGGTATTTTTTAAATCGAGAACTAGCATGACGATTAAAAATGTATTTATTATTTATGTATTCCGAAAAAAATAGTACGTTCGTCATATCGATGTATCAGTATTATGAATTAGTAACAATATAATTAATGTAACACTACTTAAAGTATGTATTGTATTGTACTTCGCTCTTCGTAGCAATATAACATACATTTGTGAAGTTTCATCAATGGATCTATTCAATTTGCTCGAGTCCAATAACCGCCTATTTATGTCTATAAATCATCGCGTTCGCTTACTGTAAGAGAACACATTTACAGATTGTGCAATTAAAAAATAAACAAATACAGAATATTTCAAGGTAAAAATCGTCCACGTAATGGGATTAGTCAATTTTACACCACTACCGATTTATACATAATAGTTTCCATGAAATCTGTTTAATTGCGCACATCTTGAAGATTAATCGTTGTTGTCATGTTAAACCATATTGTCGTCCGGACGTGTGCGTTTACGAATATAAGGGTACTGCATGTTGTATAACAAAAATGTTTTTCGACTTCTAGTCACTATTAATAGTCATGCTACGATAGTCGTCTGTGGAAAACCGCCAACACTGCGCAACATTTCCAAAAGACGCGTGCAGGGTTAGAGCATTCATCGGGGTGCGGCCGTGACTTTCTAAATTACCTTTATGGGTTTTTAAGAAATCATCATACCGTACGAATAGTTGGTGCTTGCGTAACTCGCTCCGACGGTTTACCATTCATTTTTAAACTGCTAGTTATCCCGATTGATTTTTTTGACATCACTACTAGTATAATAATTACGTTTCGACGGACAATGTCTGTTTTTCTCTCTTCTATAAACTGCGCAACCTTCTTCTACTCGGCATTAAACTATAAGCATCTCTTACGAATCTATCGATTTTTCTTGCATTTTATATTTTTTACTCTCCCTTGCCTACCGCTGAGCTCATCTTTTTTATTGTGTTCTCTTTGTTACTATACGCACACATCACATATTGAAATAGTTTTTTTTCCCTAATCCTAAACGTAGTCCATCTGGTATTCGTATTTCTAGAATAATCCCGGTTTCTTATTTATTCTGCATTTTCTCTTACCTACGTGTATTTTTACTCTAATGCGTCTTTATATTATGGCAATCCTATTATTTATTTGGTCATGATTCACGTACATTTTTTTTTTGCAGAACATGCTTACTCACCATACCTATTGGCCATGATAATATTAATATATATATTATACTAGCTGCGAGTTACCCAGCTTCACAGGGAACAGTCTTGGTCGGCGTCAATATTTTCAAAATCCTTTCTTATTGCCATATTGAGTATTAGAGAAACCACTATTTTAAATTTCAAGTTCATACGTCCGAGATATTTAAGATCAGAGCAACTACTATTTCGAAGTTCTAGCTGGAAAGGTTTAAAAAATGTCATACTAATAATTAATAAAAATATTATCTACAAAACCTTTTTCTAGACAATATCCTTCACTGTCGAGTTTACGATAGTTAATAGCATCACCTATGTCTTTTTTGTAATTTATGAATTAGGTACCTAAGTACCTAATAAAACTTTACATTTAATAAAATTAATGTTTATGTAATATTTTAACAGTTTTTTTATTTGTATAATGCATTTATTACTATTTTTTGGAGCATTTCTCGATGGTTTTTAGGAAATTTAAATCCGGGCCCTAATTTTGACCAATGACAATAACCTTGCATGTTGTCTGCTCATAGACCATAACATTATCACTTGTATTTTTATATTATAACATTCACATTATCACCAGTGTTGTTTCTCAGGAACGAAATAATTTTATTAAAATTTAATAATAATATTTTAATAAAAAAAATTGTATCACATTAACTATTTATTGTGAGTATGGTCTAGGCTGAAAGACGTATGAATACTTTTTATACCTGCTTGACGAAAGGAATCATCTAATGGCGGTACTTTATTGATTGATTATTTTAGGTTTGATTTTTTTCTTTTCCGGCATGAATAATAATAATTTTAGTAATAATTATAATATCATGTGTTTAGGTATTAAAATTTATTATAATTTATAACGTTTACCTGGGATTTTATTGACGAAATCATGTTTTCGCAAAACAAACTCTTACCGTAACACTTGTCAATAAAGAAAAAAAAAACTTATAGACATTATTGTAGCCAAAGCTAATAAAAAGATCAATCGAAAAACTGTCGAAAAAATGTTTAAAGATTGATCGATTTAATGAGAACTCTCGAAAACCCACAATAGAGTATTAAGTGCACTCTGTAAAGTAATAATTCGGTTGGAAAAACTGCTAAATAAATACATTTAGTTTGAGCCGACGTATAATCCTTTCGATATTAAAAATAATTAATATTCGGATCATCAAACGTCTGACAGGAATTAATAGAACTGTGAACAAACAGGAACTAAATTAATTAATTTCCATTCAATGCCCTTAATTACGGTATCACAATATTTCATCGATGTCATCATTATGGCAATACTCGTTTTTTTCTCTAATCCTATCTAATGTGTTTAGTTTAGAACAGCATTGGGTTTTACTCTTTATACCTATGTCTCTCTATGTATATATATTATAATATAGGTATATTGTACTATTTATCAACTTAATAAATTCACTTTTGACGTTACACAGTTTTTATTTTGCATCATTAATCTCATTTCGCCGTGAATATAGTCAATATAGATGGAGAATAAATATATAGTGTTTGAAATCATTGTTGTTAACTTTCGACCGATGGTGTGACGGAAACAGGAAACTACAATTTATTTGCTGTTTTTCGGTATTATTGTTACTCGGCCACTGTTACTGCAAATGTTTATTATCAAATTTAATGTTATTAATAATACTTATTAAATAATGCGGAAGCGTATTTATGCTTTTATGCATTTTAAAATGTCTTTTTTATCAAATTCCCAAGAGTTAAAGGTTCTTCCATTAACACTTTATTTTTTTTAAATATGCATTTTTGTGTAAAGTTACATTTACGATTCTATTTTGTTGTATGCTCAGTGCTCACTTGCCCAAGTATCTAAAACCATAAATTTACAATTACATTTCAATTTAGGTACATTTAACATTAATCTGTTCATTGCATATTTTGGTACGCATCTGTTATTTAACATATTTTATGGTAAAAAGGTACAGATTAATTAAATATTTGAAATAGAGGCAAGTTAAATTATATTAAGATAATTAATTTATCATACTCAATACGCAATTATCAATTATAATTACTGTTAAGAATGAGTTAGTAATTTAAAACCATATACGTTAAAAATGTTCGTTTATTATAATTGTTGTTTATTATTACCATCAAAATTTGTTGACTTTATACTCAAAACATGTTGATGTTTCGTCTCGTATAAATAATAATAATTAACAATAATTAATCGATAGCGTGTGCGTATTTTATAGATAACTAAAAGTTTTATATTGATAGTATTTCCGAGTCACATATACAGATAATTGAAGGTGAATATACTAATTTATTCGATGATTCAGTTACATAATTTTGAGAAAACTGATTAATATTTGCTGGTTTATTTTTCTTATTTATTGACTACATCGATTTTGTTGATAACTAACTAGTAAGGCAAGAAAATATGAAAACAAAATAATACCTATTATTACCAAATAAATTAACTAATTCATTAAAGTTTAATGTAATAAACTTAACACACAATATTATCATATTAATATATCTTTTTTACCTCATTAAATTAAACTAATATATTGAAAAAAAAAATTAATCTTCTTGTCAAATTAAAATTTTTTTATTCCTCTTCTAATCACATTTTTTTATGGCCAAGTATTATTATTTTGAAACGGAAACGATTCAAGTTTTCTATATTTTTGTGAATGAGATAAGGCAATGTTAGTAGAAAAAAAAATGTATTTCGTCTAAAAACGTACTTATTAAAATGTTATCGATTTGTATAAAACATGATAATATTAATAAGTGACTCGAACAATTATTATTACTATACGATATTATAATAATAATGAAGGCATATAATTTAGAGAATAATTTGGGGGGAAAATACTAGAAATGTTACAATACAAATTAGTAAACGAAATTTGTATACTTAACTCAAGTTTTATTTTAAAGGCTTAATGATGTACTACATTCAGTTTAGTTTTGAGGTAACATTATGGACATCGCAAATCGTAATTTATGAGTTTCTCGGACACAAGATATTTTTAAACATTCTGTTCGATATATCAACAGAAATGAAGCATAGCATTTTCAACCGAATCGCTTCTTCTTGCGCATTTAATAAAATAAAAATGGCCAAAGAGTTCACCGAAACGTAGTTTATGAATATTTATAGTTCTCGTACCGTCATATAAGATGTTTCTAAGAAAAAACTACATTTGGTTTTTGGTACGAACTGAATTGTTAAGCTGAATTATTAGTGTTGACAACTTCGCGTACACATTTCTTTATTTATACATTTTGATCGAGTGTCCTCTACGTTGTCATTTGCTTGCGCTTAATATTTAACGCAAAGCATGGTTATATAATTCCTCGACGAATTTGTCGATGTCAATAGATGTAACGAAGACACAAAAGTCGTGTTAAAATATTTAATTTCCGGCTGCTGTTCCGTATTTTTTTCACAGCATTATCATATAATACGAGTGTATATCAAGCGCATGTTTTATCACGATCGCGACAGTTAGTATGCTTCAAAAACATTTCAAGGTTTGTCTCGTGATTAATTTCGTTCGTTACGTTTGAATAGTATAAAAGTCGTCGAAATATTTTATTAAATGCAGCCATAAAAAAAAATCCACAAAGCATTCAAGCTTGAAAACGCCCTGCGCGTAAACATTGTAATACATAAATGTATGTATGTACAATGTACATATTATAGTTATGGCATGTATGTATACGTCGCACGTTGACTATATAATATACTTAACGATGACGTATACACGATGGTAAATTATACAAGCGCTCTATCCGGTTCCGGAGGAAGTTTAGTTATTCTTAGTTATTCTGCAGTACGTAGGTAGAGTTATTCGGCGCGGAAAAAAAAAAAAAAAAAACGATCAGCAGAACGGATTTGAAATTTATGATAAACATGAATCCCACGTGCGGGGAATAGGGCCTAAATGGTTTTTTGAACAATCGGTCTTACCGCGGTATCAGCACTGGGCGTTCATGCGTTGCGTGCACACTCTTGCCCGGCGCGAACACGCAAAATCCATCTGCGTGAGAACTTTTATTCGTCCTCGTTTATGTGTAATTTTTTTCTTTTCTTTTCCAAGATGTTGACATAAACGGCGTCTCGCACCAGGTCGGGTCAGCCCCTAGGGACCACGACGACGACGATGGATGTAACCGGCGGCGGAGGAGCGGGCGGTGGAAGGCAACAGTCCAGGACGTGGCACAGACTGAGCTTGAAACAATACAAAAGAGCACCGACGCAGGATACGGAGGTATGTCTTTTTCTCTTTCGCCCTCGCCCACACCCCGAGCGCCCCCCCCCCCCGCCCGCCCCGAGCACACGAAACCATTGGCAATTTGTTTTTTCTTATCCGCACGACGTGTGACGCGCGCTCGCGTGTGTGCTGTTTACCGTATATACGGCCGCCGAGTAATTTCATTATTTCGGCGCATACCCGGTTAATTCGACCTAAAAACAACCCGCGCACGGTGGCGGTCGTCGGGAAAAACGAATTACCTGTCAGTGTCGGGACAAAAGTTGCGGCTCCGGAGGACATACGGGGAATGATAAAGGTGCTGCAGGGCGATGGGGGTAGTCCCGGCAACGGTTCGCGCTCGGCATTTCGCGGGACATTCGGCGTGGCGGGTGGTCGGCGTCATCGTCGTCGTCGTTACACGTGCACGGCGTTGGATGTTGTATAAAATGTAATTTAGAAGTAAAATCGTCAAAAGACGACGGCGACGACGAACGACAAACGCCTTTAATGAAAATCGTTTTCGCGCACTTGACACTGTCCGTATGTCGCTCGGTCACGCGGTTCTGTTCTATACGTACTACCCTGCAGCCGTCGCGCAATAATAAACTCTCGTCTACCATCGCCTCGCCCCGCCAGTATTGTACCCTGATGCAGGGGGTGCGTGCACCTTGCAGGTCCTAGATTTACTTGATGATATAAAATAATGCGTTATAATTATATGATTATAGTTTAGGGCTCGAGTGTTGATGAGTGATGATGACTTTATTTAGACAATTAAAAAATGGTCTGATAAAGTGCAATTATGACCTTAAAAATCGTAAAAAATTTCCTTAAAAAATATTACAAATAATGGTTTGAAATTTAATGTTTTTTGTAAATTTATGAAATACAAATATTATAAATACTTACAAATTACACATAATAATTGCATTGTACTATTAAAGTATATGGTCCGTAAATAAATATGTTATACTGTAATACATCAACGTCTTGTAGTTACTGTATTTTGAAGTTTAAATACAAGTTTATACGACTTATTTAGACTACATTACAGAAAATGACTGAATGCATTATATATTTTATGATATATTAATACACTGAAAGTCTATTTATAATTACTCATACACGATTTATTTTTACCCATCAACACACTTTTTTTTAAAGGTTAGGCTACCTCCCCTTACCCGCTCAAGACTTAAATCCGGCAATGTGTGAATGGGAGAACCCGTATACGCATTGGACGTACGTATGAAATTAGCCGACTTTTTGCGGAATACACACTGCTCACACGCGCGTGCGCGTGCAGTAGCCTATACAATCTAAATGGTTTATCATAACCACGATCCGACGAAATGAATAAATATACAAATATAATTAGTAATCGGCGAGCGGTGCAGTAGTACGATCAAACGCATGTACCGTGTATTTAAAAGTACATAATATATACTTGCACTCTGCACGCTGGTGCAACTTCGGTAAATCAGTTTGTAGTATCGCATAAGTTAAGCTTGAACACGTTGAAAACAAATATACGTATTGTACGATGAGACGTATAGTGACGTGCGTTTATATCGACTCGAATTAATTTGACTACAACGTCCAAAATTACATGATATTATGCAGTATGTATGCGTAGTCTATATGTATACAGTATACATGGCTCGATCTTCATTTTACAAGATTTTTTTTTTTTCATTCTCTTGCCAAGATAATAATGAATCAATAATTCATGAGTGTCAAACTCACAATTACAATGTTTCAATAAAACTTATTTAGCTATAGTATTAGTCTGCTAAATATATTTTAGTAACTGTCTTTGTAGTAATACGTAAAATAGTACATGAACTCGGTACCTATAAAATTACATAAAATGTAAAAAAAAGAGAGAATATAAAATAAAATGTGAACTTAGGTTTTAAAATATTTCGTACGATTAATTATGAAAATATCAATAGCAACTTTACTTTTAGTACGGATCAAATACTTTTAATTATTATGTATCAGCATTTAAACTAACTATAGTACAACACTTTTAATGTATTTCGCTTACAATTATTCTGACTATATGACTGTGCCCGTTAATACTTTATTGTGTATTATAGCTGATTAATTAATTTATATTTATATAAATATTTTGTAATTAAAACTTTTTGAACAGTTTTATTGTGATTTATAAAATATGGATTTGTTTTATAATGCGAAATACTCAACAATTAATAATTATAGCTTATAAACTTCATAATTAATTTTATGAAACTTAGTATCAGTGTTGATATACGAACCCTTAGAAACTTTAGTAATTTGTCGACTTTTATTTCCATTATATTATAACTGTAAATATTATATAATAATATTACTGCAAACACTTTTTTCTTCATTTTCTCAATTTCGTCATTACCTGTTTTTCACTCTTCATAAGTTCGTTCATGGCAATCCATTTTAATTACGAAATCAATATCTTTCATGTTTTATTTTAAACATTTCAAAAGGCTAATTTGTTTTCATTAAATACATACATTTTAATACTATAAAATATAATTGCAATTAAAATATATTGTTTTTTAAATAGGCACCTTTCTATAAAATATATGAATGTATTAATTGGTAAATTGTTTAATAATCCTGTATATTATGTCGTATAATAGGCATTTAACTAATCGCGCATGTAAATAAATTATTTTTCCTTTGTGTTATTTATTATTTTTTTTCAAAAGTGGTATTTATATTTTTATGCGAAGTGATCTGTGTTTTCCTCT
This sequence comes from Periphyllus acericola, assembly GCA_949715065.1. Lineage (NCBI taxonomy): Eukaryota > Metazoa > Arthropoda > Insecta > Hemiptera > Aphididae > Periphyllus > Periphyllus acericola. The sequence goes on from OX454269.1 coordinate 26,628,144, forward strand.
GTCGAAACAAGTTTATGCGAAAAGATATAGACTAAGCCTTGATATTTTAATGATGAAAGACTTGTAAAGGATTATTCGTTACACTGTAATGATAAGCCAAAATCAATAATTCGAATTCGGTGTATTATATATAGTAATAATATATATATATATATATATATATATATATATATATATATATATAATATATATATATATATAAATATATATATATATATATAATATATATATATAATATTTTGTATATACACTAAAAATAAAATGTTAGCTTTCGTTTAGGTACCGTCAAAAATAATTGTGGTGTTTCAATTTTATTTGCACCGACGAAAATAAATTGTTAAAAATTTAACCATAAATAATAAACAAACATTTATGTATGTTCTATACTTCTAAGTTAATCGCTAAGTACAACAGAGGCGCTTATTTCCCGGTCTTAAAAATATTATATGTTAAGAAAAAATTGCCTTTTTTGCAATAGATTTAATTTTAAATAATTTCTCGTTGGTCTCATATATAGGTATATATTATTATAGAATATGTCCCCTATTCGTTCTATATAACACTCAACAACATCACTCTTTATCGAAATATGCAAGCCCAAGTATGTAATCAATGTTATTTCAGTTTGATCATCAAATATTTGGAAGGTGTCGAGTTTATTACGGGACACTGGATGAGTTTAACATAAGGTCGTTTGAAATCAATTTTATGCACGTTGTGGTTAATATTCTAAACCGGTTTACTTACATATTATAATAGTTGAATTATAACTATAAATAAATTAGAATGAAAATAGTATTAAATTATATTATTAAGTGTATATCTTATAAGTTATAACACACAATTTCAATTAAAAGACGATTACAAAAAAAAAAAAAATAACATAAATGAAAATATTTGTGGGGCCGTATATGAACAGTTTCCTCCTAAGGAAATTCATGGTATAACTTTGCTATTTATATCAAATTTATTTATTTTTTTAAACAATACATTTTAAATATTTTTTAAATAAGAAAAAAACATTAAAATATTTGTGAAGTGTCGTGTATAAAAAGTGAACAGCTTAATATTACGTTTTGTAACTTGGAGTGTCATTTAAAAAATATGAGTGCAGAAGAAATAACATGAGAGAGTATCAAAACAAGATTGATTGATAAAAATAAACTCGAAAATTTAACTGCAGAAGTTTCTATAATATTTAGACTGTCATTGTTAACCTTCATTTCGCTGTCACAGGCAACTTAATTAAGCTTTTGTATCAGGGAAAATTAGGACACCTAAGTAATGAAATAATCATTTGTCGTTTTTCAAAAATGATTCGTCTCGTTTTTAATGATTTTTTGACTCTAAAGAAACCAGCCGTTCGATGGATATTATACTCTTTTCTTTATTGTTTTATATTTTACCTATTTGTATAACATTCTACTTAATTCAAACTTTTAACAAAATCATAATAAGTATTTCAACCAGAGAGATAGAACCTAACAGTCTAAGAATACTGGAAAAAGGTCACTAGGTAGTATAGTAGTATATGAATTCGTATACTGAAATTGTCCGGTAACTTTTGTTTCGAGCGTTGGTTGACCTGTGTTTTTTTTAAAAAAAATCATCGGTCATCTCTCCGCAATGAGATAATCTGAGAGTTATTGATATATTTTATTTATATAATCATGGTGCGACTTACTATTGAAGAACGCGTTTGGTCGTTAAGACTTTTTATTGTCACTATGAAAGCTATGGCGAAACAGTGCGCAATCTTCGGCGGATCATGGGTCGAATGAAGGAGCTTAGTGAGTCAACAGTTCGTCGATTGATGACTAAATTTGAAGAAACTGGCTCAGTGCAAGGTGCTAAAACCCCTACGCATCAACGCAGTCGCAGATCACTTTTCAACCAAGATATGGTTATTGACATTGTTTGACCAGTCCAACAACATCTCTTCGTCGAAGATCACGGGAGTTGGCGATACTACTGAGTTCGTTGAATCGAATTGTGAAAAAAGACTTAGATTTGCATCCCTATAAACTTCAATTGACATAGGAACTGAAAGTTTGCCATCATGGGAATCGTAGGCAGTTGGTTGATTGGTTTCACCAAATGCGCGTTGACGATAATGCTCGATGTTGTGATCAGAACTGGCCTCGCAGATCGTGTGACCTAACACCAATGGACTTTTTCATGGGGGGTTACGTTAAAGCTTACGCCTATGAAAATAAACCATGAACCATCGAAAGACTGAAGGATGAAATTCGTCGTGTTATTGATGAACCGGACCACAGGAATGTGTCAGCGAGTGATAGGCAATTTCGTGACCAGAAATGAAGCTTGCTAGCGAAGCAGAAATAGATATATGCCAGATATTATATTCATTGCGTAAATCGGAATGTGTATACATGGTCGTATAATTGTTTTGTTCTTATCAAATCCGGCGTTCATAATGAAACCCCCTATACATTATATCTCTTTTTGATACGTTTAAACCTTTATTATGTTTATTTTAATCGAACAAAGGGTATTTTAGCGACCAGTACACTCGTTACATAATAATTAATCGCAGTACTCGACCAAATGTGGTAGTCAATACCTATTTTATGGTTACTAGCTAAAAAACCCTATCAGTTTTGAGTCTTAACCCTATTATTTCTACGTATAAATTGGAAAAAGACCAACGACACTCGTCCATAAATGTCAGAAGTTTTTCTTTTGCGCATCACTTTTATTTATTTTTAATAAACCAAGACAGACGAAATAAGAAAAAAAAAATTATAAATAGGTACCTACCATGATTTAATGGTCAATATAAGAACTTTTTTTTCTGATCGGTCAATGCTATATCCAAAATCCAAATATCTGTTACTCAACTGTATTCTCATCAAATACCACGTATTGTTATTGCATTCACTTTACACAAATAGTTTGAAGAGAAAAATACTCCTAGCTCATATAATTAATTTATACCTTGAGACGTTACGGTTTTTCGCATTCACTCAGTGTGAGAATACCTCACCTACTCGTTTAAATTCCATTTTGAACCTTATTAACAAATAAAATAAAATAATATTTTATCTTTAATTTAATTAAATTTCATAATTAACTGTTTTTAAATAACTTAAATTATAACTTCATGAATGCTAGATAAAAAACTTTAATATTTATGGTTTAATTATACAAATAATAGTTCTGACCGACAAAATAAAAAAGTACCTTGATTCAAATTTAATCTTGTCATATTTTTATCTCTCTAAATTACATTAATAAAGTAAAATATATAATAATAAAAACATATTATAATAAAAAAGCATAATTTATATAAACAAATTTTAGACTTCCCTGATACGACCAAAAATATTGCAAAGCATAGAATTTATCGATCTTACATTTGTTTATCCTGTCAATGATTCTGGGTTGTATATTTGAATTCTGAACCAAAAGTTTTGTAATGTAATATTTAACTGAGAAAAAATACTTGAAAATAACACCTATTGAGTTTCATCTATCGAAGCCGCTTATATTTCTATTAGGTAGTAAATTAACTAATTTTGGGGTTTATAGTTTGTAATTTGTAAAACCTCGTTTGTTTTTCTTATAATAGTTTTGTAGTGTGAAGCATGATAGGTAAAATGTTTACATAATATATTTGTACTTTCAAAATGTATATCGAATATTCCTAAGTTCTACTATCATGAACTATCATATCAAATATGCCCTCACCATAACTCCTATTTTATTTTCCCCTTTTTAATTATTACGCTTTTTAAAAATATTTCACCTATTATTTCTTGCTTTATTTGAAATTATTTTTATTGAAATATATTCTGCGTATCTTATAATCATTCATGATTATCCTAAAATAAATATATTGACAATTTCCAAGAACGTTAGCTTAAATATAAAATATTGTTTTTCACATTTTATACGTTATGTATATACGTTATATTTAATGGTTAAAATAAATTGTGTACTTAAAAAATGTACAGACAAGTAGTGATGATTAATGCGATGCTAAATTATGGAAGGTTTGGTAAATATAGTTGCACGACGGTATAGAGTCGGAACGAGGTTGGGCTTCAGATGTGTGTGTGTGTTATAGTGCGGAATTATGGGGTTCCTGTACCCCCTATAGTACCTTATTATCCCTAATTCAGCAGTCTTATTTTAATTTTTTTTAGTTCACCCTGTCCATTGAACTTTTTTTTCATCTAAAAGTCATTTCGGTTTGAAAAATGTTTATGTACTCAAGTAGAAAAGTAGGAGTTCACTCTATAATAATCGCAACTAGAAGTATTAATACACATTCAATAAGAAACCTTTTACTACAAAATAATTCTTACCTACTAAAGGTCAACCAAATATCCTTATAAGGTTTTTAAAATATATTTTCATGTTTCAACCTTTATTATCAACACAAAATTTGAATTTTATTTTTATGTACTTAATATTCTATTTTGGTTTTGTCTTATTTTGATGCTGTATTATAGAACATTTACAAAGTTAACTGATGATTTGAATTGTACTATTTAATCGCCTGCTGTTGAGCAAAGCACAGGGGCTGTTATACATAATTCAAAATTAATAATTTATAAAATAAGTAACTCAAATACTAAATACAAATAAAAACCATAATAACGTCATAGTTTTTCTTTGTAAAATTAATCTTAGCTTTATAAGAGTTAAAAAGCAAAAAATATTTTTCCCGCATAGTAAATAATAATTTATTCATACTTTCAAAATTTATATTGGATTACCGGAAGAAAGGTTCATTTTCTTTTTGAAATTGGTCTAAATGTATGATGAATACGGGATGCTCCCATCGCTTTAATGAGGAATTTCCAAACTTTCGAGGAACCAAAGTAAAATATTTAGATTAAAAATGAAAACTATTATCCGATTAGTTGGGTTGGATTAAATACGTTTAAAATTTAAATAATTGTAATTATTAATTCATCCGTGCGTTTTGACCTATAGTAAGTGTAAGTTTCAGATTAACATTTCAAGGTGTTTTATACTTTTAATTACAATGATTATCGAAAACGCACGTATACATATTACATACAATAAGGTTGCTGGGAGGGGCGGGGATCCAAGGAGAGGGGCGGGGGCGAAGGTGTACCCCCGTCCAAACCAGAAAGAAGTGTTACATTTTTACAGCTACTTAAAACTCGAAAAGTTTAGAACTTTAAGGGCAAGAATGGGAGAAGAAATATTAATAGGGTTGACTCTCGTGTATGTATATTTGCATAAATATATGAATATTGACAGTGAAAATAACATGAAAAGTATAATTGATAGATTTTCTAAAGAAAAATGAAGAAAAGTTGACATTACAGTTTAAAAAAAATATTATAAAAATAAAGTATATTTTTATTTCGGAATAACAATATAGTATTATGTTATTTTATCGCTATATTATTATTTTAATGTGGTTTTCAATCGAGACGACGGAAATGACGATTGAATCGATAGCCCGCGTATAATATTTGAATAAACAGGACGTTTTTCTTATTGTTATCCTCAATCGAATATAGAGATGATTACGGGAAAGGGCTCTCATAGCAATTTTCCAGACCTGGTGTCATAAAAGATCCATTATGGCGACCGTGCCAGCGGTATGCGTTTGAAAGTGTGAGATTTATGGACGAGAAGTGAAGTGGAAAACGTACACATAGGTGGGAAGAGAGTGCCATGCGAGTGGAGGATGGTGGCGGGTCGTTTTTACAATTAATTTTTGCACTGTCATATTGTATACTATTATTATTTTTTTTTTTTTATTATTATTAGTACAGTATTGCGGGTGGTCCGTACGGCATATGTGTTTGTTCAATTAAAAACTTCATTGAGCACTTTGGGTTATAAATGCCAGACACTATATTGTGTATGAAAACTCTATTTTTATTTTATTAATTTTTTTATTCTTTTTTAAGTTATCTGTTTGTACATTTTTTTCCCTTTCCTCTAATGGTTTTATTTTTTTCGTTTGAAGGTACCTACTTTTCACTTGACCCCAATTATTTGATCAAACTGTCCAATATATACAAGCTATCCATCTCCATGCCTTTGGCCAAACGCTGTAAGCATTATATTATAATATATGAATGAAACAATTGTAGTTTTTTTTTTTTGCTGTTTTGTTGTCGTGGCAATATTAAATTAAAAATAAAATAAAAACTGAAGTATTTCATACCTCCGTTGGTAAAAATAATTATTTTGTGATTAATTTCTATCGGTAGTAGAAGACCAAGCTCGGTGGGTCACATAATCGGGCATTTATTGTGTTAACCTGCACCTTGAGTGCAGTTTACAATCGCAGCAAAATGTTAAAACAAAAAATGTCAACATAAGAAATTTTTTCTGTCAAATATATAATAGTGGTGAAACACCAATATTGAACAATATGTGTCACCAATATTTTAATAGTTTTCCTAATATTTTTATTCATATTTTGTGGCTGTAAGGAACTAAGTACAAACTAAAGATGATTTTGTAATTATATTTAATAGCTAATTTAGCTATTTTAAAATTTTACTCGGGCGCGGCTTACATATTGTGACACTTTTACACTAGTTTATTTCATTTCTTCACTTAGTTTAAAATGTCTGTGAATATATTACTTTATTATGTTTTCAACTAAGCATTTATATTCTCAAAAACCCAAAATATACGTTACAGAAAATCATAAAGTTTGTATCCTAAAAAAAAGTTCATCGCGTCCTTACGAAAGTGGTGTATCACTGTTCGCCGAGCCACTGCACTCATACTCGTGTAATCACGTTGGTCCGTTACTGGAAAACCTATCAAAAATATAACTTCCCGATGCGACGATTATCACTTATTTTAAAACCGATCGCTAGTAGTACTTAAGAGTTGAGATGTCCAAAACTGTGTAACCATATTATTGTTCGGCACATTTGAAACACTGTTTGAAGAAATTAGCAGGGCGGACGGTGTTCGCTATCGCCCGTAGCCGTACAATGGGGTGAATGTTTTTTGCCGGCGTTGAATTTCCCGCCGGAAATACCTCGCGAAATTTATCCGAAATATAACGAATTTTAGGCAACGCGCTATGCAAATTAGTCTGCGCAACGTAGCACGCGCACAATTTACCTGTACGGTCTTGCCGCGTAATGCATAACCCGGCGGCAACAACGGCCGACGTTGGAGAAATGAATACTTTTTTCGTTTCGATCACGTCGGTACGATTTTACATATTAATATCCCGTTCCGGATTTCGGTTGCGCTCGGCACGAGGTTATTTTTAATGGTCTCGTCAAAAGTACGTTTGGCATCGTGTCCGGTTCGATCGATATCCAACGTTCGCGGGATTATTATTATTACCTACTCTCGCATTGCACGTACCTACGGTGTACACGACCGCCTTAACGAACGTGATAATATCGCGTTTAGACCGGGAACGGGCGAGGGGAAAAAATCCAATACCGTTTCGTCGTGATAATAATGTAACGTGGTCGGGGATGACCTGTTAAATATAAGATATTCAGGGAAGAAGTTAGGTTCTTTTGAATATAATTAACCGTAGCTGTGGAGCATAAATGGTATATAGGATCTTAATATTACAAATAAATGCGTATTGGTATTGGATGACTATTAATATATAAAGGTTTATTAAGACTTACTGACATACTTAACAATCATAGGGCTGTTTCGTAGTCACACGGAGTTCAAGTTAACGTGATGGTAATCGCGGAGAACTGGTGTTCTCTTACATACCGATTGTCGACCATAGGCCTTACAACAGTGGTTTTCAAACTTTTATTATACACGGCACACTGTACACTTCGAAAAATGTTCATGGCACACTGACCTTTTTTTTTTAGATGAACAAAATTGTTTTGAATTAATTTTAATTGTAAATTTATTTAATTAGAAATGCGTGATTAATGGGCTAACAAATATTTATTGATAGATGTTACTATGTTAGTATATTTTCATCGCGACCTTGCATACTTGAATTTAGTTTATTGAGATGCTCAAACAAATCAGTTAAGAAGGCTAACTTTATCCACCACTCTTCATCCTCAAGAAAATTGAATTCAGATTCTTCTATAGTTAAAAATACAAGTAACTCCTCTCTCAAATTGTAAAATCACAATTTTCAATGCAATCGGTAATTTATGGGAAAACCGCGGCACACTTAGTGGATACTCGGTCACCCAGTTTGAAAACCACTGCCTTACAATATAAACTGTGAGTGGGGGGGGGAACTTAGTGTATAGTCAGCTTATTTTATGTTTCTATAATAGTAATACTAAAAGTAATATTTTTATATATAGTTGTAACGATTGTTACAATAACAAAATGTAATATTCATAATTTCTCTTCTTCGGCCGCGTATCGTGTGACGCACAAGGCAACCGTTCGATCCAGCATTTACAACGCAAAATCATCACAGCGCCAAAATGTATAAAACCGATTGTATAGGAACACCGTGTAACGTAGGTACACGCGGTCATCATGGCGGTATCGTATCCGATATTCATGTTCGTCCGTTCAAAAACCAGTGCCGACGTCGTAAAACGACGGTTTGTCGTCGGCTAACCGCGGCCGTACGCACGCGCATTTCTTCGCGAAACGCGTCGCGGAGATTTCCATCGTGACGTTATGATCGTGACAAATTTACTGTGGGTACAATGGCAGTCTATGTACTATTGCCGTAAAATGTTGTTTTCTTTATTCTTTTGAAGACATACGGTGTACCGCGTGCTTGAGATTTTCCATCGTTCGCTACGACCCGTGTATACCGTATAGCACAATCGACCCTGCGCGGACACATCTCGAAGCGTTTGAAAAACCACCACCGAAAACCAAGCGAGACAACGGTGGCGAATATCGTCGGTTGACGGTTGATTTTTTTTCGACTCGCGCTTTTTAAGTAAAAACTATTTACTCTCGTGCATCTCGGTCGTGCGATAGTTTTGATTAAAATTGTTCATTCAACTCGGTGCGCGTGAAAATGTTAACGAAACTTTGCACATATATAACGCGCTTAGTCTAAATGATACTTACGCGAACAGTACTACGTGTCGTTATAATTTTCCATTAACTGCGGGTTATGAAATGAGCTGATACACATAATATATAGTATAATATGCCCACATATACCGTGCGTATATACGTGGTTGATTTGGATTAATTCGATTTTTTTTCTCCGCGTAGACGGAAGTATGAACGCGGCGATATTTCGCGTATTATATAATACATTCATTAATTAATTTTAACTCATGCGATAATATCTTGTTGTGTATTACGACTGCAATAAATGTGGTAAACACGTATAACGTTATGAGGTATAAGGTTATATTTTAGTGCGAACAGACGATCGTCTGGAAACTTAACCCATAACGCCATAACCTCAGCGCTGATCTTATGTTCTTTCCTGCAAAGGCTAATCTAATTTTTGCCCTCGATTATCGATAGTTATGTTGTTTCGGGGTAGGGGGTGTAGAAACATAAATAGTAAAATAAATGCAAGCCGTATGTGTATTGTATGACCGGTATTATACACTATGTTATGCATTAAAAATATTGAAAAAATACATCTAAAATAACCCAATATATCAAATAAATGTATTTTGCAAACTTTATCTTGTGAAAAATCAGTCGATAAATAATTTAATCAATTTGGCTTGTTTGAAATTTGCCGCCCCTAGGGCTTAGGCGACAGCCTATTTTTCTATAGTGAAAACATTTTGTATAGCCACCCTTGCCATATGGCACCCTTAGCACGAAAATAAAGTTACAGATAACTCGAACAATAAAATAAAAAAATCCAAATTCAAGCATTTTTACGGATAAAAATAGGGTAATCATGGTAAATTAATCATTCTGTATATAAAGGATGTCCCACCAAGATTTACACTGAGCGATATTTCCTGTGTTAATAGAGGTATTCAAATTTAGTTTTTTTATGAGCATCCTTAGGAAAAGGCAATTTTTTTTACTATAATCTTGACAAATATAAGTGTAATATTAAAAAGTTAAAAATTTACTTTTATCAATTTAAAAGATATCCATTCTATAGGGTTTATTTTTCTGAAAATGTTAACGGTTCAACTTTCAGTTTTCATTGGATTCATGATTTTTTAGAAATATTTAGTAAAAGAAGTCTTATAAAATGGCTATCGCCAAATTTCATAAAAATTAAGAAATAAAAAGTTAATTTTCAACTTCTTTCATAACACACTTACATTTACCAAACTGTTGTCAACAAAATTGCCTTTTCCCAGGGATGTACTTAAAAAAAACAGAATTTGATTATCTCTATGAACCCTGGAGATATCGTTCTGTGTAAATCCCGGTGGGACACCCTGTGTTTATATATGCTATGGTTAAATGTAATTCTATGAACCCATCATTTGATTTGAATTGAGCAGAAAATTATTCAACGCGTTTTACATTCACCGTATGTCGTGCTATACACGCATAAATTTCTACTTGTCTTACACGTGTTGTGCAGAAATCATTATGTGCCTACACAATCTGCAAATGCAACGTGTACGCGCGTTCGTATTGGGAAATAAACAGAGCAAACAAATCATATATTCAAGCGGTTTGGATTTTCAAAAATACACGTCTGTAATAAAATATATTTTTATTGCGTTTCAAATATAAAAGAGTTATTTTCTTTTTCACGCTGCGTCCGCCAACTCGAACCGGAGCCGTATAGTATATCATTATAGATGAAAAAGTGTTGGGTTAAACATTTTCGACGTCGATTCGGATTAGTACTGTACGGTTGGGCGGTCTATAAAATGGAGTCTGCCGCAGTGTCTTCGTAGTGCCCCTTATATTGTTCCTTCCGTTTCCCGTGCTTTTTCCGCTCACGAGGTGTTTGTACATGCTGAATATTTCACACCGTTATCCCGAATAAGTGACAAAATGCGTTAGATGTCACGTGACACTACCTATTTCGATTTATCCGTTCGATTTTTAAACACCGTCGTCGGTTCGTTTTTTCATTCGCCTTACGACAAGTAATATGCCTTACCGAAAATCCGTATTGAATTAATTGTTATCCGCAGTGATAGTTGCGTATTTTATAAAAACAAAACAGAACCGAAATTCCGAATCTTTTAAGACAGAAATGTGCATACACGTCTTATAAGATGACTATAATACCTATGAATTATTTTACGAGTAAATATTCGGCGTTTAAATGTTTTAATTCGTATGTGGAATATTTTATACTTCGTACGGTTTTTTTTCTAACGTACTGCAGTAACAATTATTTTCTAGAAAATATCGTTTTAAATTTGCACTATAATAATATACAAAAGAAAAAAAATTAATAGGCATTAAAAGCGCTGTAAAGTGTTAACCCAAATATGCTCATTTGTTTTTTAATAAGGTACATTTGTTTTGATGAATAAGTTAATATTATATCGGAAAACTAGATTCTTCTGAATGAAAATTTTTTATAAAAATTTAAAATTCATCATTTTTGCATTGCTTGAGGTTTTCTGTTCCTTTAAAAAAAAAAAAAACCATAACGTCTAAGAAATGTAACATTTTTATAAACGTTGAAGCTATGTAAATTATTTATTAGTATTAAAAATATCTCGACGGTCCGACATTAAAAATGTTATAATTTCTCATGTTTACGACTGGTATTTTTCATTAAAACCAAATTTGAAAGATGTTTTATGGATACACCAACGCGATTTGTGTACTATGTATATGCTCCATACATTGATATTTGATATGCATAAATATAATATGTTTTAAAGTTTAATAAAAAAAAATAAACAAAGTTCTAATTACAACGATTATTAAGAATGTAAACTACCCATATATAATTCTAATATGATATACCTACAAATAAGTGATTTTATTAGGCACTTATGAAATTTTTTAAGTTCTAGAAATGTTAATATTTTATTCATTTTAACTACAGATTCAAGCCCAGTTATTTTTATGGATAATCCATGATTCCTAATTTCCATCGTATGTCTCTGTGAGTTCTGCTAGAGATATAAATACTCGTATGTTCGACCGGTAACATACGTGGGGTGTCCTGCGACTATACCAAAGTTATAATAAGTATCTTCCATATATAGTTTGTTCAATGATTCTCAAATTTTTCAAAGTTGTCACCCCCCTAAGAAGCAAAATATTTTTCGACGCCCCCATAAAAATAAAAATAATAATCATACGAGTACTTGAAAAGAAAATAATTGAATAACAAACACAAAATAAATGTATAATTTGATATGGTGTTCACCGTCCTTAAAGTTGGCTTTTATCATATCATTACTTAATTGAAATTTCGATAAATTATTTTCAAACCTGTAAATCTGCTGTTTCAATTTTTACCAAGGGACTTATGACCCATTGAGAAACTTCCAACGATTGCTGATAAGCCACGGTTGTTCAGCATCATCGTATCTGTATTTTAGCTTTTTAGATTTTAATGTAAATACTATTATTATGCATATGCTCACCAACACGCCCTACCGCCTAAAACTTGCCCTTCTATTATTAATAATAATTTTTTATAAAAAGAAAAAGAATTGTTACAAAGAAATATCTAAACCTTAAATAAAAGTAAATGTGCATCGATTCGAGTACTTTGTAATTGTTTGAAAGATATTTACTGCTTAATGTTTTGCAGCTTAGGTTTATCATCGAACAAACCAATTGAAACACCAATTGTCGCTTCACTGATTTTTTTCGTTTTAAGTATAAATCAGTGGACGACCAATTATCAAAATTATATTTTCAAAAACTTAAAACACTTTCTTTTACAGTGGAACTATAGTGTATTAATTTTTTGTACAATTTTCGCTGTTCCTTAAGGAAGTCATACTGTGGAACAAAACTCAAAATAAAACAATTATAAAATTTTTGTTTTGAATATTTATAAATCCCAATTATATTCACATAAAAGTATATAATATACATTATGATGTATGGCTGTTTATATTTTAATAAAGGCAAAAGCTTTCTTTTTAAATAAATTTTGGAAAATCAAACAAACATTTATTCTTGCTGTTTAATAATGAAACACGAATAAGTAAATTATGTAGGTTATATATATCGAGGTTTGCTACAAAAATATAATTTATTAAAAATAAACCTAAAACGGATTTAATAAAAAACACTTTCTTATTTTTTCGCTTGAATACATTTGAATATTATTTTTATTCATCTGTCGTCAGTTTATATTTAAATGAATTAAACAACAATATATTGTAATAAAAGCACTGTATCTTTTTGCTTATTTCCGAGAAAAGTAATAACAGACGCGTTTTCATTTTATATCCACATTCCACACACATAATAATAATTATTTAATATAATAATACAAACAGAATTAATATTATCTTATAATTTTAAATGCTAAAAAAAAAAACACTTTATATTAATTAAGAATAGTGTGGTAATGTTTTAAATTAATAGGTTTTTGTATATATTTAAATAACACTCAATTAAAACAAAGATAATTAAAGTTTATACTCAATTTTAAAAGATTTTCTGATCAAGTTCAACACACATCATTGGTTATAACTTGAAATAGTTGACTTAACAATAATATATACATATTGTATGACTGTGTGTTACTTAGAATTTATGCTAGTATATGAAAGCACGGCCTATGGATACAATGGATACAAACGATGCTTGAATAGATATATTGCGCATGCATAGTACAATTTTTAGATTAAAAGTTAATCAATGTAAAAATTAGATTCATCACAAATATAATTTTGGCAAATTTTAATAATTCTAACTTCTAAGTACAATATATCCATGTTAATAACTTTTGTAGAAGTTTCGTGTAAAAGGAGAAGGTTCAGTTAATTTTTCTTAGCTCTTATACGAAATAATTTAAATAATTAATCTTAGAACTTCTAAGTTAGACTGTTGCCAAATAAAATAACAACTATTTTTAGTGAAATCATTTTAAAATGTAATAATAAATACTTATAGTTAATAAATTACAAGTACTCTCAATAAAAGTTATGAGTTTTCAAAATTTGATTTAATTGAATCATCCCGAATAAATTATTTTAATCACTAAAAGGTTTTGTAATAATTGATCATTAATATTAATTCCTATGTAATGTATATTCTTAACGTTTGCGCTGAAACTTCAAAAATATCTTTAAGAGTTTCAATATTAATATAAGAAACTATTAGATGATTAAGATCTTGATGAAATGGGATATTAATAAACTTAAAATAGATAAATGATTGGCATTAAGTTAAAATTATTTTTCAAACTAATAATTATAATATTGAAAAATAACCCTATTTGGTATTGTATTGCATTATTATTTTTATAAATGTATACCATTTATTTTGTTAGTTGATTTGAGAAAGTTTAGTTTAGAAAAAAAGTGATTTGGCTATTTCGTTCTTTCTTGAGCCTACTTCAGTATCTATTTATTTATCCATCAAAATCCTGTTTCGAAAAACTACTTTTTAGTTAGTGTATACAACGATATTAGTTTTTAGTACTAAGTAAAGTGTTGATGAGGAAGAAAAAAAATGTAAAAAGTTTTATATAAAATATTTATAATTATGATGAAAAGGAATCATATTATTTCGTTTTTATCAAAACACAACAAAACATAAGAATTACATAACACGTGAAAATGTTTTATAACATTTATTTAAAACCCTGAGGATTTAATCATTTTATATTAAATTGTTAATTATAAAATTAAATATATATATATATATATAATAATAAGTTTTTGTTGATTTTATTTTAATCGAATGTTTTGATAGTTATATGTGTTCTTCGAAGTTATTATAATGTCAAATTAAAGTACTGAAATACATTTTTTCGAGAAAAAAATTACTCAAGAACAAAGTGAATACATTTTAATGTAATCAAACGTGTTTAAACATTTTAAACGAAAGTTTATTGTAAGTGTTATTTTACGATCGATGAGTGAAAAAGAAGAAATTAATGTAACTTAGGATTCATTTTATTATAAATGTTATTATCTTCTTACATATATTAATACCGTTTAGTTAATATTTTTGTTTCTTCAATACGCTTATTCAATCAATTTCAATATATATCGGCTGGGATCGATGTAATTTCCTAATTTGTAATATTTTATACGATTATTGAAATGTATAAATGTAGTGGACTGTAATTTTACTCTAAATCAATAACAATACTGGTTGAAAATATTATAAGGAGCCGTTTTATTTTAATTTACCTTCTTCGCGATAAAAATTATCAATTTTAGTTTCATTATGTCTTAATTGTACAATAATACAATGAATAACTACGGTATTAGTTATAATATTTGAAGTCTCAGAATTTCAAAAGGTTTAATATTAATCGGATTGGTACTATATTCTTAGATACAATTATAATATTAAGATATTAAACAAATTCTTTCTTGTAATTTAATTAAAAAATGTAACATATATACGTATGTGTATAATATATCTCCTTAAAATCAATTGATTTAAGTCACGTTGATTATAATTAAATAATAGGAATAATTATTTCTATTATAACTTAATTAGTACAAATAGTGTCAATGAAATAACACACATTTAAGATGCTTTGAACTAGATACTTTTTCCCGTGGATCGTGTTTTAGTAAATATCATCAAAAAGTTTGTCTTTGTACCTACGCGATTTTACTTTGAAATTGTACAAAGTATAATTTATAAAAATATTAAAATGACAACCTGATTAATTATAGTGCATCAAATGTTATTAATTTATTAATTTATAAATTCGAACGATGAGGAAATGAAATTTTGAAACAAAATGTTATTGAACTATACTTTATTTTATTTCCGTTTAGTAAACAATTTCCAATGCATTATCAATGAGTTGGAATTATTAATTAAAAACTGCATTTGACCCCGTACAGATATAAATTGATGATATATTTTCCGGAATACAGTTCTGCACTGCAAACTCTAGTGACAAAAATATATGTGCTCGTGGGACTATTTATGTTTATTTTATTCACCAGTCAATTATATAATAAGTTTGCATTTGAACAACCATTAAGTTACTGTCATCTGGTGAAACAATGACAAGTATCAGTAGTCACAGCGCGTTTAAAGTCGTCGGACGCATTGATAAGGGATAATTATTATTTTCGAAAAAATAAATCTTAGCCGTAGACTTTTTTTGCGTGATTACCGAGGTCTCGCAGAGTCCACACAACATGCAGGGCCGTGTCCAAGAGTTTGCTGCCCCGGGCCAACGGCGAAAAAAAATCTAAAAAAAATTGCTACATGAAAAAGTTTAATACACCGTAAATGTGTTTACGGGTCTTTAAGAAAGAATTTAATTTTAGCGCATTAAATGTAGGAAATAAGTAAAAATGAATAAAAAATTTAAAATTTGGTAAAAATCAGTCACCCCTCCCCCCCAAAAAAAAATCTTGTACCCGGGGAAATGTTCCCCTATTGCCGCCCCTAAAATACGGCTGTTATAACTTTATTATTTCCCGATGCGTACCGTACACGTAGTGCGCGATCAATGGTTTTGAATGTAACGAAATTCGGTTTCGTAAGCCGGGCATAATAATAATAATAATATAAATCCCTCGTAAATTCCCACATATTTTCTTTTGTTTAAATATTCGTTTCCGTTTCATCCGGCACATTAATAATTATTATTCGGCGGAATATTTCATTAAACTGTTCCCGTCTCGCGCGCGCGCCACGTTTACAATAATGTGCAATAAAAACGCCACGGTTTTTGTACCGCGCAATACGCACGCGTGTATACCCATGTATGCCCATCCGTCTCGCGTCGAAAGTTGGGAACCGCGATTTTACCGTATATTTTATCGTAGATATCGAATTTTAACGCAAATCACGGCACGCGTGGCATAGCGAAACCGATCTTAACGTTTGCTCACTGCTCTGCGCGATTTGCGAACTTGGACCCGCGCTACACATTAGACCAGTAGAGCCTTTTTATGCAGCGGGCCACGTCATATTATCCTCTAAAAAAATCTCGCGGGCCGCATTCCCAGGAATAACATGTAATTTATACAATATTCGAAAATGTTCGACAGCGATATCTTGAAGCTTAAATCATGGCTTATAGCCGTACTAATAAAGATTATTCTATGCTATTCTTAGAATAATATGATCGTGGGCCGCAAATAATGGCAAGCCGGGCCGCGGGTTGAAGAATCCTGCGTTAGACGCTTGTACGCGCGGTTTGTTTCCGGCGGGAAGAACGATTAATAGGGAACTTCAAGTTGTCGCGTTACCTCGTCGTAATTTATCAACGGGAAACGTGTCCCGCGTACGGGCGTACCACTCGCGCGAATCGCTCTTGTACAACGCCACCTTTAAGTTTGTGTGCACGTGTTGAACATGCCGTGTACACGATGCACGGAACACGCGATACGGTCACGGCGGCGCATTAGATCAATTGTTTTAAACGTGTCAGGGCCCGATGAAGAGTTTCGTACGGATTTAAAATAATATATTTAAATATATTAAACGGGCTGAGATCACTGAAGAAAACCAAGTATAACGGTGACGAGTAAACGATCAATGTTCTACCTCGGGCTACAATACCGAATAAAGTCTTTGGATTTACACGCATCTTAAGTATGTAATAATTGTTTTCACGTTAGTCGATTAAACAGATCGAGTTATTCGCTTCGTTCGACATGGATTGATGTATAAATCTACATTATCCGAATCTAAATTTTACGTCGATATGGTGTGCAATATAGTTTTTTTTTTTTTTAATTTGAGACTATTATCCAAGAATATCGTTCGAACGGAAATAGGTAAACGTATTTTATACAATAACAATATTGAAGAGGGCTTTTAAAGGTTTATGGATTTGAGAAATAAGTAAATAAAAAATATTAAGTACAAAATAAGAGCGATTTATTTTGCGCAAGTAAAACGCAAAACAGACATCTTATTTATTATTTTTTTTTTATTGCTCACACAACAATGACGTGATATTTTACAATATAACCTAATGGATTTTATGTTCATTCTCTTTTAAAAAATATACTGTTCGCGCCACATTGCATCAATTTCAAATTGTACTCGACTGTGCAACAAACTGTTTTGAACTACGTACAAATACATTTGTATTAAGAATAGTGTTTCCATTTCCATTTTTGAATAATCTATGTCTTAAGTCTTAGTATTCAATATTGTATTATAGTGGTTGAAAACATTCTCTAATGATTTTTAGGTTATTTGAAAGAAGTAAACACTATGTTTAATCTTTTCCTTTATAGAAAAGTTCTTTAAAAAAAGTTTCAACGATAAGTTAAACAAAAGTTCTGTAAAAAAAAGTTTAAGTGTAAACAACTATTTCATTATTTTTATAAATAAATCTTATGTACTAGAATAATAAAATATAAAACACAAAGTACTAGTGGTAATAATAATAATAACAATAACAATAATGTACGCATAATATGTATAAAATATATTATAATTTATTAATTTATCAGTCCCAACTGTAGTTATACAACGCGTGACTTAACCGAATTCCTGCTGTATACGCTCTAAGACTAGTGATTATAATACTGTACATTTTGAATTTGCATAATTGTATAGTGAGTAGGTTTATAGTTATTTATTTTTAATTATGTATATTTAGTGTAAAATACATTTTAACCCTTATGTGAATAATACAGTACGTAATATTGTTGTTCTTTAAAATATCAAGAAACACCCGGTAATTAATACCTAACTTTATTCAATAGCTCATTATAAAACTGCTAAAATGTACCAAAGTTTTAACTAATTATTATTATATTTATAATTATAATAAATTAATAGACTGATGTAGTATAATACAACGTATTCAGTTTATCATAGTACGGACATTTGCATCGTATTACCATAATAATACGTAACAGTAGAAACAATAGGGAGTTAGAGAGGCATATTTGGAGGTGTCCCTATGGCCACCTATCAAAATTTACCAAGACTTACAGAATCTTTATCGGTAAATAACCAAAAAATAATATACGTAAATATTACATCCCTTCACTTGTTTGATGTACAATGTAATTATTAAAGTTCTCTAAACATTAAAAATCTTCAATTACAAACGGAACAAAATGTAACCTAATGGGATGTTAATTGATAAATAAAATATTCGTTGAGATTATAGTGATTTTTGCACTACAGAACCACTAATAGATTACAGAACATGAATGTAATTTAAGTTATGAAGACAATTAATAGATTGCAAGCCGATAGTAAAAATGTTGATAGTACCTACATTAAGTGTCTTTAACGGCATACAATTGGAAGACAAATTACGTGCATAAATACGATAAATAAAAAAATGACGTTGAAATAAGCAGGCGAAGTGTAAATCCAAAAACTAATGATGTTTATTTTTAAGGGTTCTGATGGAGGAACCATGCGTAATCCGAAAATCGCGAGAATTAAAATTACGGCCATAGCCAAAAACGATTAATCACACGGAGTCCTATATCGTTTCTAAGTTTTTTAAGGACTACGTTGTCTATGGCAGATTATACAGGATTTCTTCAGTTCAACTCGTTGATCAACAAAAGTGGAACGAATTCGATATGAATACACATATATAATATAATGTGTGTGTCAATGGCGTATCCAGAGGAGGGGGTTGAGTGGGATTTAGTCACCCCCCAACCACTAACATTTCAGGAAACCTTATTTTATTTTTTGATTATTATTTAATGATTCTCAAATAAAATATTATGAAGAATTTGAACGCTTAGCAGGTTTATTAGATGTAGAAGAAAATATGCCACAAATGTGTATGACTTGAAGAAACCGCCAAAATGTTCCTATTCAAAAATTATTTTTTCAACATTAAGAAGATAGAAAAATATATATCGTCGGAATATTACATCTGGATCACAGGTAATAGGGCTCCGTTATGAATTCATAGGGATGTGAAAATAACTGACAGTACAAATAATATGGTACTAGATAAGTTGTTCCAACTATGGCAAAGCTAGACGACTACAATATTAACAATAATTCATTGCTATCAAATCATAACTTATTGTTATCAAATTTTATAATTTATTTTAATCTAATTTAAATCATGGATTTTTATTTTTTAAATTAAAATTTTGCTCTTATTATTGTGTTTTTTTTTAATGTGATACATACTGATCAGCGCCGCCCCCACCCACAAAAAAAATCCTGGATACGCCACTGATGGGTTTATTTTGATCCTTGAGCGAATTTTTACCATATAATTAAATAAGACGTATCGATGTATCAACTATAATACATAATTATATTGCGTTTGACGTTAAAAATGAAAAAAAAATCTTAAACGTTGGCGTTTCCGGTTACAAAAGTATGCGTAACGTACACTGTTGTCGTGTACACGAATATAATATACATATAGTCGGTCAAGTACATTTAATTTCTATACGCACATATAGTGTTTGAAGTTAATTTCCGGTTTTTAATAATGATAATTGAGCTGTTGACCTAACCGAAAAAACAACTACAGGTCGGCAGCCGCCGTTGTACAAACAAAACGTGCGCGCGTGGACGATTATGTTTACCTAATATCATCCCTAATACACCCCGACGACGACTGGGTACACACAGGGTGCGAAACGCTCGAAAATGTAACGCCCTCTTCCCTCCTCTCGTTTCCTCGCTGCGTCAAGCTCGTGAACCCGAGGCTGATGATGGCTCTTATAATATTATTAAATTGGCTCTTTTCGTACGCATTATAATTTATTATACATTATTATTATTATTATTATTATTATTATTATTATTATTATTATTATTATAATTATTTTACTCGCTCGATGCGCGTCTATACTCAAGGGCTTATTTGAGGGGGCTCGAAGGGGGGATTGCCCTTCCCTGGATTTAACAACTTAGAGTGGTGTGCGACATATTGAGTTTCGAGTTTTCGACGTACTTGGTGCAGTTCGGTTCTATGATTGTGTTTTATGTGATAATGACATCGTCATAAACCTACTTCTGGTTTCTTCTATGAAATTGAGTTCGGATGTCTTGTTAATGATATAAAATTGATGACTATCAGTTATCCGTTATCACATCTTGTTTCTATCAAACATTGTTGCTCGTTTTCAACAAGTCGTAAAAAAGTACTCTGTTTGGTATTGTTTTTTTAGAACTGGATTCGATGATGATTATAGACAGGTTTGCGGAACGTAGAAGTTATAAAGATTTTATATTATGCATTTTAATCAAATTTCGACTTTTGTATAAAAAATAAAATGTATTAAAATAATTATGACCAATGCGTATGACTATTTTGTAAAATTAGAAATGCGTATCGTTAAAAATGAGTTATATGGTAATAATAAATGCGTTTTTCCCTAGCAATTCGATCGCCATTGATTAATTAGCAGCTATACAAGGTAAATACTTAAAAATGATTGTTATTTTTCTAATAAAGAAAAGTGGTGCATAAATACAGACGATTTTCTACTCGCCTCCCTTCCCCTCCCCAATTATGGTAAAGGGACGCAACTGTCTATATACCCGTCATCTGGATCTCTTCTCAGACTCGACGTAAACAAATACTTGCATTCGATTGCCCTATAAGTACGGTGTACTCTAAACGTAGACTGACTTCGCGCAGCTCGTCCGTATATATAATAAACAGGTGCTTGTGTTTTTTCCTTCTCTCAGGAAAACTCGCCAAACAAACGATCCGTTTTCGAAATTATAATAACAATAAATTGTACCTGCCCTAAGAGTAATGTAACATTGTATACGAGTACACCTATACTGCCCTGCTATAGGTATACCTACTTGCAATGGCATGTCGGTAACTACATAAATTCAATTGTCGAGATAGCGAACATTTTTTTTTTCTTACTTTTTAAGATAGTTTTAAGATTTTGAGTTTACTTACTGACCGGAGAAAATAATGGAAATCTATTATAGAAATTCAAAGACGATATTAAGTGATAAACACATTTTTTTACAATATTTTCACGTAATAACGCAGTTTCACTTCACCATTGCCCACATTATATTTTATCATACACTTGTGCTAGTGGTAGCGGTAAATTTATGATAACAATAAAGTTGTTTTGTTAGACCAGAAAAAAGTGAAGTAAAAGCATACAGACAGTTGGATCCTAACGCAGAAACTGCAGTGTATTCATGCACGGCTTTTAATCGTAGGAATTGTTAATGACTGCGTTTTGCAATACGAAATTAACGATTTTTGTGCATAATATAAGATGTCCGGCAGTTACACATTTTACAATTTCATTTTAAGCCACTAGATGACGGGTTTACTGTATTGGACTTTGTGAGATAATGCGCAGAATAATCTCATTATCAATATAATATCGAAACAATATTTTTGAAATGTTTGTAGCTTTACTACCTTTGCAGGGCCGTGGCTCACTGCTCGCTCTCGGAGTGATGCAAAGGGTACAAAGGTCGAACTATACGCGGTGCAATGAAAATATGGCACTATACGCACCCCGTGTTTGTATTATCGTCAGTGTACACCGCATTATAAGCTGAATATAACATTATAACAATAATAATAATAATAGCTGTACATCGCCGACCGAAACAAAATATTACGTGACCGCAACCTAGGTACCGGTATATGATGATGATGATGATGATGAAATGGTGCGGCGACGTCAGTCACGACGGCTTAATTTTATTAGGCGCTCGCCGTTGTACACCGTGGTCTGCATAAGTGCTATTAAAATATGAAATTCCACTTACCGATAATTAATGTGCCCGACCGAGCCTTTGTTTTAATCGGGACGGTGTCGTGTGTACCATGAGAGCGTTTTCGAGTGGCCTACGGACGAATTTCAAATAAACACGGTCCAATAACAATGTGAGCAACTGTATACATAATACGCTTACGGTGTATAATAGCTGTAAAATATGATATTACTATGATCAACCGCGGTGCGCGTGGATATCATCTATTTTTGCCGAAAACGATTGAATGATCGCCGGCGACTCTTGTCGAACAGTGAACACTGTACATAAGAGACTATGAGGGCGGTCGGAGTTAACAACAGTAAAAGACAACAAGCTCTGTTTATAATAATTCTAATATTTCAAATTAATACTTTTATCACGCCTTGGTTATCGCACGATGGTATTACTAAGTACATGTGATTAAAATAATGATGATGATTAGGGAACGGATTTAAATGCTCTTAAAAACGAGAAAAATGCCCTAAAAAAATATGATTGAATGCACCCATATAACAGACATTTTTTTAGAAAATGCACTAAAAAAACGCTCCTCTAATATTATTTTAAACTTTGAAAAAATTTGTTTAGTTATATTTATATAAATTCTTATTCTTTGGTATTAATTATTCATATCATCTAATTGTATGTATGTTGTATGTATATACCTCAGTGTCTACACATCGTCTGGCGTCACATTTATCTGATCTGTAAAAACATAATCAATATATTTTATTTTTAATCTTTTAGAACTTATTCGTTATACGCCTTATCATTGTTGTACCACGATTATTGTTGTATTTTAGTTATATTTTTATAATTACTTAAGATTCATATGACCTATCTGGAAGGATGTACTCGGCTTAACTGTACACGCGTATTAGAGAGATTATTCTGACATTAATGCGTGGGACAAGTTCTGGAAAACTTTGAAATGCAAATAAATAAATCGCCTTAAACTTAAACCAAGATACATTTTGTTTTTTTACTCACTATCAATTCGAACTAAAAATCTTGTTTTTATCATGACTATTTAGATGTTCGTGATAAAATATTTTAGTTTGATTGGAAACGTTTATATTAATTGTCCCTAAAGTCCCTTAAACATGTTAGTGAACATTTACAAATAACTTTCATTCCCGAGTAGGTATACCGTTTTTGAGAGGAAAATCTATTTTTGAAAACATTAAAAAAACGTTTTCACGTATCTACGAACGGGAAACGGAGGTTCGATATATTAAATTCTAATTATATTATGAAATTGGTATTTTCTGCAGAGTATCTATTAGACAACTAATATAATAGACTGATGAAATTTAATTTTAATCAGTCACGAAGTAAATACAGTTTAATATTAATAATGAAATATTAATAGTGGGTTATATTATTATTTACCTATATAGTTAATTTCGTACATTTGTACAAGAAATT
Organism: Periphyllus acericola; assembly: GCA_949715065.1. NCBI lineage: Eukaryota > Metazoa > Arthropoda > Insecta > Hemiptera > Aphididae > Periphyllus > Periphyllus acericola. Next base: position 26,652,255 of record OX454269.1, read on the forward strand.
GGTACTCAGAATAATATGTTTGATAGTATTATTTTGATTAGGTTGATATATTGGCTTAAATAAACATTTTAGTACATATTATAATAATAATATCATCCACGTAACTGTAAACGCCGTCTATTCCGGCTGGTATACTTTGCCTATTTCATATTTGGCAACTATAAATGATTTTACAGACTCGATGTGATAAAATTATTAATAATTTTTTCTTGTCCCAAATTTATCAGATACCTTCTATTTGGAGAAATTTGAGTTTTTGAAACATACCTATAATGTTTAAATGTCAAGTATAGCTGGTACAAGATCAATTTTTAAAGTGTACAAAGGTCATGTGTATCAGAAATCCTTTACAAAACAATTAAATAGTTTAAAAAAATGAAACTATGTATAGGGTGCAAAATTAAAGGGATGACTTTATCAATTTATTTGTGAGGCCGAAATTTACGTAGGGCCAACCGAGAAAAAAATATGAGCTTCATAAAACAAGTTTGAGGTAAACATGTGCAGGAGACATTTTATATATTGCAGTGGTGGACAGCGATAAGAGAGACGTGAGCCGCACAATATAATGAAATATATGTAAGAGTCAATAGCTGATTTTGAAGGTAAATTTAAGGGCTTAACATTTCTTAAACAATTGTTTGGATTTTTACAAAACCCATATGTGTAGTCATTGAAAATGGATGCCTAATATTAAAATATATTACAACTAATATAGCAGCTTTGGATATTTAACACTTTGAACTATTGAAAATTAAGAAATTAAGCGGTTCAAACACAGTTGTTGTATTTTTTCGAAATTGTAGAAACATAGTGCCCGCTATAGGATATTCAAAAAATACACTTTTTGCCATGACATGAGTTTACATTTTCACTTTTCAGAACATCATATTCGACTGTATACTCGACATAGTATAAAATAATAAAATCTAAACATCGCTTAAATTTCACGGATGATCATCTAACAGAATGGTTAAGAACTGCTCTAGAAACACATAATCCAGACTTTTAAAGCTTACAAAAAAAAAATGAATACACAAAAAATACACGGTTATATTAGATATAAATTAAAAATTAGAAAATAAATTAAAGTTTAAGAAATAATTAAGTGTTAAATCACTGTATTTTTAAAAATATTCGCTAGTGAAAATGGTCTGCGTCACACGATAAGACGCAAGTCGCATGCGGCTCGCGACCCTCGATTTGGCCACCCCTGCAATATATTATCCATATTGTGCTCACCGCGTACTACATTTTTCTACCTACATTTTACATAAGTAAATGGGTCGTAATAAAATGTATTGATTCCGTCATAACAAACATTATACTTGTGACGACGAAGTGTACATCCATCATTCATACGTGCGTACACAGGCAAACGATGGAGTACAATCAATAAATATACATCGTCGCGACTGCAGAGATTGCAATATTAGTTTGTTTTCGACGAAAAAGTTTGCGTTTAAATCGCATTAATAATATTATGCTACGTAACTTTCCCGTTTAGTTATAGCTCACGGCGCAACAATTCAAGTTTACTGTACGTGCGAAATATTTAATCGTTCCGCGTAGAGTTCGGTATTTCCTCCCGAATACATAGAATACGTGTGCGCTGCGCTGTGTCTAATAAAGCAAAGTTCGGTGTATAGTTCGGCATAACACGTGGGCTGATGCGTCTCGAGTGTATACCGGATCGATGCGTACACAGCACATATCGAAATGCATGGTGCTAAGGCATGTTTCTGAAGATCATATTATTGTCATCGCGTTAGAATGCCGAGTTGTGGACTACAACGTTTTTTAAGAGCTATGTTTCAGAAAATAAAACTTTTACAATGCCGACTCTTGTAGTAACATTTGTTTTGTTTAGTGCGTACTCGACACTCGTATATGTATACACTAGGGTGGTCCTTATTTATAGAAGAAAGAAAAAGATATTGATACTTACAATGTGGGACCCCCTCATTTTTTTCATTGTTATAGGAAAATAATTTTGGTTAAGTCCGGTCTCCATTACTCACACCACCTTCCTGTGCCCCTGAAGGGTTGATAAACAGCCAACAGGGGTAATTTTGTTGTTTTTCCAACTTAATAAATATATAGGACTTACATAAAAAATGTATAGAACTTAAATTGTAGAACGTAATATTATCAAGAAAAAATATATTTATGAATGCGTTGAATTGTATTAGAAATCAAAATGTATTCATTTTCAAATGAAAACATTTCTTAAGTTTTTTTTTAAATAAAATATAATTTGTAATACTTAAAGGTTCTTAGCGAAAGCACTCATAAATCCATCTAAATCATAAGTTAATTAGAAATATCGGATATTATTAGATTTATATTTTGATATTTTCCGTCTTCCCGAAATGGTAATGAGTGATCATAATTTATATTGACAGTTTTTCTAAAAGTTTCATATTCTAAAATAAAAATTTTCTAAGACTTGTCTAAGACTTGATTTTCCAAAAACATGCACCCAAATCTGTGATAAAGTAACAAATCTGTGATAAAGTTACGCGTGAGTGTGAGACGATAAATGCAAATGTATTATACTTCGAAACAAATAGTTCGTATTTAAAATTACGTTTGACCGAAACTGAAGAAGGAAAAAATTAATTTCTCTTACGCGCCTCTTTTGAATATTACTTTGTAGTTTTTTTGTACCTATAACTTTTGTCACGCGCCACCTGCCTGTCGACGAAATCTTTTGTAGTGCCTTTTCTTGAATACCTGCCGAGACAAACGTAGTAGCGAAATGAAAATGGTATAAATGAAGTATGAAAAAAAATAAAAAAATACTCTGTAGAGGGGGGGAAATCATTCCCTTTCAAGATATTATCGCTACGAATTTATAGCCAAATCGAATGTATTGAAAAATTATTTACTACCATTATTATTATTATTATTTGATATTAGATCAAATATCCAACGAGTTGAGAAATAATAAAATACGGCCGAGCGTATACGTTCCGGTGAATGATGATTTTTCTTTTATCCGATCAAAAGCCCATTTATTCGTTGCCGTTCTGTAATACGAAATCACGGTCCCGCTTAGTGCCATCCCAACGCGGTGTCAATAGAACTCGGCAGCAAACCTATACGTCTAGGAGGCAGTTTCCATATGACCCGTGGATGTCGAATAAAAATAAAAATCGTATACGGCAATACATAATGTTTATAATACTACATGTATTATAAGTACACTTGGCTGAACGAACGTCAGTCGATATGCCGCACTCCGATGGGTTTAACGGGGTCCTGAAAATCAAGTTAACGCTCAAAAACTTCTCGCCGAGTGACGGTAAGCCGGACTTAATATATTTATTTATACTTATATTTGGGGCACGGTTTGACGCAGTTGTTTGCCGCAGTCGCTGATCAGTGCTACGGTTGGTTACCGTCCGGCATCGCTTGCTCCCGGATGGGTGACCACCCGGGTCTTTAGCGACGAAACCATGCGTGTTTCTAAAATGAAAAAACAACCGTTACCACCATACAGCTAATGACCCGAGTCGCCGAAGATCACTGAAAAATTATAATAAAAAAATAAAGCTCGGACTTTGACGGCGCATTTGCATCTTTAAGCTGTTTGGCACTATTCTAATAAAAAACTTATTCAGGGCTTTTTTTCCATTTTCTAGTAATTTTACGAAATAAATGAAAATTTATAAATACGTATAAATGCGCATTTTGTACTAAAACTAAATTAGGTATTCTAGTTTTTAAATAAAACGATTCACAAATCGATCATAAATATTTTATTTAAATTATAATATGCTTTAAGGGGATTTGTAGTTTTGGAGATTTTAGGTCGTAAATTCATTTTTAAAAGGAATTTTTTAAAAATGTATTGGTCGTAAACGCATTTTTCGACAGTCTTATGTCACTTAAATCCTAATCATAATATAGTGTAATAAGGCGCACTCACTGTTTAATAGGGTAATGCAATATTTCAATCACGTTGTACTGTCAAGAAAATTAGTCATTCTCTTTCATCCGTTTTTTTTTTTTTTTGCCCCGGGTACACAATCGCATGTATTGTGTCACCCCTCTCCGTTTGTCTCCTACAGTCGAACGTGCGGTGTACCAGCGCAAAATGCCCGGCTTTGAACAAACATTCCGCAAAGGTTCAAATGTATGATTATTTTTACTGTGGCACGTAAAATTTTTTATTCGTATCAAAAAATAAAAAATATAAAGTAGTACAAATTATACGTATATTTATTTTTCCGTGTAGGTGGGTGTATACATATATTTATATATATATATATATATATATATTATTTAAATTGTTCAAATGTTAGTGTTTAATATTATATCATATGGTTGGAAATCACATTTTTTGGTAAACGCTTCTTTCCAGCGATTAACACGCGAATTCTCGGAATAAATCGTCAAAGGGAAAAAAGTTGACTTGAAAAATGCGAAACTCTCCGTAATAATGGTCAATTTGGAGTTCTCGGGTATGCAATAAGTGTACGGTACGTGCCTATCTCGGAAACAATTCACTATACGAGACACTACGACAGGTAGCGGTCGAATAACAAAAACCATGTAAGAATACATTTATTAATAATACCGTGTGCGCAACGTGCACTCTTCAAATTGCGACATCTTGTACGTAAAATAAAAAAAAACTATAGGCTTGTCACGATGACTGTATTGCAGTTGAATTTCGAGTGTCACCACCCTAAGGCCTAATGTACTCATCAACTCATTACTATACATAAACGCTTCTAATGGTTACATCGCGCAAATCGTGTCACGTTATCGATTCCTCTGTACTACACCATAACGTTCGCTACGAGCATGTTGTACAGCACTATTATAAACGGAAAACTGGAGTTTTAGTTGAAGGACTGTTAAAAGTGAACTTTATGGGTAGGAACTTTCATCGGAATATAGTTTTTAATGATAATTTCAAAAATCGGGCGAAAACAATTACCGTTTCGATAATTAATGCTTTTGAGCTGAAAATTGAATTGATATACTATGTAAAAGCGTGATTATTACATTTAAAACGAGTGTAGCAAATTTGATTTACAATGCAATAATTTCCTTTGATATTGTAGATTTTATAAAAGTCTTAAATTAAGTACCCATAAACCTGCACTCGTCTAAGAATAACGGAATAGCCGCGTCGAAATGTCGGATATGGCGAAGTGCGTTTATATATTTTAATTAGGCTGAAATCGATAAGTTTTTCGATCGTCCCTCGAGTCGTTGCGATTATTTTATGTCATTGAAACTTTTAAACGGTACCGTGTGCTTGACTTATATTGTACTATATAACTACTATACTAACGTATACGTATAATTCATTTGAATGTCGTCTATTCGTTATTATTTCTTGGTCGCTCGCATTGGAATTTCGGACCGCAAATCGTAAAGATCGTTGAACTGCAATGACGAACAGTCGAAAACTGTTGTATCGATAACGTGCGTCGTAAATTACCATATTGTATAATCGACACGAGGTCACGTTTTTATTTTTTTCCAAAATGTGATTGGGTTATTGTTATATTTTTTATTTCATCTTTTTGTACTTTTTTTTTTACTTGATCGATATCTCGCATAGTAGAATTCGAATTACATTTTTCAGATTCAGTGATTTCTGAATTCGCCGAAAAAAAATCAAGGATATTAAGAAAATGATAGAAACACGTTAGATTTAAATAAGAACGATTGTATGTGCACAATGGCATTTAAATTTTCCCAGACGTCTGTAGATCGTGACGTTCCCTTGCGAAGTGAAAAAATATTTTTCGCAAAACGCGGTGCTCTATATTCACCGATTGCACGTATGCAAATAGCCATTAACATATGGATATCGCAAACAACTTTGGTTTGTTGTTATCTGCACATATGTGTTATGTAAAACCTCTGTTTTTGTGACCACTTTTAATGCGCGTCCATCGCGTAAATACCTAATCAACGGTTTTAGCCCCGAACAATCCAATGTTTGCGTTCTTCGTTGGTCAAAGGTCTATTCGAAACATTCGTTTGTTTTTCAGCTCGTCATTCAATAACAATTTGGCCAATATTTATACTACGATTTTCAACTAAATTGTTCGATCGGCGGCGGTCGGATGCACTTTAAGCTTTTTTTTTATTCAATTGATCTTTGTTAAACTTTGACAGCAAGTTTCGTGCAGTCGATTAGTCAGTTTGTTGATATATTTTGTTGAATGTGTAATTTTTTTTTAATACATCGTTTGCTATTGGTTTGATACTTTAAAATATGACCAAAATATGATTGTTTCTGTGTTTGATCCTATAGTGACGCGTTCAATTTGACGTTTGTGGGGCCATGTGCCTATTGGTGAGAAGTGTTCCACAGGTTATACGTACTGTTCATCTCATTTATTCAAAGATATCCGTTAGTTAATTTGTGTGTTCGACCCGTGATATTCTGGTCAATACTGATTTTTCTTTCCTTTTTCAACAATTTGGATTTTGCCGTTCAACCGATGTTGTTTTTTATCGTGTTTACGCGTCATTCGATTCTAATTGTACGTTTTATCGGTTTTCATGTGTCTGCGTAAGTTGTGATATTCTGCACAAACGGTGTATCGATAATGGATCGAGCTTGAGTTCATATAACACAATAATAAATAATGTATAAAGTATAACGACTACGGATAGAATTTCAATACATATGCCTCCTTTTCCTAGGACGCTTGACGCGAAGCTTTCCATGCTTTACGTTTGCTTCAAGCACACACGGATCAAATAACAAAATAAACGACATTTTTGTATTATATTAACAGGTTTTTTTTCATTTAAGTTAATTGGTTATGTTTTAAACCGATCTAAAAAAAACACCCCTTTGTTATAAAACTATTAGATATTTAAACATAACATTTACATAGTATACCATCACGTCATTATTGTTTAATATTTTTAACTATTAAAAATGTCACACGATAAAATAAATCGCTTGATCGTATCTACTAATGTGTCCTATCACGTCAATTTTTATCAACCTATATCTTCTTTTGTATTAATATTATACCTTGTAAACTTTATTAAATTTAAATTGTTGATTAATAATTGTAATACATTTTAGTGTATGAATTATGTAAGCCCCTTGAAAATTAAATATTATATACACACGAAAGATTTTTTTTACTTCACTTGAGATTTATAATATGAAGAAATTATGAAAACCAATCGACGTGTACGATGTAGATAAATTTAAATAAATAACGCTGAAAAGCCGAAGGCAGTTTTATAATATTACTTCAAATGAAGCATACTATTCAAGCACACGCTCGGGCACATTAATATACATATTAATTTACAGTTATATTACAAAGAAGGAGAAAAAAGGGAGAAATTCATGATCTGTCAACAATAATTAAATTTAAATTGCTTTCGGTTTATAGGTGTAAGGTTAAAACCAATATAAAACGTATATAAAACGTAAAATTAAAAACAAAATAAAATTTAAAAAATAATTTTTTTTCTTTAATGGTTTTTAATGAACAATCTCTTAAGTAATAACAAATTATTATTTAATGTATAAATAGTTGATTCGAAACAATCAAATTTTCAATAAAATAAATATATATATATCAACAAATAAAAATAAAATGAATTATAAATATTGCCTCGAGTATTATATAATAAAGTTCTAATGCATACGACCGGATTTAATTTAAATAATCATCGTTAAGTATAAAAATCTCATTATTATATTGAAAATTTGATTAGATAAATTAATAAATGTTTAATATGTTCAATAATAGTTTTTAGTGTATAAAACATGGTTCACCGACGTTTAAAATAATACCGACTAAATTAATAACAGTGTGTTGGTTTTTTAATAACTATATTTTATTTATTAGTTCAATTATTAAAATCGTAGACATATGTTAAACAACCCGATAAGTATTGATTTAAATTAGCAGTACGTATATTATTGTAATAAATAGTTTAGTTATTATTGTGTTTTATTATAAGTAGGTTACAATATTTGGCATGTACTCTGGTCTCTGACTTATGTTTACGTTTAATAATTGAATATTATATTATGTGAATCCTTGATCCATATTAAATAATGAACGTCAATACATAGATATAAGCATGTGTATAAGTATATACATAAATAATACAGTAAAATGGAATGGAATTTTGGATGTAGCTCAGCACGTATGTACACTGAATAGTTATTAAACTTTGTGTAAATATTTGATTTATTTGTGTACCAGCTACCATTCTTGGCAGGTATAAATGTACTCGCAAAAATTTGACTTCATACTACAAATAATAGTACAATATTTTGTGGCTGTAAAACGATGTGAGGAGTGACGATAACTTTCAAATTCTTATTTAAAAATAGGCGTGGTATATAAAAAAGTATAATAATTTATTTAAAAACAAATAGTGAACTTAAAAAATGTACCGTGCATACGACAACCGAAAACTGGGAAAACTGTAGGTTTTACTTAGTGTCGCACGTTTGTATTGCTTTCGCGTGGTCTTATACCTTTTTAAAAATTAGACACGATATTTTTATACAATTTATACGTGATTTTTTTATTTCGTGTTCTGTAATCTCACGAGCCAAGAAATGTATGCAATGTGATTTCACGATTATTCATTTTTATTATAAAAGAAGAAAACTAATACATAATAGATCTACCTGCTATAAAATGAAGTACATTGTTTAAAACGTTTTAAGATAAAAAAATGCACATAAGCTATCATCAATCAAGGCCTGTTTATGCATATTTTATTATTTATTTTACGTTTCTTAATTCTTTTGTGCGTACAATTTTGATGTCACACTGGTCGTTGTCGAGTATCCACGCTACGATACTACGCGGATACAATTGGCACGTGGCTAAATGTTCTGCACACAACACAAACGAGTGAAACGCACTAGTTAGTTTTCCAAACGAGTATAACAATTTGGTTGTCACAGTAAACACATAGTAAAATCATGGTATCAACCGATTCCGCTTTGAATAAAATTGCACTCAAAATGTTCTATGGTTTTCACTCAAATTTTAATATTACGAATTTACTACGATGACCAAAATCGTTGTTACGGAAACGGTGCATATTACTCATTTGTACCTATTTTTCCTCGTCGAGTGTGACTGACATCCGGCGCGACGTTTCGGACAAAATTGTGGCATAGCCCGGAGCGATAAAACACATCCAGGACGAAAAAAAAATGATAAGAAATCATACGATCCATCGAATATCATAATATAGTCATGTACCTATATGTTTTTTGGTGGTTCGCGAATGGTTTTCGGGCGTTCAGCATTCGATGACACGATTACAAATATTTCAAAACAATTCGTAAAAAAAAAAAAGAGAAAACCGTGCGTAATCGATTCGGCCTTTAATTTTGTTAGCTGCACGGCCGTTCTGTTGTCTCGGAAACAAGATCGGTCAGGAACGAAAATCGGTCAGGAATGTTGTTTCTTGCATCCAGCCCAAAAACGTGTCTAAAACAAATTTAAAAAAAAAACCCACAACGCAGACTTACGTTTGATTTAAAGAAACCAGGAATACGGTGTCCTTACCTCTGCACAGTGCGAGCGTACACGTATTGTACGTCGCTGACACGAGGCTTTATCGTTCATCCTTGTAATCAGGGCCATATTATTTACCATGAGGCACGATAGGCATTACGGTTTAAAAAAATAATAATAATAATTAGTTCAAACAACACGTTAGACTTAAAACAAACAATGCGTTCCATTTTTAAGCTTAACATTTTTTCGAGAAAATATTAATTTGCGAGTTCAATAAATAATTGGGCCCGTGTTAATAATGAATAACCGTGTTTTTCTGAGAAAACATGCGATTACTCACTGTTAAAAGTGGCGAAAAATATTAGCGTACAAACCTAAAATGATGCGTTGTGATTAACGCGATAAAATAATTATTAAACCATAATAATATACCGACTTGAGTTGGTACATATATATATACATTATACTACGTCGAGTAACTCGGATAAAGCGGCTTCTTCAGCGCCGTTCCACGTCGTCGGAGTTCAAAAGATTTAATTTTCATTGTATTCAAACGAGTAGTTTTTCTCACCAACCGCAGACATTTTTCCCTACGCGCACCCCCGTCCGATTAATGTTTAAGTCACTTCCGCGAGCGTTTCAAAAGACGCCCCGAGTTGAACTCGTATACGAGCAACACGAGTAGTGCACAAGTATCGGAAATCGAGTGAGTGAAACGACGCAGCGTGTCCGTTGTGCTTTTTTGCGACACGCCTCGCGTTTTGCTTCAACTGCACGCCCTTTAACTAACCGCCCGCTTGCTCGGTTTTCCAAGATCGCATATCCGACGTACACATAATTGATTGGTCGGCCTTTTGTTCGAGTTCCGTGCATCTTTATTCCGAAAACAGCAAACCGCACGTATGCACGGCCGAGTGTTATACGTCCGCACAAAGTTCCGAACCAATCGATTACTCGGGAGACCGCCTTGTCAAGATACAGTAAACTCGATTTAAGCCCGGTTCAATACTTAACTTTGGCTAAAAAATAATAAATTACGGTCAATTAAAATCAAACCATGTGGTGTACGTTCGCCGCCGATTCAATACACTCGAACGGTAAAAACTTTTAACTAGCTCTAATTCAACAAGCTAAAGTTAGCTATACTCAATGAACGTTATTGGCGGCCGCGATCAATCTGATTATAACTATTTTATGTTTAGATTTTACTCGAATTATTCGAATAATTAATTGAACTATAAATTATGTTTTGTTAGATATAATATTGTAAATAATTTAATTTATAAGTTTTCAGTATGTTTAAATCGCGTGTATATTTGTTAAGAACTACTTTCAATACTAGTAAATATTTTATTTCAGATTCTAAGTGATGTGTATTCGTGTTACAAGCTCACAAAAGTATATAAGAAGTGCTTAGAAATGCTAAAGTTTTTTACATCCTATCGTTATATTATATCGAACATTTTAGTAGGATTATAATATGTTAGAAAGGAAACTTTAAAAAACAGCATTAAACCGTTTTTTAATACATTTGGTGGCGTTATAGTGTTATTCGTGACCACGATTTACACGTTAGCTAGTCTAACAGTGGAAAGTTGTAAGATAAAGGCACGGTGCAGAAAATGCATCATTGCTGTTTTTTATTCAGTTTTTACAGAAAAACAGCAGCGTAGTTCAGCCCACGGTGAAATGTACTGTTCAATTTTTATTTATTTACCGTGAATTATGTTTAATTTTTAAAACGAAATTTGTCTAGATAGTAGATATCACTACGTGTATAATGTATATATAAGTTATAACAATACTAAGATTAAATTATGACTTGGTTGTCTTCTATCTATTCTCCAGCTAGTAAATCGGTATAACTGTATAATTAAATGAAGCGACCGTAGCTTTATATATTTCTTTTTTTTATTGAAACTTTGTTGCAACGACTTATATAGTTGCCCTATATTCGTGAGAAAAACACAGAGCGTCCGATGAAATCTTTTAGGATTCGATAAAAAAAAAAAAGACTGCCTTATTGTCCTACCATAATTTCCAATACTTATGCGTGAACTGCGCTATCCTTTTGCCTTTAAATCGGAGAACTCGAGCAACGTCTAGACTGTTGTTGGTCTCATCTTATTTTATTCTATGCCCCCCTTGTAGATTTCCAATGATCTAACCCACCCCCCAGAAATTATGAATAAAAAATTATCTTCTTTTTTTGTAAACAATGCAAATTTATTATGCACATGACTATAATTGCTTTTTTTTTTATTGGTAATTATTAAAACTAATAGTTTTCATTATTTTAAGAAAATATCGACATACAAGAAAAGTTATCACATAAGACATAAACACCGACAATTTACTATATTAAGTAATATTATGGCTTGTAAAACAGCAATTTTAATGAGAAGTTTAATATTGTTTTCTCTCGCCAAGTCCATAACCCGAGGATACACTTACTTTTGATAACGGCTGGTAACTTTATCATTCTAGAATCTAGACAATAATATGTTTACTACCATCTGTGGTACTTTGCCCTGAGAATTTGTTCCTATTCAATCTCTCAGCAAGATCGTTTGTTTTATGTAGCATTGTACCTATAATCATTTGTGAATAAATAATGTGTTACGCACATCTATATGTCTATATGCGGTTCGTTTTGTGCTCGTACTGTATAGTAATAAAAAATGAATAAACCTAGTGTTTATAATTTCAAATCGGCTTATACAACTTATAAAATATATTACAAACGAAGCGGGTATTTCGTCGACATCCTACTCAAAGTCCTATTTACAACATTATTACAGGTTTTAAACTTATATAATATATATACCAAAATACTATGTTCGATTGACTTTCGTTGTGTACTAAATACTAGTTCTCAAGCTTAACGTTCGGACCGAATTTTTCGACTACCAATGTTCGTTCCGATATTCGGATTTTATAGTGTTAAGTAACTCGCTACTCGTATAATTATTTCTTAATGAATATATTACTGTCAACTTTTTATTGTGTTCACACTGCTTTGAAGTTTGACTGAATATTGAACTCTATTACTTCTCCGCATTAGTTGTCGTCTTTTCACCTCGTAATTTATGAATCCTTTAATCGTTGTTATTATTTTTACGATCCTGTAGCGGTGTATACTACGCGTAGTTTTAGATCCTTCTATCATTAATTACATCGAAATACTATTAATACTTTGTTTATCGATTCGACACATTGAATGTTAAATGAGCCGCTTCATAACACGCCCCGAGTACATTAAAGGAAAGTTTGTTCTTGTTTCAACATGCAAAAACACACAAATGATAATTTTTTTGTTAGCCTACGGTTAAGTGATGAATAGTAACGGATTTACCATCGGGCCCCGTTTTTGTTTGATCGTTTAGATAATATGCGAGGGCTCTCATTTAAAATAATGGATTCCGTTCAGAAATGTTTCGTTGTTTTTCTAACAATGTGCTTTTTGTAGTTTTTCGGAAATGCGCAAGTTAACGTACACTTGAAAATTATAATAAATTCTTTCTAAAACATAAATGTGTATATTTTTTTAAATGTCTTAAGGCTTTATTATTTAAACGACCCAAAAGTCTTCATAATAATTATTATGTTTAACGGTCGTGTATATTGTTTACATGTTAGACATAAATGTATGCTCTACACACTATACGTTGACGAAGTCGCACTTCCAATGAAGTGGTCACGGTGCTTTGTATCTAAATGATTAAAGTATATCGTATGACGCCGAAGAAGTTTAGTGTTCTTGGAGATGTCCAATAATTGGATGTAGCCTTTAGGTGGACATTGTGGTCTAGTCTCGTCTCGTGTTCGCGAGCAATCCTCGGCATTTCGTTTGCTACCGCGAACAGCATCATGTCTCGACGGAACTGCGGATAGTGCGTGAAACGATAAATCTAAACGCGTTTAAAAAGTTCTAAAATCACATTATAACGCCGCGTAGCACCCACTACAGTATGTGTAGCGCTCCATGGCGAAACCTGCAAGCGGCGCGAATGAGACAGTACAGCAATCGTGAAATTTTTTAGTTGTTTGGAAACAAAAAAAAAAAACGACCACGTGGTGTACTACGCACAGGTACGCTTTGTTCGGACCTCGTGGTACAGCCGCGATTTGTGTGGTTTGAAATGCAAATGTACGTTTTTAAGTGAGCATTTTCGGGAGATTTGCCGCACGTCTCGTCAGAGTATTGATCTACGCGGCATGAACGTACGCAGTAATTGGCGGAAAACGCGGCCGCCGCGGTACATTCTTTTGCCCCGCCGACACACCGAGTCATCAATTTGAACAACAAACGGTACCTGTGCTATACACACGCGTCTCGGCCGTACCACTGTAGTCTGTGCGTGTAACGCGATAACTAATTATTTCCAAACTCTTTTGGCCGTCGCAGTGTTTTCCCGTGTCGAACGAACAGCGTCCCGTGATAAATATTTTTCTCGTAGTAGCGGTTTTCGCAGTGGCCATTGGTTAGGCTGCCTGTCTATATATGTATCCTGACCAGGAAGTGCGCGGTCTCGCCTGTAGCGCACTTAAAAACGCACTGTCGTACCTGACCGTGAAGACATAATCGATATTACCCCCAAAGGACTATATAACGACGTTGAGCTACGCGTGAACACGGTCGAATAATATGGAAAAACGTCAAGTCGAAATTACTCACAAGAAGTAAGTTAGTAAGCAAGAGGAGATGAAAAATCTAAATAAACATCCGCTGGTTTCCGATTGACGAAATAAATTAAAAACCTCGACGAATAATACTTCATAAGATGACTAATCGGAATCCTTCGACCTGTATAATTGACTTCATAAACGGTGTGATACATCCTCCTCACATATTATATTGTACGTCTTGTCGGTATTATTAACTTTGAAATATTCTCAGTGCTTATATACTGCTAACTTGACCATTTTTTCATCACAAAAATCAAATATCGGTGTATTTGTTGAACAATGCTTATGGTGTTCATCGACCACAAGTGACGCGCGAAGCCATGCAGCCACATACGATTCTGATATTTATTTTTTAGTTCTAAGACATTTCTTATATGTATGCACATAATAAATAAGTATTACAGACAAAAAGACATGATCAGTGCGGGGTCTGGCCCTAGGATATTTCTGTTCTCTCGTCGTTAAATAAGTTTCTTTTGAAAAAGCATTTTTAACTTGAATAACTATAGGTAATAATGTAAAAAAGAGAGCGAAAGAGACAAAACTTATGCGACAAAATTGAAACGAACGGATTAAACAAAATGTCTCGTGACGAAAGAACAAAAATCTCTTCTGTATCTCGCATACGTTATACGTTACAAACACTAAAGAAAAAGAAATAGCTAACCTCACCACATAATGCACGGAAGAAAAAAAACTGAATGTGGGACGTCTCTAATCAACGAAACCACAACACATCAAAGGAACGACGACACCTCGACGATCAAATAATTTTGTTTCCTTCAAATAATTTAAGATACTCACTGTTCCCGCATAACCAGCGGCCATTGCTCTTCCCGGCGAAACTTCAATACACAACCATCCCGGTATTGACTCAATTATCGTATGCCACTACAGTTCAAATGCTTCCCTTTATTCGATAGTTGTACACATATTCTGTGCAATCGCGAATGTAAATATTTTGAAATTATTGTTCTCTATTATTTGTAGCATTGAAATAATATGCAAAACGTCATTATTCGGCCAAGCTAAATTAGAAAGGAAATAACGGAAATCAAGAAGAAGAATAAAAAAAATAATAACAATAATAACTATGTCACTGTTCAGAAAAATAAACATAACTACGAAAATACATCATACATAATGTAAACCTATTATGTATTTGAACTTTATTAGTTACGGTTGACAAATTAATTTCAAGACGAATTGGAACCTATTCAGACACTGTATTCAAACACAAACTTCAATGCCAATCATCTCTTAATAATAAAAACTGTGTTCAAACAAAGACCTAAAACCTAACCAGCTAACCATACGAAACATATTAATAATTGTTGTAACTTATGAACTAGTAAATAAGGACTATGATGTTTTCAGGTCCAGCGGTCTTTCGAATCAGCATATAATATTATAGTGGCTAAGTGAACAAAATCAATCGTGCAACAACTAAAACCATATTGTAGATCTCTAAAAGTCAATTTGTATCCGCGTTGATCGCCGCACCGGAAGAGTTGTTCGGCACCTCTGCGTGCACAACCAACGAGTTCGATATTCTTCCGAGTCGATGAACTTACCGCCGCCGCCGCCGCGGGGTGCAGATGGCACGATGATATTTATAGCCGAACACGTCAGCTGTGCACGTTCTACCGTCTTCGCGCCGTTCGGGTTCGATCGTAATGGCGTTGCAATTTATGCGCACATGATAATGCGCGTGCACTACTTATAGTTGTGCAAGCTACATACAAATTGTGTTGCGGTCTCTCGTCCGGCAATAGTATACGACCTTTTGCGCACGTGGTAGTGTAAGCCACGGCTCGGCGTCCGACGAATCGATGATTGGCGAGGACCACCTCGGGTAAATAATTGGACACGGGTGTAGACTTCCGCGTGTACAGCCCGCTGTATTAGCGTTTCTCATCCCCTATTTCCCGCGGCCCGCCAGCGTCCGACAATCATCACTCCCGATGCCGTAATAACATCGGGGATTTTGGCGGGCCCGAGTAATTTAAAGGAGAATCGTGTTACTGTACAATATTACAGAGTTCGCCCCCTCGTGCCCCGCCGTTCGTGCAGTGCGGCTCATAATACCGCGGTGATCAAATGACCATCAAAGTATCGCGTCTGCAGCAGCTCGGCTGACATTTCGCTAACGCAAGCGCGTTTATTGAACTTTTGAACTTTTGAACACGGGGCCGCGACAACGTGCGCATCTTGTGCTGCTAATGACTCGTCAATTATATCGGTACGATGTAATGTCGTATACTTTGTTTGCACGCGAGTACCGGATATCGATGAACTCATGGGTGGGGGTGGGGGGAAACGATAATAAACAATTAATATAAAACGCATAACCACGCCCGGCCGAACCTATGTTTATAGCGGTATACAACGATATTATCGTTACTATTTTTTTTTTTCTCGAGAAAATCCATGATTAATAGGTTTTCGAGTCCTTGTCAAAATAACATCGTGCGGTTTTTTTTTCCATCCGAGTCCGTACAGGTGTTATGATCATACGACAAGTATGTGCAACCCAAGAAGGACTTCTATGGGTGCATCGACTCGATCACACCGAACGTGCAGTTTAATGACACTAACTTGACGAGTTAATTGCACGCCGTGTATAATTATAAGTTACTACTGCAACTGGAGCGTTCAGATTTTAGCTCTACATTTTTGCTACGCGGAACATTGTGATCGAAATTTAATTTTGCTTTTTCAGTCTTTTTCACTTTTGAGTTGATTTTTTTCTAATGCTAATAACATGTACACAAAAAGTGTTCTAAACACACGTATACTTGAACATTTCAAATACTTCTAATGTTTATTTTCAAAAGTGATTCGTGGCCGCGGAGGCTCAGTCGGCATTATCTATGAATGTTTAATTCAATGTGTTGAATAAAAGTTTCAAGTTCTACATTACTGTTTTAGTCTTACATTGATAGCCACAAGCTGCTGGCTATCGACGTCAAATTTTTCAATGTTTTTCTATTTCTTTTAAATGGTTAAGAATTTTAAAATTACTTTAATACTTCGTTTATTGTCGTCATATTAATCGCTATTAGTTTCTAAGTGATTTTTTGCTCTAATTTGAATGCTGTTCTAGAGCTACAGAATCCTAACTCTTGTTATTAGGATATTATATCGGGTGTCGATGCGTTGCGCGCGCAGCGGTATACGTACATTATCTGCGCGATTGCGTATCGGGGAAATTACCGTTACAATACGCAGAGTGATTTTTGGAGCTGATTTTGAACAATTGGAATGTTTTGAATTGTCAACAGGCTATTTTAAGAAATTTAACAAACACCGTTGGTTCAACTGCGCTGTACTGTTATAAAATGTTAAATTGAAACGTTGGAAATAATTTTAATCAAGTATATATAGACGGGTCTTAGTGTAAACCGTGAAGTCGTAATTGTTAGGTGCGAAAACTTTTTCCATTTTTTATCATCAATGCCAGTATAATATTATTTCTTCATCGAACAGAATATTGTTAGCATATTAAGTTTTACAATATTGAAATATAAAAATAACGTTTCAACCATTGCCTACGTCGAAAGGCGTCGAATGAGAATAAATTAATTTATTACATTTTACAGTATCTGAACGGTACTGTTTGTTTAACAAAGATGTTGTTTCTATATATAAATATGTAATATCAGTAAGCTTTTTAATGAACAGGTATATAATAGGTATATTGTTCGAAAACAATTTTATGACTCTTCGTTATACCGGAACTTATTCACAGATTTTAAGACTTTTAAAAAAGCCCGATTTCTTGCTGTGACTCAAGAATGAATATTGCCCTACATACATTACTAATTTTTATCAATTGTTTAACTATTTCAGTAATTAGCACACATGATGTATTATTTTACGATTATTTAATGTATTCATGTACAATTTTAAATTCTAGTTCAAAATATTTAAAAATGTATGTAACATACTATGTTATTAGGACTGGGTTTCATCAATAAAAATTCCAAACAGCAGAAATTTGTATCCATTTTGCGATTGTACCGCGAGTATTAAAGGATTTTGAGTTTTGACGCGTAACATTTTTAAAACAATTAACCACCCTTTGAGATATCTCAAAAAAATTGACTATAATGATTTTCTTTCGAACATTTAATTTGAAAAAAAAAAGTCTTATGAACTCCGTATATATATAAAAAGTTTGAATGAGCTGATTGGAGTGACAAGAAGAGAACACGCTTCAATACGCTATTCCTCTCACGTAATTTTAATACTCATAAATAGTTAATATGATCATTACAAAAAGGTTCAAAAATCAATTTTAATAACGTCGAAACTAAAAAAAAAAGACGAATAAAAAATTGTACCTTTAGAATGTCCTGTTTTCTTAAAAAAGTGAAAGTTATAAGTTATGACGATATAGAATAATATATATTTTTTTTTTTTAGAAATTGTGAGCACTGAATACTTGTCAAAAATATACCTATAGTGTTTAGTTTTAAAGAGTATTCTTTGCAACGTTAATTATTATCATACGTTTATCAGAAATATTTACTGAACATAAAAACCAAATGTATGTAAAAATTATTATATTCATTTTTATAATCTTTTCTTATTTTTGTCATTTAAAGAAATAGTAAAACGACTACCTACTTGAATTTTTATTGACTGATTTTTATTAAATAACTATAATCCAACAGCTGTTTACACCCGGGACGTATTATTTTACGCTCAGAAAAAAAAAAAATCCGTAAATTGAATAACTTAAATCCAGATTTTCATCTTTATGCAAAGGTTGTATAGGAAATGAGAGAAAAATTATTTTTTAATTCAACTAAAGTGAACTATTACAATTTGTATGGTAATTAGTCGGAAGCCACAACTATGGAGATTAAAAGGAATTATAAAGTAAAAACGAAAACAAGTTTGGAACAAAAGTTTAAGTCCTCTATTACATCGTTTGTGAAAGATGACTGCGTATGAGTTAGATCAGTGTTATGAGTTTCCATAATTCGTATTTTATTTATATATAAATATAATAAGTCGAAACTTCTGAACGGTAACCCAAAGAAACAGAACTCGAATTATATAATAATGTACGAAATTGAAACAGACACGTGTGCACGCGTGTAAGCTTTTGAGTACCTATATGCATTTCTCTAGCGTTTTCGTTTTCGCATCCTAACGTTTAGGCTCCCCGGCCGTTAACCTCACCGTTGTCCTGCGTGCATAACTTTGTTTCAATTATCGATTTAGGGTTGGCGTGCAAAATATAATAACCGAGTAGAATCGTAATTTGTCAAAACACTATTGGGCCGCACCAATATGATCCGGATAAGAGACGAAGAAATCCGCAAAAAGTGTATTGTTGTACCCCTGAATGCGCTAACTATTGAAAACGCATAAACGGCGAAAATTTTAAATAATAATAATAATACGCTTTGTGGTGACCACCGATTGTTGGCGGTCGAATCGCTTCCCAGGACCTCATGATGTATGTGCAACCGTTGTTTTCGCTCCAAAGAAAAACAGTAGTGAAACTCGTTTAAACCCGTCCGCTAGAAACCTCGCAATCCCGGATTAAATGAAATTGGTGGCTATACAGAAATGCCTTTGAGTTCCGCGAAACATATTCAAAGTTAAAATGGTAAAATAACAGCGCAAACGCAATTTGTCTACATCATACATGTACATATTATTATTGTACAGGTACCTATAACATACGGTATTACGGTACTTGACCCGTGCGCGTGTACACGAAAAATAAAGGAAAAAAGAAAAACATCCCGATCGTATTACGAGGAAAATATATATACCGACGGAATTGATTGGCTGAAGATATGATGGACAAACTTTCGGAATACAATATACATATTATAATGCAATGGTTATAATTTATATTTATAAGAGTTAAAAATGATATAAGTCCCAATAGAACATTCATCACTTAAACTGCAGTCAATTGAAATCTATAAAATTTAAATGAGCCATAATGCAAATAATGTTAGGTTAATTATTATAATTATGATTTACGGCGTTGTTTAATCGTTGTTTAAACTTTAAATGTAACTTTGTGAAGTCGGTTCTACGCAACTAGTCTTATGAAACAAAATGTACAATAGACAATAGTTAAATTATAAAATACCTACTTACATCTGTGATTTGATTCTAATTGAGTTTATTACAGTTTGAATAACCTAACAATAATAATTTAATTAATATGAATCAAAAACTACTAGATATATCCAGATGGCGCACTTCCTATACTGCAATGTAAATATCTGTCGATTTAGGTCCTCCTCAGTGGTGAAGAGCGATCATTATTAATCTATAACCATTTATTCATGACAACCTAACCTATAGTATTATTATAAATTATAATCATGAAATTATAGAATAATTAATTCACTTTTTGTTAACAAAATAATGAGAAGTAACTTAACACACTCCTTTTTTCGATGGTAGCATTTTATTATTGGAGGAAGTAACTCAAGTTTCATACGGGATTAAGGAAACCCACAGAAATTTCCAAATCGTTAAATTTCGATATCGTCATGATGGCAAACGAAACAGCAATGCAGCCTCAATAAGAATATAACGGCAGATCTGGAAAATTGAATTTTTTGAACAACTACCTTATTCGCGGTTGCGCTTATCGACGTGATACAATATAATATCAATGTACCGCATCCGAATGAAACTTTATGTATTATATATAGACAGCATTGTTTAGTTTTAAGCCTTTTACGCCGCGCACACGCATCGATGGAGAATATAGAATTACAATTTGTTTGGGCCGAGTGTGCAAAATATTATTGCACTGTTCTCGGACACCGACTTATGCGTGCGGTCGGTTCCACCGACCTACCAATTATGTGTAATTGTGTTGTGTCGTGTTGTATATAGCTCATCTAGCAATGGTTGGGGTTGCCGCGCAATTACTAGTGAGCTATGTGGTGGTGTGAATGTGTTAGGTGTGTGTATATATGTTTTGTGTTTTGTGTGTACTTAAAACTATAATATAAAATAGGAACTAAAATATGGTAAGGTAATGGTATAATATAACGGCCCTTCTGGCCCAACAATAATTAAATTAACAATAAAAATAAATATATAAATAAAACTCACAGTTTGTGGAGCGTACTGGCCAGCCGCTACCTATACCTAAGAATTACACAAAAAACTCACAGTGGCGACTCGCGCACACTCAATATAAATAATGAAATACAAATAAAATATATAAAATTCAACAATTACGGCGATTAGCGCACGTGAGAATATGATAATTAATAAAAACTAAATCACTTACGGCGATTAGCGCACGTAAGAAATATAATAAATAATAAAAACTGATGTAAAAAAGATATAAAAATGATATAATATATTTTAAAGGCGATTGGCGCACAATAAAAACACTTTACGATTTAATATACAATTAATAAATATTTGCGATTAGCGCACCAATAATTTGCGATTTATATGGACGGCGATCACTACACCACGATGGTTCACGTACGACAAGAAAAATTGTTGACAGAAAAAGTATAGTAACGTACGGGCGTGGCATCTTTGTTTACATATTATATAATTCACAATCTTCCATATTAAAATTAACTTAATCTACGTGTTTTGTTTGTGTGTGTGTGTGTGTTTAATTGGCGTCCTGTGGTACACCGGAATAGCCGGTGACCGAGATACAGTGCAATGCGACCACGGCGACGAGGCTCTCATTTTCTTTATCGGGCGGCAACATTCTCCCCCCGTTGAAGCCCAAGGGTTTCAACTTTATCGGTTTCAACCTCAGTTGGGAGGGCGCATAGCTTCACTGTGGGTCGCTTTAACTCAACTCCTGTGGCTAGTCTGATTGTCACCACTCTTACTACGCTATCTAATCCTGGATGTGTTTTGACCACTCTAGCAAGCTTCCATCTGGTGGGTGGCATTAACTCATCCTTAACTATGACCACATCGCCAACCTTCAAAGGTGGTTTTCTGGAAACCCATCTACCTCGGACTTGAAGTTGCGGCAAGTACTCTTTTTGCCAGCGATTCCAGAAACCTTGCATTAATGCCTGAACGTATTTCCAACGGGTTAAGTGATCAATGGCTCCATGATCTGCGTTCGGTTCTGGTAGTGATACTAACGGTCCTCCAATCAAAAAGTGGCCCGGAGTGAGAGCTTCTGGTTCAGAGGGATCGCTATTTAGTGGAGTAATCGGCCTCGAATTGACACATGCTTCAATTTGGCATAGTAATGTAGTTAATTCTTCTAAATTAAGACGACTGTCCTTGAGAGAACGATTTAAGTGGTGCTTTGTGCTTTTGACCGCGCTTTCCCACAGTCCCCCGAAATGTGGTGCAGACGGAGGGTTGAATTTCCACTCAATTCCTTCGCTAGCTAAATTTGAGTCACAATTTTTTAAATATGATGCCAACTCTTTTTGAGCTCCAATAAAATTTGTTCCGTTGTCGCTGTATATTTTTGAACATTTCCCTCTACGTGACATGAATCGCCGTAAGGTAGCTATGAATGCTCCACTCGTTAACCCAACTACAGCTTCCAAATGTATTGCCCTAGTGGAGAAACATATAAAGACCGCTATCCACGCCTTTACACCAGAAATGCGTCTTACTCCACTTCGCACCACCAGTGGACCAGCAAAATCCACTCCACTCACCGTAAATGGTCTGGAGGGTATTACTCTTGTTCTTGGTAAGGCTGCCATCAGTGGGTGCACAAATGTTGGTCTTGCACGAATGCATGCAACGCATCTTGTTGTTACAGAGCGTGCCATAATTCTTCCCTTCAAGGGCCAATACTGCTGTCGGACACCTCCTAATAACAGTTGTGGTCCACTGTGCAGTAGTCTTTCGTGAACGTCTTCAAATATTAATCTGGTTATCTTATGATTAGCTGGTAAAATAATTGGGTGTTTTTGTTCTTCCGGAATTTCAGCGTTATTTAATCTACCTCCCACCAAGATCACATCGTCTTTACGAAGTACTGGGTACAAACACTTCAGCTTACTACCTGAGGAGATTTCTTTACCTTTCTTTAATGCCTGCAACTCATCACGGAACTCGTCCAACTGTGCTCGTTTAATTAATCCGATTTTAGCCCTTTTTAAATCTGCCACATTAAGGTATTTTGTTATGTTACTAACATTTTTTGTTCTTCGAAACTCAATAAATTTTAGCAACCAGGCTGCTGCTCTGACTAATTTTCGCCAGTTGGAGTAGCAGTTCAACAAGTCCATTGTACTATCTACTGCGATGAGTGCTAGACGCATAGATCTTTTCTCAGGCAGTGTCTCCTCTTTGGGTAGTAAAACAGGTGTTCTTGACCATGTAGCTGAATCCTGCGAAAGCCACTGTGGGCCATTCCACCAGAGAACCTTATCTTGAAGTTCCCTTGGAGTCACTCCTCGAGATAATATATCAGCCGGATTTTCCTCGGTTCGTACATGCCTCCATTGGTCAGATCCTGTTATTTCCAAAATCTGGTTTATTCGATTTGCTACATACGTTTTGAGTCGTGATGTTTGGCTCTTAATCCAACCTAGGACCACCATTGAGTCGGTCCACAACTGTATGTCTTTGATCCTTAATCCCCACGCTTCCGCAGTTTTCTTCGCCAATTGGGCTAGAACCAGTGCGCCATTGAGTTCTAATCTAGGTATTGTTGACCCTTTTAGCGGTGCCACCCGTGTCTTGGCACAAAGTAGCCGAGAATGCCAGCATCCCATATCGTCTTTACTTCGGATGTACATTGCCGAACCATATGCTTCCTCAGATGCGTCACAGAAACCATGAATTTCCACCTGGCGACTCATGTGTGGAATACATTTCCTTGGAATGGCTATTGAACTCAAATCCTTGAGCTCCTGGTAAAATCTTTCCCATCTGTTCGCTAGGTCCGTTGGAAGTGGCTTATCCCACTCTATTTTGAGTTGCCACAGCTGTTGTAGGAAA
Organism: Periphyllus acericola; assembly: GCA_949715065.1. Lineage (NCBI taxonomy): Eukaryota > Metazoa > Arthropoda > Insecta > Hemiptera > Aphididae > Periphyllus > Periphyllus acericola. Next base: position 26,676,395 of record OX454269.1, read on the forward strand.
ATTTTTCCTTTTATAAGTACCGGTGACAAAAAACCTAAGGGATCGAAAATTCGGTTTAAATCCGATAAAAGCAATCTCTTGGTACTTCTTGCCCTTGTAGGTTCATGTTGCACGAAAAAACGGAATTCGTCTACTTCTGGTTTCCAGCTGAGACCAAGCGATTTGATAATATCCTCAGTACCGATCTGTAGAGCGAATAGGGGATCATTGCTGGACTTCCCTATGCGCTGTAGAAGTTCGGATGAGTTTGAGCACCATTTTCGTAATGGTAGACTTGCTGAAGCGAGAATTTTACTTATCTGTTGCTGGAGCCGAAAGCACTCATCAATAGTGTCAGCTCCAGACATCAAGTCGTCCATATAAAAATCACGCTGTATAATTTCAGACGCTTCTGGATCACTATGGCTTGAGCCTTTAGCCAGCGATACGAGGCAGTTTGTGGCCATAAAGGAGGCGGGCGTGGTACCGTACGTCACAGTCGTAAGCCGATAGGTCTCCAACGCTCCACTTGGTTCTGGTCTCCAGAGTATCCTCTGGAAGTCTTGATCCCTTGTATCTATCTTAATTTGTCGGAACATTTTCTCAACATCGGCTGTCATTACGAACTGATGCTTGCGAAAACGCATCAAAATTGCACATAGATCGTCCTGCACGGTTGGGCCACACATAAGGACATCATTTAAGGATCGATTTGATGAACTCTTAGCTGAGGCGTCAAAAACGACGCGTAACTTTGTCGTAAGGCTTGACAGCTTTAGAACTGGGTGATGTGGAAGGTAAAATACACCTTTGGGTTCATCTGATTCTTCACGAATTTTTTCCATGTGTCCCATCTCTAGATAGTCATTCATAAATTGTATATATTGTAATTTCAACTCCTCATCTCTCTGTAGTCTTCGCTCGACACTTAGAAATCTAGCCCTGGCCATTTCTAATGTGTGTCCGAGCTCACGCGGCTCTGACTTAAAAGGAAGCCGCAATATGAATCTACCAGTCTCATCCTGCTTGGCGGTTTCTTCAAAATGCTGCAATGCCTTATCCTCCTCTATACATCTTTTATTCGTTTTAGATTCAAAACTGTACCCTGCTGACTCACTGTTGCACAATGCTCTAAATTCATTATCACAAATCTCACCGACAGGCCTTGCCGACAACAAGCAAGTGGCTTTAACTTCTCCTGTCACCACCCACCCAAGCCTTGTGTCCTGGAGGTAAGTTGCTCCTGGCTGGAGCTGAACTCTGTTTGGTTCGAGCAGGTCGAAGAAAATACCACCTCCTATCAGTAGATCAATTGCTCCAGTATGGTCAAAAAGGGGATCAGCCAACTGCTGGACTAGATCCTCTGGTATGTTCCATCCAGTTGGTGGTCTTGGACAGGAGGGTAGATCATCTATTATAGTTGGCAGTATGTGGCAGGTTAACTCAGCTTCAAATGGTTTCACCCGAGATTTTACCTTCAGCGTGATACTGGAGACTGATTGGGTCTGACGTGCTCCGATACCACTTACAGGCAGTATTGTTTTCCGACGGGGAAGTTGTAACTGACTGGCAAATTTTGATGATACGAAGTTAATTTGAGAACCACTATCCAATACAACTCGACATTTTTTTTGCTCGCCATGGCTATCGACAACAAGAACAGACGCAGTGGCTAGAAAAACATGTCCACTTTTGCACTGAGCTGATAACACTTTTGGGGATCGTTGGCTTGTCTTAGCTACGTTATTGTCACCTTCACTCTTCTTCTCGACGGAGCATCCTTGTTGATCTTCAAAGTGCAACATCGTGTTGTGCTTTTTGCTACACTTCTTGCACGAGTAGATAGATTTACAGTTATCAGCACTGTGAAATGGCGCAAAGCAGTTGAAACATAATTTTTCTGATCTCACAAAGGCCAGTCGTGCATTGATTTTGAGAGCCTTGAAAGTTTCACAAGCAAATAATTTGTGACCCTCCGTACAACAGGGACATGGTCCTTGAGATTTGTTGCTGGCTGTCAGTAGCGTTTTCCTTGCATTGCTTGATTGTCCATTTCCCCTTGAACTTGGATCTCTGTATTTGGATTCATGCGTTGGCTTGTTCACGCTCTGCATACGCACTTCCGTACTCTCCAAGGCAATGCAGCGACCTGCTAAAAACTCTTCTAGCTGCTCATACTTTGGTAACTCTGTGTTTCTTTGGTGTAGTTGCCATCCATGTGCAGTATTCTTGTCAAGACGGCTTGTTATGATCGTGACTAGCCATGCGTCCCAGTATTCCACCGGTTGCTGTATTGCTCGTAATGCTGCTACGTGTGCACATACATGTGAATGCAAACCTCGCAGTGAAGTCGCCGAGGGTTCTTCTACTCTTGGGGACTCCAAGATAGACCTGATGTGTGATTGTATAATCAGACTTTTATTATCATAGCGCTGTATTAGTCTTTGAATTACTGCTTCGTAGTTACCATCACTAATCGGTATTGATTTGATTAAATCTAACGCTTGGTCGCTTAGACAAGATCTCAACCAATAAAACTTTTGTGCTGGCGGCATCGACTCATCGCTGTGCACCAATCCCTTAAAGATATCGTAGAAAGACGGCCAATCTTGAATATTACCATTGAACTTGGGTAATGGTATGGGAGGTAGATGCATACGACTGTTATTTGTGCTGTTTCCAAACGATACGTTTTGACCTGATGTACTAGATGGCCTCTCTGCATTTATTATTTCTTGTATTCGGGATCTTACACCGTAATAATCGACCTCAAAACTATCTCTCTCTAGTTCAGCGCCTTCTATATCTTCCGCCGCAAGTAATTCGATTTCACATTGAAGTGCGTCAAACCTTCGATTTATTTGAGGTAGTTCCTCTTGTCGAAAGTCAAGTAGCGAAATCGCTTGCTCTCCTGGATCAAATCTGTTCACAAATGTTATGATTCGTGTTAACGATGCTTTTACGACACCTCGCTTTCTTTTGAGGTCCGATAACACTTTCAGCGTCGATTCGTCAAGCGTCATAATTTTAGTGCAGACAACAAATAATAAACAGTACAATTAAATGTACGGCTACAAAGAAATTACTATAGATAATTGTTGAATCACTTCGAGATTACCAAATGTATGGGCCACCTAAACTCAATTAGAATACACACACGATAATATAATAAAAAGGAAATATAAATCACAAAGGTTTAAAAAGAGTTTAAAATTCAAAACACCTACACACAAAATAATAGCTAACAACAATAATTAAAATTCACAATTATAAAAAAATCACGTCGAGGTCACCAAATGTTTGGGCCGAGTGTGCAAAATATTATTGCACTGTTCTCGGACACCGACTTATGCGTGCGGTCGGTTCCACCGACCTACCAATTATGTGTAATTGTGTTGTGTCGTGTTGTATATAGCTCATCTAGCAATGGTTGGGGTTGCCGCGCAATTACTAGTGAGCTATGTGGTGGTGTGAATGTGTTAGGTGTGTGTATATATGTTTTGTGTTTTGTGTGTACTTAAAACTATAATATAAAATAGGAACTAAAATATGGTAAGGTAATGGTATAATATAACGGCCCTTCTGGCCCAACAATAATTAAATTAACAATAAAAATAAATATATAAATAAAACTCACAGTTTGTGGAGCGTACTGGCCAGCCGCTACCTATACCTAAGAATTACACAAAAAACTCACAGTGGCGACTCGCGCACACTCAATATAAATAATGAAATACAAATAAAATATATAAAATTCAACAATTACGGCGATTAGCGCACGTGAGAATATGATAATTAATAAAAACTAAATCACTTACGGCGATTAGCGCACGTAAGAAATATAATAAATAATAAAAACTGATGTAAAAAAGATATAAAAATGATATAATATATTTTAAAGGCGATTGGCGCACAATAAAAACACTTTACGATTTAATATACAATTAATAAATATTTGCGATTAGCGCACCAATAATTTGCGATTTATATGGACGGCGATCACTACACCACGATGGTTCACGTACGACAAGAAAAATTGTTGACAGAAAAAGTATAGTAACGTACGGGCGTGGCATCTTTGTTTACATATTATATAATTCACAATCTTCCATATTAAAATTAACTTAATCTACGTGTTTTGTTTGTGTGTGTGTGTGTGTTTAATTGGCGTCCTGTGGTACACCGGAATAGCCGGTGACCGAGATACAGTGCAATGCGACCACGGCGACGAGGCTCTCATTTTCTTTATCGGGCGGCAACACAATTATTGTTGAACAATTCGCCGTTTTATAACAACGAGTTGGCTCCAGAATTCTGTGCGTAATGCCGCTGAAGGCGTATAATATTATTATAATTGTTCACCCCCTCTCGCGACGTGTCGTTTTCGCCATCGATAATAATATAATGACAACAGAAACACGACGACGGTGTAGAAACAAAATTAAATAATAATTTAAAAAAAAATAATAATAATAGCAGTAGCAATACTACGTGATCGGAAGCAAATGAATTATATCGTTTTATCGTTGCACCCCGAAATAGAGCTTTACAATGACGACGACATGCCAACAGCGTATATTATACAACAACTACAATATATTATACCGCGTCGAAGTATAACAATATTATTATCCTGCGTCCGTTTTCCGTCCGGTTAAAGTGACCGTCGAAACGATGCGAGAAATGCGTTCTGTAGCGCGACGTTCACCCGATGTGATATGCCGTACACAGTAGTGAGTGGACTTTCGACAATTCGAAAGCATCAATAAATCGATCTAAACCCTTGGTCGCTCCGCGAAAACATCTATAGTTCGAAGGAAACACAATATGTAATTCTGTCCTCTCGATAAACTGTAAACAATAAAGTGCGGGACGGCGCGGTGGCAGAACAATCTACAATATTCGCATATTTATGGCCAGAACCTCTATCATTTGGATTTATTAATTTAACACGGATTAATTCGAATACAAGTGTCGTGATCTGCAAGAGCGTTGTATTATGTATTTTATAGCATCGAAAAATAAAACGACGGCAGTCGGCGATCGTATATATTACTACCATTTGGTTTTCTGTTCTTAAACGTGTTTTATGATATTTTTCAAAATTGCTGTGATCGGCACATTAATCGTAACATTTATCACCACTATAAGACTCGGCAATAATATACGACCTCTACGAACCAGATTGTAGCCGAAAATGTATCTCAAAAGAAAATAACCGATTTTTTTAAATTACACATATTCGTGTACATAACTGATGTGTACGTCGTGTGTACCTGTGTACCCGCCATAAATAATACATTTAATTTTCTACACGAATTCATAAACATGTTAGAATATTTTCAATTCTCTTTAATTCAAGTTGTTTCTTTTTCCCATCAATAATTTGAAGTTTGAACTCTCGCTAAATCAAAAACCTCTTGAAATCTCGAATTTTCTTCGTAATCCCCGGAATGTTGAGTTATCGAGCGTCTGCCGTGATACGCTTTATTATTAATTACTATCGTAATTGTTATTTTTATTGTCTTGCTGACAACGAGGTCGTAAAGTACCCGGACAGAACCGCCACCATAATTTTCATACGACCGTATTGTTTTCTTAACATACAAATACGCAATACTGTCGCATCATATTGTATTTTGCGGAGTAGTCGACGTATGAATAACGTTCTCAAACAGTTTACCGTTTCGAGTACATCAGAAGTATGCGACGACTAACCCGCAATGTGGTGATTATGAGCATTACTAAAAGCGGAGAGAGAGGACCGTTAAAAATCGTAATTTTGTAAATTTATTATTACGTTATTTATTATAAATTATTTATATTGAAAATACTTGTACTATCAAAAGCTGTTGGATAATAGCGGTTCTGGATATTTTATTTTATTTTTTTGATAATTAATATTGTTTCAACGCATAGTACGAACGTTTTTAATTTTTATAAAGTTTTCTATAGAGTGTTTAATATTTGGTTAAAAAAAAAATTCGAACCGTATAAAATATGATATAATAAACAAACGACTATGACTGATGTAATACAAGATAGCTATAATATTCCGGAAAATATTTGGTTTTAAGAAAAACGCATTACTCGATTGGAAATAGTATATATAGTGTCTTATCCACAGGCGGAACTGCGACATCATTCCAGGGTAGAGGTTACGTTTTGCTTCGAACAGACGCGTACTAAATTATCAACTAAATACGGATAGGGAAACACGACAACGATTTGAAGGGACTGCTGAAATATTTGTCTGTTTCCCTTTTCCGCGTGTATTTCTGCGTATGATTTAATCTTCGAGCGTTTTCGAGATTTCAACCATTTTTGCTGAATTAATAACAACACTTTAAGTTTAACGACTATTATGTAATGAATGCAATTAATTATATTCAATAGCATTTTCGTTCGTATGTATAGGTATGCACGCGTATGTCTTGCAATTAAGATTTTAGAATTTATAGAAAATTACCCGTAATTACGCGTAATAAGAACAGGAAAAATGTGTGTGATTTTCACCGCGTCATTTAAACCCGATAGCGAATACCAAATATTCAAGGGTTTCGTACTCGCCCAATTAATCATCGACAAATCGAAGAAACCGTATACAATTTCATGATTAGGCAAAATGCAAATGTTGAATTAGAACCGCCAGACAATAATTTGTCGAAATATTTTTTGTATTTTTATGCGCTTAGTACCCATCTGTTACGGGTCTATGGGGATGGTGGAAGTGGGTTGTGGTCCTTATCTCCCGGGTAGCTGGTTAGGTCAAGTCACGTGCGCACGCAATGCGTCACCACGAAAAACAAAACTCCGACATATATAGGTTGACGTCGAACTTTGTGTATTTTTACTATTGTTACATTTCAATAATGCGCTGTCGTCGTTATGTCGGTCTAGCTGTAAGACTTAAACTCGAAATTGTACAAGTTGTCGTCATCGCACCATCACGCAACAGTCATACTCGTGCGACATGGTTCACGCGAGGTTTAATTCATTCCGAGCGTCGAGTGGAGAGTTGCAAAACGTTTCACAGTGGCGGGGCGGGCCGCGGTGAAATGTTATAATCTTACGAAAAACAAAACAATTATTAAAAACTACGTTATTAAACAACACCGAAAAGCATAACATTTTAATCGGTTATATTTATGATGAAATTGTTTGTTTACGCACGAGTATGATATTTTATTACGTCCTAGTCCCGAACGCGAATACAATAATTTAATACATTTAAAATTATAAACATTTCCCACGTGTAATTTCACATGTGAATAATAAATTATTCATAATATAAATTCACAATAAATTATTACATAATCACAATGGTTGTTTTCTAGCCTTGAGTTGTGCATAAACGTATAGTATTGTCTAAAAAGTTTAACGGACTTATTCCTATTTTATTTTTTTTATTTTTTCGAATACTCGTTGTTCTTTAACTAGTGAACACAGGTAGACATATTCTTTGACTTTTTATTCAGGCGTACGCGTAAATATACGAGGGTTAAGTTAAATAATAAAAACACCGAACTTATAAATTATAATAAATTAAAACAAGTAGGTACAATTACATTTTGTTTGAGTTTAAGTTTCGAGGAGAAGATTTTTAAATTTCAAAGTTACGAGTTTTCAAAGAACTACCGGTAGACTTCATTAAACATTATTCACCGAAAAGATTTATAATGGTTTCAACTTTGTTCCCTACGAAATTCTCGCATAATCTTTTATATTATATTTTATACATTTATTTATTAAACGCATTTAAAGCTATATTATAATATCTACACATAATTTCGAAACTTTTAGTTTTTTCGGTGTTATATTTCAATTTTATGATTATAATAATATAGCGTGCCTGCAAATACCCGTAGGTATATATATATATACTAGCATTAAAATTGTTCAAAATGTAATAATCGTATATCATTACGTTTTATGTTCAAAAAAATATTCTATTATCACGAGGGAAGAAACATGACAACCTGATTGAAAATAATGTAGTCTTACATCTTCGTGCGTTTCCGTGTAAATGTGTTATTATTTTTTGCGACCCCTTAAAAACTGATTATTATTATATTACACCTTAAACCACGTATAATCACTGTGAGATACTGTAATATTATCGATATTCGATTTTAAGAATTTTACTTTAAAGCTCCTCCGTAAAAGCGTTTAATCATAATAATAGTGATTATTATTCATGGATAGTACCTATGGTGCGTGGGAATTATAAACCTGAATGCGAGGCAATAGCTTTGTTTTTTTTTTATCGGTACAAACTTTTAAATCCTATTATTATGTTAAATTGTTTCCAAAAGCTCAGTAACTTTCGGTCATTTTAAGCTTAAACTTAAAGAATCAAGTTAATTATTCGTTTAGACGGGGGCCACTGATGACAGTATAATTGCACACGCAATACAACGTATTACAGTACCAGCTATTGTACGCAGCACGCATCACTGATATTCTCACGTTTCAAACCGGAGAGTGCTACATATTTATGATGTACGATGTATCATTATTATTATTATTATTACTATTATTGTACTCCGAAGACGTCCCTGACTTACGTTTTGTGCATTTCATTCAAATAACAGCTGTTTCTCAGTAATACTAAGCGAATTATGTTTATGATCGATTTCAAGCGGACGAAACATTCTTTGAATTACTTTTTTCCCAACGGTCAAACCATCTCTTAAACAAGCTACCTATAACGTCGTATTATACCGATGTGTTCCCTGGTTCCACAATACAAACCTCTCCAGGAAATCCATAAGCTCCTTCTCTCGACTTCGTCTAGGCCATACCCTACTTCCTTCTCACTCCTTCAAACTTTCACTTAACGACTCCAACTTCCGCACACTCCACAATAATCCCGCGATCTGCGATATCTCGCACATCCTCTTTGACTGTCCAAAACTAGCCCTCAAGCGGTCCGATCTAATTTCTCTTTTCAACTCCCTCAAAATACCATTCAATATCCATTCTATCTTCACCTCAACCAAACCTAATACTTCCAATCCATTCCGGCTTCCTTATTTAAATTAATTTCTGCCCCCAATCAATGTCACCCTCCCTTTTAATTGTTGAGATTAATTGTTTAACAAAATCTAATAAAAAAAAAAATACCGATGTGTAACGTTTATTTTTTTTTCTCGCCAGCTTTCGTAGTTCTACGGTTTTTGGATAAATATATTCTAACACGTGCGATAAAGATCGTTTTAAAAGAGTGTAATCGTTTTCAATTCGACGCATGTCTTAATGAACTTCGACTAAACGTTTCGCTACGGTGAAAAAGTCACGCAACACATATACAGTAATAGAGTTACGATTAGAAATTCTTTGATTGTTATTTTGCAAACGTACCGTACGGCGTGCATTAAATGAAAAGGGTACACTCGGTAATAGGTACTTACCTATGTAAGTGTGCTGGTCGTGATTTTGCCGAGCCAACGAGTTCGTATATTAAACTCCGGGGAACTAATACGGCCGAAACGTCGCATCGACAAAAAGTTGATCGGATGTGATAAACTTTGTCGGTTGCGCGTGGTGTAGCCGTGTAGGTGTATATTTATAATAATATGCTTATATCTCACGGTCCGGGATCATTTTATTGTTGGTGATTTACTAGCGTCGTTTTTTATGCGACTCTCGAAAAAAAAAACATACAGTGGGAAGCTGGGGAAAAACAAAGTAGTAGGACGATGGTACAAGGGAAATTCAATATTTTAACTCCCGCCAACTTTGTAACTTTTGTCTGTCTGAGATTTATTACGTTTTATTATTACGCCAACCCTGCGCGAAATATGTTTCAAAATTGAATTCAAGTCCCTTAGCATTATTATTGTGACTTTGACATGATACACTTTGAATTATTCAAAATACGCGAACGTGTCGACTATATATTTTTATTATTATTATTATTATAGTATAACTCCGTCCTTCATCGAATACCGCCTGTCTATGTATATGCTACACTGTGCACATACAGCACCACGTATGATAGTCAATTCGAAACCGTATGGCCGATGGCAAAATATGTATAAAAGTAAAAATACGAAAATGTGTACGACTATATTTTATAGACTAAAAACGATCAACGACAATATGGCATCATTCGCAGTTATATGACTCGTACTCAAAAGTACAGCGACTTATATGACGTGACTGTGGTATGAATGAACTACAACAGCAGGTGCTTTACTTACACGCATAACAATTATAATACGAAATCACGGTTTGTTGGAAACGAAAATGTCGCAGTCGAAAACACTACAGTGGAACCGTTCAAAAATGTAAATTATAGCGTTTTAGATTATGCGAGTGAAACGGGAAACGTATTGATTTTTTCTGTAAATGCTTTTTCGAGTAGTAAAATTTCAAATAGTTTCATGCAGCAACTTTTTACAATGAAAATCATTGCGCGCAGGTGTTACATTAATGACTTTATTTTTAGACTTTTACAATAATTCGTTCGATATATAAAGGAGAGACTTGAAGGAAAAACTTATAAACCTGTATCGTTTAAGTATTATATTTAAGTAAGATTCGCGTTTATAGCTCTTGATTTCGTTTGCTTGAAAATTGTACCCGCATATCTTACCTGAAAAAATATGCCAAAGCCGAATTTTTAACCGGTTTAAAAGTTGTATTGTACAGCAAAACCTATTATTATTTTCTAAAAATTAAATTAAAAATGTATATATTTAAAAACTTAAAAGTGCAGATATTTTAAACGCTATAAAATTGAGTAAGTACTGAATTTTGCATTTTATTCAACTCTAATTTCGAAAGAAAATTAGATCGTTTTAAAGTTTTAAACATAATAGAAACGTTTTCATTGCAATATTACATTCGGAACAGTTTTCCGAATGCCACGATTTATAATTGTTTTCAAATGTATACAAATTAATGGAATGGAAATATGTCCAGCTAGCATAGTACAACATAACATTTATAACGAGTTTATGACGTAGTTTACCTTGGTGGTTTTTTGATAGTGCGCATACTTAAATCAACACTTTTTTATCCATTGTTTATAGTGCCTTGAAGGTGTAAAATACTTTAATCAAAACAGTTTTTTTAAAATGTGTATTTTTACCAGTCTCGTAAATTATTATTCTGGGTAAGAACTTAACTCTTTGAAAACTCCGGACTCGTAAACTTCATGCTTACACTCGTATAATTAATTATACCAATATTTATTTTCAAAATCGTTGCGAGTTTACTTTTATATACCTGATGATAAATGGACAATTTCAAAGCATTCCATATGACATGTCATAATAATGAGGTACGTACTACGTAATTAATTCATTATTTCTTATGTGAGTACATCATTATAAATACCAATCGTATATTATAACATATTATAACACTGGAGTTTATTATTTAATTGTAATTTTGTCAAAAATATTAAATGCCCGTGTAACGGAAACATAATCGCTTTAATCGATGTGTGTTCCTATAAATAAATTTTTATTCATAAATGTGAATTTATGTACATAATATTATGTGTGTAGGGATACATGAGAAAGGCATATATTTAATATCCTCGATTCTGTGATCAAGAAACGAAAAGGGGTAAGGATGAAGGATGTAATGAGTATTGGATTACTCACAGTTCACAAATAGAATCTACACACGGCCAGACGTATAAACCAATTAAACTGAAATGTACTCATAACACAACATTTTTGTGTAAAAACAAACAATAGTGTATAACCTTATTTATTGCGCTGGAAAACGGGAAATTAATTATTAAACAGTACAGTATCTAAATTAATTCTTGTCAAATTGGTTATTTTAAACATTTGATCATAATATAATGGAGTTCCTGGCTAGGTGAAAACGATGGACAGTCTAAGCCTCAAAGGCGTTAAATCACGAAGTTTTTGATATGCGCATGAATCAGATAACGATCCAACAGGTCTTAGGACTACAACAATTTCGTTTGAAATGTTGGTAAAAAAAAACCTATAAAAATTGTTTCCAATAATGCATTAAATAGATTTTATTGTTTGAGATTCGAAATTTAACATTGTTTTAGTTAAAAGGAAATTGTTAAATAACAATGTGTTGTTAAAATGTGCATAAATGATTACAAACATATTCCGATAGTTCAACTCAAAGGTATAAAATAATAACTCATTTACTCGGCCTTTGAATAGGTTACCCTCTACGTTGCTATTGTAATAGAGTCGTGATACGTGAAATTGAATTTTATTAGATTTACGAAATAATCATCATCATCATCATTATCATCAAGGGTAGTTTTAACGTCCGTAGTACGAATCGAATTCGTGGTTTGTTTAAAATTGAATCTCTGGCACCAGCTGTCAACGGCATACCATACAACAGTAATGTTGTACAGGTAATGATTTCAATAAAACGTAAATTGGCAAAAAGTCGTTCGTAATAAAACACAATATTTACTGTTGAAATATTTTTCATCCTCCCGGCGAGGCGGTGTAACACGACGTTTGAGCGTTTTCATTGATCCCCGACCCCTAACCCATCACCGTCGACCCTGGCACGCGTGTATACGTCACGTGTATTAATAATTATGTCCGCACCGGTCACCGAAAGCGTTCAATATTTCCCAACATCTCCATTGTATAATAGTGTCGTTTTAATTTTCAATTATTGTTACTGCGCGATTTCATTGTTCGACCGGGAACAGTGTTTGAACGATAAAGATGAAAAAACCTGTGGTGCACGCACTACCGTAGGACTAGACCGTGGAAATCGAATGTTTGTAATTCCGTCACACTGGCGACGAGACGGAAGGGTACACGTTGTTATTGTTCAATATTTCCGCGGGGAATGTAAGCACGACCGAGGAAAAACCCCGAGAACGCGTGTCTCGCCGACCCGAGGACACGCTCAAGTGGCCACTGCACCCACCCGTGCTTTCGAGCTGTATGCTGCGCAACACGGCTGACACACCTCGGCCGGGAACAGATATTCGCGGACGCTCTTGAACGTGCCTAAACGTCCGTAACCGATACCGTGGTAACGATTCGCCTCGCGTACCACCACATCCGTCGACGAGCCCCTGCGTTCCAAGTGCACATAGTTACGTAGCCCATTTAAGATGATAGCGTTGTACACTACGGTTGTGAACTGTCACGGTTTCCACTGTGGAATGGACATAGACTTCTTGCACTTTTCGGTCCGATCACGGAACGGAATCACGAATATTGTTCGCTTGTGAAAACGGGAACCTTTGAGTTGTATTTCGAGAAATTACATTTTATTTGCACCACACGAATACAATTTCGTGTTTGGATAATATTGTTTTCATTCACTCAGCATTCTGCTGTGTGTAATAAAAACGACCTTAAATGTTTCTTAATCATTTAAAATTTTATAGAAGTACATAAAGATAATATTAGTTTCGTCATTTGAGTAAAGAAAGGAGAATTAATAAAATGGTGCATTTTTAATTGCAACCCAATGTTTCTACCCCGTCCGTAACTTTTACGAAGCTCTGTTACCATCCGAATTTTGAGTTTTAACAGATTAATATAATATTTCTACGAGTATATTGTGCGCAAAATGAAAATATATCAAGCAATATAGTAATACGTCTTCTTCGTAAAATTCATTAATTTTTAGTGCTATAATATAGTAGGTGTACTCAAGACGTCGTCAAAAAGTTTGTTTCTTTTTCAATAATAATGTAGACCTGTGAAATACCACGCTATCCCGCTTGTCTTTCTTAATTCTTCTCTCAAGCGTTAAGGCCTATGCAGGCACACTTTACGTCCTAGACGACGGAACACAATACCTTGCACTGCAAGCTGGTCCAGCTAGCCTCCAATCATCAGCTCACCCGTATCAGAGAGTCGACTGAATGTTATAAAATATTATAACTCGTATAAAAAAAATTTTCCAAAATGTTAGACAAGTTATCTGCTACAATAAAGTTTGTCTGGTAATGACCTAGGGACACACATAATGAAGATTCGTTTGGAATATGGTTATAAGTTAATACAAATAACGCAAATCACGTCGGTACCGCGACGATGTATAATGACGTGACAGCATTATATAATTTTTCGATTAAACTCCGATAATGTAAACGATTTTAACAGTTAACGTGTTACAATAATTAGTTCTATTTAATTTCTTACTCGTAAAACATGTACATTACGAACACTAGAAAACACTATTTGTCGTATGACGTGGGCTTTAAACCGAAAGCTGTTTAGTTTAAAAAGAATTTAAACTGTTTGACGAAAATAACTTATCACGTTACTAACAAATCACTATAATATTAGCGTATTATGATTGTAGGAGTTTACTATATTTTTATTATGCATATATTATATATATATATTTAATTATTTTTATGCAAGTCTACACGTCTAATATTTTATTTGAAGTGACATTTTTTGTTTTCGTACTATTTTCTACGTGCATTTGAATTCATATGATTGTACTGCAGTACGGTTGAAATTTTTTACGGACAGTAAACGATTCAAACTTCTAATGGGATTCCTAGGATTATGAAGTACTGTATAGTACGTAATACCATGACTACGTAGTTCTACGTACTCGTGTACAACATGCACTACGGTTAATCGTCCGAGTATCATATTACTAACAATCATTGAACGATATTATATGCTTTGTGATACGATAGCAAAATCAATTTATCAAATATTAGAATATTTTGATCCGTAAAAAACGTTTACGGACTTATTCCGATGCATTATAGCACTAAAATGTAAACATTTGCTCGAAGTCATAATACGTTTAATGAAATACACTAGTAGTAAATTTGGGTTTTTTTTTTAGTTCTAATTGGTCAACCTATGGTTTCGAAGGTCTGACCGAATTATTCAAATACGCCGTATCCGTTTTATCAAACTCAGATCTTACCTTTTTTTTTTTCACGGCATAAATTACGCACCCAAAGAATAAATACAGTACTAAAATGGTATCATATTTCAATATAACCGGGTGATGTGTCGGTTTTAATTGAAAACTGTATAAAATATATAGATGTGCGTACCACAATAATTCTAAATTCTAACACACCCCAACGTTAAGGTCCGGTCGTGATCGAAATTTAGCCCCGGACCCATCATCGTCAATATTAATTCCGTTTGGCTTAAAATTCATCAACTAATCGCACTGATATTTGTTTATAATCATGCGGTGTACACAAAGTTTTCGACTGCATAACAATTAGCAATATACTCTAGACTATACTATTGTTTATTTATTTCTTCGAAAATATAATATAGTCTGCGCGTGAATAGTAACGCGCGATCAATATAATATGTACGCGAAGGGTGGGACAAATGAATACTTTTGGCAATCTAT
This sequence comes from Periphyllus acericola, assembly GCA_949715065.1. Lineage (NCBI taxonomy): Eukaryota > Metazoa > Arthropoda > Insecta > Hemiptera > Aphididae > Periphyllus > Periphyllus acericola. The sequence goes on from OX454269.1 coordinate 26,691,707, forward strand.
AGAGTTAAAAAAAACAAAACAAATAGGTCAATACAACCGCGACGTGTCGGTATAATTCAGCGTTTAAAAATTCGTAACCTAATTAATTAGAAGTGCGGTACGTCGGGCAGGATCCTACCTGCTGGTGTTTGCTCAAAACGCTTTTCGCGACTATCAAACAATACGGTCGAATTTCCATTTAACCGCAACTTGATGGTTCTTCGGAAAAAATTCGTTTAAATAGGAATTGTTTTCAGTCAAAAACACGTTTTTACTACGAGGAATGAATGCAAGTAATAATATTTAATAGTAATAATAGTGTACACTTATAAATTGTAAGTTTTTAAATAAGTCATTTTAAAAATAGTATGTTAGTGTATATAGGTACACGATGACGAATGTAAAGTGTCGAAAGCTGCAGTACGGCATTGCCGAAACTTTATTTGACCATACTTTTGAAAGTTTTAAATTTTAAATAATGCTATCGACTATACTGTTATACGATTATACGATTATATAATAAATTATGTATGGAAACGTTTATTATTGAAAATGTTACACGAATATGAATTGTTAATTAGAACTTATAGAAGTTCGGTAAGTACAGAGGTTCGACTGGTATTATATACAAACATATTATTATAATGGTACGTACGTGAAGTATACGATTCGGTTTCGAGTTGATTCATTAAAGTGGGTTGGCCAACTATACTTCACGTACGTTATAATAGTGCTATTATGGATTATTTTATTAGAGAAAGCATTCTATGTGCACCAAAGCCGTCTAAATATGCTTCTAAAAATCCTTCAATATGATATAAAATATGTACATTATATATACTTTTTTAAATATACTCTTAAAATTGAATATCTCTATTTGAAAAAAAAAAATGTATTTTATTAGACATTATTAAATGAAAATAGGGAGTACAGAAACTTAATTATTTATGGCCTTTATCGTTATTTAGTCGTGTGCACCAATTATATCCTTTATCAATTCACTAATAATATTATATTATTATCAGTCCCCAATAATTTAAACAACATTTAAAAACTGAATTATATAAAAAAAGAATTTATTCGTCATCGGATATTCGTATATATCAATCAATCTTAATCGCGCCGGATGAACAGAAAACAAAAACGTTCGATAATAATATTAAAACATGTACCGTTGTCCGTTACATTACAAATATGTAAAATAAATTAAAAACGTTAAAAACATACGAAATATGTAAAATAAAATTGGTATTATTTCGATATAACAACGATATGATTGGAATCATGCATATTTCTGCACAGATTTCGAATACCTTAATATATTCTATAATAAACGTATGCGGTTACATAATATTATTGTTATTATCCGTTCCATTTATTATTATCATGGCCCGGATTTCAGTGCATTGCATCTAGGTGATCTTACACAAAGTACATAATTCGTTGCATGCAACTGGTGACGAATACTTAAAATTTGAAACTATTTGTTAGCATTTTCCGGTCATTTTGTTGGTTTTAATGCATATTTGTACATTATAGGGTTTAACAATTTAAAATGTCTGCAGACAATATCGGTTTTTTTTTTATAGCTACTCTCGTAAATTATAAAATAGGTACCTATTGAAAGAATACTTTTAATAAAAAAAATGTTTAGTTCATTGTTTACGTCATTTTCGCGGTGAAATGTAGTTTTAAAGCGTTTTTCGACGGTTTTTAGAGCGTTTACATCCGTTGCTCAATTATTGCTATAAATATAATAGTTCGGGGCCGTCGTCGGGTGCGACCGGAAAATCGAGTTTTTGGCAACACATTTGCATACGAGTGTACTATCAAACACATCGGCGGCGGGACTTTCGGCAAAGTAGCCGTCCCCGCTAACTGGAACCGGACCAAAGTCTATGACGGCGATAATAATAATGCGCTGGTGATTTACGGCGTCGCGAAAACGTCGTAGTCGCGTCGTGGTACAACATCATAGTAGCACCCTCGGACGCGAATAATATTATCATAATAATCTCCGCCGCGGATTAGAATGTGCGATATTACACGACACGCGTAGGCCGAGCAATATTCGACCGGGTTATCCTCTGAGAAAACCTCGTGCGTTTGCTACGTACACATTTACTCATTATACTCGTACATACACACGCACACATACGCGCACACACACGCACATTACTATTTATATACGTGAGCGAGCTTGTGCGTGTGTAAATACGTTGCGTGTGCGGTTAGCAGTCGCTAATGAAACAGCAAACGACGACACGACGAGGGTAGGTACACACTACCGGGGTTGACGGAACAATAATACCGTGGATATCAACCCCGGTGTGACGTACGTATAACGTCACGGATAAGACGCGGCGAGTATCGCCGGAAGGCAGATAGAAAAAAAGCACCACCGTACGACAATAGCTTCAATTTTTTAGATTTTCCTTTTACACGTATTTACGTGCCGTGGTATTAAAACAAGACGAATACATTGTACGTACATCGAGCAGCACTGTGGACCAGGCGTCTTCGAACCGCGGCCCGAATCGTCTTTGACTGCGGCCTTCGATCACATTTTAAGGATAGCATGTATTTTTTTGTTTTTCGACGAAACTAGAACGGCCATAAGCCATCATTTAAGCTTTAAGGCATATAGCGCTGTCGAAACAATTGCGAGATTATTCTGATTTGAGCTCCGGTTTGATTCGAGGTTGTTGGATTTCAAACCTAAAAAAAGAAAGTTCATTAATTTGTTTTCAATTCCTTTTTCATTGTCGATTGAAGATATGAAAATGGACATTATTGATTTACAGAACAATACAATACTAAAAGAAAAATATAATAACGTTGTGCTTTCAATTTTTCACTCAAAATATATTTTGAATAAAAATGGAGATACATTCTAGTTTGAGAAACAACGCATTAAAAATAACGTCTCTCTTTTGTAATAATGTATACGGTGTACACCACTTGTGAGCAGATTTTTTCACGAATCAAAATGAATACAGCTAATGCTCGGTTAACTCGGGCATTCGTCTAGAAAACTCGTTGAGGATTGTCTGAGAAATTGTCTACCAAATATAGAAAAATTTGTTTTTGAAAAACAATGTCAATTATCACGCTGAAAATAAAACAGTAAATAAATTATAAATAATTTGCAATTAAAAATTGGAATAATATATTGTATTAATAATAATGGTTTGTAATTTATAATTTAATTATAAAGTTATGAGAATAAAAATGGAATTTTTTACAAAATACACGTTTTTACTACGAGTTCAGCCCGCAATATTTGTTGAAAAATAATAATATGTGACGACCCGCTGCACAAAGTGGTTAAAGACCCCGGCTATAAGAGTCCAACTGTCAGCAACTGGCGGACCACTAGACCGCGGTCAGCATTAATTTAATTATTCAAACACTTTTTACAACGATAAATGAAAAGAGAAAATTGGATTTTTTTAAAATCGTTTTCCATTTTAGTAACCCCAGGCTAGTAAATAATAATATAACACAATACATAATATTTCTCCCCCGGACTTCGTTTATATTTATTATTTTAACCATCCAGACTTCAATAGAAATCACTAGCCGACTATAGACTGTATTTTAGACGTGACGGGACGGCGGCGGGGCTACAGCTATAGATGTCCGTGCGAACAAGTAGTGAATGCTTTACACGATTGCGGCTTTTTCTCATTTTTCCCTACGCACTCACAAGTCACAACTATACGGTATGATCATGATGTGACACGTTATTACGTCTACAATAGCTTGGACGCGTTTGCGCAGCATTTATTTTTTGTTTTTATTAATTAATATTCGTTTGCGTTTTGTAAAGGGTGTAGTTGGGGAAAAGGTTTGCGCACTGTTTTCCTCGACTGCCTCGTGCGCTCAGATCGTGACAACACAAGTGTATAATAACATATTATTATGTTTCTTTTATTTATTCAATTTTAAACACTATCGATATATTGAATGTTTTTACGTTTTTACATGTTTAAATGTATAAAAATTTGCAATAGTAGAAAGTATGCAATAGTTATAGCGATAAACTGAATTTAAAAATAAAGAAGTATCATAGCCACGTGGTTGTCAGATTGGTCCTGGTGAGCTTCTAAACAGGGTAAGTGCATGGTTTTAGTCTGAGGTAAATATAATATATGACAACTAAGATTAGAATTGTAAGGGATTTTTTTCCCCGATCTCGGGAATATAAATTTCACAAACACTACATAGTCAGATTCGGGCGTTGACAAGTGTTAGTATAATTCATTTTTAAATTGTACATTTTGTACTATTTCAGAATTGTCCTAGACACATATAAATATGAAATGTTTAATATTGTTGATATACTTATTTTTATTTTTTTTTAAATATTTCTCTCGTTCATTTTAAATCTATTATATCCCCGTACAGAAACGGAATATGTGTAGCGCGATGTTTGGCGAACCATAACATAAAATACCAATCGTTTGAAACGTATACCTTTCGGTCCATTGATCGGCAGCAAATTAAATTATCTATAACAATGTACACCGTCTTCATTGTTACGTTCTTATACCGTACTTATAATGCAATTTGTGAAAATTTAATGATGCGGCATAAATCACAATAACATGTTTTTTTTCATATTTAAGAGCTCCCAGTGAAAACTATTACAGCTCAACAATTACATAAAATACAGGTTAACAATAAATTAATGTCGACTGTAGTACAAGATTATTTATTACATTACGCAACACACGGAAAATATAACAATGATGAATAAAGATGTAATAATAAAATGATTCTTATTGTGATATCGGAATGAGAGTGCGATTTAGGGAATAGAACTGGTAGAGAGAAATTTATTTAAACCAGTCGCGAGTAACGAGATCAGTACGATAACATATAAAACGTTCTACTTTCACTGATATGGCTTAACGAAACTACAAAGTTGTTTTTTTTTTATATACTCGTATACCCAAAACGTTTGAGAACAAATTATAATTAAAAAATATTTACTGCAACCCATTTATAAGGGTGATATTTTATCCGTGTCTACATGCGTTTTTCGATGCACCAAAACCCACGTCCTAATGTTAACGTTAAACCGCGCCAAAGGCTTGTATTATGCTAGTGGCGGTGGAAAATACTTTTCCGATTCCTTTATAACCCCTCCACACAACTCGGTCCACCCAACGCGTGCCACGATTCAAAAGCTCAACGTTTGTCGGCTGCAGAGGCTCGCTAGCTGAAGTATTAAAAATATCAATTTCCTTCTACGCATAACACTGATCCGGCGACGGCACAGCGAAAAAAGGTACAATGTACTACACACGTCATGACGATATTACGCATGCATAGGATGTATTATATATTATTACTATGACGCTGTCGAGACCGTATTCGGCCTGAAATGTCGTGTATTCGTGACGCGAGGCCCACTAGCTTTATCCTTCCACCGAACTGTATACGGCCGCGGAGTGTGCTGCGCGTGTTCGATATAAAAACTTTTTCGAGCGAAACGGTCGTAGTTTTTTTTTTTTCTTCTTCTTTTTCTTCTTTCTTGTCTCGCCTACCGCGAGTTAAACGAACGACGGCTTCGCAGCTTTGAACGAAACGTCATCCGTTACACGATGCGTAAATCTGACGGTATATAATTTCGTTTCAATCGATTGCGAAACGCTCTTACCCACCCGCGTGTCCGTAGCGTAGCCTATACGTTAAACATTTAAACGTGTACACATTAGTGTGCTATAAAGTTGAATTCCGTACGCGTCCATACCGCTCGTCGCCCAGGTCACTCGATAACAATACGAATAGGCGCGCAGGGTGTTTGATTTCTTCCGCGTGTCATCAACTACCGCACTGTACCGCGTGCTTCCTGCAATATGACGATGACCTCGTGAATCGGAGGACCCTGATGTGACGTGCTCGGAAACTGTTGGCGATTTATGGGCACGAACATTTTTTGAACGTCTACTTATATCACATACGCTATGTGTTACGCACGTCTATATCGGCGTCCGCGGTTAAATATTTCGAAGTCCGAGGGGTGAGATAAACGTGTAGTGATACATCATCAGTCATCACCTTTCGCGCGAGTTGGGCCTTTTTTACGTTATTGAACATCGATATTTTGCATAACGCGTGTTCCCCTATAAATTCGACACGATAATATGATGTTTGATAAAAACTAAGAACGAAACGAGGAATTAATTGAGATGGATTATATTTTATACAGCCCATAATGTACAATATGTATTTCGCTCCAGTTTTTTGTGACAAATTATTGGTTAATTTGATTAGGTATAAATTTTGTATGATATGTACCTACTACGCACGTATGCCATTTCCCAGGAAAATATCCAATATACTTAATTTCACATTTGTATAATAATATTATTAAGATGACGCGGAAATAAATTATATTATATTTTTCTTTTCCATGTTCTCATGAGTTATAGCTCACACAGACACACACACACACACCTATTATATTCGTAAACCGTTCACGACATGCATAAGCTCCGTATCAGTAGGACACTGATTTGGTTAGTTGTACATCTAGCAGTTTCATACCGAAATAGGTCTCATTGGTTATAAATACTTACATTAAATAAATATAAAGTTATAGCCAATGGTCATAGTAATGTATATACAGTATGAGCTCAACATTTTGATTTTATAATCAAGGAGTACTGGGAAAAAAGTCTTTTCCGTATCAGAGAATTGTACTATCGAGGTAGAGTGTTGAAATTCTTAAAATCACTGCTGCATTGTCTGAATAAATCGTAGGCTAATTATATGCAAGTCGTGTACGTCAGTTATGCGAAAAATATGTATGAAAATAATTTCATTGTACACTGTTTCTCGTAGTAGGATAAATGCATAGCTCTGAACTATTATGGTTTGCTACTATTATCGTCTAGCTGTAAAATACACACCATTTTTTTTTCACCCTACGTACATAAATAAGGGAAGGAATTACCAAAAAATCTATTATACCGGATAAATGTTCTGTCCATGAGTTGGATCGTCTGAACCCGGCCGCGTGAACTTCGCGGATTTCACGTGTTTCTTCCTCGATAAAAACTTGGCTGCAAAATAGTCTTATTATAACTTTATCTGTAGAGTGTGGATTCAATGCAAATCGCATTTCTTCGGAGTATGCCAGAACAATGCTTTCCAAGCACAAAGTTTGTTTCATATATCGAAGAGTTAAGAAATGAAACCTTTTGCACTTTTAGAACTTTTTTTATTTTTAAAGCATTTTTTGACATCTTTTAGGTTATTGAGGAATTTCTTCTTATATTTTACATATTTCAAATTGTTTTCAGAAAATATGATTAAATTTATTGTGAATTTCTCCTAAACGAAAAAAAATGCATACTTCTATTTTTATTTCTTATGTATACATTACGTTTGAAAATATAATAACATCATGTGATTGTGCAGTGCCTAAAAAATTTTTGAAACACAAAGTAAAAATACAACAATTTGTACTTATCTAAATCGTTTATTAATTTTTTGGAAATAATTTTGTGGGTAAAGAGAATATAAACGAAGAAGAATAATAATCATAATCATTAATGATTTGAATAGTAAAAAAAGTAATTTTTTCAACGTTTAAAAAAATTTTTAGGCCATTTTAAGGTACTTTTCATAGGCGCATTCAATCATACTTTTAAGATATTTTTCTTGTTTTTTAGGGTGCATTTAAATCCGCACCCTATTCATCAGTTATGACTTATGAACAATGATAAGGATAAGGCTCATCTCAATCTTTATAGGACTACGATACGATTTCATGTAAATTATAATTATAAAACAATGGCATTCAATAAAATAAGGGCATTTTATTCAATACATCTTGTGGCGTAAACATAATAAGCGTTTTCCAAATCTAATTTGGAAACAATTTTCCGTTATCGAATTGACTTTGTAAAATGAATATACTGTACATGTTTACACTAGCCACTAGCCAGTTACCCGTATAATTGTTTTAACATGGCCCTCATAACATGAACGTATTACATTATTATTCTTAGGCTGAACGATTGTAACGAGTACAACAAGTCTAACAAGTACGGTACGTGTTCGTATCTTCTATGGGGTGGCGGACCACCTTGTTTTTCCGCTGTCCGTCCGATAATACGTAACAACTCCACCATTTCCGAACAAAATTTCGCTAAAGTTATTCTTCTAACTGTTTTCCGTCTATACCTACACCATTATACTTCTGGTAGTCTCTGCTACGTTACACCTGTAGTATGTCACGCGTCACGGTCCGACGGGAAAATGAATTACCCGTCAACAGAAAATAAGCATTTGGAAACACGAGCAGCTGTTTAGATTTAATGAGGTGAAAAATTAGAAATTAGTAAAAGATGTTTTTCATTTACGTTAATAACATAACTATTGCATGTATAGCCTAAGCATTTTACTTATCGCAAACCCTAGTATCTTGTATGTGTATATATTGGAAAAAAACATAATAAACGAATGAATTTAAAAAAATAATAATATAATAAATAACAAACAATATAATAATAATAATATATAAACATAATAATTATGATTAACTTATTCTTGTTTTTTTATTTTAAGTTTGTTTTCAATTGAATCTCAGGAATGTTTAATTAAAGTTAATAATAATGTATGTACATTTTGAAATATTGAACTACATAATTTGACCAAAAATATCAACTAATCAACCTGTTTTAGAAAATCACGATAAACGAATAAACTATAAAGACATGCATGGTCTTGTACATGTCAATTTCTTTTATCTATTAGTAGTCATGGAGCAAATCGATCTAAATTCAACAGTTTAACTCTAATAATTTTATTTTCCGCTATTTTCCCGAGGTTAAAATTTTAAAAAGAAGCACAAAGAGTACTGAATTGGTTATTTCAAATACATTTAAATATTTAATACGCACAAATTATTTTTATTTTTATCATCTGCACCTTACTTCGGTTTATCATATCGAAATTATCTCGTTTCGCATCTCCTGAATGAAACCAATTAATTGTTCGATGATAAATAATCATAAAACATTATTATTGTGTTTTGTTTTTTTATGTTTATCGAAGAAAACCAAGTTTATTTTTAAAATGTTTTTCAGTTATATTAATTAATATTAAAGCGTCTTACAAATTTGTCACCTGATGGTCAAAACTCTATCCTGCTCTTTTCGCGATCAAAAAAAAAAACTTTCCTTAAGTAGTAAATGTTTTAATTAACTTTTAACTCCTTTAATTACTTTTTAATCATATTGCTTTTTGTCTTTGTTTTGTAAATAATTAAAAATAATTAATTCATCAACTTTACCCGATTTCAGAAAACAATTATTACTGAACAAATTAATATTTAATTTGTCTATTCCGCATACCTACATTGTCGGTGTTACACGTAACAATATGTCGTGTTACGACGTATTGTGTGCATTACAATAATATAGAGGCAACATTCCGCGATGATCCGTTACGGTATGTTATACGACGGCCGTTTGCACAATCTAGATTAAACGAAAACTATGTCCAATGAATAATTCGTATCGCGTAATTACTAAAATAGTATATATTATTTACTACCAATTAAATGCTCGAAAACAATTGTAACAATGATGATTCGATGTCGTCATTGTGTATTCGCGCGTGTACTTTTCCGTGCGTTTTTTTGTTTTTGTTTTGATTTGTTTTTACGGACGACAACATTCGGAACGGTCTTTACAATATTGTACGAACGTAGGTGTTTGTGTTGCGAAACCAATCGATTAACCGAATATTAATAAGACTCGGAGTGAAATTTGTTTACCGTTGATATCGATCATTTGATTAGTTACGCTCGTCTGATCCCCAACATCAAGATTTAATGGTTCAAACAGTGTTTAGCGAACATATATCTAATTTCGAGGATGTCATTGTTAGAGACGAGACCAAATTGGATTTTTTTTTTTTTGAAATTGGTTAAACTTGAATTCCCGAATACACACAAGACAAATAGCAATTTAAAGTATAATTTCATCAAAAGTAAAACAACGACATTTCGCTCTATTCGAATATATATATACCTATACGCGTAAAACTTAAAATACACACACACACACACACACACACACACACACACACACACACACACGCACGCACACACACACACGCACACACACACATCAACATTACGTTAGAAAATGTTTTTCGGTAAGATGATACTTGTTCAAATGTACCTGATAACCAGTGATGCAGTCGTAAAATAATTTGTGAGTTTGCTAAAAAACTAGGTAAAATTCTTGGCTAAGTTTAAACGTAATATTGGTTACAATTTTGAATTTGGTAGATTTTATTAATTAAACTAGTGATGTATAGTGTTACATCGAAAGATAATGTTCGTGCACAAATAAACAAACACTCTCGAACTAATATTACTTTTTATTTTCGGAATTAAAAGAAAATAATTACAAGTTATGAAAGGATCTGAATGTTCTGTTGAATTAAGGCTCTGAACCAAGACTGACTGTTACGTGTATGAGCCCTCGCATACGAGCTGGTCGTCTGGTCAAAGGGTTTATTCAGCATATTCCTTAGACCAGTCGTATGAGGGGGAGTCTTACTCGCATGTTACACACGCATCCGTTTAGAATATTTATTACAATTTCCTACTTCATATATTTATTAATTTATATAACTAACCTAATGAATAAGTGGTTGTTAACAATAGATAACAAAAGTAGTACGAAATTCACAAAGTTAATGCTTAAAGTCAAATATCTCATTATTATTTAAAGATCGCATTGTTCTGACCAAAGACCAATAAGGACCAACTTAAATTTTAACGGGAAGTCGAAGTATCGAAGGTCTCGATGGCTTTTGTGCGGGGTGTCAGCTATCGAATGCTTATTCACGCTCGAGGAGTCTAGATGAATCGATCTTTCCGTGCAGCAATATTTTACTAAAAAGTTTTTATCTGTCTTTGTGTACAAACCGTTGGTAATGGTTTCAAAACTTGTGTAATGGATACGAACATGTACGATATCGGTGATACTTGGAAGGATTACTCACTCGGATCCGGCTGTAAAAACCACCGCCATGGTTCGCGTGAAAACTTATGCAACCAAAACGTCTATATATATACGCATTTTATTCAGCCTTCCTCGTGCTCGAAAACCGACTTCAACAAATCGCGCCGCAGTCCGACGTAAACGCATGAAAACGTACACGTCGTGTAAGTAGGTACACGATTATGTCGTAAAGCATTTTTTTTTTTTTCTATTCTTATTCGACATAAACAATCTGTACAATAAGCACAAAGTGTACGATGAGAGTAGTGTAACATGAGAGGGCTGATTAATGCAGCCACCTTTGGGTGCTTATACTGAGTGGTTGATTATTTTTTTTATTTATTACTGTTTTTTCAGAAAGAATTAGACATTATAGTTTTGCAAAAGATCACGACACCACTTCTTGATTTAGTATGTAGATGAAATAATTAATTAAATCGCGTTACTACAGATTTATTGGTTAATTATAACATCGATGTAATAAAAACATTTTGAAAGCTTTAAGCTTGTCGTATTTTGTCACCGGAACAAATCAACTTGCCGCGGAGTATAGGCACTGCGAAATTGTATATGTTACTAATCAATTACCACAAAAACGTATTGTGTTGTTTGATAATGTAATTTTTAATTTGGTCCTGTCACGTGTACTACTGCTGTGCATAATATCAGAACATGTATGACGATCAGCATATTGAAGAATGCGTATAATAATCGTTATTATTACGCCGCCGCGCCGCGGCCGCTGGTATAAGCTTTTAAACGACAATATTATAATATTAGGTAGGTATGTATAATCGTTTTAAATCTGGGATACTTGTCAGATGGCGAAAGATTAAAACCGAATCGGAATTAAATCTCTGGAATAGGAGCATATTCAAGAGATTATTATTCTGCTTAAATCTTCCCCTATACAGTGGATTTTACACTTACCGCGATTTCGCCTCAACGACGATCTTGTTTTCATAATTAATTAAGCTAAAGCATCGAATTCAATAGCGCGTGTTGTTTTATTAAAATACAATAATGTCGTATAAACGCGTACACCGAGTGCGTCTAAAGACCAACTGTATCAAGATTGTATGCTAAAACAAATGGGTACGTAAACCATATACATACACGTTGTATTATAATATGCAGAAATATTTACCAATCTTCAATTTCATCGAAGCAGTAATCAAACAACAACCGCAACGTTCGATTTGGTATACTCGGAAATTATCAATCCATGGTGTTCAAGACCAGCAGTGGTGCTCATTATAGGCCTTTAGAAAGGACTGTGTATTGATTTTGAAAATTACTTGCGAACCGCAGACGTATTCAATGATGGTAATTAAAAGCTTATAAAAGTTGTAGGGTTACAATTTATGCGTTATAAAGTTTCGGAAAATGTATGGTTTCGAGACAAACTACACGAATAGCATTGTGTTGCTTACCAGAAGTACAGAAAAATTCCGTGCCAACTGTCTTCACGTATTCCGTTGTCATCTTCGGTTTTTTCGTTTCGCCATCGTGGACGATTAAAATTAACGGTTTAATCCCATGGTTAAACATTATAACAATACGCAGTAAATTACGAATGGTGAACGCTATGCGGCACTAACTGTTCGTACCGGACTACGCCGTGCTGAGGAAATAATAATGAACAATGTGGGTTGAAAAAATCTTTAAACGCGTGTCATACCACCTACTTGTCCGATGATTCAATAAAAGTTAAAACGAATGAGAATTATAAAACAAGATCGATAAAAGATATTGCGTGTAATAAAACCACAGAACAGATATTGTTTTTTTTTTTAGCTCTTTATTGTATTGTGGATTTTAAGACTTACACATTTGGTTTTAGTGCAGTGATGGGCAAAGTACGGCCCGCGAAAGTATTTAATCCGGCCCGCCGTCCATTGATATGGATAGTATATGGCCTGTATAGCATAAAAGTATAGTATAAAAAAATTGCCGAAATATTCTGAAAATGATCGAAGAATATAGTTTTAAATATATAAATGGATTGGCGCGGATTGTGCGCGGTCGTACCCTCACAGGGTGGTTTAGGTAGATACTAAACACTATGATAATAGGTATATAACTTATATTTTTGTTCATATTAATATATTTACTGGATCTCGGTTTGGTGCTATACTTAGCTACTTATCGTAGTTTTCGTATAGTAATATGTATGATGTACTTATGTGTACGAGTTTAACTATAATTTTTAAATTAACTATTATTTAAGGTAAAAGGTAATTTGTAACATTTGTGTGTAATGCTGTAATGTTTTTATAATATCATGATTCAAAGCTTTAACACAAAATACATTTTTCCTATAATTCTGGCCCTCCTCTAGAATTTCTTAAACTTCGTGACCCCCCATTAAAAAAGTTTGCCCACCACTGTTTTAGTGCGAGCCAAACCAAATTTATTGGAGGGCCCGCTACCGCTGTTATAGACAGATGTGATCTAGGTGTTGTGATCAAACATAATTTTAGATTCGTATAACTATTCGCGAAAGCTACTGCAGTATACAATTGCGATCAAAATGACTAGTGTACGTACTGTTAGTTCAAATGTAATTCGACTTTTTAGTTTTCGAGTATACACTTTGATATTTCTATTTCTCCGGTGTTCTACTACGCGAAATACGTTTTGCGATGTTCCTGTGCGCTCGACGATGCTCGAACTCCGCGTATATAATATCTACTAATTTGTCTCCATGTATAACCGTAATATTGTCGCTATCGAAGGTTAATGTTGCGATCGTTGTGTTTTGTTGCCGTGTAGAGAACGCCGAAGAAATGGACGAGCCTTCGTCAGCACCGCAAAACCACCGAGGAGTCCGTAACGGAAATGGAATCATCGCCGCAGGCACAAAGACGCACTAATTGGGCGGTTTACCAACATTTTTCCACGGCTTCCGACTCGCCGACCCCGTTGCTGGTGAGTTTCATTTCTCTCTCCCTCTCTTTATCACGTATATACTACATGTACTACGGGTTGGTTAATTAGAAAAAACCGCGTGTACACATGAATAGTAATCAAAACGTCCTACTGCACCACCACGATGGCTAAATGTACACGAAAACTTGCGCGTACGTATTTAATATACTTTTGTGTATGTTATTACGTAAAACTGTACAAGTATGCGATTGTCGGGGCGCTAGTGTGTGTGTGTGTGTGTGTGTGTGTGTGTGTGTGTGTGTGTGTGTGTGTGTGTGTGTGTGTGCGTTGTGAGCTTTTGCTGGGTAGTTGTTTGCGACAAATGTGCAAGAGGAAATTTTCGCGTGTAATTTAATAAATTATCACCGAAAGCTCTCTAGTACTTTGAGAACAGTCCTGTAGTGTGTGCAGCTTTATAATTGTCGTGTGTTTGGTTTAATTGATGACTCTTATACCGCGAAGCCGTGAGAGTTACACGTATGATTCGGCGATAACACATTTTAGCGGAGGCGTTTTCTGTTGGGACGGACAACGTGAGAATAAGCGATGTCTCGCTATTGACATATAATAATATGATGATGAGCGTTTGTGTAACTATTGATAAAATAAAAATAAAAATGTTTGGTGAAACAGTCAGTTGACGGCTAAGGATTCAGGAAACGATCGGTTACACTCGAAACAATAGATTATTATTTTTAAACATACCACCTATTCAGATGATTTATGCGCAGGTGTTTCACGAAGACGTAATAAACCGAATTATTTCCTTTAAAAAAATATCCTTAGACTGTCAGAATAAATAAACAAAATATATTCGCCGGCATTGGTTTCGAAAAAAAAAATTCTTCCTGGTGAGATATTCGTGATTTATTTAAGACGTCATTTTTATTATCCTAAGCGAAATACACCAAAAATCCATTTCGCAAAATAAAAAAGGTTGTATAACAATAATCTCTAAAGAGAAAATTACTTTTTAGTTTTTTTTTTTTTTATAAAAGTTTCATCCATAGGGAAAATCGCTGCTTTGAAAATTATATTTGATACTTATAAGACATTTATATTCTATTAAGTCCGGTGTTTATTTTAGCCCACACGAATAATACCTAATATGATTTAAAAGTTTTAAATATGTTTTTAAACTCGTTTTCCCTCAAAAATAAGAGAAAATCCTTTTAATTTTATTAATTTTGATGGAAGAACATTTCATGAAAGAAGATTACATTTTATGTATGTGTAAAATATAGGCTTCAATTTTTTACGAGCGCGAAGAATGTGTGTGTGTGTGAATGTGTGTGAGTGTAATATATAATATTGATGATTTACATAGCCAAACTGGCCATCTCGAAAGTTGAAACACTTGAAATGCTATTGAAAGTTTTTTTTGCTGTGAGTATTATTTTTAGATTATTTTTTTTATGTGTATACACAACAAAAGCATGATTCTACTTTAATGAAATTGAAATATGGGCAAATGATTTTTTTCGTGCCGGGAAATAATATTTGTGTTTTCAATATCGTTATTGTGTTGCTGATATTAAAAAAAAAACACAATTTTAGGTTATGTAAACGTTTAATATTCATGCACCATTTAATTCCACATTTTGAGTAAAACGATGAGTGCATGTAGGTAGTAAAAAAGTGGTTTGATTGAATTCCGACTATAAAGTATTCTGGTGGAAAATTTACTGGTCCGAGTAAAAAAGTGAACCGAAATGTGTAGGCATCTCTAATGATAGATTGGACATCAAAAAGATTATACATTGATGTAATGTGATCATTTCTACACTTCTCCACGAAATTGAGATGAACATCTGGGTATACATTACATTCACGGTGTACGCGTTCTCATCAAAATGAATGGTTACTAATTAATTATTATTCCATTTTATAAATATGCTGAAATTAAAATAATTAATAATGCATATTGGATTTTCGAAATTTTCTCGTAAAACCTCTTTAAAGTGCTTTTGAGGTTTCTAAGAATCTCTCTTTGGTTTTGAAATCAGAAATAAAATTTCCATGAAAAGTGACAAAACCGATGAATCCTTTAAAAAATGATGAGAAACTGGGTTTAAATTAAATGCGGGAAAAATGTTTGAGCGTTCAATGTTTTCATTAATTTAAAAAGCTTTTTGAACGGTAAAAAATCTGTGCAATACTAACATTTAAAACGATTACGAAGAAAAAAAAAGTTAAACATTAATATAAAATATTGAAAATAACAATATTGTAGGCATTCGGATAAAACCAGCCGAACGGTTAGCGAACAGCTACAGTTTGTACTTACGTTTGTAAGACATTTCGTTAAAACAAAAACTGAATATTTGTCACGGGATGTACGCGGAAAAAGTATTTTAGGCACACGCGTATATCGTACGCACGTAAGATGAGTTCGTCAGTAGATCTGTCAAAGGTTGATTGCCCCGGCAGTGCGACTCGGTGGTTTTCAGCTGTTCCTATGAGTTTTTCATTCGAGCGTACACATCGTACACGCGTTATTTGTTTCTGAACCGATCGAGCCGCGAATGTGCCGAATTCGTGCGGGACGAGGAAGGTACTCCAAGAGCTTATCATAATCTTGCACTTGTGCGTCCGACCAAACGTGGTTTTCTAAATCGTTATAAATCGTTATAATATTATAATAATTAGTTACGCGGCGTACGGTTGGCAAAATTGTACATGATTATACACGACCAACATTCGAGATTATTTGTTTCGGCGTGTTTATTACGGCTCTCGGAAATCATTGCTTCACGTGATCCGTACAGTATTTCGATTTTACCGCATTTTCACGAAGTTTAACGATAGACATCGCCGTACACGGAATACCGTATAATATAGTGCTGTTAACGTTATTATTTTATTTTTTTTTTTTTCTCAAAACTTACCGTACTGTTTTTCTTTTCTCTTTCCCCTATTTGTTTTTTTTTTTTCAAACAATTATAATATCATACCGTCTAGTTTTCGTCACGGTTCCGCGCTAAGTGTTTATTACAATAATCGATTTTGCACAAGACTTTATACTCTTGAACTCGACGGTTCATATAGTTTACGCGCGGTATACCACGGTACACACACGTCTTCTCGGTACGTTACAATAATATTATGAATAATCGCACAATACTGATACAACAGTATGCTTATCACGTTGACCCGAACACATTATATTATTATCTGAACCGTTTTCGGGTACCTGTAGACGTTATTATTATTAAACGTTTCGTGCCGCGACCTAATACGTAGTATAACATTTGATAATATTATTATGCAAATCGTAATGGGCTTTCGCATGCATTGATTGCACAATCTCGTCGTGTGTTATACACGAGCCAAATCCTAAAGCCAATTAATTCAATTATATGCACCTTATCGCGTAAACGTTACTAGACATTAATATTATCTATCGAGCTGAACAAATAACATGGTACTGAAATCATTTCTCGTTTTTTTTTTGACGTACACAAATTCAATTATTGAACCGTAGTTGGTTGCTGTTAGCTTTCAACCGTTTAACTTTTAAAGAGAAAACGTACATTAAATAATAATAATGCGCGCCTATTATAATATTATTATGATTTCGAATTACGTGTATACAGGGCGCACATAATAATATTATTATTATCATTATCACACAATAGACATAGTACGGAAATTGTTGACGTTCACAAATTTAGTTCGGCGACGGGCGACAACGAATGCTTCGCGCGCCTACCGCGCAACAGTGTATTGGAATATGTTGAACTTCGGGTGTATACGTTTTTAATCTTTCCGTTCTGCACGTGCGCGTCCCGATGATTGTATTTTGTTCATCGTTGCAACGTCGTCCGTCGACAATTATTTAAATAACAGTGTTGCACTCGACGTTTTTTACTCGCTCAATAACGCCTCACGGTTAAACACGTTTTTTATTCTAATGGACCTACGAGAGCGACGGTATTGACCCAGATCGGTCCTATTCGCGTGCAATATTTCGACGTTCGTCATTGTTCGTTCCGAGTGCACGTCCGACCGAAGACTAAAACTATTCGTCGAATCGTGCAAAAAACCGTCGAGCACTTGCCGGAAACGAGAAAACGCCAATAACAAACGCTATCGTGGCTCGTAGGTACGCGTACATTACAATAACACAATATGGGTGTATGGTTCACACTTTACGTTCAACGTCAACAGCAAACAGCAGTGGCGTACGCTGAATTCGTTTATGGCGGGTGGGGGGGGGTTGCCATTTATATATGTATTGTTTATACAATTATTGTATTTTTCTTATATCTAAGGTATTATAGCACAATTAAAAATGAATTTTTATCGTATAACAACACTTCATAACTTCATATTAATCCATCGAGTACATCGTCTGTTAAGATTTCAATATCCCGATGAATATTCAGCATTGCTAATTCACTTAAACGAGATTCTCCGGTTGTATTCGTAGATAGGCTAAGAGACGGCGAAGAGTCGAAAAAGTCCTTTCAGGGGTGGCCGTTGTCACTGGTAAGGTAACAAGAATGTTGTTTGTAGATTAGGTATAAATTTATCTTTATGTCTGTACTACCATAGATGTATATTTATGTATATTTAATCTGTGGTACTACGAAGTAGATACCAACGATATTACGATTTACGATTTCGTACCTATTAACGTTAGTACTCTGCCCGTATGGCCTTTATACAACCGTGTAATAAAAACACAACATGGAACAATACTGATTATTTTTCGGTATAAATGATTATTAATATTTCATAAAAGATATTGTAAATTTTTTTCTAATGGAGGGGAGGTTAAACCCCTAACACGCCCCCCCCCCTCCGTCGGTACGCCACTGGCAAGCAGCAACGACGGTTGGCGTACGTTACTCGTGGAGTATGAGAAACAGTTAACGTGATTCACCGCAGCTGCGGATTTCGAAATCGAAACTACTGCTGATGCGCGTATTGTGTGTATACGACAATCATAATCGAACGGATACGTATAAGTGTGGAGATGAATCGGTGACGCTGTATAGTGTATGAAGAACAAGCGACAACATGATGGATCTCGAAACTCGTACGCACGTAGAGCGCGTGCATAATACCCAATACGCGCAAGACGATTACATTTTTGCTTTTTATGAAAAAATAAAATATTTTTTAGAGCATATTTAGGCATTTTTACAAATTTTTAGAGCCTACATAAATGCAAGAATTTTTCTTAGGTTTTTTACACCACCAAGTCCCCGAAATAAATAAATAATGCATATTGTATTTCACAAATTGAAGAGCGATAACTGGAGGTTGTGGGGGAGGCACGGCCGGTCTATTTCAGCACCCCCGTATTTGGGCTCTGGTTCCGCCTGGTCCGCAGACTCGCCTCTGTCTGCGCGTGTGCACCGCACAAAGCGAGCAGCGAGTGTGTAGGCATAATATTATTATTACCTACTTGCCGCATCACGCTCGTAAGACCGTTTACGGCGAACGGTGGGAGGGTGGGGGGCGGGACCGCGGTGTCGGTACACGCGGTAACAACGGTATACGGCCGCGGCACACACGGCCGGGGAATAATATATTATTACTATGTGATAGGCCGCGCTGGAAACAAACGTGCGCTCGACCGTGATGTTTCGGAAGACGCCGCACGTGCGTTTGACGTTGTTTATACATTGACGAATAATACGGTAATCATTTTTTTTCGTGCGTGTCGTGTTGAAGAGTCGCGGCGCCAGCGAAACGGTCAATTACTCGGAGTCCGACCAGCAGCCGGACGCGTCCGAAAGGGTTTCACTGTCGCCCAACAGCAAGTTCGGGCCCGGTCTGACGGACGAGGATGGAGACGTCCTGCGCGACTTTTCCAAGCTCGGGTGTTGCCAGAAAGTCACTACGCTGCTGACGTCGTCTCACCAGTTCAACAACTTGCAGGTGAGAACTTTTCCTACGCTCTTTTTATTTCATTTTTTTTTTTGTCGCCGCTAATTTGAATAATACATCGACGTTTCTCACCGTCGCCCCTGCCCGCCACCCCCGGAAAACCCGATATTATAATTTATTTCAAGGCACTTTTTTTTCTCTCGTGCACGCCCGAAAAAATTACAATGCTTTTGAATAAATTTCAGCAACAATGCGTGTACATTAATGAACGACAAGAGTCAATTATAAAGTAACTTTTTACGTTTTTTTTTTCCAAAGTTTTAAGTAAAAATAAAAAAGGTTTTTCCGAAAACGGTCATCGCCGAAAATATGTTCAATATTTAATATTCACTCTTCATATTATTTGACGTTGCGTCGCGTCGTTTCGACAATAAGATCCGATTTTTTTTTTCTTTCTATTGAAATATTTTAACTTCGTTAACCATAAAATGTTTTTCAAATATTGTATTATTACCCAGTGAACTGGAATCTGAACGATTTGTTTAAATATCCGTTATCAAAACTTGATTTACTAGAATGTATAATATTATATACCTACTGTATAGTAAACCGAAAAATAAGCATTCAAGTTTGAATCGTATCAGCTGTTTTCAATAATAACACGTTTTTCGATAATACTTTTTTAGTATACTCGTGGTGTTAAAGTTAATATTATCCACTATATGTTTGTTACTACGTTTAGAAACTTTTCAAATATTCAAATCATCTTTATGACGTTCTAACACGACCGCCCGCCTAGCAACTGTTTAATTACAATATACTATTGTACTATTACTTTTGTGTAATGTTTATATTATAAGTTTGAATTCGTACTTCATTTATATCATCGTGGAAACGCGCGAACCGTTGAAATAATATTATTATATTGCCCCAGGGTAGTAGTAATACCTATTTATATTACATTTTATAATAACTTTTTCGATTTACCATTGTGTTAAAATAAATTGGAATAATCCAGAAAACATTTCTCTATACCAGTGTTATACATTTTTTTCTGATACTTTTTTTTCGTTTTATTTCATTTTTCTTATCCAAATGAATTACTCGCTGTGTGTTTTATAGACAATTCGATTCGTGAAAAACCGAAAAAGATAATTTATCATTGTTTCCATACTGTAATGGAACATTATTGTCAAATTAATTTTATTTTCAAATTACAATAATAAAATCGTAAGTCGTATTGTATATATTAGGTATTTTGATGCAATTAATATGCATATAGCGTATTAAGATTAAGGTCTAAGAGATGCACAAGGTTATTAATATTAATTTATTTGGATTCTATGTTGCTGAATAATAATTTATCGCTAGTAAATCGTCCGTCCGCGCTCGACATTAACGATACCGGTTTTTAATTAGTGCTGTCACGATTTTAATTTCGGGAATTATGTTATTTTGTTAATTTTAACTTGAGAAACACTTAATCCTTAAATAATAAAGGAAGAAAATCACACCGAAGTCGTTCAAAAGCGCGTCAATACCAGTATAATATAAGGTATTTACGACGCACTCCGCAGAAACTTTTGTAAACTCGGAATTATTGCACTGTCAATATAACGTAGGGCAATATAAGCAATATACTGTCAATATAACGTAGGGCCAAAATGTATTTATTTGTGAAAAAAGTTCACCAAGGTATACAGGTAACCATGCCCATCCCTTTTTTGGCCGTATAAAAATGCTTAAATCCGGAATTTTTTCTATGTTCTAGTTACTACTAAACCAATGTTTTCAATAATTTTTTTTCATGCTCACTTCAGGGTGTCCATTATATCCCATAATTAATTTTAAACCATATTTTTTACGCAGAAAACAAAATTGTATTCAGTTTATTTTTCTGGAATTTTCGATGCAACGTAGTAAAATTTGGACCAATATTTTCGAAGTTATTCAAATTTGTAATTGCGTACACAAAGTGTAAAATTCGCATTATCTCGAATTAATAGCAATTAGCGATAACATTTAATTACAAATTACATCATAGTGTTAGGTATTATAATACTATTTTCTTTGATACTTTAATTGGAATAATTCTTCGAATTTTGATTTCGATTCGTCGAAATTCACAGAAAAATACCCTCAATAAAATGCCGCAGTGAAGAAAGAGGGTTTTAATTTGCAGTATAAGAGTTTGTGTCGCCACAAGACACCCTTCAGGTGACATGAAAGAAACAGTAAAGGGAAACATAGGGTTTATGGTCACTTGAATATTTAATAAAAAAAAAATCCAAATTTAAACATTTTTACGGCGTGAGCATGGTTAAAAAACCGCCCCGTTTAGGCACGTGCACATAATAACGAAGAGACCTTGCGCCCAATGATCATTCAGCAAACGTATGAATGTACAACAATTAGGTGTCTCGCGGTTTAACTTTCGGTACATAACACTCGCTCGACGCATTTAGCATTTTTAGTGATAAACAAATAAGTTTTGTCACGCGCGTCGGTCGTTGGCGTCTTGCAGGTGGAGATGCTCTACCAAAGATATTTCCTGCGTACCAACCAAAGCCACATGGTCCATTTGTTGGTGCTGCTTTGTATACTGTTCACGTGCATGGCCATAGCCGTTCTGCTGTCCAACTACGAGACTCAGGTCCAATGTTCCTTGCTCCTTTTGTGTTGTATACTCATTTACCTAGGTAAGCCGCGGCTATTTATCACATTGTTGTTATTATTATTGCTACGGCACGCGAATGTGTAATAAAATTCATCGCGTGTTCTCCTCCCTGTGCTCGTCCCCCGGCAGTAATAATAGGCATAGTGTCCCGGTCCGGGCTGAACGAAGTGTATTTAAGTTTCGTCTCGTACGTGGTGCTGGCCACTTTCCTGCTGATCGAATTGTCCTTCGGCCTGTTGACCAAGTCCCAGGCCGTCACCGTGCCCACGTTGGTGTTCGTCTACATCACCTACAGTCTGCTGCCGGTCAAGTTGCAGTACGCCGTCGTGGCCGGCACCATGTTCATGCTGTCGCAGTTGATACTGACCCTGACCATGGAGAACGAAGTGTCGAAACAGGTGATTTTATACGGTTATTCTATATCGGGGGTGTCCAACCTGCGGCCAGCGGTAGATTTCAATGGGGTCATTACTTCAGTTTCGAAACTATAGACTAACTAAACATGTTTTGAGAAAAAAAATTGTTTCAAGAACATAAAACTACAGCATATTAAAAATAAAATAAATAGTTGATATAACATCTGGTATCCGTGAAACTTAAACGATTTGATAGCGCGTGACGAAATATACTAGAAGGTGTAGGGTTCGGTTTTCGATTTCGGTTGAAGTTTTTTCCTATTTTTTCCCTGTTTTCTTCAATTTATCGGATAACTGTAGAAGTGTAGAAGAAATAAAATAAAAGACCTCCAAAAGTACCGAGTCCTATCAATAATCTCTCCGATGATCGCGTTCATCGGAGCACTCTTTTCGGTCGAAATCGTGCCCACAAAATAAGAAAACACACATCATGATAAAACCAATACATTCCTCGTTTCACTATTAGGTGTTAGGATAGTTTGAACACATGGCTGTATTGAAAATGGTTGAGCTCGCCGCTGCAGTGTAACTTGCCACATTTTTTAAAACAATTATTTCCGACTAGCTTATAATGACATTTATAGGATGGCGATATTCGCACGAAATTTGATGACGGAAAGGGCTACTCGATAAGAACAATAGTGTTATATACTATCAAAACACCGGTGGTCGTAGAAACATTTTTTTTTTTTGACGCGTTAAGTACACAAAATATAATATGCGGTTCGTTTTAAATTTTAGAGTTTCATTAATTTACTACTGCTGGCGTGCACGAACGTGACCGGTGTGATGATGCACTATCCCAATGAAGTGGCGAAAAGGCAAGCGTTCCTGGAAACCAGACAATGCGTCCAGGCCAGAATGGCTATGCAAAAAGTGAATCAACAACAGGTATGGAAAAAGTGCATTAAAAAAAGAAATAAAATATTTTCCATACACACACACACACGTTAACGTATTTATTTTCACAAACAGGAGAGGCTGCTTTTGTCAGTGCTGCCCCGGCATGTGGCTATGGAGATGAAGGCCGACATTGCGGGTAAACGCCATGACAGCATGTTCCACAAAATCTACATACAAAAACACGAGAACGTCAGGTATACTTTTGACACGAAATTTATTTCGCCGGTAATGAGGCCGCGCGCTGTTAATTATAAAAATTATTTATTACACAGCGTACACGCGTATAGTATATACGCGCAGCACACGTATAGGTTTTGCGCTCTAAAAAAAAAAATCGCCAAAGTAGGTGTATGGCTACAAAGCATCCAATATAAAGCCGTATTGTATCATATTCTATCATACTTAAAATACTATTATTACGCTGTGATTAGTCGATTATTATCGTGCCGATTTCGGTATGATATTTTTATTGTTTTCTCGACTATCATTGTGCGGATTATCTGTTCCGTTTATTGTTCAATTAACCTCGCAGTAAAATAATAATATAAACTCCTCTTGAACTCTGAACGTTGAGCGGAAAATACTTGTGTACACATAATATATAATTTATAAAACAATCGATCCTATTCGTTTTCCGTGAATTTTCGATAACAAATTAACATGATACAGGACTAATAATTCTACGGTATAATATATCTATTAAATGTATTAAATCGTAACATGTAAATATCGATAAATTTCAATTAAAATTTGAAACATTGATTTCGTGTTACGCGCGTAGTTATGCAGACAAAAAATGCCCACTAATTAATAGCGCGCCGACAAAAGAAAGCTCACTTGCCGCGGTAACATTTTGTTTGAAACAACTGTACGAAACTATAATGTTAATAAAATAGTTTTGCAGTCGTGTGTGGGGGGAGGGGCAATATGGTATAACATTACATTTATATACACATATCATAAAGATGTGTTCTCGTGCATAATTATTATTGCGCAAACTGTTTGACATGGCGAACATTCGGGTTTGTATTATTACATTATTACACACCTCTTACGATATAAATTAAGGCGAGACCGAAAAGCAAGGGTGTAGGGCGGTATCTGTTTGCGCGAATTGACGAATAAACGAGGAAGTACGTAGTTATTATTGTACTGATGCGCCCATGAGGTTTCCATTATAGTCGCAAACGCTCGTATGCCGCGTCAAAGCTCTGGTACATCCGTTTTAATTCAAAAACCACGTCGTGGATTGTTAGATTTCTAATCAATACATCGGTTCCGCTCGGAGTGATTGTACGCATAGGCCAGGGGGTATAAGGAGGCTGTAATCCCTGCTCCCACCAATTGACCGTATTTATTTAAGGCAACAGCATTTATACATACTTGATCAGTGGCGGCTCGTGGGTTTTCAATGAAGCACATCCAAAAAAAAAAAATATAACCAATATTATAGATTGTATTAAATAATAATTGTTTACCGATTTTAGTTATTTACCTATTTTTTTTTTTAATTAATTATTTTTATTCTTGTGGGAATCGGCCTTCCCCCCCGTACGAAATTCCTCTGGCTACGCCACTGATCGTACGTAATAAACGTATGTGTACGTATTTGATATTTGGCATTCATTGTTTTCGCAGCATTTTGTTCGCGGACATTTGCGGTTTCACCAGTCTGTCCGACCAGTGTACGGCTCAGGAGCTCGTGAGACTACTTAACGAACTGTTCGCCAGGTGAGTGACCGAACACGTGATTTCGGTGACCGGACCACATTGTAATGTACTTGCTCGTAGGTTCGACCGTTTGGCCCAGGAAAACTCGTGTCTGCGCATCAAACTGTTGGGCGACTGTTATTACTGCGTGAGCGGTCTGCCCGAGCACCGGCCCGACCACGCCAACTGTTGCGTTCAGATGGGTTTGGACATGATCGACGCGATCACGTGAGTATATTGTGCTTGCGCACGACCCGTGTATGTTGTAGGGGTATGACGGTTCTGGGGGAGGGAAAAACAATGTGAAAAAACAAAAAAAAAAAACAATTTTTCGATTTATGTCTATATATTATTATACGCACCAGCCTGGTTAGGGACGTTATGGACGTCAACGTCAACATGAGGGTGGGAATACATTCGGGTCGAGTGCACTGCGGCGTACTCGGACTTTGCAAATGGCAGTTCGACGTGTGGTCGAACGACGTGACGCTGGCGAATCAAATGGAAAGCGGCGGAATACCTGGGTAAGATCGATTGCTTTTTCACCGTTTTTAATATAACATAACACGCGATTCTTTCCCCAAAACGCTTTTCCACCGTCGCCGTTTTCGACACGTCCAGGAGGATACATATTACCGCGGACACGCTCAAGTATTTGGGCAACGCTTACCAGGTGGAACCCGGCAACGGCGGCGAGCGGAACGCGTTTCTAAAGGACCACAACATTGAAACATACCTCATAGTACCGCCGGAAATGACTTATGTAAGTAATGAGCTCCTATAATGCGCAACACTGTGTACGTCGTCGCTGCATTTTAATGCATCCCGGTAGCAGCGCGCTAATGTGTTGCTGACGAAACGGATTTTCTGCGATAGAATTTACAAACTAAAACCGCCAAACACAGCAAACAACTATATTTAGATAAATTTCGCACGTTTGGTGCATACGAAAGCCAACCCTTTCAACTGTTCATTTTGTCCGCGCGTTTACGTACCGTGCGTAATGCGTCTTAGTTCCGTGTACACACGCCATCAATGGTAATATTACAAAAAGTTCATAGTTCGCAGTGATACTGTGCCATTTGTATCTAAGTGAAATCATTCGAGTAAGACGAAAACGGCAACGGCAGGAAGATGGATATTTTTATTATTAATGTTGATGATTGCAATCTGCAGTTTCAGTGTAATCAGCCGTTGTTGAGCTTTCGGCGAAACTATGTATTTCTAAGAACCGACGAAAATTGAATTTACGGGCTAGTTGATTGATCCTCCCTTCATTTTTCTACATTATGTCTAGAAATTTATTATGTATTGTACTAAATAGACGACTGTTTTCAAATTGAATTCTGCACTTGAATTTGTAACGTTTGTATCAATTTAATATTTAAGAGCAAAATGTTGACTTCGTACTCGAGTAATAACTTATAGTTATTATTTTTTTTTTCTTAATCCTCAGTTTATTGATTCAATGTTTCGGTATTCGTCTCTCGACAGTAACAATTGTTACAACTATTTCGAATATTTCAAATGAACAAGTATACCTACTGTGCTTCAATTACTGTTTATGTTTTTTAGGTATCTCAATATTACAAAAAACAAAGTCCTGGACACGCTCATAACGGCAATATATCTAAAGAGTTCAGAATAATGGGACACAACCAACGTCACAATACGTTCTCATGGTAAAGTATACAACGTTAAAAATATAATACAATTTATGTATTATAATTATTATTATTATTTAATTGTATCCCGATTGTAAGTCGACAAGTTTCGAAATGCGAGTGTATACTCATATAACGTTGGTACATGTTTTTACAAGTAATGTCCCACGCGTTGCATATGTATGCTTAATGCGTGCATTCAAAGTATAATATTCGAATAGTGTTCAAATCGGCGAGGGACAAACAGTGTCATGATTCGTGTTTTTATCATCGCCTTGCACGCTGATATAATAAAGTGTTTCTTCGCCTATATTAACGGTGGTTCCTGACTCCTGTTATTGACGACGAGTGACATGCGTTTGGACGAATTGCCTTTTTACAATTCTTAATTCATTCCCGGGTTGTCGGTAGTTATTAATTTAGCGCATTGATGTTGGTTTAGACGAACCCCAAAAAAAATAAATAACATTAAGAATATTGTTAAGCGAATATGGTACCGATTTCGAACTTGGTATTTGATACCACCAAATTAGGTAGATGGTGGTTTCGTAGAACTTACGTCAATTTCTCCAAGAACAGTCATTGAATAAATGGAAACATATTACTTGAAACATATATTTCATGTATTTTTCCTTCTTATTTATGGACGAGGAAACCTACAAATGATCCAAGCACAACTATTGGAGCCTAATCATTTCACGCTCTTACACATCTTCACAACTCTCAACTTTATTCATCCACCCATGTATGTGTTAAAACAAATCCAAATAGAAATTAACACAAAATTCAATGTTGTAAATAAAAAAAGTGTACAAAATTGGACGAAAAGTTGTATAAGATAAGCAAAAGTATTTAAAAACAAGTTGGAACAAGCAAATCTCAGGTGAAATCACGCTTTAAGAATATATAAAGCGTATCTGATTCAGATTAAAGGGGGAAGTGTGTACAACATGTATACATGTTGCATACATGTATACATTTTATAACAAAGTATACAACATGTATACGTTTTATACATTTTACAATAGTTTTTATAGTGTTTTGACTTGATTCGAGATTTTTAATTAGATATACAGAGAAAAAAGCTAATCATTTTAATATTTTCCAAAATCAAAGGGAAAATGTGTTGAAAAAATAAAATAATATTAATGGTCGGCTAAACGTGTTTACATTTTTGTTTTAAAACTACTCTCCTAAACGCAATTTGATAAGCTGCCCAAGCGCGTTGCGATTTTCACAAATTCGCCCAAACAAATTGCAAACGGCGAACCGCCCATTGACGCGACTGCGAGTGATCCAGATGTTGAGAATGTAATTGTGAATATGAGTCTACGTAAGAATAATATAGATCGTACTTAAATATTGTACCCGGCGGATACGGAGCGGTCGTCGATCGCTGGGCCGTTGCACATCGGAGGTTACAATACAACAATAGGTACCGCTTATGATAAATAATCGTCCGTCAAAGTGTTCATGATCCACACGTTCGGAGGGTCGCGTGTCTAATTGAATTTTGTCGGCGCACGACCCGTGTACACAAATGCACATCCTCAATAATGTTGCCCTCGCGCCACGACGTATACGTGATGGATAACTTAAGCAAACGCGTCGTATATATATAATACATACTGATTTAATAATAATACGTCAGACATCCATAATAATACCGTATATACTATATATGATCGACTCGTGTCCCTCTCGGCTCCGCGGTCAATTCAGTAGCATACGCACGTGGGGGGAGGGGCTCTGTGTGTTCAAACCCACCCCCACCCCGTTGGAAACGTTTCTACTGTACGTATAATATTCATGCGCAAATAGTTCAAATTTTGCGGGTTATTTTTTTTTTTACTTTACTTTTTGTCAGTTTTTCTCATTTATTAAGAAAACTATTGGAAATATCGTAAAATTATTCCTTTTAAAATACCAGCTAGACGAAATTTCCTATCAGAGATTGATGTTATGATCCAAGCGATCCTGCTGATCGAAATCGTGTAGGTACACAGACAAAAATGAATAAAAATCGTTTTCTAATGCTTATAAAACTTTTTACGACTTTCAGGTATAATTTTTAATGCAACGGCTATGAGGTAATCTTGTTAAAAATCTTGTATCAAAATTATTTCGTCGACATTTTACGAAAAAAAAAATAAGCAACATAAAACTTTCAAGCACGTATAAATAGTACAAAAAAACGAAATCTTTTGAAAATTATATGTATTAAATATACCATTAGTATAACATTATAGCGAACGATGATTCCATAAGCATTCAGTGAACATTTCGAGATCCTACTATTATTTCTTTCTAAGTGGAGACGAAAAAATAACATTTTTTTTCGTAATTTACCGCCGTGTTTTGTCATCGCTCTGTCCGTTCGAAAAGTGGAAATCTCCGTTTGTTTCTTGAACGGGTAGGATATCCGTCTTTTAGTTATTAATGCGGCTCACGACGCTTAAAATACTACGAGTAAGATTGTTTAACCTTCACGACAAAGTTTTATCCCGACGTATAAAAGAAGCCTCTGCGCCCCCGCGCGTTTTATCTATTATTCAACAATTTGGAGAGTGAATACGGAATGAAAACCAAACTTGACATGTATAATTTCCATTAATATAACTTGTCCAGTACATTGCCGTCGTTTACAAGTTCAATTTCTCATAAAAAATGTACGCGTACTTTATTGTTTGCCGGAAAGTTTTGTCGTGCCACTCCCCTTGATCTCGTGCCGTCTCGAGACTCACAACGTGCCATGCCATGTAGGCCATAACCAATAGTTACTGCAGTCATAAAGTTTCAGGGAACAGCTGACCGTGCTGTATTTTTGCTCGCTACACGTAACGCGTGCGCTGGCGTAACATACGAATAACATCCAGAACAATTGAATCCCCTATCAACGGATTCGAACGAATTGGGTTTTATCACTGCAGCTGCAATGATATATTATCTAACGAAATAATTTATAGCCGGAAATCGTTTTCGAATAGAACCGTGTAAATAGTGGTGCGCAACAGTCGCGCTGCGGATATTAAAGAATTATTTATTCGTATAATTATTGTCGGAGTATTAACGCCATAAAATACTTTTTATTGCGATTCCTGTGTAATATGTACACAGGGCGACACACAGTTATACCTAAGTCACGTATCAATTCATGGAAATGGTAACAGTTATTAATGAACGCAGACCACTCGAAGTTATGAGATATTTAATGTAATACTCGCATAGTTATTAAGTACCCTCGGATTTGTTTCCACAAAAGAAAATCGTTTTTGTTTTTAATTTATTTTATTAGAAAACTTACAATCTGTATTTGAAAAAAAAAATCAATAAGTAAATATATGGACTTTGTACAAAGAGAAAAATATAAAATCGCTGAGTGACCTTGTTGAGAGAGACGACCCATTGATAGGATCCTTTGAAACGTGATCATTTTGATTAGTTTTTTGAATGATCTCGACACCATCGACTTTGGAGACGTCGTGAAGGAATCATGGTTATAAACGGTAGTTGATTTCTTAAAGATATACTTTGCATATTATGTCATTAGATTATAGGATGTTGACGAGTTGAATACGATTTACTTAAGCAGGGTTCTGTATTGATGAAAATTTAATGAACACGTATGCTTCATTATGCATTTCCGTTTTTTCTCCGCAGCAAAGACGAGCCTGAAGTGAACAGCGGCGAGGTAGACGAGTACCTGTTGTGCGCCATCGACGCCAGAAGTATCGACCGCCTCAAATCCCAGTACTGCTATCCGATCACGTTAAAATTTCGCGACCCTAGCATCGAGCAAATCGTAAGTACCTATCCATAATTTATCGGTATAATGGTGCCCCGTCGATCAATCGTATCAATTTGGTTGTCGTACGACTGTTGACCGTCGTCAATTCATCGTCAACTATTAAATCATTAGTCAAATTTATCGTTTGTTTAAAAAATGAGAAATACTTGACTATTTAATAATTTAAAAAGACTTGAACACTTTAAAGATGTGTAAAAACCATTAAATGGACCGTCTAAAGTACGATTAAAAAAAAAAGAAACTTTAACCACGATCAAACAAAATTATTTAAATTTGGTGTTAAAAACTGCGAGAAATTTCTTTTGGGTAATTACTTGTTAAGTGGTTGTTGTTCGTATTCCATAGTGGTGTGGCTAACATTGTTGAAACCGTGCCTGATACTTATTTTGTATTGCTTCTATAATATAAACTGCTCAATTTGTGTTACATTTAAACTTTCTTCTTTTTCCAACATGTTTTGTGTTGAACTCTATATATTTTTAGCAAAACCTTTTATCACGTCTCCTGCTTTTTGCCAAGTCAGGTAAATGGTTGTATCTTTTGTACCTATGATATAAGTGTGGATATATTATCCTTTATAATGAGCCCGTCCTAGATATCGTTTATTGTAGTATTCTTTACTCCATTCTATACTCTTTTGTGGACACCAATACTTTCAACGATACAACAGTTATTTAATAATTTTAATTACATTTTTAAAAATAAAAAACCAAATGCTTTATAATTGAAAGTCATGAATTTATGAATCAAGATCAACACGATGTACTTTATCGCGATAAAATATATTGATAACGATCTAATGTTGGATGATTAATTTGATACTTCGAATCGACGCATAACCGCCGGTATAACTTCACGCTCGAAATGTATGTCTGGTGATGCGGGGACCTAGCCCCGATTCCGATCTATAACCACGTCTATTATATTTACACAGTACAGCAAAGTGCCGGACCGGATGCTCTACTCTTACATGACGTGCACGGTCTGCATATACTTGGCCATCACCGCCGGTCACGTGATCATCCTTCCACTGTGAGTATAATATGTAACGGATACAAAAGTCCTGCGTCCGTCGCCAGTGTCTTTTTTTCCTTACGATGAAATCCTGCTTCTGCGGCCCTCATTGTGCGTTCTTTATTTGTATTTTTCGTTTTCAGATCGTATTTGCTGCTGGGATGCCTAATAGTCGGTTGGCTGACGATCGTCCTGTCCGCGGCCGTGATTTTTCGCAATCGACTGATGGTAAATTAGTCTATCCGAATACTTTTATCCCCTACCCCCACCACCACAATCTACAGTAATGGAAAATTATGACGAAAATTGCTTCTGATACTCTTGAAGGTGGATGGGACCTAATAAAATAAAACAATACTTATAACTTAGGTATAACCGTTAATTATAGTTATGCAGTTGTTGTACAATAATTGTGTACGTACACTATAAAATTCTACAAAAATCATACACTTGAAAGGGGGTTGATCAGTAGGTGGGTGGTAAGTTGAATGTATATTGCCTTTTAAGGCCTTCAGTCTTAAGTTCGCCATGCCAATGATCATCATCCAATCTACAGATTATTTCTCGTTAAACCGGGGGCTTATTTCTCTTTTTTCTTGTTCTTTCAGGAGATCACGGAACCGCTGAAAAAAGCGTCGCAAACAATCAACCAAAATCGGTCCATAGCTCAATCGTTGGCGCTGACCATAATCGTCTGTTGCTTCCTGACCTCCATGACGCCACTGGTATGCGAACGACTGCCTAGGCTTGCACCGCCCGAGCTCGGTCACGTTTAACCGACGATCGCTTTGTGTTTTCAGATCAAACACAAGCTAGAGGTGTGCTTCAGCGAACAAAACCGAAACGGAACCGACGTGTCCGTCGCCGAAAACCCGGAAATGCGGGAGACCACTTGCCATCTATTGTTCAATGTAAATATCGCGTAACGGAAAATGCGAAACTTTTGAGTCTATAATATTGTTAAAATGTCATTCTGGTTGTCGCGACGTGCTAACGTGCTGGTTTTTTCCACAGTACATGACCGTCTGCGTTATTATACTGATGATATTGGTCGCGGTGTACCAGGTGCTCATCAGCCTAGTCAAGCTCTTCTTGTTAATATTCATATCGTCCAGCTACTTTATATCTTCCAGCATATTCCTCAACCACAGGTGAGCGTTTCGAATTTGTTGAATTATAATCAAAATAGTTACCTAATCGATTTTTAGTTTAACTCCATCGGTCTTGTACTTGCGTCACACATAGAATTTCGTGTTAAGGTCACGTTTTTGTGGTAAAACAACCGTAAACATTAGTTCCGATTTAATGTTATTGTGTATTACGGGACGCAGAGCAAATATTTTTATATGCGGTAGTAAAAAAAAAAAAAAAAACGACGAGGAAAATAAAATATTTTGCACAACAATAATGTTAAAAGTTTAAACAATTTACATCTATTTAAAAATGCATTTATTTAATTTACATTTTTAAACTTATAATACCGGGAAAATATTCATAACATTATTATTTATTAAAATACCGACCTAAGGTAACACTTTTAAAGTTCTTGGTAACGCATAATCGACATAATATTTTAATAAACATGGTTACGGTATTAAATAAATCAAAATTCAAAATATCATAAAATAAGAAGTTGAGAAAACTTTTATTTTGTTTTGAACAAATAAAACAAGTATAAAAACTTGTAGAAGTACAAGTCGTATAGCGTTTTCATATTCTGATTAGTTTCATTTCATTAACTGTCGGAGCGGTTATAATTAACTATAGATAGTTACATTAAAAATTGTGTTCTAAAAATAATAACTCGAACTATAAGCGAGAAAATATCACGAATAAATGAAAAAAAATTGACGTTACCACATGATCGATTTTCGTTAATTACATACAACTATTTGAAAACGATTCAGAACATAATATTAAGACTTAAGACTATGAGTGATAGACACTTGTCCGGATCCGTTCACTTCATTGGAATTACTAGTATTGAATGAAAATTATAAAACTAAAAATAATTAAAATAAAAAACCACTCTTGATGAAACTTTGTACTTGCTCTAATCATTTTGCGTTACAATATAAAATAGTAAAAGCCGGACCAAACCGAGTAAACCAGGTAGTACACGATGTACAATTTAAACAAATAGTGGTTTACATTTTAAAATGATACGTTATTGAAAAAAATTATTTTGATCAAGATTCTTGAGATTTACGATAGAATTTTAGAAATTATGATACTACGATATAGTGATCGTTATTTCTATTTAAAGGCTTTTGATTTTTTTCGCTTTTAACACTTCAACAGTTACAGTACATAATATTACGGAGCTTCATTTTAAGATCTTATGGCTCAAAAATTACACATTTTATGAACACGAATATATAATGAAAATATATTATTATAATTTCATAGCATTGTCAAAAGTCGTAAACTTTATGTACGAAACGAGAGGTTTTGTGCAGCAGTGACGGGTGGGAGGATAAGTGAATGACGGTAGTGATAAGATTGGTGGCGAGTTGTCAGATGCCTCGTCGACAAAGATAATTAGGCTTTGTGAGCAATTTTCTATTCGTTTATAAATCGGCACGCCGGAATGGTACATTGTTAACCGTCATCGTTTAATCACGGGTTCCTGACGAGATCGTTCCGCGCAAGCCATCCCGTTCCATAGAAATACGATTATGTGCGTGAAGAGCATTGCAGAATGAACCCGAAAAACGAGGATTTCGCGATTCATCATCGGACGCGTCCGTCGAGACGCAAAAGACAACGAAAGCGTTATACGCCGACAAAACCTAGGATTTTACTCGCACATAATTACGAGTTGACCGCATTACGATTTCCACGATTCGAATAGTTTCGGGTGCGGTGTATCCGGATATTATGTCGCGTCAAAGGTTCACCAAGTCAACAATTACGTTTAGTAGAAGGGTCGAAACGGATGTAAATCGGAATCATAATATTTACAGAGGTTTTGCGTCCGAGTGTTTACCGCATAATCCCGTGTGTCCAAATAGAAGGCGATGTCGGGCGTTTTTCGGCGCACGCGATCGGCGTTGAGTGCCCACATACAATCGATCTGGTGACGATCGTTTTGTTGATCGTTAATTTATCATCGACGGAGATAATGTTTGATTTTGGCCCTACTGTACGAGTATACGCTTAGCAGGCGCCGCGAACAGTCCGTCGAACCGTCGTGTCACAATTCAAGTGCGTTTATCAATAATCACCCTGCACGTCGGTCGTGGTTTGGACAGTAAACGGAGATCGATACGAAACCGTGGACGATTTGCACGTGGAGATATTCATATTTGTTCGTCTAGTGTTGTATAAGTTTTCGACATCGCCGGATCCCTACGTAGGATCACATTCTTCCGTCGAGCGGACGTCATGTTGAGTTCGACCCGAACGAATTCAATTTAGCGAACACAGACGAGATGTGCTGTTTACTGTAGATTATAACGTTACGACTCGGATCTCGATGCAAAGTGCATCTGTTTTTGACAATGCTTTCCGAGTATATTTGTACTTCGTTACATGTTAGAGATACTTTTAATGTGCAACTCTAATCTTGCATTTTTATGAATTTTTCGATATTTTTTCATTTTTCGAGAATTTTTTTAGCATTTTACGCTAATGATACTAAATTTAATGCATATTAATTGTACACTAATATTAGCTAAATATTAGCTTAAAGTCAAAAATTCTCAAATTACCGTTTATATTTTGTTGTAACAAATGTTTTTTTTGTAAATTATAAATTAGGTAAATGTTACTTAATAAAAAAATACATTTTATAAAAAAAATTCTATAGGGGATTTTTACAGTAGAATTCATTATTCAAGGTTTTTTTGTTTTGCTACTTCTTAGAGAATTTTACGATGGTTATTAGGGCATTTTATATTTAAAATATTTATGACATTTGACAGATTTTAGAATAGGTCTGGCCGTAGCCACGAGGCACCCTTCTTTTTTTCTTAAACATGTTTTATATCGTAAATAATTTGAATCGTACTATCTAACTTTTTAGCAGTAGTGAAATAGGGTTTAAGAGGACCCTAGTCAGAACAATTTTATAAGGTCCCGTCTTGTATGTTAATTAAAAATATTGGACTGTGCATCATTTTTGGGTTTACGGTTACGGCACTGCTCTTAAGTTTGGGTCATCGATCGCGTTTTTGTAAGAAAACGTGGTTGCATTTTCAATAAGCTGGCAATAATATGGCATATTTTACAATCAACACTATCTCGTATATTCAACAAACAAAAACGGCGTAGGTACGGTGAAAAAACTGTGCGACAAAAAATCATTAAGTACTCGACGGGGTGTACAAAAAAAAAAAAAAAATCGAAAACAGCTGTATTACGTCATCAGTTTGGTTTACCGAATGGCAGCCTAACCGAAACAATAATATTACGTTGCACGCTCTTGCATAATGATAAAACGATCTGCGAAACTTTATGCGCACCATGGTAATATTTTCGATTTATTTATCTGATGTGTACTCGGTTCAATAGTTTTACGACGCGTTTGAGATAATTATAAAATCAGAATAAATTCTAACTATAATAATAATAATACAGTGGGGCCAAACGGTTTTATAAAATATATATTTAAAATACTCGAAGAGGTATTCTCGCCTGTACCGATAAGCTTACGCAAAATGTTTATGTGTTGCACCGTACCTGACTAAGATAGGCAGACATCGTAAATAAATTGACCAACTAAACTAAATAATACAGACAGTTTGATTTTCAAATTTTTCTGTTTACCTCTACTACAGGACTGCAGCCGCCGAATTGGTTCCCGTTTAAAAAAAAAAGGTGTTTATCTATGTGCACTGAATTGGCATGCGTTTCTGATCATTGCAGTTCTGTTCCGCACAAATATTTAAAAATACATAAAATCAAGTCACGTACAATAAGTCTTATGGAATTGGTAGAAATGAATTAACGATGGCCAATATTAAAACCTTGCTGCTCAAAATTCACTCAGTTTTTTGTCTATACGTGCCGTAACGCAAGCATAATCTTCTTTGACTGATTCGTCCCGGCTATTGGAACGTATCAATATTCGAGTTCCAAAATTCAACTCTAGATCCCGTGCACCATTTCACCTCCCAATTTCCCGCTCAAATTTTCTCTCCAATGATCCTTTAACTAGAGCCATGCGCTCATCAAATAAGAACAATTTTGATCTTTGGCCTTAGAAGGAAAAAAAAAAAACCGCATGTTATTTGTACTTAAGTATTTCACTGTTGTCACTATTAATATTTTATAATTGTTATATGCAAAAGCCGATCAGCGTAAATAAATAAATAAAAATAAATAAATAATATCAGACAGTACCTTTCCATCGACAGTTCAGGCCGGAGTTTTGACATAAAATTTGATAGGACGACAAAACGTTGCGAACCGTTGCATCCGTAGCCAGATAAATAATTTACCAGCTATAGATAGCTACCATCCTAACGTATTAAACTTTACTGTGCGGACGTGATCCGTTTTTCTTCGTCTACACTAGTGGCTTAACTGGGTGTGCCGGTTAAGGTTATGTTTCTTTTAGCGCGTTGGCACTGGCAGGTTCGCGGAGCCGTCCGAGACTTCGTGGCTAAGTCTCCGGGTAGTCACGTATCTGGGAGCTTTATAGGAACGTCGATTGGTAACTGCGGCTAACTACCGCCTAGCCGTGCCGCAAGCACGTGCATTACAGTATAATTTTCGGTCGATGTGTCTCATAAAAGTGCACACATCGTATACGGTTCGTGCGATACGAAATAGCGAGGGACCATTGTTATTGAGTTTGCGATGTTTCAAACAGAATATTTTTAATATTCTTATTTCTTCGTACATCGATGTACCTATATACCGTTTTTATTTATTTATTTTATCTTTTCGAACTTAAACAACTGTAGCTGGTGTCTGCATTAAATTAGTGTTGTTTTTCTTTTTGTTCGAAATATTTTCATTTTTACGCTCCGACATTTTTCAAAAGCTCGTGTTTAACTTTTTCTCGCAAATAAGAGTTTAATTGGCCGATATTTTCCAGAAAACTCGGATACTACCGTTCTGAGTATTTTTTAAGAGAAATTGAACAAAAAACAAATTTCCGGTACATCTTCTTGTGATTTTACGACGTGCCCACCTGCTGCTAGTCATGGTCTAACTGAAATTGAAAATATCAATAACATTTAAGCGGATTTTATTTAGAAATGTTTTTATTGAATTTGTGTAAGCGTAGTTTCTCAAATAATGACGTTTAATAAAACGTTATTACTTCGGCGGCGCACTGTATATATTATAACTCGCTAAAACGGTGTTTAACGTTGTACATTTTTCTTGATGGATTATTTTTCGCTCGAAGCATATAAAAAAAAAAAAAAAATTGTGATGAGCGAACAACAAGGAGTAAAAGTTAATAACGATATAACGTGATGTTTTATTCTCGGAAATAAAAACCACGAGAAAAAAAAAAAAATAAGCACACGACAAGCTTATAATATTTCAAAACCCAAATACATATTATAAGAATATAATAAATGTGAAATCTATACTGTGCACTATGATGCCACTCATCGCGCTGTACTATACACGGTTATAGTCGTTGTTCCGTCGGTATGAAGAAAATATTAAAATAATAATAGTACACATTTCACAGTAGCGATCAGCAACCATACTATACAGTGCGTTTAACACACGCACGCGCACACTCATTGTTCGGTGATTTCGATTTATGATCGTCCGTTGTCAATTAAAACTCGTACGTACATTATTACTGCAGCTAATGGATTATAATGACTGATCGCTCGAATACAACATAACACTATGCCCTGGCTACTGATTACTTCCTTTACATTATACTAGGCACATTACGATCGCAGCCGTACGCGTAAACGTTTTGTTTATACGAATGATATAACTGGTACTGTCTCACGCCGCGTTTTGTGCGACCAACGATATCATTCACGACGGACTTCTCCGCGAATCAAAGTTTCCCAACACCGATATTATTCGATTCCAAAATCTCGTATCGATCTTTCCAACGGTGAATACAATAAATAACTCTGTCCGAAACCGATGTATGTTAAACGCCAGAGTTTCCGCGAGGTGCTGGTGGGGTGCTTCACACCGTGTCCCAGACAACCCGACGCGAAGGTCAAAAAGAAAACGGTGTAGGAGGGACCACCAATAAACTAAAATTATTTCTTTCAAATCAAAAGTAGGTAGGGAGCCCTCCTGCATCGTGTTATTTCCATGTTGTTGTTCAGTCGTATTATCATTATCGCTTGTCGTGCGTACATCTATAGTTGTTATAATTCGATGGTCCAAATAAAATCTCAAGACAACTATTGTAATATTATCTCTCGTTGCAGGCACATCGAAGAATCGTTTTGGATTCGTATTTTTATGTTTGTCGTTATGATGGGACTGATCGTCGCGTTAATACTACAAGCGCAGCAGACCGAAGTGACTTCTAGGCTAGATTTTCTCTGGAAACTACAGGCCACGGGTGAGGAACGAATCTGCAATCTTGTTGGCGAGATTAAAGATTTTTCGATATTAAATTATCATACTTGATAAATCGTGATTCGATTTGCAGAGGAAAAAGAAGATATGGAACACTTGGAAGCTTACAACCGTAAACTTTTAGCGAACATTCTTCCGGTTCACGTGGCCGATCATTTTTTGACTTTGGACAAGCCCGTTGACGTAAGTATTACGTTTCGTATGACACGTGGTTACAATACAACAAAGCTAAAAGGGATAATATGACATTTTTTTAACTTGTCATATTTTTAATTTTCTTTCCCTTCGGGTAAAATATAATAATGACCGACGTTTTGTTTGAAAACATAAAAACTTTGACGAAAACCGTAGCTACCTAAATAATTACGCGATATAACGCTAAAACAGAATATGTCTAGCAGTCGGCAGACCGATATGGTGCTAGAATTATGTAAACCATAAATCGTGATTTGGTCAATTACCAATAGAATTTATTCATTTATTCAACAAATTTCCAAATATTATATACGGTTATAAATTTATGGTGACAATATTACGAGTAATAAATAATAATTGTACTCTTTCATTATTAGAAAATGCATTTACCTTTATTATTATTATACTTCTTAATTGAATTATTATTGTTATGTTTAAAATATAATCAATCAATCAATCAATCAAAAACCCTAGTAATGCCATAATTTAATTTTCTGAAATACAAATAAAATACTCCCAAAGGCTTCTGGTGTGTTATTATTTTGGTGAGGGCTTGTCGTTAATTAACGTGGGCTAATTTGTTTAATTATGTTATAAAAATTTCGTAATTTAAAAGCCATTGCACGAGACCTCATTTGGGCAAAAACTTTATTCCAGGCTTTGGTCGGTAATTAATTAATTTGTACTAAAAAACGGTTTTAAGCTGTCCGTGTACACTGTACATCCTAAGTATACATATAGGTATAACCACCTCTACAATACTTTTAAATTACCTTTAAAATTATGAATAATAATAATAATAATGATAAAAAAAATTAAAAAGGCTAGTGAATTTATTACCTCTCCACTTAAGCTTTAAATTGAAATGAAATGCATCGATAGTGCAAACATTTTATTATAAACACCGCAAATACTTGTCTACTATACTTGTTACGAAGTATATTATTCTAAATCGTGAGATATTTCGGGGGTTGACCATAAATGTTTTTAAGTCAAACAAAATAAGACGGCAACCGTGCTCGGATTGGCGATTTACCCAAATTGAGATTAGAGAAGCCCCAGAGACCTTTCATTTCGCGTGCTCTTACGTTCGTAAATAACAACCATGACTATATTATTATACACATTCACTCGACTGAAATAATTAGAAAAATAACAGCAAAGTTCATTATTTCATTTTTTTTTTCCTTGATTTATACGACTAGACCCGGTCAGCCTCTTCTCTTCGCAATTACACTGTACAACGGAAACGGTAAATACCTTCAGGGCTGAACCTGGAGGCAACTCGAGTATAACAAAAAAAAACCCCCAAAAGGGTAACTACCTTAATTTGGTAGGCGATCCGTATGCGTTCGTTTCGTGGAATAAACAGTTTATTAGCTGCGTTTAGCTGAAAAGGCATAAAATTAAAACTTAAGTTATTAAAACAAAAATATCCCCTGGGTATTCACTGGTTTGAACAAATGATGAAAAATAAATTGCTATAGAACAAATTTAATCAAGCAATTGATGATTTTTGGAAAACTACCTACATATTGTTTGCTATTTGGAATGATTTTCAATGCTCCTTAATTATACTGTATAGCTATAAAGGCTTTAGTGATATGGATATAATAATGATATCGCAACTAATCGGGTACGTAGGGAGTAGGGTTCATAACTTGTCCCTCGTGTTATACTTGTGTAGGTACCGGAGGCCACTATATAGACCTATAATATATACTAACGTTGAGTTTGAACTAAATATACAGTACAATTGTATGCATTTCGTTTTATCATAATAACTAGTAGCTATTTATAAACTATAGTACATAAATTATTAAACTTTTATCATACAGTCACTATAACTGTCGTCAGTCCATCATTTTCGTTTAGTTTTCATCAATTTAATAATACGTATCAATATAGGTGGTTCTAAATATTATCATCTACTATAAATCTTTTGAGAGGGTTCAAAGAGTGAGGTACGAAATGAAACGCTTTCACCCCCGCGGGGTAGAGTGAACTTGGAAAGCACGATTTCGTCGTGATCGACGGTAATTAGCGACTGAAAAAAAAAACGTTGAATACTCGGACAGGTACACCAGGTTGACATTTACTGGGAGTCACACGTGTACTGTATAGGCTTAAGACAGAAACGGACGTTTTCGACCGGTCTAACGATTCTGCGGGGTGCGGTCACGTGACAGGGTCTGACACGAGAAATGCAATGACTTTGGTACTCGGCTACACTTACGAAGGACTTATTTTCACAGAAACGTACTCTTGACATGTAATGGAGTATAAATTATGTTGCACGCGACTTCGGAATGTTTTGTGTTTTAAAAGTATTTCATGTCGCAAATGCCATGCCGTTTCCCTATACTTGGCACGATCCGCTCTCGGCAATCCCCTAACCGTGACACTTCGGATCATAGGGTCCGTCGTTTCCTCTAAAAACCTAACCTAACGAGCACGGTTAACGCGCCTCCTACTCCGGTCATACAACCACCGACTATATTCCGGTTCGGTGCACACGCATTGCCTCCCGAATATGGTAAAGTAATTTTTGTCACTCGAATCGCCCCCGGGTGTTTCGTAGGCAACCCGAGTACCGGACTACTATGTTCACATGGTACTCGAATCGCCTCTCGTACCATCGAACAGAACACAATCGATATAATATGACATCGATGGAAAATTTACCATTGCTACCCATTCTAAAAATATACCAACCATACGATTATCAATAATACCGTGTTCACGATATTGTCGCAAAATGTTACGTGGTCAGTCGCGTGCGGCTGCATGCTACCTTTATAGGAGAGGTACACGAAAAGTTAGGATGCTATTTTCGAACGTTTCCTGCTAAAGGGGGCCACACACGTTCAGTTAAAACTGTGCGATCCGACTGAACAGTTTTATCTATACGATAAATCGTTTTAATGGCTAAAACACACACCTTCAGTTAAAACTGAGAGATTTGACTGTACAGTCAGAATAAATCGTTATTAGTAGTCGAGCTACTATGGCGACGACAGATGATGCTGTTGCAATTCTCGGGCTAATGTGTATTTTAAAAGGTAAAAAACGTAACTTATGGTGTAAACAATGGTTACTTAAAAGAAGTGAATATTCACATACAAATTTAATAAATGAACTAAAAATTACTCCGGAAGATTTTAATAATTATTTGCGGATGAATCAAGGATACGGTTCAGAACGATAAAGATCTATAAATTCTTCGGTCCACTCTCGTAGTTTTGTTGCCATAATTTAATGTTTAAACGACAAAGACAAAATAAGTTGTGATT
The DNA here is from genome assembly GCA_949715065.1 of Periphyllus acericola. Lineage (NCBI taxonomy): Eukaryota > Metazoa > Arthropoda > Insecta > Hemiptera > Aphididae > Periphyllus > Periphyllus acericola. The sequence goes on from OX454269.1 coordinate 26,734,701, forward strand.
AAATTTTTTAAATTAAAATATTTTACAATAAAGTTTGAACTACGCGTGAATTTGAGTCGTGGAGTGATTTTTCATGGGGCTGTAGTGACACTAAACACTGCGCAGTTGTCAGTTTGTCTACACACACATTGTCTTATCTGCACAGTTTAATCGCCACACCATAGTATCAATTGGTATTTTCAATTTGTTTCCGATCAAGTGCACAGTTCTAAGAATTACGTCGCATTAACCTGCACACGTACGGTTTGTCTGCGCAGATAAAACTGTTTTAACTGGACGCGTGTGGCCCCCTTAAATACCATTGCTTATAAAAAAAATCCCGGGGTACACGCGTACCGTGCGGAACCCGAGAGGGACCCGGGGTCGGCCTTCTTCGTGCGTCCCTCTGACCGTGCGCTCCGCGTTGCCCGCGCGTTGTTCCGCCCCGCAGGAGCTGTACCACGAGCAGTGCGACAGCGTGTGCATTATGTTCGCGTCCATACCGAACTTCTCCGAGTTCTACGTGGAGCTGGAGGCGAACAACGAGGGCGTGGAGTGCCTGCGGCTGCTGAACGAGATCATCGCGGACTTCGACGAGCTGCTCAGCGAGCCGCGGTTCCAGTGCATCGAGAAGATCAAGTCGACCGGCGCCACGTACATGGCCGCGTCCGGGCTGACCAGGAACACGTGCGACAGCAAGCAGTACTCGCACGTCACCGCCATGGCCGACTACGCGCTGCGCCTGCGCGAGCAGCTGGCCTACGTCAACGAGCACTCGTTCAACAACTTCCGCATCAGAATAGGTACGTAAATCGGGCGGCAGGCACCGGCCCCCGGAGTACACCTAGGTCGGGTGCTCCGGGACACCCTGGAACATTATTTGACACAACCCTCGCACATGTACCATGTGATTTTCGTGAAATTTTTTCAACCGAAAACAGGATCCAAGGGGCGAATCATTTTTGGGTGGTTCCGAGAGGTTATGGCTTTTGCTCGTTAACGACTTGTTAGATTTTTATGTAGTTCTCGGTATCGATACGCACTCGAAATAAATATGTAAAAACCTGCAAAAGTTGTGTTTTAAAATATGTTTTCGAGCATTTCATCAGAAATGGTAGGGGGGGAGGGTTATTTAGCCCCGGGAAGCGCATACTTTAAACGCACCACTGCATGTCTTTGTAAGATACGTGGTGAATATGTCGCTGAAATAGAAATGTACTTCGTCCGACGTTAATACATGATAGCTGTCAACGAAACGACTGATTTCGTCAGTTATCTTTTCAATCATTATTCGTTTTTCACTAAACATAGTCGCGATTCATGGTCCGATGGTGCTTCGGCTCCTGCACGAAGGAGGTCAGTTTTTTAATTATTTCCGAAGAATTGAGCAAAACAGCGGAAAAATCGGTTCTGCAGTAGAACTGTGTAAATACATTTTTTACTCCTGTGAGAGTCATTTCGAATTTTCCCGTTTTCCCATAAGACCCTGTGCATCTGTTCGAGCTACGAACAACTCCAACTCATTCCGGTTGTTGTGCATGACATGGTACGGGCCGTGGTATGTTGTGTAATATTTACGAGTAATTTTTCCGGTTCGGACCATATGAATCTATTTAAAATCCATCTCATGCCGCTTTTAACGTCTTCATCTCGTTTCGATTGTGGGCAAAATTATTTTTGTGATTTAAATCTTTTTTTTTGTTAAAACATGTGAATCGGACGTGAAATGCGCGAGAGCCATTCGCATTTTCTTTTGCAGAACGTTTAAGAGAGTCCTCGATAGGTTACGGGTTACGTTTAGGGATTATTATTGATTGGAAACTACACTAAACTTAACTAACGCGCATGGTAGGTACTGGATAAATGAACGTTTTCTAATTCCTCCCGGTTACATTGAAACATTTTCCATTTATATTCATTATTATCATATAGTAAAGGCAAATAAAATAAAATAGCATACTCGGAATATGGGACACGGAATTTCACTAATATTTTTCATCCTATGCGAACACTTGAAGGATGCAAATAAACATTCCTATTAACCTCGTTTTTTTTCGAAAAAATCAAATCAAATCAAAACGTGAACATATACTCAACAAAAAACATGAAGTCGCATACACCATCGACCCGAATTACAATGATATTTATACATTATCCTGAAAGACGATTCGGGGGCAGCCGGACAAACTCGTGAACAATTATTTTTTTTTTAAATGTCTGTTTTTTAAAGTATTAACTATTATATTTGAAACCCCTTTAACTAGTCATAATCCGAGCGTACCCATTGAAACATTCATTATAAAGTTAAGTATACATTTAAGTACGACGTTATACTCGGCAGTCGTGTAACTGATGTAATTTTTATTTTTTTTTCTGTACCCTTTGATTATAATTAATTCCTCGTTTGATACGTTTTAATGGCTTTTAATAACTTACTCGTATTCAAATAATTTAATTACTATTTTATAAAATGTACGTCATTTTTTTCCATTACCATTGGGAGTCGAAAAAATTAAGCTGCGAAATGTTAACATAACTTGATATTATTTTCGACCGTTGTAAGTAGGAACCTACGCAAAAACCGGCAATGGCCAAGTAGACGTTTACCAAATTCGTTCGCGAGTCAATATTTCCGAAGGCGGCACGTTTTTAAAAACTAATCAATATGTACGATATCCGCAGGTATAAATATCGGTCCAGTGGTGGCGGGCGTTATAGGAGCTAGAAAACCACAATATGACATCTGGGGAAACGCCGTCAACGTGGCCAGCCGAATGGATTCGACAGGAGTGTTGAACGAAATACAGGTAAAATGAAACCAAAACAAATATAAAACAACCATAATATTGTACTTTCAATATATTTTACACCTCGGTGTTGCTTGAACACTTTTGACGTTGCGGTCAATGCGTACCTACATTATAAATCATAGAGATAGAAGATGGTATCTCGATAAATACGCGTTAACTTACGATACGCGATTGCGCTAAAGAAACTTTGGAACTGCACAACTATTATTTTTTATATTCTTAAACATCAAATTTATTTGGTACTTTTACCCAATAAATGCATAAACCATGTACTCAACTCGCCGATAAGCACTCCTCGCTTCGGTTAAAATTGAAAAATGATTTTATTTTTTTATTTTGTTAGATCAAAATTGTAAATTTTATTTACATGCATATATGAATAAAACAGTTTGATGATTTTACCCCAATAAGCATTTATTGATTAAGCGAGTACTACTTTTAAGATATTTAATTCATCTTGTTGCGTGCTTATTAATTGTTATGCATTTCTAATATGATAGATTAATGTAGATTCTAAGAATTGTATTCGACTTGTACTTTAAAAAGATTATTCGTCTTAAGATTATCTTAAAAACTACCCTAAAGTATAGCAACGTTTAAGACAATGCGCTTTCTAAAAGAATTTATTTTATCTTAATTGAGTGCCAGGTTATTAATTCTAGAAACTTATAACGATAAATGAATTAAGGAAATATAAAAAAATACTGTAAATAAAAATATACATTTGAAAATAACTATATCTATACTGTATTTAATAATGTATTATGTATACCTGCAGTATATTATATGTATTATTCAAAGAAATGTAATTGGTATTTTACTATTATTGCTTATTATTATTTATTTTAAGTTTTTGTTTAACTTTTGTGACTTGGAAATTCAGTATAAAAGCATTTATATGATCATAGGTTTCTGTTTACAATTCTTAGAATTCTCATCATGATTTACTTTCTCCGTAATCCTTTGAAATCATTTTAATATTAAAAATCTTATGAATTACGTCAATTTCATAGATACTATCAATATATTTGTTTATATTTCTCAAAAGCAGTAATTTTGTCTTTAAAGATTTAACAGTTTTACTTATATATTGTTATAATACATCAAACATACTTGAAGGTACATTTTTTTCTTTCAAAGTTTAAAATTTGACGTACGATTAGTTTCAAAAGTTTTTTGTACAAAAATGTTATTTACATTTTTTTAATGGAATCAGTATAAAGCTTGACATTTTAATACAAGTATAATATAATATATTTATAAGCTGTGCTTAAAATATCTCAAAAGTCTTGAGACGAAGAAATTGTTTCGGTAAACTTATACTTTGTACACATTATGTGGTGAACCGAGATTCGCTCGAAATCGTTTTCAAATTTAATTGATTCATCTTTACTTTTAAATCTTAAAGACATCCGTGCCCCATGAAACTCTTTCCCCGTCCTGGCCGAGACATCCTACAGTTGCGCGAAAGCGCCTGTTGTACACGCGTACAACGTTATAATTTTAATAATTATTATTAATTACAAAATTCAGTTGCGCGCCACTGAACTCTGAACAGGGATAGCAAGCTCAAACTTGTACCTACGACGGCCCATCAAACAGATGCCGTTTTAATAAGTACCGGTTCCTTGCACCTCTAGGGTGTCACTATTCTCATCACAAACCTAGAGACACTAAATGGGTACTAAGAAACACTTTGAGAAATAAAGTAGATATTTCGATCTCAACTATAACTGAGTACCTTTATAATATTACTATAGACAGTAGTTAATAGTATGCAAGATGCCCACGACCTGAGTTTGCCATATGTCTCGGTACGCCGGGACATGTCACTTGCTTATTAAAAATTCTATCCCGGTCGTCCCATTATCCTTCAAAAAGTCCCGGTTTAATGTAATTAAATAATGTATAGCTTATAAATTATACATTTAAAACTATTGTATGTTTCAGTCCCATTTAATTTCATTGAATATTCAACTATATTATTAGTTATTACTATATTATAAATGTACAAGACTCTATAGGCGGAACGTATCATTCAGTAGAAATTTAATTTTAAAATGACCTGTATGACGGTCCTTACGTCATTGGGAAAACCAGAGCTACTGAAACAGGTCAAACAAAAGTTCTGAAAAATCCTGAACACTTAGTTTAATTAATGAAATTAATCTTTTATCTAATTTATGGATGTAAATTTATGTTTAAATTTAAAATCCAAAAGATAATGTCAAATTTAGGTAAGCAATCGTATTTATTCTGTCAATACTACTGTATACTACTACATGATGATTTTATTTTATATATGTGCTCTAAATTCTATGGATAAAAATTTTACTAAAAAGATAATATTTAAAATTCACAAATTTTACAAGAAAAATAATTTACAAAAAATTGTTTAAATCGTTTTATAAAACGTCCCGGTCAGCGCTCGCACTCTTATGGTAGCTCAACCCTGACCCAAGCATCCCAGGGCGGTCGCTATGTATACATGTGCCCGTCACAGAAACGATTTGATTGTATGTAATCTATATCCTTACTAACCGATTGGACGTTTGCAGGTTACCGACGAGGTGTACGAAATATTGAAGTTGAAAGGATATCCGTTGACCTGCCGCGGTGTCATCGAAGTGAAAGGCAAAGGGAACATGGTTACCTATTTTTTGGACGATTATGCTCAACAGAATTAACCGGTGTTGACGTGTTGTACAATATTGTTGTTGTTATTACGAATCATATTATTATTATTATTATTATTATTATTATTATTATTATTATTATTATTATGATTACTATTATTATTGTTGTAAATAAAAACCCGATGTATCGATGTGTTAATTCAGTTTGCGGCCCAGTATACTTTCAATATTACATTATAACAACTATCGCGGCAACGAAAACTGTTTCGGACGGTGTCACGACCAATCCGGCGACAAAGTTTCTCGAAACCGTTTCATTTGTGAACTCTTAACGAACTCGAAAGTTTTCTTTAATATTAACTTTGTTGGCGAACTTTTATGACCGCTAGGCAAAGATTCGTTAACCCACCGGCGTGCCCGAAACCGTCTTTCTGTTAAACACAAATGCTCAGGCATCGAGTACATACCACGTCGGTACATTATGCACACGGTACAATAATGGTGTTTGTATGTCTTACACGTTGTATGTATGTACACGAAGCTCCTTTCTTCTCATGCGATACTTGTGAGTACGGCTAGGGGACTTATTGTTTTCCAATAATCGTTCGAACCATGGCTAAGCAGTATGGAAACATTTGTTTCATATTAGGTACTGGGAGTTTGAGGACATTTTTTTTTTATTTTGCATATGATGTAGCATATTTAACTCTGTTTCCCTCTGAGTGCATTTTTTGTTATATTTATATTTTAAGAACATTTTTGACACGTACTTCACAGTAATTGTTGTGAATTTTCTAGAAATTAGGAGAGAAAAAATCGATTAAAATTATTATAAAATTAATAATGAAAAAGTTAATGAATTAATTATTAAAATACACAATAGTTTGTATTTATAATTGAAATGTTTGTTCTGTCTAAAGGCAAGCTTAAAAATAAAGAAAGATTAAGAAATAAAAATAAATACATGTTTATTTAGTATTTAATGAGAAAATATAATATTTTTTTTGAGTATATTTAAGCATTTTTGCATTTTTTTAAGGTTTCTTAGAGCATGACATCCTTAGCCCTCCGTTAGTAGGATATCTAATTGTTTCAATTCAAAGGTCAATTAAAAACCATTGTTTTCAATGTTCTACGAATCTGAACGAAGACCCAAACTTTTTATTGGTAAAAATACATATATATATATATACTTATTATATACTGTAAGGCTAATTTTAATTTTTTAAACGCGGGTGTTTCGAGTGCGGTTTTAACTGTATGTCTGTATATTGTACTCGTATTCTGCAAATATAAAAACAGGTGAATCGACATTACCGAACGTATTGTCATATGCTCGCTGAGCTTCGTAGCGAAGAAGCATGCGGATACCCACGGCGTGTAACGACTTTTCTGGTATCGCGGTGAACACGCTCTTGAAGTGAACATTATTCCACCAACGAGCATATATCGCGCCTATTATTAGAGTATAGGAGACTTGCCGTTTTTCGATAAATTTCAACATAGATTGTTTTTGGGTTGGATGCGAAAACTTTTTATTTTTCTGACCAATCCCGCGTAACCGATTTAGCGCAACACTATTATCACTATAGTAATGCAAATCTACGAGAAACAATTGTGTAAATTGCCTTAAAAATCGATCCTCAATTCATTCTTATTTCGTTCAATTATTTCATGGTGTGCAAAAATTAGAATGTATCATCGTGTTACTCGACATTTGTCCTCCGTGAGGAAAATTGTTTCTTGGTTAATTGTCACAATGGTAATCCCCCGAGAAGGCTAAAGAGAAACCGATGTAGAGATCTAACTTGAATTTAAAAAAGAAATCATCCAAGCCAAAAGTGTTACAACTGTTTAACTACTTTTAATCAAGTCACTCGCATGTCATCAATAATTAAACTATATCAAACATACTCATTGTAAAAAAAAATCTACAAATTGTATGTATTCTTATAAATAACAAAAAAACCAAAATAAAAAATTGTTACATTAATTGATATTAAAATATTAATACGATTACCCCCAAAAAATACCTACTGATCCTAAAATTTCCTCGTGGATGAAAAATATCGAGGAACATGCTACTTTTTGATAAAAGCTTTGAATAATATAAATTCATAAACTTTATATGTAGGTACTTAAAAGCATTTCACATCTACTATATCTAACTAGTATTGATTCTATTATTAATTAATAATTTTGACACTTTCAATTAGACACTGACAAATTGACAGCACTCATTAACTTCTTCATATTTTGGATCTCCTTTCATTACTCACTTTACTTTCACATATTGTACTCACAAATCAAGTTATAAGTTAGTATATACTGAGCGCAATAGGTTTTTATTTGAACATACTTCAACAGTGAAAATACGATCATACTCACTATACAAAGCAGAAGCACAATAATATTTTTTTTTCTAATTTTCAGCTCACAAATAAGTTAAATGAAAACTTTTAGTTTTTTAAAACTACAATTTATTTCGCAGCAAACGTCCGTCACGTACTACTGGTAAGTACGTTTTACGTTTTACTTTTTACATTTCAGGCCGATTATACTTCATAGAAACATACCATATACAGGGTGAATTTTTAGACATGCTCACCTCCTTTTTTTTGCCTTTTTTAGTTTTCAATCCGGAGATTCGTTTTTAACAAATTTGTGCACAATAAATATTTTCTCCATTTTTCCTGTCATTTGCCATATTTTTGAGCCCCCTGTAAGAAGTGACTCCTGCATCCTTTATTATTTGGCTGATGTATTTCGTTCTAGTTCTTCCTCTTGATCGTGTTCCTTCTATCATTCCTTCAATTGACAATTATTAAGCTTTGTAATTCATTCTCATGTCTCAATGTGTGTCCCTATCATCATTTGCCATCTCCTCGTTAAAGTACCTATTAACGATCGTTTTTCATATATTGCTTTCAAGACTTCTTCATTCGTTCCTCTCTTAGTCCAATTTATTCTCTGCATCTTTCTCCAACATCACATTTATAGAGCTTCTAAGTTCTAACATATCTCTCTTATTTATTAATTGTCCACGTCTCGCTTCCATATATCCGTCGCTACGTCTGTATGTTTTTATGAGCCTTTTCTTAGTATCTATGTTCATATATTTTGATGTTAGTCATTCTTTCTTTTCGAGGAATATATTTTTTGCATGACCTATCCTGGTTCTGATTTCCTTTGTTGATTTCTCGTCGTTTGTTATATTGCTGCCTAAGTATTCGAAATTTTCTACTTGGACAATAACTTTATTTTCCAGTGTTATGATTATAGTATTTATAATATGTATTATAAGGCATTTTTCGGCTTTAAAAATGCTTTAATTCGAAATTATTTTTTCAATGTTCAAGTTACCATAAAAATATATTTTCCACAATGTTTTTTTTTTTAATGCCTCCTTAAGTATAGTTGTGGTAATATAAACTTTTGTTTTCAAAATGGGAACACAAGATTTTTTTTGCAAAATATTATTTAATTAACTTTTCTGAAATTCTTGATGTAATATAGTCAAAATTGGACTAATACTTTCGGAGATTTTCAAATTTAAGATTGCATATGAAAAGTGTAAAATTCGCGTTATTTCGAATTAATATTAGGTATTATAATGCTATTTTCGTGAATATTCAAACTGGAATAATTAAAATACTACCCGTTCGAATTTTCAAAAACAAAACTTTGTATATTCACAGAACAGACTTAAGATGGGATGAAAAAATTGTGGAAAACATAGTTTTTATGGTTACTTGAACATTGAGAAAATAATAATTTTATGGCAAAAAATCGGGGCGAGCACGTCTAAAAAATTGTACTCTGTATAATATCTACTACTTCTTCTACCACTCGGTACATCAAACGGCACAAGACGGTGTAATATAACCAAAGAATCATAACTTAACCACCGTGGAATCGTATAGTGGCGTCGATGGTGTCGATTCTGAAAGCTGTAAAACAACTGGAAAGTCTCCAGGTTTTACTCGTATACACGGGTGTACCGTTTACAGGAAAAGTTTGGAAACTTTAAAAATGCTCTCGCAAAATTAGCTGTATAAACTGATACATGTGATTTAAAATCAAAATCCATGCGATTGGATGTGTATTCGTTTTTAATTCATTAGTTTACCCCTCAAATTTGATACATATTATTGCATCAATTGATAATAAACGCAATAACGAATGAGGGCAATACATGTGTACTATAAGTGAACGAATACGATCAACACTATCTAGATTTTATTAAGATATAAAACAGTCAAATACTTTTAATTTTAATGAGCCATTTCCGTTATCTGTCGTCCAATCAGCCACTGCACGTGCGTGTTGTGAGGCGAGATTTTCGGTTCTCGCACGAACCGCCAAGTCCTACTTACAGCAATCGCATAGGTAAGACGAAAGTGGAAAACAAGGGCAGTGAACAGGTGTACTCAGCTGTTATGTCTAATCCCTCGGGCTCGTTAGTACGGTCCACTGCACCCAATAAATAATAGTAAAAACATTTTCTCATATTTCCAATTATTATTTGTACACAGGGTGGCCCAGCTGCTGTTTTCCCGGTGGAAATATCTCCGTAAATATTGACTTTTTTTTCAGTGTACTATTACTATTATGTGTATTATTATTATAGTAGAGGTCTGTACGGAAAACATAATATCAAATCCGTATTCCCATCCCTTAACAATTAAAAAAAAAAATGTTATTTTTCATTTCTATAAAATTGCGAAACAGCCATCATACAAAAAAAAAGTTGTTAGGAAAATTGTAGAGTATCGCGATTAATGAAAATCAATTAAAAAGTTTCATATAGTTATAGCTTAGGCAATTTTTGAAAATAGAAAACTGTTAGTACGGTTTTAGGCATGATAGCTACAGTACCTATTAAATTAGTTTAAATTAGTTACATTTTCAACAACCACGTAGATATGTAAAATAAGCAAACCTATCAATGTGAACAGAAATTGAAAAAAATGATCAAATTTATACTAATTTATTGCCATAGCCAATACTATTGAGTATATAAGCGTTCCTTTTTTTCAACACTTACATAAGTCATAACTGTGAACCTAATGATTAGATTTTCAATTCCGATATTTTAACATTTTCAGAACTATTCACTTGCGTCATAAAATGGCTATTTGCAATTATATACAAATGATTAATTCAACATTTATTCTTCCAAACTGTTTAAGGGATGAAAATACGAATTTAACATAATGCGTTTTTCATTCAGGTAATTTCTATAAAAGGACACGTAAACAGAAAAAATTATTAATACACACGGAGATGTTTCCATCGGGAAGGCATGCAGCCCGTGTTACCTTGATATTACTGCGGTAAGTAAAGGATAATGGTTTTTGTTCGAATGTAAACCTAAAAATGCACTTATCACATGTGTTACAGCTGGTTGGAGGACAGATAACGGAAAAGACCAATGTTATTATTCAACGCGGGTCACATAAAAACGGTTTTTCATAAAATAAGATTCGAATATTTTACAATACTTTGTAATAGTATTATACTCGGGCAGGCGAGACGAACATAACGTTTTTGGTACGTCGGTAGTTGGGTAACAATATAGGTTATTTTTACGTTGAACGAGTATACCGCGGCCCACACAATTATGATGTGCTTAGAACAATATCGTCGTCGCCGGTTATATCCTTTTCCTGACCTTTTCGGATGTTGGCATCAGCACCTCCAACTCCATACTGGACTCCGACATGTTTAAGTCGCATGTCCCCAGCTGAAAGCGCACCGGCTCGCCCTCGTGATTGCCGCTTTTGCTTTTGTTCAACTGCGCCCGGTTCATTTGAATCTCGTACGTGTTGTTCTTCTTATTCACCGTCAATAGCGGCTTCTGGATGTCTACAAGCAGCACAACATCGTGAGTAAATTTCATCGAATTTTACAGGGGAGGTCAGGGGCGGGAGCGGTAAGAGATTCTATACCTATAGCGGGAGCGATCGGTCGAAAACAAATAAGATATGGGTACATGATATCTACTACTATGGGTGGGTTATAATACAGACAGTATGACGTACTGTAAATCACAATTTACAATTAATCTACAACGCGCGTCTGTATGACTGTATAGTATACTGGGTGTCCCATCGAGATTTACACATAGCAATATCTCTCGTGTTAATATAGATAATCAAATACCGTTTTTTTTTTGTAACGAGTATCTCTGGGCAAAGAAAATTTTGTTGATTAAAGTTAAATAAATATAAGTGTATTATTAAAGAAGTTTCAAATTGACTAACTTATATACATTTTGAACATAGCTTTTTTATGAGGCTTATTTTTCTGAAAATTTCGACGGTTCAACTTTCAATTTTCTTTAACATTGACAGTTGACTTTCGAGTTCTAGTTGTTGATAAAGAAGTTATATGGGTATTTGTTTTTATGATGTTCGGGTAACATTATTACGTTTCGGGTTTTTTATGACGTTCGGTTACGTCTAATGAAAAACCTCGAGATATATTACTCCATGATTATAATACGGAAATGAATAAGATAATACAGTGCGGTGTGTTCGACTAAAAAAAAAAAAAAAACTTGTAATTTCGACTTACTAGGTGTGTATTCATTCGCATCGATGGAATCCTTGTTGGTGGGCGCCAATTTCGGGGTGGTCGCCGATTTCACTGTTGGCTCATTATCTTTTTCGCGCCTCTCCGACCGTTTCGCCCTCTCCGGGTGCAGTTGGTCGCCCGGGTACTTCTTGCCCGCTCTCGCCAGCTCCATGACGGCGGCCACGTTCACCGGTATCGCTCCGGGCCTCCAGTTCCGATTGGTCTGCGCAAAACGCCGCGGAGTTATTATACAGTAGACCAAAACGATATTTTGTTTTTATCATTACAGCTGGCTAAATCTGAGATCAATCGCTTAGTTAATTTCGCTTCGGAATCGCGGGCCAAAATTGCCTGAAGAGTGACCATATATGTGCAACGATGAGGTAATGCATTTTATATTTATTTATTATTTAGAACTTTTACAATATGCTTCAGTGCGTGATAAGCAAATAATTAGAAAAAGAAAAGAAATACACAACAATAGAGCCCAACGATAATTTTTTTTTCTCTGCAAAATTAATCATAAACTATAAGAAATCCGTTAATCGTTTAATAGATCCCGATACACCCATTTACTCAGATGTCGGCGAGGAGGGTTTCCATCCAGGAAGCGAGTTCGACACAACTTCAGTGATTAAAGGGTTAGAGTGAGTCTGTGATTTAAAGTGAAATTTTTATGTTTTTCGGCCAATTGATTTACTGGTTCCATTTTAGTCTTTTCGGATGGTGAAATTGGATACATATTACCATAGTGCAGAAGAGATAATGCGGAGAGTGATGGATTGGAAGACAGCTTGTAGGCTAGGAACTTGTGATGGTTTCAGACAGGAGGTATATTTTGAGGTTTAGATGTTGAAACACCACTGTTATCATCATGTTTCAAGACATTTTTAAATAGATTACTGTTCACCATTTTTCTTTTTTCGCAAACAACCCATCAACCTTTGTGTCCACCTAAAGACATGGCCGACGACGACGAGTGGGCGATGTGAAACACAATTGTAATTTGTAATCGGTTCTTTTCTTCTCCACTTGCTATCACGACGAAACGATCCCGTCGCTGTGGTCGCGTACGATTAACCGCATTAATATTGATATTTTATAACAACGAAAACAACACGATGGTAGTAACAAAAAATCACCGATTTCAAGTCGGGAGCCATGAGAGTCGTAAAGAAAAAAAAAAAAGGTAAGTTTAGGTAGGCTAGGTACGTACTGTAAAATATAGAAATTGTAAAAATTATAAAAATGTATACATCGTATAATTGTATATTGTTTTACATTGTATTTCTCGCTCTCTTGCTCGTTCTTTCTTCTTGTGATGACTGTAGTACAAACTGGACTACACTGTTTAATGTTACGATTCATTCTTAATATGATTCATGTTTTCATCGTATTAAATATTTATGAGCAGACAGTTATTAGAATAATAAATAAATACACAGTCAACAGATATTTTTGATGCACGGATAAAAACATAAAGATCAGTGATCACCGATATATTTTAGTCAATTTTCGTCATTTTTTCCACCAGCATGTAGTACATAAACCATACAACTGTGTGGTATAGTTTTGAAATCTCAATATTATTTAGTTTCATGTGTATAATTTTTTGAAACCAAACCACACATCACTGTAGGATAGATTCCAACTGATACAAAGCTAGGATTTAGAAAAGTATGTATTTGTATAAACGTTTGTGCAAATCAGTAAGAACTAGGAAACTAAATCAAAACCGAATTTTTGTTCAGTGCTGAAAGGGTTAACACAATACTTGTCATCAAATACCTAACAAGGCAGCTTCAAATAAGATACAATCTTCACGAATACACAATATAATTTCCTGTAATTATTACGTGTACATCGATATAAAACATAAAACCGTATTAATAATATAATCTAAACATAAATAACAAGAAGATAATAATATTAGTATCGTACCACTTAATCTCCCCCCTAATATACGAGCCCCAGATATAGGATAAAATTAACCATGAAAACCATTAACAATACAGGATAACAACAGTGCACTAGTAGTATGAGGTAATTATGCCGATAATATCACTTGAAATAATTGACCATAAGCAGTAATACAAACAAACAATATTATGTATAAATGGATTGGATGAATTGATATATTTTTTTTTTTTATCGTTACAACAAAATATGTAATTTACTAAATTATTTGTTAATAAAACAATATTTTATATTATGATAAACTGTATTGAAAATATAGTTACAGCAAATTCATAAAACGCGGACAGTAGCCCAAGTGATGCAGTCTCTTAAAAATAATGAATATATACATATATTATACTTTACAATTTTTAACACAAACACGCGTCACAATAACTCGCAGCATATTGATGGAAGTATAAACATAAGACAAATTCAAATATTCATGAAAAAATACCTCATATTGTACTTCGTTATTTTTTTAAATTGTTACTAGTATAGTACATACGTAAATCCTTACTATTTTTTTCGATTTGCCATTACATGTTATACAAAATTGAATTAAGTAATATAGAAATTAACATTAAGTTTTACAATCAAGAAAAACGATGATGAATCCTTTGTGTATGTACTCATTAATCTAGGAAGTATACATAATAAATCACATGGTGACTCACTGACTTATTATCTATAAATTATACTATATTTAAGCAGTAAGGGTAGTTTTTTGAGCATTGCAACATAAAAATATATGTATATATATAATATGCATTATATATTACAATTGTTTTATAATAATATATATTACTTTTTTTTTTATGGTGTTTTAACTAAAAATATGTCTATAGTCAAATAAGCAGATAATAACGCACAACTCCTGTAAACACATTTAACGTGTCATTTATTGATACATAAAAATAAAAATTCAAAATCCTTGTTATAAACATGAAAAGTAATCACAGTAAAATACATGAACATAGTTGAAGTTTGAACTCAAATAAAAAAAAAAAGATCAATACTTAAAATAAAACCGTATGAAACCAATAATTAATTATGGTTGACTTGTACTAGTAATATATTATGTCACGGATTTCAAAGCTCAGGCAAAAGGACTGAACATTTGAACTTGGATTAGGTTACCAAATTGACTTGTAAAAAAGTTTTATTTTCTACAATTATACAAAGTAGCTAAATAAAATAATTAACATTTACGTATTCTTTTTACAAATGATACATGTAATTTGTTAATGTTTTTTTTTTTTAAGGAATGAACAGTTCAGGTAGTTTATAGCTGCTGGAACTTAACCATCTTCTTTAGGAGGGGTAAACCAACCTAAAAACAAAATAAAATGAATTTATATTTAGTTACGTACATAAATATATGAATAAAATTAATTAAGTGATTTGTGCACTATATGATGTATCTGTACATATGTTAGCATAAGCAAAACTAGAGTTAACCTACTAAACCTACCACTCCACTCGAACACTTTGAAAAAAAAATTAAGAGGTAAAAGGTGATCAATATTTATACATATACAATTTCATTGCTTAATTAAAAGGCTGTTCAGTAGGTAAGAAGTATATTAAATGCATAAAGAACAACACAGTTAATACTTCAAATCCAATATAAGATAATTTCTAATATAATATAAAATATAATTATTGAAATTAATTAGGTATAGGTATTATTGTCTTATAATTTTTGGTCACTTTTGTTAATACCTATTATTTTACAATAAATATTAATAATTTAAAATGTTAACTATTAAAATCAATATACTGAAATTACTTACCATTTTTTTCATGTATTTGCACAAGAGATTTAAAGGATTGCTGGGCTCTAGCTAATGAGTATTGACCCTAAATTAAAAATTAAAAGCATTATGAATTTTTATTATGATTTGAATGCAGTTAACTTTCTGCAAAAACAATATGTATAGTTATAATCAATTTGAACATACTACTGCATATGTCCCATGTGATACCTGGTTCATTGTTTTTGGCACACCAAATTGGATCCTGGCTTTTCCTTTAACCAGAGTAGCTGAAATTTGCATAATCACAGCTTCTACTGTGTATGCTGAACTCCAACCCTGTTTGGTTAGTAATTCCATACAAATTGCTCCACCAACTAGGACATAGCCACCTTGTATAATAGGATGGACTACACGCACAAACGGTGGTTCAAAGGGATATGTCTCTTTGAAAGTTATGTTTAATAGCACAAAGTCTTTTCCTTCTTTCTCCTTCAATTTTTGCAAATCATGGTATAAAGCAGAATCTGGATCAACCGTCATAAGTTTAATATTCCACTCATAGATGCTGTCACAGACCAGTTCCACACTGTACATTCCTAAAAAATAAATTATAATCATTATAATGCTAGTAATAATGATAGAAATAACTAACAATTTTAGTTCGTGCAACTATGTGAGAAATTCAAGTTTAGTTTTAAAAATATTTTCTAAATTGTGAATATGAATGCGGTTCAATAAAGAGTATAAGACATGACAATTTATGAAAATATTTAAAAATCAGAATCATACTTTAATTACTAGTAATGTTAAGATAAATTATATTTATTAATGACTAATTAATGAAACTATACTTATGTTTGATAAAGCTTTTAATGGCATCTTAAAACTGTAGAAAATGTCTAAAAAAATATAACATGCTATGCAGAATAGGAAAAATAGCTTACTTATAAATAATTATAGATAAACATAATCATAATATTTTTAAAGGTCATAAAAATCTTCAAGTATGAAAAAATTATTAATTTAATAAAATAATATAGCTTAGTGAACTGATAGTACTATGTTAAATATTGGTTAATAACATAGAATATAATATTAAAAAAAAAACCAAAGTATATGAGTAATTTAGTAGTACTTTAGTTAAATTAATTATTGGAACAAATAATATCTTTGGATAGGTCTACTGTAGAAATTATTATTTTTATATCTAACTCATTTGTTAATATGTAATGAATACAAAGAATATAAAACATATAACATTATATACCATAAAAACTGCATAGGACAGTTCATATTCATATTAATTTGACTAAAATTAGCAACAGAATGTGTAATTTATTACAAGTATACATCCTTCGTGAACCTTTAGTTATTTTATTTTTAGAGAAAAGAAAATTCTCTTAAAATTTAAGTTAATGACTAATGATTCTTTTTGAAACAATTCCAAGATAAAATTGAAATATTTGGTAAGACAACATTTTTTTTCGAACATTTTTAGTTAATCATTTAACTTTTACAAAAAAAAAATTTATTTTTTCTATAACTTCATTAAGCCTATTTAGCACAAGAAAAATATTTAATAACAATGCTCACTATTTTATAATTTAACTTGTATAAGAATTTCTTTCACTAAAATGTAATTTCGTTAATAAAATAAAATGTATGATATAACATTAAATACACTAGATTATTGCTTAAAAATATAATAAGATAGGCCAACTATGAAGTAGGGTATATATCATCTAATATAAATAGTCAGAAATTTTGTGTCTAATTTTAAAACTAAGAAAATAAAAAACATTAATAATAATACTAGACAAATATAATAAATTGACACAGAACAGTTTTGGAAATTATAATTGATGAATATGTAGATGTTTTTATAAATTGTTACCTTTTTTAAAACTATCTGATCTGTAAATATCTCTAAGCTCCTTCATCAGACGGTCAGTAGCTTGAACAGATCCTGTAACAGCTCCTTTTAAGTAATCCTGACGCTGATTTTGCCGTAATCTTTCCAATGTTTCCAGGTGTTGAATTTCCATATCATCAACCTACATTTATAATTTTAAAAATAAATACAAAAATAATTGTATTAAGAACTTACTTGTTTTTTGGTAGATTCTGGAACAGGCTCTTCCATTTCAAGTTGAATATATTCTTCAACTTCTTCTTCATCATCATCATCATCATCCTCCTCATCTGTAAGTTTACTAGAACAAGAGGTAGAAGTTGATGCCCCAGAACTGGAGGGCATTTGTATCAGTCTTTGAAGCTCGGACGGTTCAGATAAACAATATGTACGGCAAAGTTCACTAACCAATATTCCAACTTGGTTGATAACCTATAGAAATAATAAAATAAATAATGGTATATGATATAAAAAAAAGGTGAGCCCTAATTATTTATAAATTAACTACCTAATTGTAATTTAACTGTTCATATTTTCAACAATAAGTAAACTAAAATATTAAAAATCTGTATCAATAAGAGGTTGATATTTTTTATTAAATAATACAATATACAACTATTTAATTTAAAATATGTTTAAAATAAAATTAAAAGTACAATTAAATGATATTTGTAGGTAAATAACATTTATTATTTGAAAAAAATTATCTGAGAGTTAAAAGTTACAAATAATTCTGTATATTTTAAAATAAAAATTCAAATTGTATTAGAAAATATCAGCAATAATTAACAACAACAATAATTAATTTTCAGTGATAATTAACAGCAAAAATTACTTTAAAAGTTAATATGACAATAGGTAGATTAATAGGTAGATTAAAGTCCAATCAAATTATAGATGACAATAAAATATTTCAATTACAATTTCATATATAAACCAATTCAAGACACAAGTACTACTCAAAGTAGAATTTACATTTTTTTAGTTCTACCTAATCTTTAAATTTCAGAACATACTATTATAATATTGTTTAAGCATTGAATCGTTTTTGGATTATACACCAATATCTTAGCATTACATAATAATAATTCAACAATAGTTAATATTGCTTTTCTCTTTTTCCATAGGGGGTATTATATTCATTCATACAAATTGCAATAAGTAAATGCTAAAGAAAAATATAATAAGTATTGATTGCAATTATGAACTATGACAGAACTCTATAACATTATAGTAATATATATCATAGGTATTTGTTCATACATGTAAATAAACAATGACATTTAAACCAAATTATTGTCTAAACAATTATCAAAATAATTACATTTAAAATATATTTTATTAAATTGAATGATTATTATACAATCAAATATTATTAGATAATATCTGCTCATTTTTCAAATTAAATTATGTTCTTAACGCAACATCACAAATCAATTAAAATAAACTGAGGTAGTTTTATGTTGATATAAAATAAAATAGTAGCATATCAAAATATTTTATATCCAGAAATAATGAAAACTTTTGATAAATGTTTAGCTTAAACAAAAGTTATCTACTACTCGTATAATATTAGAGTAAACACATTTAGAAATTTTAAACAATCTTATCAACATTGATTGCAAGCAATAATGGAATCTAATTATAAAAACAAAGAATGTGTATATACACCAGGTAATTAAATTCTAAAGGTATTTTGTAATGATTGACAATAATACATATCATAAACATTAAAACATATGTTTGTCATAGGTGACAGAGAAACATAGTATGTGCAATGACTAATTCATAAAAGTTGATAAACACATATTTAGTATGTTTATGGGAAACACTTAGGGTACCCTCTTGCCTATTAACATGGCACTATACCGTTTGTTGGTGGCATGCAATAATCAATACAAAGGTGAGGTACTCACGTGATTGTTGTGCCCAGTGGTCTCACCAAGCTTTTCAATAGCGTTGGTCAATTTACTATCGTCAGTGTCAGCGAACCAAACAGGTGGAGTGCTAGGATATGTTTCCTGCACCAAAATAGAGGAAAAAAATAGTATTATTTTAATGTTGGTGGAACAGGGAACAAGGAAAGAGAAAAACAGAAGTTTTCGAACAGAAGCTCTTACCGTGATGTTGCCGATGATCTCGAATTGGCGACCCGTGGGCCCGACAAACTTGCATACCACCTCGTCGACGGTGGCCATGTGCACCTGGAACCGGTCGTGGTCTTTGGGGAACGTCGCCTCGATCACTTTGATCTCTTGTTTCAACACGTTCAGGCAGGCCATCGTCGATGGTCGTCTGTCGGTGGCGGAAAGAGAAAAACGATCACCTGCGGCCTGCTAAGCGCTGCGGTTGGCTCACGGCTGACGGGGCGCTGGACACGGCAATCGGACGGGCTGTGTCACTGCCGACCGGTCGGCCACGGACCATGTCCGGTTGGAGACGACGCGGGACGGATCGCGCGCGGCGAGCGACGTACAAGAACGGCGGAGGAGCGGCGGCGACGGGAACGACGACGCGGCGCCGGCGGTACGTGCGCGTTCTACCGTCTACGGTCCGCGGCGGTGGTGCTCGAGCTGTTGTCGCCGTAGCTCGACGATGCCCATGTCGGACAAGAGTCGCGGTTGGATGTGGACGACGACGGCGGCGGCGATGTTCTCTCAGTGTCTCACGCGGCTGCTGCGTCGACGGCGGCGGTGGTCTGCGAGTCGGACGAGGTCGAGAGAAATCAAAAAACGAACGAAAACAACAAGTAAAAAAAATAACGAGCCCAGAAAAACGTGGGGAATACGATGGTATAGATAAAGGAACGTATTATTATTTATTTGTGTATGTACGTGCGTACATATGTGTGAGTGAGTGTGTGTACGCGCGAGAAGTGTATTATTATTTATTATTATTACTATTATTATTATTATTATTATTATTATTATTATTATTATTATTATTATTACTGTTTTCCCGAAAGGAAAGAAAGAATCCGCGATCAGATGGTGGCGGACTGCCGCATCGGACGTAATGGCCAGTTGCGCGCGCAGCGGTCGTATCCGACGCTCGTAGCTGCGGCAGCGGTGGTAACCACCGCACTCACCGCGGTAGCGTGCGGCCGTGTCCGGTTGGCCGGTAGATCGAGCCACACGCCAGCGGCCGAACGCGACATAATGGAAACGCGATCGGTAACGGTCCCTCCTCCTCACCCACCCGCACCGCAATGCCGAGGAGTACACCTGTACGTGCGCCTGAAGTGCACCTGTGCGGCTGTGCCCCGTTCCGACGACCTCGAACGCGGCAGCTGGCCCAGGTAACCTGGACCGAAATCGTCGGTTGCTCGTACCGTGATTTTCTTTCTCTTTCGATCACGGCTGTACCGTAAGACGTTTTGTACGTCCGACGTACCGCATGATCTATTGACGCTAAAAGGATTTTCAAAACTCTCCCGGGTCTACGTTGTATTTACCTGAAGAAAATATGTAAACTTTTGTGCAGTAGAAGTTTACCGAACGGTCAAATAACGCAAAAAATAACAGATTTTTAAGAACAAAAAATACACAACTCAATTTTTTACTTATCGTATCTTTGCGTACTATGAACATTTAATTTAAATGTTGTTCGTATTCAAATTTTATTTTAATATATTTTATTATTTACCATAATTTAGACGTTTAACTTTTTAAATATTCGTTTGTTTACTGTTTATGATATTACAAACATTAAATTGTAATGGATTTTCAATTTATCTATTGATTTTTTATTTTTTTAATACCTTTAAACTGTTGTAGATCGAAAATTATAAAGTGCAGACCAACATACCCTTCGGCCTTCAGGAAGTTCTGAAGTAGACCCGGGAGAGTTTACAATCGCCCAAGTTTTCTTTAGATCGACTTTCTCGTTTGTATAGAGACTGGAGAAGACGCATGCTGGTGCCTGGTGTTGTAGACGATTTAGAACATTTTCCTAGAAGAACCTACAACCACAATCTCAATCACGTTTTATTCCTTTTTTAACTCCCGTATAATCAGAAATAAAATGTAAATTATTGTATTGTTCTATTGTATTAATTTAACATAAACAGTTTTATATACAGTTATGAAATATATACGATATACCTATAGAGTATAGACATACGATATTACACATAATACAAGATTATATTATAGCTGCATCCATTCCTTCTCAGAAAACTTTTTTACTATATACTCATTATCTATTTTATTAGATAATTACTTTTCAATGTTTATAAATCTGTAAATTTATCTTGTTCCATGTTGGACCTTAAATAAGTATTTATCCTTCTCGTAGAGGAGAAATATCTCTTACATATTGCCGAGCTTATAGGTATAAAGCTAATGCAACATGAATTAACGTATACAATATATTTGGACATGAATAATACTATAATGTGCTATAAGTTATAACAGACTTCAGTGGTTCTCCTTGTTTTTACTCTGGTGTCATTTTTTTAATTTTCCAAACATCTTTTAGCGATTTATAGGTTTACACTTTTGTGTATGGATTTGTTATAAGAATTGTAATAAACTAAGTAACTAATACTTAGGGTGTCTGGGTGTGTCTAGTGTCAATAAAACTTGTGGGCTTTGAAATAATAAGAAAAATACGGGGAATAATAATAGTTATTATCATAATATATCATTATTATTTTTCGTATTATTTGCATTATTATTATTATTATGAGATAGCTGGGTGCCCCAAGGATGGCCGACGTAATTTTATTCAAAACAAATTTACCTAATCCATACTTTCATGTTTTTCAAATTCTGTTTATTCCATATGTGACAAAATAATTGTACTTAAATTATTCAAAAACCAAGTGTAGTACAATAATTATTTCAAAATCATTTATATTAAATCCCGATGCGAAATTATCTGTTACCTAACACTAATTATTCAATGGTTTCGAGTACAAATAAATAGCTATATTATTATATTTTTATTCCCCATATTTTGTTCGATATATTTTTTTTATTTAAAGAGTTTTGTCGCCGAATTTTTTCCTGGCACTATCTATTTACTGAGCTAATAAAATATCTACTTCAATGAACTTTTTGATTCCAACTGTGATGAATTTAAGTTTAATGTAATTTTGGTTCAAATAAATAATAATGGGTACAATTTTTTTTAACTATTTTTCTATAGTCCTAAATTAGATTTTTAAATGAATTATTGCGATAACGTTCACAATAATAATAATATAATATAGTTTAGATGAAATGCGATTCCGGCGTGAGTAATGTGCGATGACTGATGGAACATCGAACCGCGATGGCATTTCTCGTTGCTCATTGTACCTATTGTTCCCGCGACATAGACGCATATTATGTGTTTACTGAAAAATGATAAGCGTTATCGGTAGGTACACAATATTATTAATCATGTTTTTATTGTTATTGGTCTTTGTACACACAAATCTGTAAGTCCGTCGAGCTTCAAATTTTCTGACTCATATTTCAAAAATGATTGCATTTGTCAGTAGATTATTAATTATTATTTATATATTTCCAGGATGGAATGCGGATACTGAAACGAAAAATTATAAAATGATTAAACATTAAATAAGTAGGAATAGTAGGACACATTTTTAATTCAACCTGTCCTTAGGCTTACTCATACCTTGTATGTACTGTATACATTTAATTGATTTTATAGATACCTGCCTGTTTAATCGAATGATGATTTATGACATTCATAGTTATTACACAATTCTACGATTGTTGAAAAACGATAAATTTCTGTCATCGGATGTTATCCAAGTATTTTAAACGAATTTGTAGTTATATACATCGGTGCATATTATGTTTACATGGACATGGTACTGACCAAGATAATGCTAGTTTCGCACGTTTCGCACTGGTGACGAAGAAAAAGGACAGTGATACCCTAGGCTGGAGATGGTCAAACAAAGAGCATTGGAACCTTGGATAAATTTCTACTTGGTAACAAATTAATGGTCAATACTTTTCTAGGGTAAATAACATTGATGTGAAATACCTAAATCGGCTAAATCGAATTTCCTGTAGGAGTCTCTTTTGGTCTATTAACATTGTTTTTTAAATTACTTTTTATTATTCACATGTTTCTTTATTGTTTTTATTCTTTTAAGATAAAATTTTTAAAGCGTTTAATATATTATATATAGTTATCTCTGTTATGTAAACACAATTTTAATTTAACTTTAATTAAATATCTCGCGTTCAAATCAAATTAAAATTTTTAAATTATCAATTTTTATAAATTTCAGCATGAATTTAATGTTTCTTTTGACACTAACTCAAAGTGGGGAGTAAATTATCTACTATTATTTACAAGAATATTTACTTCGATCTTTCCGGTACTTAATTTTTTTCATTTGTAAAATAATTGCGTGCAATAATAAAATGTTTCAAGACACAGTTGTGCCATTAAATTGTCTATAGGATGCGCCGTCATACGCGTAGATATTTTCGACAAAGCAATTCCTTTCGCTGTTATTTACGTTATTGTACGTAATATAATATTACATTTTCATACGTATTATAATAAAAAAATTTAATACGTGATGCCTATCACTACGGTATAAATATGACAATTGATTTTCCTCTCACATTTAACTTCAATACTACTGTTGTCTTCCTCTTGCGATCGAATCAATCGCGTAGTGGCGGAATTTGAAACGGTAGACGGTTCAAGGAGCGTGTGCGTGCGCGATAGCCGAGAGTAATCGCACGTGTCACGTGTCACGTCAATAAACGTTTTTTTTTTAGTGGTCTACGGGTCGGGTATAGTTTAAAATATTCTGATAATAGCGAAAGGGATACCGTACGCGCGGATCGTCGTGTCTATTCGAATTAGATCCGCGTGACGAATTATCGTTGAACCGCTACCCTGGCTTCGGTGTGCAGTATTGTGACCACTAATAAAGGACGCACTACCAGTGGCGTAGTTAGCGCCCCTGGCAAACCTAGGAAAATGCGCCTTTTTAGCGATTAAAAAATTGACGAAAATACGGAATGATATTTTTTATGTATATAATTATGTAATACAAAATTATTTAACTATCAGTTTTTATTACAATGTAAATTTCAAACTTTAAAAATTTTCTTTTCTTGCTTTGAGGCCAGAGAATTGATCGATGAAAATAAGTACCAATTTTAAAGCGCAAATTTGCGTCCCTGGCGTAGGCACAGTTCGCCATACCCTTGCTACGCCACTGCGCACTACTACAGTCTCGACTCTCGGTAACACGAACCTTGATGACTCTTAATTCTCGATACCTCGAATAATTACAATTCCCCTTCATACAACAATATCGCACTTCATGTTTAAAAAATGTTGTTAACTCGAAAATTAATTGGACAAGTTTTCTATACCTCGAATTTTCTCGAATTCTCATCAAATTTGGATATTTGTGAAGAGCTGACTGAAAACGACAATACTGTGTCCGATCCACGATCAAATTTTGAAGCCGTAACTGCTCCAAATAATATACCTTCACCACGAAACTGGACCATCTGTACACACGACTTATATACTTGGATCGCACGACTGGTCTAAGAAACTGAAATCGCCCAAAAGACGATTCACTTTGCACTAAAAGCCGGACATGTGTTGAAATTTACTCAGAGGGTGCGCGGTCAGGGGAATTCTTCTGTTTTGTAAATTGCCTTTTTTATTTCCAAAGCATTACGTGCATTGATGAATTTATGAACAGTAGATGTCATTGAGACTGACATAAATTCGCTTGAAGAAATGTATGTGCACTTATTCACTCGTAATGTAATGTACTGTTTTTTTTTTTTTTCAAACTGCTCTGCTACACGCGAGTTCGATTCTTTTACAGTCTTACGCTTTGGTTATAATAAAACGTTTTGCTATAAATCTAATTTCAAACCGTTATGTTTTTCGTTTTTTTTTTTTTTTTTTGTTGCATTAAAAGTTTTTCTGACATTGAACGAATATGTCATGAAATATGATTTTAAAATTATATCTACTGCGGTCTGCGGGGGGTAACGAAGTGTATTTTATTTCTGTAAGATCTCCATCGAAATTTATTGTTTCGATTCACATACCTATAGTTTGCTCACTTAACATTTTCGAAGACTTTTTGACTATTTGAAGCGCTTTCACATGTTTTTTTCCCCCGTTAGGTACCTCCTAGTCTAGTGGTCGTAGTCGAAATTTGAATTTCTTCAGTTGGGGGCTAACATTTTTTAAACGCAATATCAACTAATATCCTCTATGACCTTTATTGAAAAAAATAGCACAACACACGAGCAAAAACAATCAGAAATACACCTTTATGGCTTTATAATACCTGTGCATTTACATTTTTGTTCAAATAGAGAACCCACGATCACCTTCGACGAATTCGTTGACAATCTTTTCTGTTTATGTGTGTAAAGGATATATTTAAAAATCAATAAACTCAATCGAAAACAAAAGAAAATAACCGTCAATATAAATGGCTGATGGGATAACCTGCAGATTCAAACGACAGACGATTCAATCGTTACAATCGAAAGCTCAAATCAACACACTGTGTGAACATTTATGTGAAATTTTTTTTCTTCATGCCTAGTTCAGTAGTTTTATTGAAAAAAAAATAGTTCTGATCAATTTGAAAACGTAATTTATTATATTACACATTTATAACATTTTAAACGTTATTATGAAATTTTCATTTTAAGTAAAAAATTTTAATTTTTTGTTATTATTGTGATGATGATCGAGGTACTAAGAGTAAGGCTAGCTTTACATAACCTCCCGCGGCTTACGAGCACAATGCTCCTCAAGCAGTTTTCTTAATTTAATATAAAATTTTTATGTATCTCCATCAGTGACCACATAATCGTATTAACCGATGAAAAATTTCACTATACACTTATCATTTATTTTGCAACCGTAAACCAGCAAAGTACGTTCTAAAACTACTAACTATAAACTAATTAAGTATATTTAATATTCTATGGTACTACACTAAGACGCTAATTTGCTATCGTAGGTACTCGCATTATTAAGTTGTTATAATAGACGGTAGATTAAATGTACGTTTGATCTAATGTAACACATTGATTGTGAAAACAAATTAGGTATTATATTAAATATTTGTTGTAAAGTCAAATGGTTTGATTTTTTTCACACATTAAAAAGAAAATGTGAAAATAGTTTGTAGCTCTCTAATAATCTTATTGGTAAATACTGTTAACTAATCGGTCATTGCATATTACATTTTGACAGGTTTTTTTTTGTTTGATTTTATTAATCAATTTTTTGAAATTAGTTAAAAATGTATAGTTCCCATCACAATTATATTTATTCTTATACACATAATACATGTTTATATTATTTGGTAACTACTATCTGTTAATAAATAATAAAATAAAAATTTAATAATAATAACAAATAACAATTTACAATCTTATACAGACACACAGTCATCATTAAAAAACACTCATTATAGAAGACATGAAAATTTGTTGAATGATTTGTGGGATGTGTTTGAGATCCATACACACAAAACTCTTGCCTGCTGGTAAACTCTTTGTCAACCTATAATTCATAAATTAATACTTTTTAAAGATGCAACTATAATTTAAAACAAGTAAACAATCCCAATAAGGATTTAGGATATATTTTAGAATAATTAAATCTCAAACTCAATACGTCAAACACTTAGAAATTTGAATTGTTTGTGAAAACTTACATGTCAGCTTGGTTATCAAGGGACCCGATAAAAATTGCAAAAGATTGAACATCTTTACTTAGATTAAGTGCAGCTGCCAATCTATCAGGTCTGATGTTGTAGCGTGACAAATTAGCATCTGATAGAAGTATAATTATAGCTTCATCAAAATCTGCATGCTCAGCTTCCAGGGTTTTTTGAGCAGACACGACTGATTGGAGTGTATTATCACCAGCCATACAGAACTGAGTGTGAGCGTACATTTTTTTAATAATATCTAACCGTCGCTTGTTGTCAGTGGGTGGATTTGATTTGTCTACAAATTTGAGACATTCCGTCTCGCCTGAATGCCCAACAATATCATAACTGATTTTATCTTCAAAACCACTAAGTGCTTCCATCACCATTACAACAGCTTCTAGTTCACGGTCTAAACGTCCATCGTAGCTATTGAATCTATACATACTGCCAGACACATCTACAATGAAACATAAACGTTTTGGTTTTAGCTGAGGCGCTCCAATCTGTGGGTCTACACTACTGCGCTTTCGGTAAATTGAACGTTCGCCAATAACACCTTCAAAAAGATAACAAATTATTATAAAATTATAAATGCTAAATTAAAATTAATTAAATCTCTTTACCTTCAATTAATTTACTATCATCCAGTTCACCTGAAGTTTGATTTTTAACCCATTGTCTTTCTTTGGATTTGGCTTGTAGTGAATTCAATATAACTCTTAGGGCTTGCACCTAAATCACAAATTCATTAATTTAAATAGAATTAATTTTTAACAAGGGGAAAAAAATTCTATTTTACTTGATTTTGTATTGGTAAAGAGTATTCGTTATATACTTTGTCATCATATTCAGACATTTCTATTTCCTTTAGACGTTCCTTGTATGCTTTTTGACCCATTTGCCTTGCTGCTTCTTTGACATGTTCTGGAACTGCATCTTTCTCTGCATCAGACACCTGTTTAAAATATTAAAATTTAAATAAGTAAAATAAATATAATTTTTATTTTTGAGAAATTTATGAAAACTTTGTTATTATTCAAACGAAAAATGTATCTTAGATCATTACTGTTACCTGAAAAACTTTATGTTTTGCATCAAGTCTATACGGACCTCCCTTTCCACCTAAACCAGCTGTGTCTCGACCACCAGTACCACCAGCCCAAGTGTTTCCACCTACATGAGGTTCATTTTTTTCATCAACTTTACCATGTTTTGGGCTAGAAACATCAAGGCCACTTTCTTTTTCCACAGTTATTTGTAGATTTTTTTTTTCTGCAACAATACAATTCATTAAAACTGAACTTTTAAAACATATTGATGTACTTACGAATCGGACCTGTCCAAGGAGATAGGTTTATTGGTAATTTATGTTTATTAAGAACATTTGTAATTATTTCTTGTGCTTCTTTTGAATAGCAATCAAAATCAAATACATTTCTAATTGCATCTAATAGTGTATCTTGGGGATATGATTGTAAATGTTTAATTATATTAACTGCTTCTCTAGTAGAATATGGATATGAGACTAAGTTTTTGTCAAACAACTGTCTCAGGTCACCAAAGGCAGAGATTACTTGATCAACAACTTCAGGAGAAACATCAGGACCATAACTTTTCAATAACTGTGTTTCAGATTCGCGACTAGGATTTTCTACGACATGGCAACTGAATACATCACCTAAATTATTAACCATATAGTAAATAGTATTTTTAATTAAAAACATATAGTGACTATTTACCAAGTGTACTGAATAGATTATTTCCCAAAAATGGAAATCCTGGTCGATTTGCTAAAACTATCATTCGAAAATCTGGATGAAGAACAATAACAGAATCATCTTTTGGAAAATTAGTATTGCTAACAATTTTTCTTCCATCAGCAAGTCTCATATTGCCAGTTTCCACAAGATTTTTCAGCACACATGTTACATGCGCTGGTGCTTTATCAGCTTCGTCTATAACTAAAACGTAACCAGCTTTAACAGCTTTTACTAAGGGTGAATCTTCAATTTGCAATACGCCATCAATTACTGTTTGTTGACTAGTCAACGAATGAACTGTTGTATCCCTTAAATAATAATGTTCAAATATTTTCAATTTGTTTCAAAAATAAGAATAAAAATAATAAATAATTCATACCTATGAAGTTGAATGTATTCTCTAGGCTTATTTAAAAGTTGTAAAAATCTGTCAACCAATTTGTTCTTACCAACACCTTGATTTCCAACTAACAATAGGTGTTCTCCCAAAACAAAGTCTTGGAGCATTAGCTCTAGTTGTTTCAAATGCTAAAATAAGTTATTAATTACAAAAATATAAGTTAATGATATTTATATTATTTAAATAACATAATTATTGTTTTCAAGAATTGTATTCTTACTTGGGGTAAATCATAAAATAAAATATTTGGAACTTTGCTTGATGCATCAGTTTTGTACCGAGGAACAGTTGTGTTACCAATAGTTAAGCTGTCTTCATCATATGTACATTTGATCGAAGAATTATCAAAATCTGTAGACGTTGGTAGAATACTGCAACTGTATAGGGTTTTTTCAAGCATTTGTTTTGTTAGTAGAGGCAAAAATCTATAAAACCAAGAAAAAGTTGTACAAAATAATTTAAAAAAAAAAAAAAATACATGTACATACTGTGATAAACAAGCCTTATTTACAATATTATAAAAATCTGAATCTGGATATTTGTCTAGCCTTTTTGTAATTCGTAATAACTGGCGCGTAGACAAAGATGGTGCCAGAGAATTTAAATACATATCAGTCGATTCTCGAAGTTTTTTAGTGACAGCAACTAATCTCTTCATTGGTTTTACACTATTTGGATACTTCAAAAACAAAATATTTATAATACAATGTGCATTTGAAAATAAAGAGTATAAAAAAATTCAAATCTTACAAGATTCTGTACAATTTTTAATTCTTCAACTGCAGATAGTGGTCTAATTTCATGAAACATAAACATGTTTAATACTTCAGGAGTGATCCATTGAGGAATAGTGCCACCTAAAAATAATGAAAAGTAGAGGTAAATACATATGATTATTTTTTTTACTATAAACAATATCAACCTGGTGGTTCTGCTAATGCAATAATTCTAAAGGCAGGGTGTACACGAACAATGTTTGATCTCTCCATAACGTCTACTCCAAATCTCTTGGCAAGCTTATCATATCTGTCTGATCTTAACAGTCTAGTGCCATCATGAAGTTGAAGATCTCGATCTTGAATAAGTCTGAAGAACACAACACACGATTATAGAAATCATACATAAGTTGTCAAAAAACACAAAATTATTTAAGTGCAAAGCTAACCTATGTAAAATCGACAATGTCGAAGAATGCAATCTATGAAGACCATCGAGGATGGCTAATTTTCCCTCTAAAGCAGCAACCACTAACGGACTATACTTCCAAACTGTGTCACCATTCGATAACGTAGTTCTTTGTTGAATTAAATCTCTTGCAGTCAAATCCTAGGGGGAAACGAAATGTTTTAAAGAAAAACTTCGACATTCACAAAATGTGAATCCAACCTGATACAAGGAAATGGTTTCCACGTCATAGTTGAACATTTTCGAGAACTGATTTACAATGGCCGTTTTACCACAACCTCTAGGACCTATAATACACATATCAGCAGCCGAATGACTAAGTGCAATTTCGGACAGTACGGCGTTTTGATAATTAGTTTCTATAAAATTTGAAAGTGTTATGCCATGGGACGCCTGTCCAGATGGTACCTATAAATTACAGTAAAATAGTACTTTCAATGCTTAAAACACGATTTGTTTGCAATGTCTGTGTCTATCAATGCACATAAATAATGGTGATTATATGAACTTTAGACACGTACCATAAAACGTTTAGAGTTGTCTAGAACAACTTCGGCACTGTTTTCGTTGGGTCCACCAACAGATGAAATGTGTCCACTGATTGCTTCGTCGTTATCTTCGGGACAAAAAGACGAGAGGATGTTGTTCACGGATCGTTTACCGTCCAGGTTCATAAAGCTTTCAAACGGATAAAGTCGTTTCAATAGACTGTTTGGCGATACCAACGGATTGTTGTACTAAAACATGCAGCGTTAAAATACATGTGTAACTGCAGTGCTAATGGGTTCGACAAAATATCCGGTAATCGTAATAATAATATGTATTACTTATATGTGTAACATTTTACTCACAATTAATTTGGCAATCACAGGTATGTTTTCGATGGGAAAATTGTGCAAGCCTAATTCATTGGATTCTGGCGAAGCTAAAGCATATGCACAGGAGAGTACTTTTTCCAATTTTTCTTTGGGCGCTGTAGGGTATTCGGCAGTTAAATCGTTTAGCATGTTCTAAATAAGACATTTTAATTTAATTACAAATACACATAAACAATAAGACATTAACAATAAATTAACTTCGGGAAACTTTGAGGTAGGTACTAGACAAATTTTCTTAATAGTCTTAGTCACGCTATAGGCATTTTAAAAGTTTATTAGAGGCGATAAAATAGGAACTATTTTCGCAGGTATTGAGGTTGATGTAAATGTTTAGTTAGACGACTTTTCCCACTTTATAGTTATTATTTTAACGGCTCCAGTACATGATTTTTAAAAAAACTTTCGATTTTGATTGCGTCAATCTATATATGGGCTATAGACCATCGGAATATTAAACACGATGGGTGAAAAAAAAACCACCGGTAAAAGCGTAAAGCATTAAACCGCCCTTTTAAAAAGGTCAATGTGTTTTTGTCGTTGTGGATACAAATATTTATATAGAATTCGAAAGAAACAGAACTCAAAATAATTTACTCAATTATTTATAAATATGAATGTTATATAATTTTTAATGAGATAATAAATATTATTAATTTACTTATGACATATTGATAGAAAACAAAACAGCTGGTAATTCTACAGGGAACATTTTTAATTTTACATCAAATTTGTAACAAGAAACACAGATCATTTTTTTATTTTAATTAATAATTATATTTTAGATGTGCTAATGCGTATTTATATTGAAAAATTAGCTTTAATGTCTCAAGAGTAAAAAATTATATTTAAACGAGTTTTTGACAAAGATATTGAAGATAATATATATTCTTAATTTCAACATATTCAATGTGTACTTAATAATTTAATGAGATACTGTGCTGTAAAGATTTAGAATCAAAATATGACATAAGTATACGAGGTATTATTATTTCTATCGATAAATAATATGGGTGATCTTTAAACAATAATAATTCACTGCGAGATAAGTAGATATTTATAGTGAATCAAAATTTGAAACAACTATACAATTATAAAATCAAAAATAAATGGTAAAATAATTTATAAAATAAAATATATCATTAATTTACAACTAATATTTTCACTCATTCTGAAACTTTTTCGTAGTTCACCCCTAACAAGAGTATTTTAGTATTTATTGTTGCAATGTGTTTCATTTTTCAAACATATTAATGAGTATAGAAAAACAACT
Organism: Periphyllus acericola; assembly: GCA_949715065.1. Lineage (NCBI taxonomy): Eukaryota > Metazoa > Arthropoda > Insecta > Hemiptera > Aphididae > Periphyllus > Periphyllus acericola. The sequence continues at coordinate 26,767,520 of OX454269.1, forward strand.
AGGTAATTGGAAATTAAAAGTAAGTAAATACATCGTATGAATATTTTAAAATGTAGTAACATAACTCCTGATAACGGACGAATAAATCAATTTCTGTTGAAAATAAATCGCAAATGCATATTTTTCTTTAGTCAGTCAATACTTTCTAAGGCATACAGTACAATTTAGATAACATTTATTTTTCACAACACGAGTTTAAACAAACAATTAACAAAAGAAACTATTTTTATTGTTTTTTGTGAACTAGTTATTTTAATTGTCACGTGAATTTATCAGATTTCATGGAAAACTTTAAAAAGTAATTAATTTTCATAACATTATATTTCCACTCTTTTCATTTTTATAATTTTTGTTCTATAATTTTACGGCTTAAATATAATTTACATGACTTGTATACAAAACAATAAACAATTACCATAATTTCCTAATGAAAATAAACTAAAAGAAGTTGATAGCAAATCGCAAATGCTATGAAATTAGACACTATAAGTCTTGTTGCACTACTATCCATATACGTTCACCTCACGCGATGCAAAGTATCATAACTTAAAATTTGAAAGCACCAATCATATTTTTTTAAAAAAAAGACACACGTTTGTAAAATCTCCGTTCTCTTCCGAATCAGAATCTAAAAATTAGTCACCGGTATAACTATACAGAAACGTACCTACTGCGAAAAGATTTACCGTCAAAACGTAGAACGACTAACGTGTAATGTACTCGTGTACCGATATATACAGTAAACGGCACGTATAAGAACCATTGCGGATTCATGTCCATTAAATAAATGATAAACAATATATACCAGCAATGTAATTGTTACGTTGACAATTAGTATTTACATTCAACAGTGAACAAAAATTACAAACGATTAAAAAAAAAAACTTTTAAAGTCTGTAATGGGTATACAGTTGCTGCCGTGTAGGGGTATATGTGTATATACATAAATAGCGTTTATATTTATGTACAAAAGCGTCGCACGGAAATGTCTCATTTTTATTTTTATTCATACCTCGCGTTAAACATTTTACCCGCACGGAGAGACAGGTATACTGCATATATATTGCCTATACATATGTATATTCGTTTTCGAAAACCATAATAACGACACTGTCACATTAAAAAAGACTACTAGGTATACGCTGACGACAACGTTTCAAGGAAAATAAAACGCAAGACACTGCAGCTGCACCCTGTGCGGGGTGGAGGGGGGTGGGGGTGGAAAATAGCTTGCATGTCTAGAAGTAGTTGGTCTCGTGCGCGGCAAGGGTTGTTGTGTGTTGTACGCTCAACCCCCGCGCTTTCGTGCTGTACGTGTGTACACCGGGAATGAACACGACGATTTCAAATTCAGATAGGTACAGCTCGGTTACCGTTCCGGTCGCAATACTCGCAGCACCCGTCGTCGGCGACGTGATGAAAGGTGCCGCCGCCGACCGCCCGCCGTACGAGTTTTTCCGCTGGAAGTCGTCGTGCGGCCGGCTGGCCGTGCGCACGACGTGGGTGAAAGGGGTGCGACACGTCATACTGTCGGACGACGACGTGACGGACGAGCGGCCGCCGTCGGAAAAAGAAAAACGACCGCGCCTGCAGCACAAGAACAGCGGCAGCAGCCGGCCGCCACTGAGCGTGGTCAGCGCGAACAACAACAACAACAACAACAACAACAACAACGACAACGACGACGACGACAGTTACGTGGAACGCGTGCTGCAGTGGTTGCACAAGCCGTCCGGGGGCGTGTTGGAAACATGCCAGAAGCCCATGTCGGCGCCAGGAAACGGCGTCGGCGTCAGGCGGCCGGCCCTGATCAAGACTTTTTCGATCCCGGAGAACAAGTTTGCACACCAACAGGTGGCCGGAGCGACCAGGAGACCGACTACCTGCACCAAGTCTTCGTCCGGCGGACGTGCTAAGAATCACCAAAAGACCGAATTGCACGTGCACATGCCGTCCACGTGCCCGGCTTGAAACGGTAAAATCGTTCACGACGCATAGTATCTCCGTGAACCACGTTATTATAATCATGGGCGCAACTAGAGTAAATTTTCCGGGAGGGCTACAATTCTTATGTACAAAATCAAATCGCGGGTATTTCACTGGCTTTGTGTCCATACCTTCAACATGGGTTCCAATTAAATTATTTCAAAAACAAAATGAATTTCTCTTGTAATTTAATTTATATAAATCATAAATTTATAGATTCGTCTAAAACATGACATGGAAAAATCAAGGAGTGCTAATTTGGATGTTGAGAATGCTAATCACTTCCTAGAGGCCTAGACCCTACATCTAGTTGCACCGATGATTATAATAATAATTATTGATATTTCACTGTATCGGATTACCAGCGCACGCATTTGTCGTTTTAGTCTCACATATATAATAAAATATAGACAATAGATACAATCCTGCATAGACATAATGGAGCATCGGGTGAAGTTCACGTATAGAGCAGCGAGAAAAAACATCTTACACTTCTATCAAACCTTACTACATGTATTAGTAGAACAATTTTGTAAATAGTTTAAACTAGATCAGCAGATTTACCAGTGGTCAAATTTATAAATGGCACCATCAGCTGCATATGCTCCAGTTACCATGAATTATTTTTCAGTTATTATCTATCAAATTAATAACTTGTTATACTATAAGTATTTGACTAGTTTTAGATAAAATTATCTTCAAAAAAAAGTATTAACTATTTTAATTTATAAATACAACTGAAAAAAATTAATTTGCGATTCAATATGAGTGTAAAACAAAGATAACAAATGCAAGTGATGAGTACAAGATATGAAAGATATTAGTTGATTTTGTTTTTCATTGAGAATCATACAAATCATACTTCAAAGAATTCATTTCAAGGATTCCATAATTTTTTACAGGTACTACTTTAAATTTTCATAAATGTAAATTTAATAAAGTATCTTTTATTACCTAACATATAATAAAAAAAGTAAAAACCTTAACATTTATTAATTTTAATTCATCATGGTATTATTAGAAATTTATATAAATATAGGTAAATTAGCTTGTTAAGTATCTACAGTAATTGTTTAGAGAAAACTATAATTTGAATGAATTACAGTCTATAAATATATTCTAGTTGAGAGCCTGTATAGTATTATTTTTAAATATTTTAGTTATAGCTCTAGTTAAATACATAAGAAGTTATAAGTTATATTATTAATAAACAAACATGTAATTTAAGAAATGTATAACTATATTATTAAAAATGATGTAAACAAAATATCTTGTTAATCATATGATGTATTTATTTTTATGTAATAGGAATTAGGTGTTGGAAAATGCATGAGATTTTTATTAAAAATTATAATAATTTAAATTGTTAAAGGAGTTTTCTTATATTAATATATTAATAATCAGAAGTATATTGTTTAATATTTTTCTATAAAATCAACTAGCATATTGAATATAAATATTTAAAAATGTTATCAGAGATTTTTTTCAAAAATAGTTTTATAAAAGATATAAACATTGTACTTTTTTAAAAATGAATTGAAATAATTTACAAGTGTGATGTATAAATTTATTTAGCTAAAATTACTTGATAATAAAAATATAAACTTACCGTATAAGATGGTGATATAATATGTCTAGCTTGGAATCGAGATCGCAGAGGAGGATCTAAAGGAATACCATTAAATGTAGGTACAGGTAAGCCTAGTGCAATCACAAAGAAATTTTCGCTGACTCGGACAAGATTCCATTTCATCATGTGTTCTAGACCATGTTCCTAAAAGAAAAATACACGCATTATTACATTGACTAAAAAATTATATTTTGGTACTTACTTGTAAAAGTTTATCATATGTTTTGGGAGCTACTAAAAATCTACCGTCTTCTAAATGAATCTCTCTGTTTTCCAACAAGTTATTTAAAATTGGTAAAACATTACGCTCAGCTTTTTCAATTCCATCGAGAATTAATACCCGTCCTTCAATTGCAGCTTTAACAGCACTCTGTTGGAATATTTCAATGTAACAAGGATAATTTATGAAGGTACTTTTTTTTTATAACATTTACCTGATTAATATATTTTGCAGTGCCACCAATAATTTCTCTACGTTGTTTTAAATCTGCTTCTGTAGTGTCTTGAGATAATGAAACAAATTCAACAGACTTATTAGTAAGTTCTAAATAGGCTAAAGCTAAACGACGTCTGAGAGGCCCAGGTTTTCCAATCAAAAATATATCTTGACCAAGAATGTCTTTTTGAAGCATCCATCGTAAGTGTGACATAGCTTCCTGGTTGCAATTCATGTTTACTAAAATAAATATAATACTGTAAATAAAAATATTATATTCAATTGGGGAGATTTCAGATTTTAAGCTTCCTTCTCAACAACATTTGTTTTACATATTGACCCTTAAGACCTTAGTACTATATTTTGACAATGAAATAATTTATAATATTAAACCATCAAAAATGTTTCAAATAAAGCTATTAATCGAGGTTTATATTATAGTGGATATAATTGTACAACAAACTTTGAACTACAAAATAAAATATATGACTAGGTAATAAAATTAAACAAATTGTAAAGTACTAAAATTCTCAGGACTTAGATACATATAAATATTTAAGGAATTTACATAGTTCTTAGATACTTAAACAATAAACATATAATATAAGTACATGACAAGAAAAAGTGGACAGAAAACGTAATAATACAATTTTTATGTACTTTGGTATACTTACAATAATCAACAGGGACAAGTTCTGGAGTTTTTGATGCTTTGGTAAGTTTTTTCACATCACCAATAGTAATTTTAAGAACACCTGAAAATAGTTGAATTTTATTATTATAATTATTTGAATATAAGTTACTCAACTAAATATATATTTTTTTTTAAAGTGACAGTAGAAACTACTTATAACTATATTGAAGGACTCAGTAAAAACAAATTGTCTTAGCCGACATGTCAAACTAACTAATAGGATTTATGTACTAGGGACCATAAGATATTAGTCTTACTAACAGATGTATCATGTAAAATGGTTTGATTAATGTACATTGAATTTGATGATAATCAAAAAAAGATGCATCAATTTTTACAGCTTCTCAAATTTTTCAAAAATAAATTGATTCATTTAATTTTTGTTTTGATACATAATTTTATTTATTTTTATCAGATATCTGAAACAACTGAAAACTATGGAGTTATATCCTTCTTTTATAACTTAGTAAAATAACAAAATGTACAAATGTTTAACTTTTAAAGAAATTTAATTACTTTCATCACTATTTGATTGGTTCCCTGGCCCAGTCCTCTTCCTATCAGTAGACATTGCTTGAATTTGTGTACGTTTTATATGAGTGACAAATTGTCTGGGACTAACACGAGATTTCCATGCACTTGCTAATATCATTGACATTTAGAAGATATAAACTGAAACATTTAATGTACATAAAACATATATACAATTATCAATCAATATTAGGTTATTTAAAATATCATAATAAAAAAAATTGGTAAGGTAATATTTATTAAAGTATTTGATGTATATCTGAAATCTGAATGACAATTAACCTTTGTATTTAATAATTAATCTATATATTGATAGCTATTGATAATATAATAGACACTGATAAAGTTACCTATAAATCATTAGGTAGTATATTATACTGAATGTACAGAACAAAATAAATATTGGTAGAAATAAATAAATGAGTTGATTATATTATCAAATAATCTCGATTATTTATGTACGCATCTCAAAAGTCTACAGAAAATTTAGGTAAAATGTATTGTTTTTAATTTCTTAAATAGAAGTATAAGTTTAGGTATATTTTAAAAATAACAAGTAATTTTATTACTAACTAATCAAGTTGAGTGAAAGTTGGGATATTTTAATATTTGATTTAAACTGAAAAAAAAATGAAAACCACTAAATATTAATATTAAAATAGAGAGTTCATATTTGAAAACACTTAGTAAATCACTAATTTTTTCATTCTTCAGAAAACTTTTTCGCAGTTTCGTAAGTTTCGTTCTTCGTTGTTAAAACTTTATCTTTGAAAATGTTATCTCGTCAGTTTATCAGCACGTGCGGTCTCCGAAATGATATAATACTACGTTCCAATGCTTGGAACGTAACCAAGTGTGGTTTATTACTCCGTGTTAATTAACTTCCCAGGTGAACTGATAACTCGCTATCACGCACGTGAGTTGTTGTTGGCGTTTTGATGATTAGATTTTAAAATTTTCGTCATTCGATCAACAAAACGTCCAGACTTTGATAGTTAACGAGTAATGATCTAATAATTGACACTTATACCAGCGTTAGATTCTGTCCCTAAAGCGCTGCATCACGGTTATGAAAGTGACGTCCAAAACGTTTGCGCGCAATAACAAGTGTGGTACTATTCTGAAGGTGAGTGCTTCCTGTTTCCAGTTCCCACTTCTGATGCGGTTTCGATAATTAACTTAAACAATATCTGTTAAGTTTGATCGTGAACACTACTTGAGGGACGACGTAGGTTGTGGTTCACAGGTGTGCAAGAAGTGCAAACAAAATTGTGAAATACTTCTCGAAAAAAATCCCTGTGTTAACAATGATGGCATTGCGGACAAACATTACTTATTATAGTGGACACAAACGTAGTCTCGCATCAGGTAATTACGATTGTTATAAGTGTTCGATAGATTATTATATTATGTTAACACTTTTTTGAAATTTGTATTTATCAAAATTAATGTTTGTTTGGGATTTTACTTGTGGGAACTGTGTAGTTATATTAATTAACTAAAGCATTATATACATAATATATTATTTTAAGATTTAGTTCAAATATATAATAGGGTTTTGAGAATATACATACAATGTTTTCCTATTATATTTTAGTAAAATATTATAAATGCAGTCAAAAATACCACAAAATTATTTTAGAGGTCATATTTATACAAAATATGAGAGCATAAATGCTTATTTTATTGTACGCATTCTAAAGTTTTTAGAGCATATAAGTTCTACTGATAACAAATCTTGCACTTAGTTTGGAAAATATAGACATTTAAAAGTTACATGCAATGAAACAATATTACTCACGACCTAGGCGAGATCTCAAGATAGCATCTTTTTCAGTTAACTTTTTTATTCCATTATCATAGTAATCGTACTATTACGCTTTTCTTAAAATTTCTAAAATATTAAAATATCATAAGTGAGACATAAAAAATTGAAATTAAATAATATGCATAACAATTTGAAAATCAAAAATATCCTTTGATTTGTTATAAAAAACCAAGTTTGGTAAATGATTTTATAATACCAAAACTGGTTAAAATATTATTGAACAAATTAATTTTTTTATTTTCAGTAGAACCATATGTAAAAGAGTTAAATAATGTTACATTAACTGCTTAATTATCTAATTGTAATAATGTTGTAGAAGAAACTAGTAAAGAGCCAATTTTCCCACCACATTTGACACCAGCACAAAGTTATATGGGCATAAAGTCTGGAAGACTAATGCAAGGCACATTTTTTGCATCTAATGATAATTTCCTTGAAGGAAGTGTTTTTTGTGGAAAGGCAAGAAAAAAATGTATATTAGAAAAATACAAAATCGTATAATTTCCTTTATTAATTAATTTAGTATTGTATTTTAGATATTGTTGCAAGGAAGAGAAAATCCCAATCGGGCAATTAATGGTGATATTGTTGCCCCATCCAAATGCTCCCAGAAAGCCAATGGAGTGCACCTGCTAATTTAGTGATTGTAGACTAAGGTAAAAAAAAAAAAATTCTGTTAGAGATCATTATAATGTATTATAATTATCAATGTTATAGATGATTTGGAAGATGAAAATTATTTAATCATTTAAATAATACTGAAATGCCAAAAGAAAAGCATCCGACAAGTCAAGACGTTGTTGGAATAATATGAAAAAAGTGGACAGTATTGTGGAATTATTCAACACAGTCTTGTTTAAAATTGAAGTAAGCATTACTACCTGATGTATTGTTTATCAAGGATAAGACAAATCATTTAAATTATTCACAATATGGAATTTATACTGATATTTATTACTTAATACATATCAGGAAACTCAACATTTATTTGTGCCAGCAGAAAAAAAATTCCAAAAATCAAGATAGAAACTAGTCAGTATGATAAGTTAAAAGACCAACGTGTTATTATTGCTATTGACTCATGACCGAGAACTTCAAGATATCTATTGGTTTGTATTGAATATTTGATTCATTCTCATTTTTTAATGTTAAAATACTTATTGTAAACATAATATTATATATTTTATTTTTGAACATATTGTTATTACTTTATCATATTATGTTTATAGGATCATTTTGTGAGGTCTCTTGGTAAAATTGGTGAAAATGAATTTATATAATTAGAACATGATGTCCTACGCAGTACATTTTCAGACAAAGTTTTGGCATGTTTACCAAACGAAACATGGACTATTTCTGCCCAAGTAAATAATCATAACTAATAAATATTTAGTACTAATTGTTAAAAATTAGTTGTGGATGTGATATTTTCCAAAATATAAACAGATACTATTACTCATCATTTAAACAAAATACCTTTTACTAATAGCCAGAATATACAGGCTGGATGTTAGGGGGGAAGGTGTGGTTATGCTTAGTACTGCTACAGTTATTGATAATGTTATTTGTGAAATTGTAAATTATTATTATACAATCATAATTACATTGTGTACATGTATGGTGAGCCTTGTGTTGGAACTACTACTATATTTTCTCTATTAGCATCATATCTATGGTTTAAACTGAAAAATAATATACTTATGCATTATTTTGCCAACGGTGTGATTATTAAATTATAACTTATTCACATTAATAACAAAAACAAGTTTAAATCATCAAGTGTCAATTGGATTTAATATTAAATGTACATCGCCTCTGTTATTTTCTTCAATGTCTTTACTCAGATTTGGAGTATTGTTTAAACAAGAATATTCAACAAAATCATCATCAGCACTGCTTATTGTTGAATCAAGACTGTCAATATTTTCATAATTTCTACGTCTATAAAATACAATGTTAATCCTTTATTAATATTATATACTAAATTGTCTTACAAACTGACAGTTTTAAAAACCTCAACAAACTGTTGAATTAATTAATTAATTTTACCTTCTGGTTTGGCCTATATATATTCGATTGTTATCCATTGTTCTGGAGTCATTTTCAAATTTAAACCTGAATATTTCATTTATATATGATTGTGATTCAATAAAATAATGATTAGGAATGCATTTTAACCTTACGTGTTCCTCATAGATAATCGGTTGTGTTTGAGAGTTATTGTCTTGAGTATTTGAAGAAGATATCCATGATGCATTATCTTTTGGAAAATTTGTTGTGTGAGCTATTTTTATGTTAGATTTTTTGTGTGATTTACTTTTTGATGGTAGATTATATAATACACTTTTTATCTCTTTTTTTATTTTAGACATTTGTTTTAAATTTATCTGAAAAATTACATTTTTAAAAAATCTTAAGCTTTTTTTACATTTTTAGTATAATTATACTTTATTTATTTTCATAAAGTCTTCTAGATATTTAGTATGTTTTGAATCATTAATGTTACACATTTTAAGAATCAACATATTTTGGTAAATCTCAGAAATATTTGTTGGATCTAATTCTGGAATATATTTTTTGTTATATAAAGTAGACACTTAATACTCATTATTAAATATGACTTACTTTCTTTGCCAATTTCAGTTTCCATATCACTAGTTATGACTTTAATATTATTTTGTTGTTCATTCATAAGTTTCTCTTCAGATATGATTAGATCGTGGCAATGACAATGTTTTAGTATTTTTTCAGCCCTCTGTTTGAATTCTAATTCATTCTGCAATCTAAATTGTAATATTTGTTTAAAATTATTATTTATCATTAATATTGATTGATTTACTCTATTTCTGACAGTTTCAGTAATGTTTGACAATTTTCATTGTTCTTTAAATAGGAAACAAACTCAGTTATAATTGTAATGATATCAACTGAATTAGTGTTGCTTTCAGTTTCTAGTATGTTACGTTTTATATTTTCCATATTTAATGAATTCGGAAATTTGAAACTGTCTTGTAACAAATCTGATAATTATAAGTAATTATTATTATGAATAACCAATAAAATCATTTTTTCATTGCCATAGATACTATTTCTTTAGTAAACCTGTATGTCAATAAGAAAAATGGCATGTGTGTTACTATTGTATTTGCTGTTGACCCAGGGTTCTATGAAAATTAATGTGTTTAAAACTGAAAAAATATTTTCACATGGCATAAATATCTTTCTTTAAATACAAATTTTTTTTTTAGTTATGCTCAATAGCAAAGATAAAATATTTAATTTTCATAGATAATTGTTTAAAACAGTTCAGATATTTTCTTAGGTAACAACAAGAACTATTATTATTATTAATTAAGTAATCAGAACAATTAAAATGTTTTCTTATAGTTTTCTTTTAAACAGGGAATGTTCATTTTATAGCTATGTTTTTTTTGTCATTTATTTAATTTATCTTCAATTTATTTCCTTTTGATAGTTTGTTATTAACTTTACTTTCCTAACTGTCTATAATATTATAATGATAAAACAATAAACATTTTTATTACTAATAAGTAATTACACCTTATCCTTATTAATTATTAGTAAACAAGGACACCAAGACACCTATGACGCCAATGGAGCCATATAAAAGAGTGTCCGAATCACATCAGATGATCCTAGTCTTGGACCAGAGAAGCAACTTCACGTCTATTTTGTTAAAAGACGTACATTTTGAATTAAATTAATAAACATCTAAAACAGTTTTAACTTATTGACTATTTTACGTGGAATTAAGTCGGTGGTACGTAACACAGCGAAGAAGAAATTATATATATGTACTCGTATTGTATATATGGCTTTAAACTTTTAGTTAATAGCTTCTAGTAAAAAATAACATGTTTATTGTTTAATATTGTTTTTAACATAATTAATTTTTACAACCAGGAGCAAACTCAGAGATGTGGACTAATAGTTTTTTCAACTTTTGATCCAGTAACGGTTCAACTAAGTCCTGACAGCAGAAATGTTCAACATGAGAGAATTGTATTAAAGCTGGTCAAACCGGAAATAACAAATTTTAGTATCCCATCATTGATTGAAAGAATAACTACTGTTTAGCAAACTCAGAAAACTCCAAAACCATTTCTACACCTGAACTATTATGTAAAAAACCATAAGTTTAAACAAAATAATCTTAATCATTGAAATTTTTAATTGTTTTATGAGGTCTAAATGTCATATCATTTGGCCATACAAATACATTATAACTGATTTGATTGTTCTGAACAATAAATAAATATTTTTTATACAAATAATACAAAATTCAATTATGTGTTAGTAAAATTAGTTATTATTTATCATTCAAATTTTCTTTATTCGACTTTTCTTACACTAACTATCTTGCAGCCAAAATAAATTTGTTTCAAATTAATTTTCATGTAAAGTGTATGTTCTAGTTAGTAAAGTAAAAATTAAATTAGTTATTAACTGATTATATATTAATGAAAAAAAAAAATCAATTTAATTTTAGAATTTGAGAATGATTTTATGTTCAATTATTTAATTTTGGCCTTGCCGCAATATTGTGTACTTGGCTATTATTTTTTACTATTCAGAAATGTTATACCTATGGATTTTCGAATACATATTAAACGGTCAAGCTACATGTAAATCTTTAGGCCCCAATTAATTTGTGTTTTCAACAATAACGCTGATGTGTGTGTGCGCCTTTTAATATGTATTATAAAAAAAATACTTCATTTGGAATTTGATTAAACCTGTGCGATACCACAGAATGTATTTGGTGTTTGAGCTGTTATTGAATATCAAATAATGTATAATATACTTATGTACAGTATTATAAATTATAGTTTATTCCTCTGTATTTAATATCATCTCAATTGCGGCAATGTGAAGCGATATCGATCACGGCAAATGCTTTTTACTGATCCGTACACACTGCCACTTTAAAGGGCAGGACTTGTGTTTACTCATCTATATACAGTGTGATTTTAAACCAAGCTCACCCTTTGTTTATGCTTCAAATATGTATTCTTCCAAATTCTGATTTTTGGATAATATACGTGAACCTACCTAACAAGAGACTATATTTGCATCTACAACATCTCTGGCAATATCAACTTTAGTTTTCCAAATGGGAATACAACTTTTGTTTTGTGCAAATAAATTATTCAGTTAATTTTCCCGGAATCTTGATACAACAGTCAGAATTTGGACCAGGACTTTTGAAGAATTCATCGATGAAGGACTTGCCACTTGGTATGATTTATTTGATCGACCAACAGCAAAATGTATTATTATTGATTCATGATTGTATATTTGTATGTGACTATATGATGTAAATATGTTGTGTGTTTATCGAAGAATGTGATTTGCCGTACCATGGTTGTACATTACTGCTGTAGGTACTACACTACTTTTGTAACTCCTTGGTCTACGTCCGTTTGTAATAAATAAATAAATAAATAAATAAATAATTATTATATTATTTAATCGCTATTCGCTACTATTTCGAGATAACGAGGATCTAGTGTAAAACACGTTTGCTTATCACGGTGTACTTATCGTGCCGAAAGGAAACTATCTGCAATAATATAATAATTATTTTGCACTTTTCCTGAAATCTGAACGAGTCCGAAAACTGTCCGCGTACGAATAATGGTGACACTGTCCTTAGTGTATAGGCACGGGGAAATGGTTAAAAGTCTTATTGTACGCTTTCCACGAATCGGTACTCGAGAAACGAACAGTCGAAGCTTGACGTGTAAAAGGGATGAGCAATGAGCAAGCTTAAAAAGTCACCCCGTGCGACGTGCAATACATTGCGTGTGCACAACGCGTTACTTTTCACTATTATTATTTTTCTCTTTCGCGCTTTTTCCTACGCAGGTCACAAACGTCGCGTGTTAACGTGGCGCGTTCCAACGGGACAATGGCCACCGATGACGGAGGTACCTTCTTCCATGGACGGCTACGGTTTGACGAGTATTTTTTTTATAATTTTTTTTTTCTTTTATTTTTTATGTTCTTTTATTTTCTCCGGTCGCGAGTTCGTAACGCCGCCGCTTCTACGATCGACGGGGTGTAGTTTTTTTTCGCGCACCTAGACCATAGTCTTATTGTTAAATCGTCATTGCGATTCGCCCGTCGTCACCCGTGCCTACGCGAGTGGTGTCTTACGTCGACGATATCCCACCACATCGTGCGCGCGTACCGGTGAAGATTTTTCGTCCGCAGGAATAGGACAGACGGTTCATTGTGTTTCATCACACGCGCACGTGCTCAATACCCGAGGTAAGCGAATCGCTCGAGTACATATATAAATATACTTACGTGTTGTACTAGAAATTCGGCGGCAGGACTTAAGCTAATAGGCAACTACAAATTCAGAGGCGTAATCGAGAATGTTTTATGGTGGTGGGGAGCATTTCAAAAAAACAACTTCGCTCCCCCCTCAAACTTTCCTTATAAACATTTTCAAAATCATCAAATACTTCTGTATAGCAAATTTAATTCACCAAAGACCGTAATTAAAACAAATCGTTTTCTTTTTTTAAAGTAAAATATCTACATTTCTAGGCTTCTCGGCAAGTTCCTCTATGACCTTTTCATTTGAAAATGTATTACTTCGTTATGAATTGCTAAATTTGCTAAGCCATAAGGTTATTAGGTTTTATGAAAATACCTACCTTTTTACCGTAGCTTTTTTTTTACGGTGCACAGGAACTTACACATCTCATTTTTATATTCGTGCAAGTACCTATACATATCATTTGTGGGAAAACTACTAACTTCTAGGTACATTCGACATTTGCCACCTCTAGACTATTAGTACTTCCATCCTAGGCGGCTTCTCGCCGTATAATATTGGACCGGCCTCGACTGTACCTACCAAAGATGTAAAACCTATATGCATATTGTACGCGCAGCAGAACACCGCGACAACGTATTTGTACGCGTGGTGTCGTTATGCGACATTAAAATAATATAACCCATAAACGTTGCGCCGCGATTCGGATAACTCGACGATATAATGATGGTGAAAAAAAAACACCCAGAATATTGTATTTAGTTTTTTTTTTTATGATAGAAAATCTGTTTTTTTTTTAATTTACAGCGACAGGTATGTGCTCGCGTAGGTCGCGTATTATAGGTATATTATTAGTCGATGTACCTTTTATTATTATTATGATATACATCTGCGGACCGTCGTCGGTAGGTGATCGAAAAAAATAAGTGTGTAATGTCATCGCTTTTCCACGAAACAGGTGAAATCTTCTTGCTGCCGACGAACGCCACTGCCCGGAACACGTAAATATATATAATTATTCTCCGGCAGGGGTCGCCAACCCGTCCCGGAACACATAGGTCGATCGTAATAAAAATTTTATTTCACCACTATAAACTTATTCTACAACATCCGATGCTTTTTTTATTACACTAAAAATCTAATGATATTGTAAAAAATGTTTTTCGTAAATACACCATGCACGCCCATGTAATAACAGCTGTGTCGATCGCCGCAAATTTAAAACTTTTAGTGCGGGTAGCCCATATCTTGTCGGGAAATGTTGGACACCCTCGTTCCGCGGAAAATCGGAAGAGAGTCCTCGGTCGAGAAGTATTCACTATTGTAGATTATTTCATTACCGAAAAACAATCATTTTCGATGTGCACAAAACGACGAAACACGCGCATATACTGTATTTACACGTATTAGCTTGTCGCGAATTAGCGATCATGCTCGATTGATTGTTCTTCAACTCGCGGTCATATTCTTCACTAGGTGTGCTGATTAGGGGGATGAGCTACGGGTGCCCGGTCAGCCCCTGTAGCCTAAACCGCCGATGACACAAATGCATATCGTTATAATTACGTTAGTTATCTTATTTTCAAAATTATCATATTTTCATACCATACAGAAGAAAAGTTTAAACCAATAATCGAATGAACAGGAATATCCGCCGTTCGATTATCATTATTTATTGGTACCGCAGAAAGAACATTATGGAGTTCGACGTGCAAACACGTAACTGAGAATTAAGATCAACAATGGGAGTTAGATAGATTAATTTACTCCTTAATCTCGCACGTTTATATTTATAGGGATATTAAAAAATGTCGTCGAAAAAACTCTAGAAAATTAGTTACGATGCATTATGTTAGGAATCACTGTTATTTTTGTGTTTATATTATTAATAAGTCATGATATTTTAAAAATAGACTATACACCAATAAATTATTTCTAAAATAAATGGGTATATAGCCAATTATTAGCACTCCTTACTAACACTTTTCGGTCTGATCAATCACTCTTCACTGTGTTCGATCAATGTCTGAGCTACAGGTGAAATACACAATTGAAAAAAGCTATCAAACGAATCTATCTTTTTTTGTCCGAAAATCATAGAAATCGAAAAAAGTCGTTTGACTTGCAATCGTGTTATATCGATTGATTTCGAGACGTGAATATCGTGGTTGGCACCAGAGCCGCGGAGAGATAAACCGTGGTTATAATACATATAGTAGGTGATTTGGGTGTGGGCCCGTCAAGTGTTACATATAATAGCTTTGTCGGTCGAGTCGAATTTCCTAAACGGCCAGGCCAGGGGGAAATCAATATCTCTCCGACTCTCCCCTATCTCCGACAAACACGT
Organism: Periphyllus acericola; assembly: GCA_949715065.1. Taxonomy (NCBI): domain Eukaryota; kingdom Metazoa; phylum Arthropoda; class Insecta; order Hemiptera; family Aphididae; genus Periphyllus; species Periphyllus acericola. The sequence continues at coordinate 26,783,282 of OX454269.1, forward strand.
CAGGCCTGCAGCGGGTTGGCATCGTTATACAGGCAGGGTGCGTTTTAAATGTTTTTCAAAAAAATCGATCTCTTATGAAATAACTAATAAGAGTCCTTAAAAGTTGCTCCGTGATTCAATATTTACAGACCGATCCTGGGGTGCTCGTGTCATAATTTCGTATTCGACGGGTTTGTTGCCGCGCGGTGCACGAGACCATGTTTTTTTTGTCGCCGTTAAAGAAAATCTTCGGCTCCAAGAAAAAAGTGCGTCGCGGCGAGGCGGACCGTCCCCAGGCAAAAGATTTGGAAGTGTTCAGGCCGGTTGCGAACCAGATCGCCCAGCAAATCGGTGACATCAAGCTGACGTTGACCGCGATGGCGGCTTCAGACCGCGGACCGCTGGACCATAAGCGATTCTGCATCAAACTAAACTCGTTCGTGAAACACCTGAAGGAAGACAATGTCCTCCGAGAATACGTGCACTACGTTTATCCCGAGTAAGTGTGAACTGCGCGATATTATAATTTAATTGTTAAGTATTTAAAAAAATATAACGGTTACCTACGTACGTTACCTGCGGTACCTATGTGCATGCAAGGTCCAATAAAATACATTAATACGCTGTTTATGCATTTTTATAGTCAACAATCAATCGGGATGTATCATAGTTGTAAGTTGTAACAGCACCTAATGTGCTGAAACATTTTAAAATAATAAAAAAAAAAAAAAAATCAATCGGGTGTACTAATTTTATCGGTACTCGCTTGCTCACCCGCGGCGCGTTGTTAGCAGAATAAATTAAAATAATAAATAAATTAAAATGAATAATAGTTAAATACCATAGCCCTAGACGTAGGTAAGGGGGAGAGGGTTCAACCCTCCGTCGATAAACACTCAATGGAGTACAAGTTAGACTTTTAAACACAATATTTACTAGTTTATATACTATGTTAAAATATTTCTAATACAACTATGAGTACAGGTAACCTAGAAAAAATAACTATTTCGATAACAGCTTACTATAATAGGTATTATAACGGCTTAAAATAGTTGACGCGAACCGAAGATGTCGATTTTATTTTTAACTTGGATTATATTCATTAGATTAGGTGTGTATTGGAAAGAAAATAAACATGCAACGCTATTTAATGATTATAGCTAAGATGCGGTAAGCGTTTCGGTCGCGTACTTTCCGATAAATCTTTATACGAAACGCACTTAACCGATTTATTGCAGAACAGACGCTATTGCACACCGTGGTCAGTGTAGGTACTTACGAATCTCGTTTCAACTTTTCTTTCGCCAACGTTCCCGTACATTGCAATTAAATTTTCGAACGATTTCATTAACGGTATATTTATTTTATTTAAATTATATTTATCACAACGCGCGATAGTTGCTGGCACGCGCCCATACAGTTTTTATAATATATAGTACACATAGTTAGCAAGCTCGTTGGACGATATTTTATTTCTTATAGTGTACGAGTGTCACCGTCGTCGTGCTGTTTATAGAGCGCGTGTATACGTTCAGACTTCAGAATATGACTTCGTCCGGTTACATACGGTACAGTTGATTATTGTGATTTTCGCAGGAACCAGCAACAGAGCTATTATCTAATCGTTGAAGAACTATCGCGGACTGGTGACGAACTGAGTTCCAATTTGAAGAACATGGAATTTTTTAACAATCGCAACGCTCGTGTTGCTGAAATGATGATCGAAGTCACTCAAATAAAGTCGTGTCACCAAGAAAAAAGTAATTTTTCACAGATTCATGTACAGTATAGTGTAGATTTCCGTTGTAGCTGCAGCGTAGTTCGTTGCGCATATCGTTGTTCTAGTAAGATAAACCGCCAGAGTGGCGTATTATGGGTGATACTTCGGGGAATGTTCAGCATTTTTTAAAAAAACCCACACCCGTTTTTAGAATTTTTTTATTGAAAAAAAGCATAGCCTACTTTTTGAATTTACAATCATGTGTGGTATTACGTCAGATTAGTAAAACCGTTTAAAACGTCGGACGGCCCGCCGCGAAATATTTAATAATATTATATACCCTGCGCTGGTCGGATATTCAAATACGTGCGGCTCTGCGTGTCCACTGGGGCAGTGTCGTAATGTAATTTAAGTCTCGAAAAATTGTACCCGCAGTTGAACACGGTGCAGACGACGACCGGGCGCGATGTTGTGTGTAGGCAGTAGGCACTTTATTAGGGTGACCATTTTTATATAAAGAAAAAACGGGACTGATAATTTTTGAATGACTTGAACATTCTTATCAATTGTTATTTATAACATCAACTACATGACATTCATATTATTATTACCACTACTTAATTGATCGAAAAGAATATCTTCATCCACATTCCAATCTGTTTGTTTTTTATTATTTCGCAAAATAAAAATTTAACTTTTTTGAATATATTCCATGATGGAAAACTCATTAGTCGGGTCTAACGAAACATTTTTAATTCTTCAAAAGAACTTTCCCGCTTTTCAATGTACAAAAACGTGTCATAAGACCGGTTAGTTTGTTCTATAAATTGTTTTTTTTTATGTGTACATGTATTTTTTGTTTTTAATTCTTAGAGTAGTTTACACTAAAAGCTAAAAATATTTTTGTTTTTCTATTTTTTACATTTCCACGTAGTATTTCTGATTCTTCTGCTATTTGACATGCAAGCATGTTTCCCCTTTTATTCTTCTTAAAGTGTTATAAACGATCTTTTATCGAATTTTTATGAAATAAAATCATATTATTGAAACGGGGTCTCTAAAACATAGCTGGGCATTTATTCTGACAGTCAAACTACGATTTTAATGCTGAATAAATTTCAATATTTTCGGAAACCACTGGTTGTAGTATTATATTTATTTATTGATGATTTAATAGTATATAAATAACGGGATAAAAACGAGACCATCTTCTAAAAACGGGATAAAAAGCGTCCCGTTCGAAGTTTGTCGGGACAACGGGACATGATGATCAGAAAAGGGACGATCCCGTTTTGAACGGGACGGTACGGTCACCTTACACTATATGCCAGGGGTGGCAAACCTTTTGAACACTACGTGCCAAAAATTACCTTTTTTTTTTTTGCTCGAGCGTGCCATAAAAAATATTATGTTATATTCAACAAAAAAAATTATCGTAATATGATTGTATAATAATGTACTAGTATAAAAAAAGGTTAGTTTGGGTACATACAATTATAATATTATTACCTTATTAATTATTTTTTTTTGTTGTTGAATAGTTGATACCAATTCGTTGATATTTGGCTTATAATTAGTAACTTTGAATTAAGTCCATGCTGCACTGCATTCATTAGTTGGTCGGTTTCTTAAATCAGATTTTATAAAATTCATTTCTGAAAATAGAAACTTGCATGAATATGTTGAAGAAAAAATAGACAATACAGCTAATGCTACTATTTTTAAAGTGAAATAATCTTTCGGAATTTCATTCCACACATTCAAAATCTTGTTCCCTATGTTTACGATCGATTTGCATATCGCCCTATCACGCCGAATTTCTTCTAATTCATTTCTCAGTATAACGAATTTTTTTTCTCCAAAATTATTTTAATTTTTCGCGTGCCACCTCGGGCACGCGTGCCATGGATTTGCCATCCCTGCTATATGCTATGTGTTACGTGTTCATCGCTCGCCGAAAGTGCCGCCCGGCCCGGAAGTGGCTGGAATTTGATTTCGTGTAAACAAACCGCGGGTCGTTCGTTAACATTATTGTTCAACGACGCTCTCTGTACACACGCACATACGTAGGTACCTCCACGTTGGCAGCCGTATGTGCGCATTGTTTGTGCTGCACGTCATGCGACCAAATGACGAGCGTTTTTTTTCTCGGCCGCGCGTTCACCCGCAGTCCCCACGGTACGTATAATATATGCGTATATTATGTATTATATGGACAACATATTTTAAACATCACAAATCCGGACGGTTTAATAATAATAATAATGATAATACAACGTCTTTGGTATGTTACCGACGACGTGATGGAATATTTTAATACTACGGTAGGTACATAGGTAATACCGTAGTATTGAGAGAGGCAATTGAGAATAATTGTTCAGAAAAGAATTAGGTAGGATGAGCAAATATTCATAGCTTTTGTGGACATTGAAAAAGCATTCGATAATGTGAACTGGACGGTAATGATGATGATAAGAATGGGGATAAAGCACGCGGAATACAACACCCATACAAAGATGAGTTAGGTGTTGTAAATACCCAAGTTAACGTAGAAGAAGCAAAAACAAATAAAGGAGTTGGACAAGGATGCACTCTATCCCCAATTATATTCAACGCACATATTCAAGAAGCAATAGAAAAGATAAAAAATGATACAAATCTAGGGATAAAAATTAACGGTCAGAAAATAAGCATGTTGCGTTTCACCCATGTACGGGTGAAGGGTGAACGCGCTCTGTTCTGCAACCAAGTATTGCAATCGATTTTATGAATGCAATTATTTTTATCGCACGTCCTTCGGATTCAAAATAGTAATTTATTACTCTTTAGATTGCACCAATGCGATCGAACGATACAAGTTCCTATACATTTATATAAATGGTATATACACCTGTAATCGTGGCATATCCTGTACTTTTCTTACATTAATGTTGTCGATTAAATGTTGAAAAAATGCTTGTGGTGAGTAGGTGAAAAACTGATAATCAACCCTTTACTTGGGTGTAAAACGATTGCGCCCGTCTTACCTTTTTACCTGCAAAAAACGCTATATGATTGCGCGCTCCATTAATATAGGTGTAGTCTATTTAAAAATGTTCTAATACAAAAATTTATATTAAAGAAGTTTTTTCAAATAGCAAATGATAACCTGTAGATTTAATTTAGGTCAAAATTGAGTTAGAAAAATCGAAAGTCATGACAACTTATTGAAAGGATTCAAAGACGGAAATAGGTCTTTGGTTAAAATACATTTTTTAAATAGTGTACTTTTTTGATGTTTTTGTGTCGGTCCTAATCCTGACATTTTTTTGACCAAACCAACAGCTTAATTTTGTTGTCATTCCTAACTTCTAAGATTGTAAAATTGGAAAGAAAATTGATGAAAAACAACACGCATGGAGCGCAATCGTGTTGCGTTTTTTCATGTAAAAAGTTAAGGCGGGTGCAATCGTGTTGCCCCCACTTATACTTTATGTAAACGACATAACGTAACACTACTAAATAATAATACGTACTAATAAGTATTGTTAAATATTTTTAATTAATTTAATCATGTATGTTTGTGTACAGTAACAAAAGTATACACCGACTTGGAAACGCTGCTTAAACAGAGATTGATACATAAGTGGTCGACATTGAAAACTTCGAACAACAAGCAATTACTCAAAAAGTTCTTAAGCGAGATAAAAGTAATTTTTTTAATTTAACATTTGTAGACAACTTTAGATCTTACACACACACCGGCATTTATTACGTAATATACTACAGGAGGGTCAGAACTTAATAAAACTGTACTTGTGGGTTAGGGCCAGAAAGATGCGATCAGATTCTGGCAGACAAAGGCGGAGATAATTATGCGGGCTCCGACGGAAACCGAAAAACGTGCAGCTAGAGATTTCTTGTTAGAAGCCTTGTACGAACGCTTGGAGCAATCGACTGGCAACGATGGCAATCATGATGAGGTGGCCGATGACGTTCGTTGCACCGACGATTTGGACGATTCTTCCACGTCGACGTCGTCTGTCACAGATTATTCGTCCTCGAGCGTGGTCGTCGAGAACGGTGGCGGATGGGACTGGACGGATCATGACACCTGGTAGTGACGTTAAGTCCACGGAACGCGTTTTCGAACATAATTTATGCCGTTGCTCACCCATACGTTTATACTTCTTGAACATTTTCATTACCGAGTGGATGTCGCGCATGAGTGTCACGCACGTGCCAGCAACCACCGTCGGTTATTGTTTGTATAATTTTTTACCATACTCTCGACGTTTTTGACAAAATATATCTAGAAATCATGGACTATAGTTACACATGGTTATTGTTTTTTTTTTTTTTTCACTTAATATATATACAGACGTAAATCCGATTCGGGGGCTCGTTTTTCAATTAAACGCGTATCCGCCGCAAATTATAAGAAGAGGCGAGGCGTAATTTCAACGGGTGAAACTCCTAGGTCGGGCGAGATACCGCAGGGGTGAGTATTGGTCTTTTAAATTCAGGAACCAATGTACCGATATATCATGATTGTCCACGGCTCTCGAAAAAACTCTTTTGAGTGAAAGACGTCTGGTGGATCAGTTTATGCTTCTAAATGTGGTCGATGTCAGAAGGTATCACGTCAAATACTTTGGCCGATACGGGGAAAGGAGTTAATTAAAAAAATCTAGGGCTAGCTCACTTCTCAAAGACCCATCTTGTAGATTTAAGATACTTAGATATTATACTAAATTACCAAGTAACTAATAGATACTTGTACACTGGAGTTATTGTCTTTTAGCCATAACAATTCGTAAGAACTTATTTCAACTATAAACGGTGGTGGTAGGGGAACACATTACACGCCGCGAGGGTGACAAAACACTCAGAACTGTGTACGTATACATGCATTGCAATCTCGGCATGGTAACGGATCGCTCAATTAGAGGCGTTGCGGTTGCTTGTAAGAATCGAGATTTCAAACGCGTGCGCGCGCGTGAGTACGAGTACACTTATTCATCTACAAATTACGGGTTTTTATAGCGCGCCCACGGCACGTGGATTTCGGCGTTAAAATTCGTGAGAAAGTCAAACACCGATCTTCCACGCGAGTTTGACAGCTATACTATCCCTTACGATGTAGCCGGCCGCAGCACCCACGGCAACGTTGGATAATTGATACGATGTGAATATGTTCACGTGGACCGAGCGCAGCTGCCGTACGTGTATAAAATGTGCGTGGAAAATTATGTACATTAATAATATATGATCTGTTCCTGCAGTATTCTACACGTTTGTTGTATCCGCACTTGGATCACTTTTGCTCACAATAAATATGCAATTACAAACGTCGACTTTTGACTTTCAAACGGCGCGGCGACCAAACGATTGTTTAATTTTGTCAACCGTAGAGGAGATTGATTATCAGAAATCGTCAACGTATAAAATCGTAAATAAATCTGTAAAGTCAGATGATCGATAATTATAATTATTTATGCTCTAGACTAATATTACTCTAGTAACACAAATTAAGTTTTTTGAGTCATAAGCCCATAACGTATATAGTTCAATGAACAAGAGAAATACAATTAGGGTAAAATAAATTGATTTTATAACTTGATCATGACCAACACTCTCGGCATTATATTATATTTATATTTTCATTTTTTTTCCTACAGAATATTTACTTTTTACATACTCTAGAAAGGAACGAAGCTCAAGGGGGGAGGGCGGTATCTATCTTATATTTATTAACATTCGTGAATTGCATCTAGTATCTGTTTTATTTTGTTAGGAGATACAAAATAAAAATAAAAGAATAATATAAAATATACAAGATACAAATAAAATAAATTTTTTACAAAGAAATTATAAAAGCCAATTTTAAATTTGCCTGTTATTGTAATTTCCATATGATTAAATGATATAAGCACAAAATTAATTGAAATCATTTTTCGTAGACAAGTTTAAAAGGAGTAGGCTTTAGTACTTTGCAATGTACACTACAAATTATTGTTTAATTTATATAGAAAAATAAACACATCATTGAACGCAGATGACGAGATATTGTATAATGGTGTACTACCAATACAATATGTAACTACGTGTTCTACGTTGTTTAACAATGCCATTCTCGTTTTCTTCAATGATTTCTGTCGAAACGTAACACATTTTAATAATTAAGTGCTTACGACTAAACATGTAATACCTTGTATCTTACGTGCCTTCCGGTGAAAATTGGTTGTAGGTATAGGTGTATCTATAGATACTTTTTTTCAAGTATCTCGCACATCACTGGTGCGCGGCCCCTCGATGCGACGGAGCACCAAAAATCTCGTACGCGGCGAGGAGATGGGGGGGGAAAAAAAAAATTAATAATAAAAACCACGTGCACGCAGCCATTAACGCGTGCGGTGCATCCGTGTACAGATGTACTATAATATTATGCATAATCTACGAGTTAGCCGTACGCGTGTAAGACCGTCTCGACCATGACGTCGTCTCCGGGCGATTATCTCCGGTCAACTCCAAGCCGTGCAGCGTGAAAAGAAGAACCCGGGCGAGATCGTGCCCGGCGATTAGAGGGTGTCTTGAAACGCCGCGCTCCGGTCTCACCGCATTCACGGCTCGTCTGTGCACACACGCCACACGAGCACACACGCGCCGCACGCGTCAAACGGGTGCACGGGTAACGCGAACACGTCCGTGGAAAAAATAAAATAAATACCATACGTGGTTAACGCGTGACGGCGCGGCGGTTACGAATTTTTTAGCTATCGAACTGTAGGCAAGAAATTATTTGAAAAGTGCCTTGTTACGCTCTGTCCGGACCTGGGTATTCGAAATAACGTTTTCGCGTAGAACACAACTAAAACGTTTTGCAAGTATTGCAACGTATTTATTTTAACAGGACCGAAAATAAAAATAATTCAATCGTTTCGGGACGTATGAAAATACTTTTGTTGAATCAATAAAAAAAAAATTACAATCAATTAGTTTGAAAAAATCGTACGACTCGTAAATGTTGATGTGTGTATGTTTTGTGTACACTTTTTTTACTAGAGCTTTCAGTGAAAAATATAAAGCTCGATGACAATATTGCAAAACGAAAACTTAAAATTACTAAATAATCATGAAAAAGCAGGGGATTAAACGGAATACCTAAAGATTTTCATTAAGATTTAGTTTATTTGCGTCGGAAGGTAAGAGATGATGGCTAATACAGTAATACATATTCGGTTTACCTGGATGACGGAATGTCCGTTTAAGGCTAAATTGTTGAAGCAAATTTTCTTTGGGACATTACGTTCAATTCCACTTATTAAAACACTTATAATTATTGACAAAAAGTGCAAGACGTGTACGGGGCCTAAAAAAACTAGAGCGTAACAATTCGTACCTATATTATAAACGCTTGTCTACCCTAAAACCAGCTCTGGAAAGATAATATTTAATTTCGATATGCACTATAAATACGGGCTGCAACGCAGGTATACCTTGGAACGCCAACACACTGTATAATATATTATAACGTAATATTATTATACCGGAATCTTAATGCACGTGAAGCACTGTGTCTGTATGTGTGTATAAATATCATGTACGATTGTTGTGTAACTGTAAGCCGCTTTTTATTTTCGCGTTCTTTTTTAATTTTTTTTTTTTTTAATTTATGCGCTTTATTGTGTACGCGATTTCGATGCATTTCTAATATTGCAGCTGGCCTTTAACCGGACTACAGTATAGCTGCAGGTAAATTACATAATATGTATATGCGTACACCTTGTACATACGTACCTACATAAAACTGACTACATACACATGTATAATAATACATTCGTACGTGCACGCGACTTAATTGAGGATTATTCATTTTTTATCCCACACGTATTATAGTAATATTATCCGTGCGCGCAACGCCAAGTTAGCGGTGAAAATACAATTTAATAAATAATAATAAATAGCATACGCGGTCGGTAAATAAATTTTCAACTAAACCGTTCGATAATTCATCCGATCGACGACGTGATTAATAATGTATACTCTCGGTAACACGAGTGCGTCCGCTGAACCGCGCAGTACATTAGGCGTCATAAAGCGTTTTATATATTATTACTCTCGTTACGAGATTTAGTAGTACACTACTGCGTCCGACAAAACTATATCTGATCGTTTACTCGTTATTGAACCAATAAGTTTTCATTAGACGGTATATAAATCCCGATTTCCTATACACGCACAACAAGTATTATTATTATATTATGTTACTTTAAATTTATTGTACAATAATATGTGGCGCGCACGGTCGAGAAAATCGTATCTGTTCCACGTTACAGGTACTCGAGTACTTCGACGTAGATCATATCTATATAATACTTATTATATTCAGCCGGGCATGCGGACGACGACGACGACGGTATTTCATGTTCGATACAGCACACTATAGGTACATTTCGTTTGTACGCACTATTTTTAATAGAATTTATAATAAATATCGCGTAATGATTTATACCGTGATTTTCTAAGCCCTTCTTCTGATCCGGAACATGTGCCCGGTTAAGTATGTGCTTGTGTGTTATATCACATATGTACACACACACACACACACACACACACACACACACACACACACACGGTATAGCTAGTGTACATAATATACATACTGTGTGTCGCGCCGGTATCGGTGAATCGGAAACCGCTCGCGTACCCTATATACACGTACATGTTATTATTTTACATTTATTATTTATGATTTCATTTGTGTAATCTAATACGGCCGGGTGAAAATAATATTGAAATGAAAAATTAACAAGTCAATAGCGCGCGCCGCATACACGCGTACTGTTCGTATACACATTATCATGTACCACATAGATAGTTTCGGATCTTACGACACGATTAATAACAATAATAATAATTTACGATACACGTCGTGGCGTAATTATTATTACTATTACTATAGACGATTTCGAGGGCAAGTGTAATTTTAAAATATTACAATTATGCGGCGCGTGTTATAGGACTAATACCATCACATATTATTATTTTTTAAACCACGGGACGCACTGTTTTTAATTACTTTTATTTTTTGCCGACTCAAACGACAAAATGAAATATGTACAATGGTTTTTAATTACAAGTAAATAAATATTTACACGCAAAAACAATTTTATAGCAATACAATACACCCGCTAAAATGCCAAAACATTAATCCAAAAATACCATTGCAAAGTAGAAATGATATCGAATGATAATTTATACACGTTTACGGTAAGGGGGAAAAAACGGGATTGAAATGCGAGACTGACTCGAAAAAACAGAACAAAATACATCCTGTTTAACTTGGGTCGGAACGACAGGACACAAAGTTGAAATACAAAATGATTATAATATATTAACATGGTCACCCGTGACTTTGGTGTTATTTTTCAAAAGACCCTAGTTTCTATGTCCACATAAGTTCAATATACTAAGCTTGATTTTCTAAAAAAGGAATAGCGCCGAATTTAAAAGTACAAAATATATCATTGCAATTTTTCTGCGTCCATTTTAGAATTTGAATCCGTAGCTTCGAAGCAATTTCAGTCTGGTAAAATTGAATGCGCGTGTTTGGTAATAAAATGGGATTTTTAAATATGTATTTACTTTATCAAGTATTGTAAGCCACCGTAACCCTCGCGGGTGTTAGTAAATAAACAAATAAATAAATGAAAAATACGGCACGTACGGCCAGTGGAGTCGTCCTGGCACACTCCTGGTACTGTACAAATCTGTTACGAAATCTAAACTTAAACGTCCGTCATGTATAACCATATTATCGTCGCCCCGGAAGGCTGTGGCTCCGCGGACGCGTGTGATAAACGATTGTACACGAACAACGCGTTCGTTTCATTATATTGTTTACACATCTCTGCGCGTTTTTTTTCCATCATTCCGTGCGTTATTGCGTGCTATACACGTTATGCAGCACGGGGGACTTTGTCAAATCTAACGAGATTATACGAGCGTACCACTTCTATTGTATTGTCGTCCACATGTTAGAGACGTACGGGTACACCGTTGCATATTGTGTAGTGTGTCAAGTGCGTATGAAAACTGTTCATAAATATTAATACATCCGATGTACACTTGCACAACAATAATAATACAATGACGGTTGGATTGCTAGATCGTGGGTCGCATCCGGTTCTTAATAATGCTTTTCGATCGGGTCCGATGCGATTTTGCATTTTAAACTCGGCTTTAAGTTTCTTTTACATGTCATGCACGCGCGTTATTAATATGTACGTACCTATATATGAGTGTTGTACCTACTATAGTGGCACGTTTTGAACGAATACGCGCGCAGTGCAATAAACACACGGTTATACGAAGCGATATATTTCGTTGCTAAAAATGTTTCTATACGTATTGTTTTTGTCATATTGATGAAACGCGTTTATAACAACACGGACATTGTACCACGTGCATTACGGCGCTAACATAATTGTTTACGGCATTTTTTTTTTTTCTTAATATAATTATTACAACACGCACGCATTATAATATTGTTATTTAATCATAAAAAAAAACCTGTCCGCTAAAATTATTATTGTACAGCGCACTTAAACAGCTCGGAAATGGATTGCGCACGCGCGGAAAAATTAGCGACACCGCCAAAAGGACGTGCGCCGCAGAGTAAGTTATTATTATGTCATTACCGTCGGGTGTCCGAGCCGATCGAAGTGCAACACGTTCAAATAATAATATGTCTTCTGAGTTTTACAACCGTGCGCACTTCCAAGCGTTAAAATCACCGGCACTCGCGTGCGCACTCAAGTACTCAACAAAGCGGATGAACAATAAATAAAATTAGTGACGAACGCAAAAATCACATGGGATTATAATATAAATAAATATATATACGTATTATATCATCATTTATTTTACGTCATTATAATAGTACTCGCATATACGCATATAGGTATACGAGTAATGTGTAGTCGATGATCGCATATTATAATAAACACTAAAATCGTTGATAAACCGTCGGAATGGTTTTTGTGCAGTTGTGCAATGGTAATATTTCTCGAAATAAACGCAACAACAGAACGCTGATATCCTGCCAAAACGTCTGAGGGCCATAAAAACTTTGCAGTATAAAATACATGAACTCATATTATATATTATGCAAAATACGTAGATATAAACGGCGTACCTACGCTTTACATTGTGGTGCACAATATACGGCAGACTATATTATTATATAACTAACTATATACACTACGTGACGCGAAGAATATATTTGATTATATTGACATTTCGAAATATGATTGTACGCGTTTATAGCGTGTACACGGTGACATTTATTGCACATTTTTTATAATATTAAATTCATGATTTCGTACGTTATTTTCGCTCACGATTGTAATCTGTTTACTTTATTTTCAACTGTCTTGTAAAATGATAATCAAGCTCTTAACATTTTTCATTCTAGAAAATGTGTACTATAGACGTTTAAAACTGATCGTATCGCGTATCGACGTAGGTTACGGTTATTTACTATTTACTCTTTATGTTGACTGTTTGAAGTTTACATTAGATGAGTTGAGCGCCGCGACGTGTTAAGTGGTACTATATCTCCTTCTGCCACTCTCACAGTCGACACACTCGTCTTAGCTTTGAACATCTAGCTGAATATGCGGTACATTTCCCTGAGTAAAAACTTTTCAATTAAAACATGACGTGAACCTGCTACGACTTCAAACCGTGTAAAAGTACGCCCCTCCCCCACCACGAAACGCGTAATGAATCGAAGGAGTAAACGGGTTTAAATCCACCCTGTATAGCGTATGTATGCACAATATTATAATACCTCCTGCAGCAGTGCAGTGCATATTATTATAATATTATGTATCGCGGAGACGTTGCACGACATTCCGGTAACCCCGTCGTCGTCGTCGTCGTCGGTTCTAATAAAATCGCTAGAGCATATTAATATTTTTATTATACTGCTATACGGTATCGTTATTTGATTTAAAGAGTCGTGTCGAACGCGCGTCCTGCCCGTAGCACGGCCCGTACATGTATCTTACAATAATAGGAGATACGTCGGTGCAGCTATTGTATTATTGCGTAAAATAATATTATAATAATAATAATAATATTCCACGAAAACGTCCTTGCGGCAATGCGACGACGACGATGCGTGTGATCTCTGAATCGTATTCGATACGGTTTAATATATAATTTATCGTGTTTTTAATTTTCAAACCGATCACGGAGACTTGCGCGTATATTATGCGAAACGCGTTCGGGCACACACACACGCACACGCACACACGACGTACACATGCACACACGACGTACACGATCGCTCCACAATGCCCGCACGCCGATGTTTATTTTTAGCCGGTACGGCATACGAATACACGTATTTCTTCGTCGTAGAGACGTTTGTTTTACTGCAGGACTAATGTGCTCAAAGTTGCAACATGACGCGCGGATCGTATGTATGTACAAAGAAGTTTGCAAATATTTTAGTGTAATCTCGTTGACATCGCTATAAGTCGATGTACAGTTTGTATTGTTGAAAAATCGATAAGATATAAAAAATCATGAGAATCCACAATATTTTTAGAAAACGGCCACTGTAAACGGCGTTAAAATTGGTCATAATACGCTATATAAGCATAAGAAAAAAAAACGTGCAAAAAACGTGAAATTAATGAAAAAAAAAAAAAATGCAATAATAGCTAAAAGTGCGAAAAGTATGCAAATCCAATGTTATCTGCGAGCAGGTATAATATTATATTATTTTCGAGTGTACATTTACAACGCATTATGTACGACGACCAAATAGTCTACAATCGTTAAGCGTGCGGTGAAACTTTTTAAGTCTATCGGAAAATATTTACATATTGCGTTACGATGTCCATTTATACGTGGCTGCTATATGGAACTGAATATTTTGATCGTGGGAAAAGCAAAGGAATACGCCAGGTCTTGTCAGGGGTGCACGGCGGCTATCATCATTGTATCGGTATAATATATGCGCGTTCGATAGCATCGGTAACACCGGTTAAATTTAAATAATATAAATTTTATATTATTTAGTAAAGGCCTCGGCGCTGCGATACAATTGAGATACGTAAAAAATTATATTTCAGAACATATGTAAATAGCATAAAAAAGAGTGCATCATTTCTTATATAAAAAAAAATGAAACACAATAAACTTTAAAGGAGGTCAAAAGTGTACATGCGTACTCTTAAAACAGTACCAGTGCGGTATATTGGTAACTCTACAGTAACCATCATCATGTGCTCGTTTAAGTTTCGAGTAAACAAAAAAATATATCTACTTATGCACGTTATGCGTCGTTTGATTCTTAACTATGTATAATACTATATGTAAATAGTCAAAGACGGTATACAGCAGGAATTAGCAACTTAAAGTTACTAGGGGGCTAGTTTTTAGACCTTTAAAAATGGAGGGCTAGAAAACGAAAACTTATACTACAACCGAACTACACAACGTATACAACACTTGAAGTAACAAAATATTGTATAAGCTGCTGTATGGACATATTGTCATACTTAGATATTGAGCATCGAACGAAGAATATAGACAATCGTTTTCTCAACATTTTATCAAATCATTTTTGATCTCAAACTTTGGATTGTTGAATTTTAGAAGGTAACGCGGGCCGGATCGAAATGATACGAGGGCCAGGTACGGTCCGTGGGACGCCTGCAGTTGCCCACCTATGGTGTAAAGTGTCGGTCTAGACTCTAGGTAGATGCCACGGACTTTTACGACCTGCAAGGGAAGGGTTTCCGGTGCGAGATCTACTCTTAGACGGCGCGTACGAGTATTGAGATTCCTGCACCTACCTGTAATGTGCATACACACTTGCGGTCCACGTGTAAATGTCCTAGAACACCGCGGACCTACACCGATGTCGGCGGGTGATGTTATAATCATTACGAAATCGGGAAAACGTGATCGCGTCCCAAGCGTTTGCCGCCCACGCGAGAGACGATGACCGGAGGCGTGTGCTGCCGATCCGATCCGATCAATAATAATAATCGCGTGGAAATCACGCGCATATTATACGCACACGTGAACGGTATATATTGTAAAAGTACAATACAGCGGTTAGGATTTGTATGCGACTTGCTGCGCCCGTATGTACAGGGTACGCCATAAACACGGGACGGATTTGGATCAGCTATTACGTACTCGTCGACGGTTGAAGGTAAAATTATGGACGTTGTGTGGACCGTTGCGTAGGTAGACCAATGCGGTTTCAGTTGTCATCGCGGTTTTCAAACCAGCTACCCCGCAGTCATGGTGGCGAATAATGATTGTAGATATCACACTCCTGCAGCACCCCATATATTGTGGACCGCGCCCTAAAAATACAAATTAGTAGGATAATATGTATACACTAAATTACATAAATTTGAATAAATGATGCGTATAAAGTATGAACTAGCTTTAGTTTTACCCAAGCAGTGCATCCGATAGAGGATAACACCAAGTAGCGGATTAGGTGTCGAAATCTATTTGAGGGTAAACTTTCAACTCACGGACCCGTGTTGATCTTGTACAGACGCGCAGTCGCCGAATTATGTTCAGGTGCATACCTACATATACCATGCACGGCTGCAGTATATTATAGTAACGTTCTAAGGATAAACAAAGATATTATACGGAAACGTCAAGGAGGTTTGCTGGTGCGATGGTAATAATAATAATAGTATTGTTATTAGATTATGGCGCGCCGAGTACCTGTAATGTGATAAACGGCCCCGACCGCGACGTGTGTTTTTTATATTTTCGTTTTGTGCTGCGCACTCCGTGGTATTATAATATCGTATTATGTACGCGTACGGTTTATTTATCGTAAGAGTTTATTTTCTATTTTTTTTTTCGTACCGACAACACAGAAATCGATTTGGGACGTGACGCTCGTGCCCGGCCAACGGCCACCAATATCGCACTTGTGCTAGAATATACGTATACACCACTACGGTATAATCATAATAATAATAATAATAATAATACTGCTTCTACTTCAACTACTACTTCTACTAATAATAATAATATTATTATTACTATCGCCGTCGTCATGCAGGTAGGCGAGAGGAGGTTTTAGGTGCTTAGTATGATAATCAGACGTCAACGGCTGTAAATAAATACACGACGACGTCCGTCGTTATATATTATTATTATTATTATTATGCGTGCGTACCGCGAGTATTATTATAATATTATGGACGCTCGCGCGTGTAACGACGAATCCCCTTTGTACCCAACTCGGGAGGTGTAAAACCGTACAGGTTGTTATTATACACCGTTGTTGTTGTATTATTATTATTACCCAATAGTTGCTATTTCGGATCGCCCGTCACCTCGGAGTTTCGTGATTTATGCTCGAAAACTACAATTTCGTTTCTCTTCTTCTCCTCGTATTATTATCATTTTTCAACGGTTTCTCTCTGTCTCTCACTCACTCCGAGTAGCCTCTCCGTCGCGCGCCACCTCACCCATCTCTGTATACACACGGATAACGGTGTATACTATACCTACCATATCGTACACATTGTTCGCGGAGATTTCGAAACAAGGACCGACCGGACTCGCCCCAGAGGCGTGAACACTGTAAATAATCGGTTTTTTACCCGAGTGTCGAGTACACCAAATTCGTTTTAGCCATCAGCCACGAAACGCCGCCGCCGCCGTCGTAGTAGTAGTCGTAGTCTAGTCGTTTTCGAACAGTCGATCACGTCGTCGTTTGTCTCGGCTGCGGATAATGTTTTATACGCACTATATAATATTTATAATGTTACACCTGTAACGTATGGCGTCTAGTGTAATATCTCACCGCGCGCACCAATATATCATAACGTGTATTTTAGTCGCGGTGTTAATATTATAATGATATGGGTACGGATTTTTTTTTTCGATTTCGCCTCGAACGTAACGAGTATATGAAAAATAATATATGTACACATAACACGTCGGTGATCCGCTCGTGGCCGTGCGATACGCATTCTCCGCGACTCGCCTGTATGATTATCGCACGAACGTTTTGGATTTCTAAATATATCTAACACCTTATAGAATCCCCGTTGTGTCCGTCGTCCGTCAGTGTAGGTTACCTGCAGCGTAGTGACGCCGCCGCCGAGTCTTATACGTTCGAGTGGAGCGTAATCAAATTGTGTACACCCAACCTGCACCAGTCACCACCACCTCCCCTTCGCCAGTTCATTTTTTACTTTTTTTATAACCGCCCCAAGCATCTTCATTTAAACGACAAGGTATAATAGTCTTTATGAACACAATTAAATGTGCGTATAAACTCGGTGTACATACATACGTGGGCAATACACATGATGTACATTGGATACAACGTTTGTGGCGGTTTATTCAACTAGATCGACCTTAGCCTAAATTACTTAAGCTAAGCCGTAGAGCTTCAAACGTTTGAGTCGCCTGATGTCTTGCAAGTTGACGAGCAGTTTTTTAGCACCTACGTTGGTGTACAACTCTAGTCTATTCACACGTTTGTTAAAGAAACTCTTGAGTTTGTCCCCTCACTTGAACAAACAATTTTATCACGTATATAGGATCAACGTCTAAATTAAAAAAAGTACATATTATTATCCAAATATTAAGTTCCATATTCAATTTATCGACTATTTACCTATAATACTGAAGGCATTAATTCTTATATTGTCTATACACTACATATACTTAACCATGTTATCATTTAAATAAAAATAAGTGGAGTATTCGCTCCACTTGGCGTAATATATATTCGACGCCACTGGTTAAGTAGCCTGCAGTACATAGTTGCAATTGTTTGATATTATTAGACATTAAAATATATTAATAGTAGTAGCCAGTATAAAAAGTTATCAAAATATTAGTATTTAACGGCTAATATTGAAAACGGTTATCAAAATATTAACACTCACTTTATTTACATATTAAAATGTTTAACTTATTCAGATTTCCACACTTAAGTATAATATTATATACGAGTTATCAAATTAATTTTTAAATCGTACGTGGAATCATAGTTGATTATTAAAAAACACGTTTAGAAACCGGGAATTCGACACGATGGTGGAGTGATCTTTCTTAACTATTGTTTTAATCCAGTTTTTTTGGTTGCACTCTTATGACGCGTTTACCAAATTTACCAGACTCAAGCACGACACAATATGGTTACGTCGCGCACCAGTGGCGGACTTGGACGTTTTTTTTTGGGGGGGGAAACTTTTTTCAAAACGATATTAAATACATGTTGTTGCCCACACGAATGTAATATTTTTGGCCCGCTGAAGGAAAAAAATGTTGGGCATCTCTGTTCTAGACGTTACACATTTTCTTCATTAGCTGAACACTAGATCCTGCCTTACCAAAACGGAGCTGACTTTCTGTAGGATTTTCCGGAAAAGTTCATCACTAAAATCTCAGATGAATATTTCCAAACAGTTTTAAAAATGTCCACGGGCGTGATAAAACGTATACCTCGCGCATCAACGGTGATTATTTATTACGAAATAACCGGGGGAGTTGAAAAAAAAAACCCGTAACAAATCAATAGAAATCGGCAATCAAATTATTATCGTACAATATAATATATATATATAGCGTCAAATAATGGACTGCTTTTGACGTGTAACATTTAAACACCGCGGCAGTATAACGTGCATATTATACGTGTAACAGCGGTCGTTAGAAATTCTTTCTACGATATTATCATTATTTTAAGCGAGTTGTATATTAGCTCCTATACGTCCTCCGGCGAACAATAACTTAGTAGATATTAGACTCGGCCATCGAGCGTATTACGAAAATAATTAAGATACCTGTACCGCAGAAGTTAATAACGTTAGTCAAATTTATTGCACTATATCCGTTCGCCGTATCATAATATGTGACATTATGTTTTCGGAATACATATAGCGCCCGTGGTCCGTAGCTGCGACGGAAGCCCAGTTGGTGAACTAAAAAGCAATCGCAACTAGAAATACGTTTTTGATTTATAACGCCGGTTTGTGCAATTGAAAACTTGTAACTATAATGCCCACATCACTAAAAAAAATATTTATCTAGCATATAATATTTATATATATAATAGCCGCACTGGTAGGTTTTTACATTTCTTTTTTCTATTAGCCATTAATCTTGAAGTCAAATCTTTTTTATAGTCCAATATTGCTGTAAATGACCTATTGAATCATTCCAAATCTTGACTATTGTGCACTGCTGGTCCTATTAATTTTTGTCCGAAAACCGTGCGGACATTTTGTCTTGAACCCAATCGGCCCAAGGGCCTACGTGAAAATTGAGTAACCAAAACTTTTCAACCACCGTAAAATATTACTCGTTTACACGAAATTGAATTTGAGAACCAACTTTACTAATTTTTCACTTGAATTTCTTAGATCTTTCTCTCTCTGTTTTAGGAATAGGTTGGATTTTATCATATTACAGGTGAAGTAGTGACAAGATCTTCCTGTAACCTTAAACAGCGACTAAGCGATATTTGGTTTTCGATTACTTAAAATAACGCCAATATCGATTTTGCTCTAGGTATAGGCTTTACATATAGCTCGAATCAAGCACGAATTATATGCGCACGTGTATTATTGTACAATGTACATGCTGATGGGAATGCAGCTCTTTTAAAATAATTAAATGACATATAATTTTATTATTTACTACTTTAATCGTAATTTGCATGTACTAGTTTATAAATTGTAACTAATTAAAATAAATATTAATTTTATTTTATATAATTTTTTTTATTACTCATTGGTTTTTAATTTTTTTTAAAAGCCATAGGTTTCAAGTGCACATTCTACACGATGCATACGGACGTGTTTAATTCTGGATTATATTTTTCGAAATAATAATAATAATAACAATACAATACTAGTACTTACAAGTACAGTTTTGTATGTGATAACTATGTATAATAATTAATAAATAATCATCAGTAATAACTAAAATAACTGTCTAAAATAACTAAAAAGAAAAAAATTGTCTTCGAGCTCATGGTCGAATTTGGAAAAATGTTTTATTTACTCTCCGCATGATATTTTACTCGTAGTAGATAGGTACCACTCTGATTGATAAACCGTCCGGATCATTCGAGGTTAATGTCCCCACTCTCTATCATCCACACATGAAATATGTAATATTTTTCGAATAGTTTACGGTTTTTACGAGCAACAAATCATCCGCAATCATATTCACGTCGATCGACCAATTTAGATTTTAATCTACAATGTAAAGCGCCCGCCCGTCTTTTCGCCGCCGGGTACTCGAAAACATATACGTGAAAGGAAGAAAAAAAAAACTAATAGTTATAATAATAAAATAGGGTTAAAAATAAAGATAACATGTTTTTACACGTGTTACGATATTAAACGATTCGGTAATAAATAAACACATCGCGATCGCCGCCGCAGTGTTGTTATTATTATTAATTAGTATGCACGTATTACAATATAATGGAACATTGTAAAAGTTACACCCAAAATGTGTTCAAGTTACGAAACGCGCGTGTAACCGTGTATAATATATGTGTATATTATGAATAATAAATATCTTGAAACCGATGATAAGCGCGAGGCATATTGATGTAAAATGACAGGACATGTCCTGTCCTCTCGCGTATACAAATACACGTGTTTGCATACTCATTTAGTCATTTATAATACACGTATATACAGGGTGTCTCGCCGGAATGTACACTAAGTGATATCTCCCGCGTTTTTGAAGATAATCAAATTCTGTTTTTTTTTGTGAGCATCCCTGGGCAAAGGCGATTTTGTTGACAATACTTTACTAAACATAAGTATATTATGAACGAAATTAAGAAAATTAACTTTTTATCTTATAATTTTTGTGAAATGAGAAGATAGCCATTTTATAGATCTACTTTTTGTGAAAATGTTGATGGTTCACAACTCTTGGTTCTCATTGGGTTCATGATTTTTAATAATTTTTTAATTTTTTCAAAGAAACAATGTAAATATTAACATCACCTCGTCATTTTTCCGATAAAGCTTGCTGATCGTGTAATTATTATTAAAAATTCTGTAAATATCACCCTGTTTTATTGTAAACTAGAGAAATTATTAAAAATCAAGAAGTCAATGAAAATTGAACCGGCAACGTTTTCAGAAAAAAGAACCTCTATAAAACGGCTATCTTCGAATTTCAAAAAAAATTACAAAAAATAAAAAGTTAATTGCTTACACTTTTACACTTATATCTACCAAACCGACCGTAAATTGCCTTCGCCCAGGGATGATCGTAGAGAATAGAAAAAACAGCACTTTTGATCATCTCTATTAACACGGGAGACGGATATCGATCTGTGTGAATCCCCCGGGAACACCCTGTACGTGTAAATATACGTTTATTGTACGCGCGGCTGTAATTATTGTTTATATTACTATTCCGCCCGACGTTAGACGTACATGATGTTTTGATATTTTTTACTACGCACCCATAGATTATGTAGATCGATGCGTTTTGAAGATAAACGATAATACATCATAGGTATACAGTTTGTACCCGTACGTATATGTATGTATAGTAGCCGAAATATACTGACGGGACGAAATGTCGAGTAAATGCATTCATCGGCAGCACGCCGGACGAGTGCGCGCATCGTGCATAAATTATAATGCAGTATAAACGCGTTACGAATCCGTCGCAATAGCTTATTACCACTTGTGCGCGCGGTGACGGAAAACCTATTATACTACGTACCTGCACGTATTTAGGCCTGAATTATTTCGAATGACTTTAGATTTTTTCTATGTAAATATTTCCGACCGAACGCGGCCAGCCCTGCGTGCAATACGCGCTAACCCGGCTAATATGAGGAATAAAAAAAACAAAATTTAAGAGCCAATTACGACGTTGGACACTCTACGTGTACCTCAGCTATAGCCGCGAACACTTCGAGTGGACAGATATTACGACGCGAGTGAGTTATGGTAAGACTATTGCCGAACAACATTTTTCACCGAGCGTTTATGTTTTCAAATCGCACCTCAGGACCGGGTAGCACGTATCCGTATGCACGAGTGTGTAATTGCATAACGCATGAAAATACGCTTTTCTGAGTAGCTCCTTGTGAATGCTTAAAAATTAATCAAGGACGCTGAATGTCACGGCGCATTACGATTTGTAACTGTCGGCCGCGTGTCCTGCAGTCGGGCAAATCGGATTTATTTTAATTGCATCCTGACGCGCGGTTATATTTTCAACAAGTTTTCGAAAACATTTCACGCTTCTTCGATGTTCCTACAGTGCATGGCTACAGGTATTGTATTTTATAGGACCGTGCGCTTCGCAGAATCCAATGAGATATAAACATGAAAAGTAATTTTGATTTCGGATTAGTTTTTCGGAATTTTTGGATTAGACTTATTCCTATATATCGTGCTATGATTGTACCAATAATAATTATTTTAATAATAGGTTCTGCAGACATGGTTTATTGTGAACAAAATAATAATTTAGTACTTATTATAATTTATTTATTGCCGCGGTCTGAGTGTACGCATTATTTTATATACTGACGTAGATACTATACACTTGATTTAGTTTAATTACTATTAACTTTCTTATCATATAACTTTGTAATGATTCTATTTTTGAAATTATAATTGGAATTATACTGACCATATTATCCGAAATAAACGCTATCATTTTTATAATACTAAACTAGTTGTCGTATTCTCATGTACACAGGGATTGTAATAAGAATGTTTAATTACTTGTGTTTTCCGTTAGCTTTAAGGGCATATTTATATCGAAAGCCTTTGAAAAACTTTTTTGTGAACATACACTCACTACCACGGTTTTGAAACTCTTCAATGCCGTATATATTTTGTATAAACTACTCTGGCCGTCCGGATTGAATAGTAACGGTAGTCGAATGTTTAAGATAATTACTATGTTTTCTAAACACTTATTTATGCATATGATATATCGGCTTATATATATTGGTAACAAAATTAAGTGTATAATAACAATAGGTAAATTTTAGTATAGATTAATAGATAAATAGGTAGATAACACGATTATTAGTATATATAATAGATTAATAAGGTAAATTTATTTTTAACACAGTAAAAGATTTAATAATAATAAGTTATAACTTATAAGTTATAATTTCACAATAAGTTCCTCAAGCCATTTCGAATATTGCGCACCCGTGTGGGCTAGAAGCGCACATTGTAGAAAAGTTGACACACAACTAAACCACACTATGCGCATTATTTCAGGCACAGTCAGGTCAACTCAAACTTCTAATCACTAAACTATGCGTATGCATATTTTTTGATATCGTTTAATATCAATCGATTGTTATACATTTCTATTGGTTCTTGGACTCGAGAGATTTAGAAAAACTATTTCAAAGATTTTATCAATTGCAATCTAATTACAAACGTAGTTTTTCAGGATACCCAAATTACGTGATTAATCGATAACGTCATATTAATATAATAATAATAATAATCAACGTTTTAATAATTTTAGATTGTACAAAATAATAAAGTAGTATGTATAACTTTTTTCATTTGGCGTTAAATTGTTGGCGATCCCCTATCAAAATATGTCGCCACCCCCTAGGTTACGCATCAATGTCTTTGACGATCAATCGAAAGAATCATTGATGTTTCAAGTCGTATTTTGCCCCTCAAAACCTTGATAGCTCGAAAACCGTGATGACTCGAACAGCTCGACGGGTCGAGAAAAATGTATATCCCTAGGATTCCGACCTGTATCGAGGTTACACCGTATATTGCCGATTTCAGTATGCCGTTCTCCTGCCGTGCGCGCGTGGGTTCTCGACGAATATTCCCTTCGGGGACACGACGCGGACGGGATAGTAGCGCCATAGTATATACCAGGGGTCGGCAATAGGCCCGCGGGCCAAGTCCGGCCCGCGGAGCGGAAATAACTGGACGGCCGAAATTATTTTTCAATTTTATCATTCTCCAAAATGACGTTTTTAAAAAATAAATATCGTTCAATATACATATCTCTCCGCCTTGAAAACACTCAGCACATTAGTTCTTCACCAAGAATAACAAATTTTAAAAAACTGGCTCAAGACAAAAAATGTCATTTTTCTCATTAAACTTTTAATAATAAAATTGTGAAATTATTAGTATTTTATTAAATTTTTTATAGCACCCGAACATTTTTTTTTTCAAATTATCTGGACCGCTATAGAAATTAATTGCCGACCCTTGGTATATACCCAATGGGCGATGACGCATGCACCGACCAGAACAATATGATTCTCACGGACAATATTATACTCGCGGGAAAATCTCATCCTCGGACGAACCGTAAAGTACGACTGCATAGTACAGGTGACTGTCGATTTCGTGCGTTTAACGTTATTGCCGTAATATATTAGTTGTTCAAACCCAAATTCACGTGTAACACACGCGGCGGCACGCGCGCATATAAATAACGTAAATAGTAATTCCTTCGGACGCAATCGCCGGTAAGCCCCGTGCGTGGTGCGTATATAAAATGTGACAGTGATAATCGATATTATTATATTATTACGCTCGTGTTATGCTTCATAATAACGCGCGCGGCTAGAGAACTCTCCTCGTGGCGGCAAAAGACGCGCCGCATGTTTCAGTGATTCTCAACCTTTTAAAAAGAGTTGTCCCCTAAGAAGCGAAATATTTTTCAACGCAAACACCTAAAAATAAAAACGGCGTACTCGATAATTTAATGACAAATACAAAACGAGAGGTGTGTAATTGACATTTTTTGAAACAATCGTGATGACCAGGGGATGATCTTTCTCGGCATAGTGTCTGTATTTTAGTTTTTATTCGTCTTCAGCTATTAGGTTGTAATGTAAATATATAATATGCTTACCGCTACAGTATACCGCCCAAAACGAGTTTACCACACCCCTATCGACCAAAAAAAGTTAACCGCCCTTTTACCGCCCACCGACGGGGTGGTAAGTCGTCGCATTTGAGAACCACTGCATTGTAGGTGAAATGTTATCCGTGTATTATGTTATCGGCGCATCGATACAGTATTTTATTACTGCGTCTGTTATGCGCACCAAACGTTATGAGAATATATTAAAAACACTCTTGGATGGACTTATCCGAATTCGCTCGTACCACGACGGGATGAGAAACACGAACGGAACGATAAACAAGAAATAATAATAATAATAAATAAATAAATAAATAGTGTATGATAATACTACGGTCGTATCCGAATTTCCGCGGCGGCACCGAGGGGCGAATCGCGTCCAAGAGTTATGGGTCAATCGTCGATTCTAATTACGGCGCGCCAGCCACACCTCGGTCCGTCCGGAGAAATTATCGTTGCCGATGCGTAAATTAATGAGCCGTATATTAGAATAAATTACATATTATTATTACTATTATTATTATTATTATTATTATTATTACACGTGTGTAAGGAAAGAGAGAAGATCGAAAAACAAAAAGCGGCGTCGGCGGTACCGAAAACTCGGGGGGAAATGATTGGAACGCAACGTAACACCGGTTTATTTATCGTTTTTTTTCTTCGGGGCGACACCCAAAACGATCGTCAAATAGGTATTTATACTAGCGCGTAAACCGCCTCCGAAGTCTTCGTCCTCGTGCGCGCGTGAAAAAAAAAACCGAAGCAATATATTATATTATTATAATCGTTCCGGTTTTCATGATCGACGTTTGCTCTTATAGGTTCCGAGCGAAACTTATAAAACGTATTGTTGACCTTACAGTATTTACCCGACGGATTTTTTCCCCGCGCGATCTAACTTTCGCACGGTAAAGATATTGTTAGATATGCTTCGAAAGTCACGGTCAGTATGCGTGGTGAAAATTACATCAGAAACGAATTTAACCGGTTGATCTATTCGTTTTCTCAGAAGCTTTCCGACGCGATCGAAGGACGTTATTGTTTTCCTTTACGTTTTATTTTTTACGACTCGTAAACATATATTTAAATTTTATTTCCGGTCATACATGACGTATTGTTATGTATACGTACTTACTCGTATAATAAGTTGAGCATATATGATTGTTATCTGTACACAAGGGTGTTAATTTATTGCACTTTGGACCACGCGGTCAACGAATTCCAATTTAAACGTATCGTTTAGGCAGGGCCGGATCTTAACTTTTTAACACCCGGGGAAAATTAAAAATACACGCCCTTTTCAGGAAATTCCTGGAATGCACCGCAGTCCACAGTAAACACCGACATACAGTCGTGGACGTGTATTTCCACTGCAATACGTACCTATTTGTCCATTTTAAAATAATATTGTTATAACTTGTTAAAATTAAAAATAAAAATAATATTATTTTATTCACATACCCATTATTACATATTTCTATTAAAATATTATTTTGTAGTTATGACTTTTGTTTGATTGTTTCAAAGTCCATTTTAAATTTAAAACCTTTACAATACGCCTACGAAAATTATACGCCCGGGGATAATTCCCCGACTTCCCCCCCCCCCTAGATCCGGCCCTGCGTTTAGGCCCTGCGTTTAGGCCCTGCATTCCATATTACGAATGATTCTGTGGAATACTCGAGTTAAAAATCTAGCAACCCCTCCACACTACCTCTACGCATCATATAGGACAACCCTCAAGTACATTTCGTCCTATTGTCCCTCGTTCGTAGTCCAATCGCCGTTCAAGGTTTCTGCAGAAAATATAGTAACACGTTTAGCGTACGACAGAAATGGAGTTTTGTTGCATAACTACTAACCTTGCAGCAAACGCGAACTAATTTGTGAAAAATACCGTTTTCACTGGACGCCGTATACGTTAAAATGTAAACATGATTTTCATGAACCTGGAACAATCAACAAAGTCGTTTACATTTTGTTGGGTTACTTTCGGACATAAGTCATAAATTCAAGCGTTTAAGTAAAGATACTTATATGAGGCAGTGTTGTCGTGCACTATTGTACACTAAAAAAAAGACGGTTGGACTTGTTTTGCGATATGATGTACAAGGCTGATACGTGTTATACCTATTTCGTATACATGTTAATCAATGTTTCATCTAGAGTACCTGCGGTGAAAAAATATTTCATTCTCATAAACACGAAACTCGTGATATTTAAATCCTGGATAGAAATGTTAAGGTTATGAAATTGTATCTGAATTCATCAGGGCGCTATAGTGCTGTTGCGAATACAACCATAATAATGCGCACAGCTACAATACTGTACTGCGTGTATTACCATTTTAGGATTTTTGCAGCGCTTATAAGTCGGTAGGTCAAAGACGATTTTTTTTTTGCCAAAATGTAACCATTTATAACTGGGTCAAATGAATTATTGGTTCTTCGGTAGCACGACTTATTCGTCACATTTTTTGTTTACACAAAAATAGTATTATGTATAGTATTTATGTCTTGTTATATCGCGGATTAGTGATTATCACCGAGGTTATTCGTCCGTACGCTGTCGTCTAATATAATATGCTAAAAACTACAATCGAGATCAAGGAAATAGTTTATGAAATTAAAAAGTTGAGCCGTCAAAATGTCACAGCTTTATTATACCGAGACATTTATAAATATTTTTCAATTAATAAAATATATATAACTGCTACTGTTTATGGCAAGTGCGAGCTGTTAAAAAAACCGTATTATTCTACTTAATTAAGATAAAGATTAAAGTTAATATTTTCGTTATGCTCCATAATGTTAACACCATACTTATCGTTATAATTGTAAATTACAATTAATTATAAGTTATCTTAATATAAGCTATACGTACATGTAAGACAAAAGTATGAAATCGGAAAAATTTACATAAACGGTTCTCTTTCGATTTTCTAAGCGAAAGTCGTGCGTTTACTTCGACGACAACCTTATTTGATACACTTAATAGAAATGTGTTTAACATAAAATACAAGATCACGGTGATAACATTTAAATTGTACTTACACGATTTGCAGAAATTTGAAAATTCAAATCAAGATCTTAATCTATTGATAAACTATAAGTTACAATTACCGTAGTGTTTCTTATGTAATATAAATCATCTGATGACAATAAATCAAATAATAGTACTTCATAAATAAATATAACTATATAATTTGAATGTTTTTTAATATTTATTCTCTCTATTGTATTGTGTAATATCTACTACCACGTGATACGTGCGAACGTCTGTTGCTTATTCGATTTCCAATTTATTTCAAACTTAAAATAATCGCATAATATTGTAAAAGTTTGATCACTAGGTAAAGCCAAGTTTTTTAGTCAATACTAAGATTTATTGTTTGCACTCAGTGAAAGCTGAAAATCATAATTTAATTATTTTACTAAAAACGTCGTTGTCTACACCCGCATCCTAGTGTATACACCTTACGAAAAATGAAAATGACATCATACAAAGTCATTTTAATTAATAATTAAAACAAGTAACTGGTGGTTATTTAAATTATTTATAAAAAAAAAAATGTACTTGGAAAACATTTTACTTTTATCTAACATTGTATTTCATTGGCATCGACGTACTATAATTATGACCCCTACTGTTACATTTGATTGACGACACATTAGTAAGTTAGACGTACGTATTTTTTTTTTGGAAATCGCAACTCAAAAAACCGAATCAAACCAAATGTGAACGACGAAGCAGGTTATCGATCATACTTAAACTTTTATCCGTCGTGTACTAATAATGAGCGTTTACTGATTGAATCCGTACATCGTGTAACGTTTTTAGTAAAATCTTGAATAAAATTGCCATTTTCAGCTTTTACCGATTACATAAAAACGGTAAATCCTACCGTTCTATCCGTGGCGCGAATCACGTACAAATTAGTTTCGATTACCGCGAACAGAGGATAGACCGATTCCCTCGGAAGAGCAGCGGCACACGCACCATCGCGGCATAGGGTCTGGAGGGGCGGGTGTTATAGATATTTTTAATCGACCGCGCGCCGCCGCAGGAGCTGCTAACCGTCCGACGGAATCCGTGGGAGGGGGGAGGGGGGGGGGGGGGCGGCGGTCCGATACAATCACCGTGCCGGGCGCTGCGGCGTAACAACACACGGCGCACGTAATTTACGGCGTGTTTGAATTTACGGATCGAGGCTGACCGAGCTGACGGGAGCTGTTGATGCGCAGCCGTCATCGCGGGCCCGGCGCGTCGCGCGTATACCCCCCCGTCCGGGCGGAAGAGCGTGACGGGGAGCCGGCGAGCTGGGCGGCGGCGCGTGTAATCACGTGTAAACGATGTAATCAATTTTACGCGCCCGGCACGGGAACACGAGACGTATATTTGCATATTGTAAAACGAGTCTTGAGCAGAGACGTGAAGAGAAAAAAAAACAAAACACCCATCGCGTCCAGCTCGAAAAAGTAATAGAAATAGACGAGGGAAAAGGCGGACGTGCGTATTATTATTATTATTATTATTACTATTACCATCATTATTACCGGCGAGACGGATGCCGCGCGACGTCCGACCACGTATTTCGATTAGACCAAAGGGGGAACCGGTCGTGGGAGGTTCCATCGCCTTAAGTAAGTGGCCGTCCGTCGCGGATCTTCGCGTCCGAAAACGGCACCTCTGCGTTACAATATATAAACGTGTACACGTATCCAGCGTATAGTGTTATTATTATTATTTAACGTGTACGCGGGTTGGAAGGGGGGGGGTCGGTGGTGGTGTTGATAAACACTTGTCAACGTGACGCGCTCGGACGAGCAGTATACTGTGTAATTAAATCGTTTTTTTTGTTTTTTCTCTTCATTTTTTTCGCCGCGCTCGAGAGAAAGTTTTTCACGCCCGGCCCGTATACAACAACACACAAATATTATTATCGAAGAATTCCGCCGACCGAACGGTAGCCGCTACTGGGGAGCGTGGCTCACACGATATAACTACGCGTCGCGGTTATGACAACGTGATATGGGTATACGTGGTTACGACCGGGTCGCGGAAGCCGCTGCGCATGATACAATAATTATGCGGCCATGCCTATCACACGGGACGCGGCGTGTGATCGACACCGCGTTTCACTGCTAGGAATTACGCGATTATTTTTTTTTTTTTTCGATTGAAAACTAATTAACTCAATAAGGAGGGATTCCGGGCACTTTTTCGGGAATTCCGAAGATTCCATCGCCACGTTCAACACCGCCAGATCATTTTGACGAGCGCATCCATTCACAAGTCAGCGGTTCCCACGCTTGTGCCTCGGAAAACGATTTGATTTTGTGGAACCCTATGCCGGGGCCCTAACGTTTTAATCGATGTCAGTGTACCAGTTGCACCAGATTTTTAATTCGATATTGTTAGTGTCGACTACAGATTTCTGCAGCCCCCAAGGTAACACATGGAATTCACTTCTCCATATTTTCATCCCGCTGCACAGCGATAGCGTATTCGAGTACTACTATCGTAAATATAAGAAAAGGTTTTTTTCTTTCTAAATTAAATAACGCAGAAGCAGCATGTCTAAATATTTTCGTATAAACTGTTATGCGATTGTCCCACGTTACGCAGAGCATATTTTGGGAACCCAAGTGCAGCTACCCATGAATACATGTTCCAGCCACAAATATTTTCTTTTCCTCCTCTCGTTCCGAAACGTGTGTTCGCATAAAAGGCATCCGTGCACACCATATTTTATTTATTAAAATTCCGCTGTCGGGTCGAGCCCCAGATTATTGCAATCAATTACAGATAAACAACTGCAGTAGGTGAAATAAAATGGAGTTATAAGGTTATTCTCAGAGATCGAAATCGGGTTGCTGCGCAACTCTTATGAGCCAAACGTATCCGTACGGTTAAGATGTTGAGATTATGACCATGATGGTTTGTGTTACGAGATGGTACTATAAAAGGAGCATCGGCACTCGTGGATCGATGTGGAGATATTATTATTGTCACGATCGCAGCACAGCGTGGTACCGAGTAATTGGAAAACCGTCCGTATTTTTCTCATTATATATCTACTAAATTGAATGAAAAATTATGACAAGGAAAATAAATCGAAAGAAAAAAAAATCGAACACTATCTTTACGTGAAAAATAAATGAATACTCATGCGACGGAGCACGGACGAAAAGGTACTATTTGAAAAAGGACCGTTGTAAGAACTATTATATGACTACTCGTCGCCGCGCATTGTTGCTATACAGTCGCAATGCATTGTTGCGGGGACAAACTGAAACGCAAGACATTGGTGCGTGCTGTGCAGGTACTCGAAATGTCCGGTTAAGCGTGTAATCATATGCGAAATGAGTTGAACATATTTTACAAGCCCATACGAATCGAGCCCGCGGTTGTCCTAGAGAATTACGCAAAATTATCAATACTCGCTGTCTAGTATTATAATATTATCGCGAAACCGTCATCGATATAGTGTGAGATTTAACTTTTAGAAATACATATTGTACCGCAATTACAGTGCTATCCCCCTCTCGCGCCAAAAACATGGACAAGATGTTCGGACATTGTAACGTCACGTCGCCTAAGGTAGAGTACGTTATGCCATTATTGCCGACGTCGTGATTTCCTTAAACCGACGGATAATGATAATATACCTCATCAGGACGACACGAGTTGCTGGAGGAGAGCGGAGTTGACGGACTTGCCCGGATTAAAAGCAACGGTCACCGGCAATCGGTGTCGAGTGTTCGCGAGTTCCTCCTCCGACGACGACGACATCGCACGGTTAATGTAAAAAAAAACACCGAAACGTATGCGCGCGCGCATGATCGTTTTATTAATTACAATGTTTCTCTATTGACGACCTACACAGAACGGATAACACTCTATCGCTTTGCCATATGAGCGCCAACAGGGAGAATTCGATGTTCGCGTCGCTTTGCGATCGTCCCAATATCGCTTGTATCGCCTACGAACAATGGACGGAATGGTTCAATCATTTTTACGAGTGCGATATTGCTCAATTAAAATATACATATGCTATATATTTATTTGTTTAATTAAAAAAAAAAAAGGGTGAGACTCCTCGGTCGGGTGAGACATACGGGGCGAGTGAACACGATATCGCTCTATTAGTTTTATCATGGTGTGTGTGTTTTTTTGTGTCTGTGTACACGATTTCCACCAGTAGGATTGCTCCAATGCACAAAAAAGGGGTACTTTTCTGAAAGGATATTTTGTCTAGTTGATACTTGGAACAGGTAATTTTTTGAATTTCTCAACAGTCTTTCGATGAATAGAGACAAAGTGGAAAAAACTTCAACCAAAATCTAGAATTGAAAATCTGTACCGTCTAGTAATTTTTTCGCCACGAATCCACTATCGACTTGTTTATTTTTCATGGATGCAACTTATTCGGTTGTTATGCTGTAAAAATTGATCGTTGCGACTCGAAACGTACACGTATATTATCGATATATATCGATAGATCTCGCTACTGTACCATTACTGGCCACCGCAGTTATAACCTAATGGAATTGTGCGTGGCAAGATATCGGGTGATGATGCCGAGTTCGTCATAAGTTAAGTTTTTTTGTGTTTTCCCAATCGTTCGGGAAAATGTTGAGAAACGAAAAAAATGATCCCCTCAAAGTACCAACAATTAGGCGCCATTTCCTATCAGAGATCTGCCACGATTGTAGCCGCCGGAGCAATCCTTCTGGCCAAAATCGTCAACACAAACGCAAAAAAAACACCCCCAGGCATCATGGTATCTCGTTTCACTCGGGATCCAAAACGTATAGATATCTTCCTCCGTCACCACCTCGTCGGTTTCCCCGCCGTTGAAATATCGTTTTTTAACGGATGGTCACGTTTTGGAATTTCAACAACACACTACATTGCAGTCTGGCCGACGTCGACGAGTACAACACGCTGTTCGTTCACTCGTTGCTGTACCGACGTGTCGAGAGTTTGGCCTGTTTGCCCGCGATGCTTGAAACGATTTATGTCCAAATGCCCGAGATCAGAAACGTGATATTTATCAAAGTACCTGGGGTGGAACTCGGTAAGCATGTACATTTAGTCGCGCGTTTAAAGAAAAAAAACCGAAACCGGAGAGTTACTCGGAGTATACTTACCGTCGGCAAATGGATAAAATGACTGCATAATATATTATAGCATTACCGTCGTGCGCGTGTTACAGCCGCCGAAGTGCGTTCGTCGTTCTCATCGTTACCCGCTAAGAACGTCGCCGAAGACCCGGAATACGGATGTCCCGAGATTCTGTACCACACCAGACGTTCCAGCCTAAAAGAAATCCGCTTGCGATCCGCCATGTACTTATGAATGCGCAGCGCTATTTAACTATGTACAATACACAGGGGCGTCATTTCAATATTAGCTAGGGTAGGGTATAATAATGACCGCCCAATAAGTATACAACTTTTAAGCCTGCACAAAAAAAAATCATATCGCTACGGTCGCAAAATACTGTCACTTAATACTGTTGTACATACAAACTGCCAAACTGTATCCACTTTTTGTTAACATATTACTTATTTATTCTTCAATAAACTTAACGTTGAGTCGCTGAAAAAGAATAATATTTAAATTACAATTTCAGAATAAAATATTCCTGAAACTCCATAATTACACCAAGTATAATAATTTATAAAAAAAATAATTTAAAACC
The DNA here is from genome assembly GCA_949715065.1 of Periphyllus acericola. NCBI lineage: Eukaryota > Metazoa > Arthropoda > Insecta > Hemiptera > Aphididae > Periphyllus > Periphyllus acericola. The sequence goes on from OX454269.1 coordinate 26,817,622, forward strand.
GCATTAGGCAGGAACGTAATACAAATAAAGAATTATAAGCAATAAACTATACAATATAAAATTGTAAGTTTCAATAAAATAAAATACATTTCTATATAAATTATAAGCAAATAATAATTGCAATTAAAAGAAGCAAATAATAGCGTGTAATATTATAACGTGCTTTTAGATTTTTTTTAGCTTATAAGAGGGTAACGGCGATTTTTCATTCTAGCAAAAATGTCAAGTGCTTCGTTTAGATTAATTGTTGATGCGTTCATTAGAATCAGTGGATACGGGTAAGGTTATAAGGATGGTTATTATATTTAATGTTTCTGAGTAAGTTTTGGGAAGTTGAACTAATATTTTTGAAATAGAATAGAAATTATGACTTTTATTTGAAACATCTGGAAACAATTCTTTAGCACTGAGAAATTCAGCTTTCAGCGTATTAATATTAAAGTGTTTGTAATTTTGTAAAAAGTCTTTAAGAAATGGCCAGTTAAAATTAAAATATTCAGGACTTAAAGAAAGGAAATTGTTGGCCAATTTTATTATGCTCTTAATAAGTTACTTATCTTTTTTTTTAATTACATAATATCTCTGTGATTGCGTTATCGTAGATCACTGATATTAATGGCATTAATGATTATTGAATTGTTTAATTGATAATTATATGTTGTATCACGACCCTTATAGCCCTACTTTAAAAGCTACTTTAAAATCTAAGGTTGAGCAAATGCATGCTCCCCCAAATGACGCTCCTGTACAATATTAATCTATATTCGCGTGAACTCCGAATTAATTAATAATTACGAACACCGCGCATTTCGCACGTACTCGTATATCATGCCGTTTTGCAGAGTAAAAGACTATATCGACTTGAGGGCAAACTTGGGCGATCGATTAGATTTCCTGGACGCGTTCTACGGCGATTACGTTTTGGCGGAGATACTCAGGGATCCCGGAGACGGACGCTTCAACTTAGTTCCGACAGTAATAACCATATCCCTCGGTCGTATAATCACGCACGTCTCACCAGTCATCTCACTCTATTTCGAATTCCGGTAGTTTCTGATATCTTGGTAACCCTTGCAGTACTACATTTGTACGGCATTTGCAGTATAGTTATAGCAAAAATAAATGGGGTGGGATGACGTGACGTCGCCCTTGCTCACCGAACACTGACTACATTTATACGCGTACGCGCGACCAATAATCTATGTTACGCAGTATTTGTTAACCCCATTAGATCTTGGTGAACGGATTGATTATAATCAACACGTCGGTGAACTACTCGTCGTTGGACTGTGTGTTCGCCTTACACGAACACGAGGGGTTGGCCGTGTCGCGAGACGGAAAAATGGGGCCAAACGAGATCCCGTTATCGGACGATCACGAGAAGATGGAAAATATGGAAACCTCATTCGTTTCGAGCATGTCTACTGAGAAAGTCAAAAAGTAAACTATAAACTTTGTCGTTTATCAAACGATTACATTTTGAAGTTCAGAGACAATTTTAAAATATTTTCTGCGAACGGTATAATTTTATATCAAAAGAATTGTCAGGTATAATTTAGGTTTTAAATTTAAAAACGCAATTTATTTCAACGCCTGGCTGATGATATTGTAATTAATTTCTCAAAGTAATCTCTTACGCATAAATCATGCGAAACTTTTGACTTGACGCTGTTACAAAAGTTAAAATATTCGGGATGAATACTACAGGATGATATTTTTATCATGCTCACTCCTTTTTCGGCCGTAAAAATGTTTAAATTTGGATTTTTATTTTGATATTCAAGTTACTATAAAAGCTACCTTTCTATACTTTTTTTATGCTACATTAAGGGTGTCCTGACGTCTTAAAAACTTATTTTTCACATTTATTTCAAATGGAAACACCCCTTTTTCACTGTGTTATTTCATTGGAACCATTTTCTGCGAATTCTGATATATTGAAATCAAAATTCGAACGAGTTGTTTTTGTATCGTTCTAATTTAACTATTCAGGAAAATAGTCATATCCTAATATTATAGATAAATATTGTGACCTCTACAGTTGCTAATGATTCAAAATATCAAAAAATTTTACATTTTTCACACGCAATTATAAATTTGAATAATTCGAAAATATTGGTCCGAATTTTGACTATATGTTACATCGAAAATGCCAGAAAAATGAATTGAATAATATTTTGTAATAATATGGTGTTCCCACAGGACACCCTTAAGGTTGCAAAAACAAATTATAGAAACGCAGGTCACATGATAACATAAATATTAAAAAATCAACTCAAGTTTAAGCATTTTCCGGCCAAAAAAGAGGGTGTAGTAGCATGCATTGTTAAAAATCGCGCTGTACATACATGTATAGTTTGTCTTATTAACAATTAGATGATGATCATCAGTACTTATATTAATAAATAAATTATATAATTATTATAAACAACAAATTATGTGATTTACCTAAATAGTGAGTTGATGTTATCGAGTCCATATAATAAACGACTTTTCGATAGAATGGAGAGTATAAATCCTACTTTGCGCGGTGATTCTGTTGAAGACGTGAGTTTTTTCAGTAATTCCGACGAATCACGGTACATAGCGATGCACGAAAGTGAAAATGATTGCAAAACAATATGTCAAAACGAAGTCGGTAGTAGTAAGTGTTTTCAAAATCACATTTCTCATAAAAATATTTCCGAGTCTTATGTTATCTGGCAAGCAAATCGTTTTTTTAGTGCTTTTTTTCCCCTTTCATTGCGTATTAGTGACGATGATCGTAAGACTGTTGGACACGAATATGTTTACTCTGCAGTACGGTATACTTGGGTTTTTAATAAACGTTTATTTCATGTTCACATCAGATATTGTTACGAAATTCTTGAAGTTAAACCTATGTAAAACCTGTGAGAGTAAATCATCGTTACACGACTCGTCGCACGGTATGCCAAAAGAACGAATCGTGAACACGGGAATCGATTACGAAAAAACATCTTTTATGATCGAGCTAATGTTGATCGACGAGGAAGAAGAGTCTAGGTGATAACAAACATTATTTTCTTAACTGTCTACTAATTTACTATCACGAAATAAACTGCAATCGCCTGTATGATTATGTTATACCTGTAGATCTTCGCGAGACTTTTTAACGGCCTATTTCCACGAGTTTCCTCAATACGACTATTGTTTAGTAACTCTTATCACGCTCGTCACTCCACCAGAGTTCAAAAAGTATTTTTGTGTACGTACATTTATCGAAATACTATTATTCCCATTTATTTTCCCCCTTTGCTTATTAAAATACGCATTCCAGAAAGTCTTCTTGAAACCTAATCGTTACGGTTCTCATAAGCAACTATACGCACTGCACCGGTCGAGCCTGTTCGGGTGAGTATACGATAATGTTACACGTGTCTCCATCCCTCATTTGCGTTGCGCACTTTGTTCACTGTTGTTCGTTGGGTTGTTATTTTAGGAACTTCACTTGTGCTGCGGTAACGAAAGACAATTTGGAAATAGCGGAGGATCTGATCAAAAACCATCCGTTTGAACGAGTCGTGTCGGATAACATTTCCAAATCCGTTTTCGAAGATACCAGATATAAAACATACATTTTCCAATGTAACGACCAACCGATTGGTTATTGCGTTATTCGGTAATCATAGTTATTTGAACGTAGTATTAAGTGGGCTACGTTGTATGTTTAATAGATCTAAAACTCTAATCGAGAGTACCGGAAACGACCGCGGAAGCACGTTCGGCAGACGATTTTTTAATCAGATTATGTGTGGTTTTTTAATAAAAAATTAAGCACCAAAGTCATAATATTTCCCGTTTAAATGCATATACTTCCATGTCATATAATATATCATGAATTTAATAAATACTCTGATCGTACGCCATTTACATGGTCGCAGGAACTATGGAAGATTATTTGATAATAGATAGTAGATCACACCATCATCATTTTGTCAATTCCTTTCACAATACTAGCTCTGGTATGAATTGATCGGGTAGTCCTAACTTTCAGTTTTTAGCTAAATTTTTAAAATTATACTCATATTTTATTAATTAGATTTCGTTCTTAGAATTTCACCTACCTTATAGCTTATTAAGTTTCCAATGCCATGTAATACTATGTCATGCGTCATGTATGTACCACTGGGCTTATGGCCGTTTATAAAAATAAATACAATTATAAATGATAACCGATGATCCATTACGTTTTCCTTTGATCACAGATTAAGCGATGATATCACATTTTTGAGTCGCAACTTCGACGTGGCTCGGTACGTGTACCCCGAGTTGGCTCGTAGTCATTCAGCGGTATTGTTGAACATGGACATCCAAACGATATTTTCGAAGAAGGTGCGTTGTCTGTTGAAGTACATAATGGCAGATAATGACATCAACTGTTTGTTTTACAAGCTTTATTCGGACTCGACCATTATGGAACAAGTATTATCTTAAATTCTAGTTGAGAAACAGTGTGCGCAGGTTACGGTAATTTTGGTTTGTAGAACGAATCGTCTTACATTTCTGGAATAGACGAACTGATACCGGTCAAAGTTCGTGCTCCCATCCAGTACGACGACGAAAACGGGTCTGGAGATAATTTCGAAAAATTTGCTCTGTTCCATATGAACATGCGATTGTGTACAACTGAAAAATTGTCGTTGGACGTCAAGATTGTCGTGGTCGGAGCATCCGCAGTAGCCTTATCATTTTTAGAAAGTCTTTTATTCAAGTGAGTTGAACGAAATATCGTAGCAAAAGTTAAAGCTAATTTTGACCTCGTAAGAGATTACCATAAGAACTGTACGTTCATAGTTGAGCCTACTCGAACTACTGCCACGGAGGCTTTCTTTACGGTTCTTTCCAACTTACAAATTATTTCATTGAAGGTTTAAATTACTATATTTCACCAGTGTAATCATTTTTAGAAATCAACATTTTTCGCCTAAAAAGTAATAAAAAAAAAATACCTACATGTTGAACGCAGAAAACTGTAGGTCATGAATTTCCCAAAGACTTTGTATGATTGATGATGAATATGTGAGAAATGAACCCGTGCGATATACGTATAAATCTATTGAGTTGTACGGTCGAGAATATAGGACGTGCGGATAGAATGTGTTGTTTTCCCAGTGGAAAAACCTGATATTGTTAAGGTCACACATGGATTTTTTACATCGGTGTTGCACAGATAACCGTATTATGTTATCAATACAATACAGATTATGTACTCATAGGGAATTAAAAACGTAAAAGTCCTGTTATGATGAAATTATTAATATTTTGTTTTACTTTTTTTATTTTTTATCTAGTCCTGTTAACTATTACGTGGGTTTTGAAAATATAGTACTCATATCCGATGATGGCATGCCATATCGAGTGGCCTTGACCGACTTGGAAGAGCATTTGCTTCCAAGAGTTACGCGCTACAACCACGAGTACATGAAAGCTATAGCGCTTCATTCGTTTGTAGACGTCGTCACCGGAACAGTAACTGAAATCAATAGGTTTGTGTGGAGCATTTTATTTTTTATAACTGCGGCTGAGCTGTAGTGCATCAGTAGGTAAACAAAAACGACGTAACGTTATAACTGAAAGCGTTTTAAGTGTCGTCATGGTCCACGCATACATTTTGCGTTTAAATCGATCGAGCTAAATCAGAACCTAAGTATTTATTTGATTTTCGGTCGCCATAACATGACATTATTATGACATTCTATCGGTTAAACTTGATACAAAACGTCGGAATAACTGCCCGTTGTTGTTCGTTTAGAGACGGGAAATACGTGAAAGTAAACGGAGACGGTCCTGCGATACACTATGATTATTTGTTTCTGTTCAACGGCGAGCAGTTTACGCACAGCGTCGAGAACAGCAAGGCAAAACCCGTAAGACGGAGGAAAAACCATCAGTCGTCCGGCAACACTACTTCTGACAGGTAAATCGCCTCAAACGAGGTTTGTCTTCGGATATTTCATTGCGTGCGATCTGGACGGATGGTATAACAATGTGTAAATGCACAGATCGAACGACGGAAACGTCTGGCCGGAAAATTTGTTCTTATTGAACTCGGATCGTGATATCGTAAACGCATGCAAATACATCGAAACGATGAAATCAAATGACAAAGGTAAATTTTTGATAACGCAAGAGAAACAAGCACCTCTAAACATAGGCGCCTGGAGGGGAGGGGGCGCAATACGGGGCATATGCCCGCCCTAGCTTTTTTTAAATCAAACATACGATATAGTGACAATATTATGTTAAGTTAAACTCAATAACTAATGTATTTTTTTTATGTCATTATTTAATATCTTATGAACCTTGCCCATCCTAGAAAAATGCCTGGAGGCGCCTTTGCCTCTTGATGAAAATTATATGATTGGATGCCCGATAACGTACTCGCTTTTTTCACATTGGCTTAGACCGGGGGTCTCCGAACTACGGCCCGCGAACAAGTTTTAAACGGCCCGCAGCACCCATAAAGGCTCGTCCAAACCGAAGCGGTAGCGGCAGCGGTAACTTCAGCGGTATTTATCGCTTTTTAAATACCGCTGATCTAACCTAACCAGAGCGAAATATTTCGCCAAAAATTACTAGTCGACATTGTGACACCCATGCGCGTACATTTATTTTGTTATTATTATATTTTTTTTTATTAATATTAATATTTAAAAGTACAAAACTAATTAACTACAACTGATAGTACATTGCATCTAAATTTAACTGTATCATCTCCGCTATCAATCTGTATGTCCCGTTAGCCTTTAACTGTATCATCGCCGCTATCAATCTGTATGTCCCGTTAGCCTTTAACTGTATCATCGCCGCTATCAATCTGAATTTACAACTGATTATCGCAGCGGTAAGCGAAAAATATAGTGTCTGCAGCGAAAAATAAAATTATCGCGCTCAATCTTGCGGTAACATTTTCGCCGCGGTATCAATTTCGCGCTAGTGAGTGCACTCGTATTAAAACGTATGGACATTAAATTTCGCTGCCGCTACCGCCACCGCTGCGATGTTTACACATTAGTAAAAGCATTTAGGCAAAAACTTATTTTATTTGAAACGCAAATTTCAAAAATTTGTTTTATTCATTTTTCTACTTGTGATAAATATAACAAAGAATCAAAAACACAATGTCCAGTCGACTTCGCTCAAAAAATAATTTCTGAACTTAAAATCCAATTTAAGCAACGTTTTTCTGACCTTGACGTAAAATCGGAAGAAATAAATATTTTTCAAAACCCGTTTAGTTGTGATATTGAGAAGTTACCTCCTACCCTTCAAATGGAAATGATTGATTTACAAAGTAATGATGCACTGAAAATCAAACATCGTGAAGAGACTTTAGTTGATTTTTATAAATTTCTCCTAGATATACAGTATCCAAATTTAAAAAAAATTGCAATTGAATATATATCTGTATTTGCTACGACTTATTTGTGCGAACAAACTTTTTCTAAAATGAAATACATCAAATCAAAATATAGATCGGCCATGACTGACAAACACTTGGAGTCAATTTTGAGAATTGGAACTAGTAACATACAACCTCAATTCGATCGAATATTAGCAGAAAAACATAAATTTCATACTTCTCATTAAAAAAAAAATTATTAAAATTACAATGTATATATTATTATCATTTAAATTTATACCAATTATATTTAAGTATATTGTAGACAATATTTTATAAAAATATTTAAAGTTAACTTATATTTCTATACCTATATTTTCATAAAATTAAAAATTATATGTGTTAATAAACTTTTGGCCCGCTAAGAGCATTTGATATTTTTTGTGGCCCTTCAATAAAAAAGTTTGGAGACCCCTGGCTTAGACTATATAATATGTTTACCACTGTACGCATTATTGTTTTAGAATCTGAACGAAGCGAGATACATGTACAGTTGAGTGTGCTAATAAAACGATCTTTAAAGGACCCAGAGAGTCAGATCGTTACATCCTAGCTTCGTTACATTCGGATTACAAACAATTAATTTAAAACATGAACTCCGATGCGGGCTATTTTTTTCTCTTGCCGAGGGATTGATTATTTTTCTATATGTTCTGCATTTTTCGAAGCATACATTTCGCAAAATTCACCATAGAATTTTTATTTAATTATTTAATTATTATTTACCCCAACCAACCCGTCAATCTCTTAATATTTCATACTAAATCAAGTTTTTTACTTTTGAAAAGTTTTTTTTTTCACAATAACATTATGTTCGAATGATCGTCATAATTGTAGTACGCGTTTTTGAACATAATATTTGGTTTAATTTTAAACTCGTTTATTACATCGCGATTAAAAGACCTTGCGATCTTAAGTTTTTTTTTTACTATTCCTCTGTTGAAGAAGCGTGTACATTTTTTGTCGATAACTCTAGCCATCATCGTGTACGGGAAATATCTAGGATCACTGTCGGTGATCAGTGTACTTCTCGAGTGCAACATAGATGGACGTCGAATCGTTTACGTTGAGCCAGATGACAGCAAAAACCTTCCGTTCGTCGACAGTGTAACTGTAAGTAACACAGCATAGATACAGATTAGATAAAACCTGTAAATGGACAATGGTGCACTTCCTGTTCAAGCCGTGTAATGTTCTCAAAAGTCTAAACTAACCGAAAATACGCCTCGGGGCACTGTCACATCTGATGGGGGGAAAGGCGGGGGGGGGGTCACAGATTAGGTCAAGTAAGATTATCTCATTTATTGGAATTCTATTCATTTCACAAATGGCTCACAATATTTATTGAAAATTATTCGATACAATAATCATGTTAAAATGTGTTGAAGTACAATAATAATTTAATTCTTCGTACGTCGTCGAAATTGCATCGAGGTTGATTCGAGTTATTAATCAGTAAATTTCGAAGTGCACCAAAGTGGTCTTACATTACAGTCGGTGATATAGATTTGCGGAATCTTTATAAAAAAAAAAAAAAATGTCGTAAGAACGCACGAAACGTAACGTTATAATAGATAAAAACGGCCGTCTACGATGAGCTGTCCGGATGTGGCGTGTCGGTGTACGAAGGGTTTAAGTTTAAAAAGCTGGTGCTGAGCGACGATCGGACAAAAATACAGAAAGCGTCGTTCGGTTCGGCCGTCGAAAAAATTTCGCTCAAATGCGCTGGATTATTTTGGTTCGAACAGAAGAGCATCGTTTCGAACAACTGGAACAGTAACTATTTTTATACTTAACGCTGTTTACACATCACGCCGCGCCGTCGCGTACACGGTATACGTACACAGGGGGGTCATCGTTAAAAAAAAGACAAATAATAAATACGTTTTTAACACGTCACAATAGGCAACAGTTTTTAAAGGGTATCGCGTGTTTTGATAGCTGACCGAGGCAGATTCAAATGAAAACGCATTATAATGATGTCTGAATACGGTTTTTTAAAATGTTCCCTGGTGGTCCCGTGTTGTTCCTTTGTGTTCCGTTTTATGTCATTATAATATTAGTTGAAAAAAAAAAACATTATACCGTTGATGAATTATTGTTCTTTTATTAGGAAATAAGATTTTTTTTTTCGTGTTTTATTACCCACATAATTTATGTCAGAAAAAAAACATTTAATTATAACACCTTTAATTGCAAATAAAACAGTGTTTATCCGAGTGGATGGGAAAAAAAATCCGTAAAAACATGCATTAATGTTTAACGCTTTCTAACGAAAGTAAAAATAAAATACACGATCGTTTTAATAACTGTGACCAGTGACAGGCGACAATACGGAAACGTTTGTTGATAACTTCATTCAGTTACCATAATATGTTTTGATAAGGGGAGTTATTTTCTAAAATAAACGATCGATCTAACTCGGTTATACGAACAAAATAAAACGTAGAAAATGTAGCGGATTTTTTGACGATTTTCATATAGTTTTGCTCAAATTCAAGGTATAATCCATGTTTTTAGGCAATCATTAATCGAGAACATTATATTCATTATTTAGTGGTGTGCAAAAAAAGGTTTTGTTTCTAAACGTTCAACGGTTGAAATTATATAGCTTATTAAGGGGCCGGATCATGATCAACTTCCGATTTAAAAAACAGCTTATGATCTGGGCGCAGTAATTAGAAAATTGCCGCCTTGGGACTAAAAAAAAAAAAGAAAAATACACTTTTATTGTAATTTAAAAAACTGTTAAATAAAAATGCTTAGTAAATCATGCTATAATACACGCTAAAAAACTACAATAAAAAATGTAAACTTTAATATTACATGTAGGAAATGAGTAAACAAATAGATGCAGGAATAGAAAAAATTTAATTTAAAAATCAGTCGCCCTCTTAAAATTTACGACTAGGTGTACAGCCACCTGTTGCTCCCCCTATGTACGGCACCAAGCCCAGTACCTAGATACAATTTTCCCACATTAACGTATTTTAAAGGATTCTTCGGTAAATTATCTATGCCTGTTGACTGTCGTATTTTTCTGTTTTAAAAATTACTGAAAAAAATACATACGAAAATAGATTAAATATTCATTATTCGAATTTCAACATGCATACTAATCGATACAGAATCCGAAAAAATGTGAGACGGTCGATAGGACTGGGCTTCGTTTGCGCGCCGTATTTTTATCGGTGCCCAACTATCGTACATCTTTTGCGCGGCAACATAAATAGGTTGGTAGTACGAGCGAGTAACACGAGGTCGTACTTAGGATTCCAAAATCATGCGAATTTCACGAATAAGTTATATAAAAATGAAATTACGTAGAAAACGAATATGGTACGTCAGCTATTAATCTCGTCGTATTGTTGAGGTGCCCAAACCGACATGTTTTTGAACAGACACGTGCCTACACTACGATATTTGAAAATCGGCTGTTATACAGTGACAAACGTCAAATGTTAGGCCGGAAGTGAAACGGAAATGAAATATTTTGTGCAACTCGCGCCCTGGGGTAAGATGTGTGATGCTGACGCGCAAGTGGTGTACGATAATTTGACGTGTGGTGCACCGGTAACGCGCAAACGATGCGCGACCGTCTTGTAAAAAACAGATCCGAACGATCACGGTAAATTTGGAGACGACAATCCGAAGCCGTTTTTTAATTCGAGATCGGAACACGTCGTAGTTTAGGTTATATTATCACGGGGCGAGCCGGGTCCCTGAAGTTTTTTTTTTTCAATTTTTTTTTACCCGTGCCCCCCTGTTTCCAGTACTGCACCACACGTTCCAGTTCGACGGTCGCCTGGTGATAAGCAGATCGTTCGAAACGGACGTGGACTGCGTGTACGCCGCCGGCCCCGTGGCGAGGTTCAACAGTTCGAAATACGACCCGACGGGCTACGCGCAGTATGACAGCTCGGAGGTCGGCGCTCGGGTGGCCGACGTGCTGATGAGACGCTTGCGCGTGGTACGCGGCGCCGCAACCGCGGTCAAGTTGGTCCGACCGCTGTCGGTTTACTGCCGGTTACCGGGTCGACACCATTACCTCGGTTGCACCGCCCCCGGTCCGGTGCTCGCGCGGAAATCCCTCAGCGTGCTCAAGACCGGAAACGCTGCGACGGGGTACTTCGAGATCGCGACCGACAGTACCGGCCACGTGATGAAACTGTACTGTTACTCGAAAGCGGTGAGTGGTGCCGTACATTGTGTATCCAGCGCGAAATCGCAGTGTTAATAATCAGGGGCGTAGCTATAAATTTCCTTTTGGGTAGGCCCACGTAAACCTTCCACTGCGTTAGACGGGAATGGAGACCGATCCCAATTTTGGTATTGGCCTCCTATAATTTAAAAGTTATCAACGATTATTTTTATCAATCATTAATAACTTAGGGCAAAGTTTGCAATTTCTATTTATCTGAATACAAGATAATTTTCTTATAATTATTAATCACTATATTCGTAACTTACAACATATACGTGTTGATGTGTTATACTCATCAACAAAAGCCGATAGATTATCAATAAATCGCTCCCTTATTTTCCTTTCTATGGTAAATCAACGTCAAATCGTTTAGCCTAGCAATTTTTATAGTTGACCTGAGGTATGTTTTCATTCTTCTCATTGTTGAAATACTTCTTTTTCTTCTTAGAGAAAATCTGGATAGGCTACGCCCCTGAGTGTTATACGCAATGATGATCCGCGCGGTCCGTAAGTACTCTCCGTCCCGCTGGAGCGAGGGTCGGCGGCAACCGGCTACGCGGCTGTTTACGACACGCCTCAACGCCGAAACTTTTTTGGCTCCGGGTGAAACCTATTATAGGAGTTACGTTCGTTTTATTTTATTTATAATAATAAAATATGAATAAACATTTATTGTCTTCGAAATGCGGCCTTTATAATACAAATAACCAAATCCTTGTAGGTAATACAATAATTGATCGGTTTATGGTTTCCTGACTCACTGGACTAGTGAACAGCGATTTCGACTAAGATATGTAATCGGTGGGTGAGAGTAACCTATTCGGTTCATTAGACATCATCGTTTCATAACTTTTTAGAAAAACCGGCTCTTCCCTACGAAAAGGTTGCCACGTACACAATAATAGGGTCATAAGTAAAGACCGGATTTTGCATAAAATGCATGTTGTTATTTTCAACATCATATACATGCAGTCAATGAGTGTCCACAAATCATTACTTGATTGATTAAACATGGCTTTACCTCTTTTATCTAATCTTGTTGATAAAATTACCCGTTGGGGTACTTGGCTAGAGTTAGCCTTTTTTTACGCAGATCATTTTGAAGAGTTCAAAAATGTGATTGAAAACTTAGAAGATAATGCAAAATGCATTCAAAATTGTAAATCAATTTTTAATAAATTTAATGTAAAATATGATCTTGCTTACATTAAAGCAAATTTTTTATGTATCGTTGAAAGTATCAAAAAACTTGAAACCTCTAATTTGTCCCTTGTAGACTCGTTAAAAATTTTAGAACAAGTGGAAAACTCTGTTAATGAACTTCCTACTAGTGCAAATAGTGCAATAATTAAAACTAAATGTAAAAACGTTTTGAATAAAAATAAAGGATTAATGGTTTTAAAAGAAATTTCGAAAATACTTCAAGGTGACAGTGCTAATTTCGACGATTTATCTGTTCCAAATTATTCACCGGATATACTAGCAAATTTTAAATATGCTCCAATCACCAGTGTTGATGTCGAACGCAGTTTTTCATCATACAAGTACATTCTAACAGATCACCGTCATAATTTCACGGAAATAAACATGGAACATACTTTGATAACTTATTGTTTTTCAAATTAATAATTTACTACCTTCAATAAAATTGTTCGTACTTTTTTCCTATTTATATCAGTATATCACCAATGTATCTACTATTTAATTTTAATAAAATATTTTTTACAATATATCAATGTTTAAAAATTAAATTTTTGTACTATATTATACATGTAACTTTTTGTTTATGAAAAATGTAATAAAATTAATAAATAATTATCACTGCAAAATTAAAATCAAATATAAAATTGAAATTTTATTTTGCATGTTTTGCATTTTTTCCTTGCATATTTTGACTTTTTTTAGTGCATGTTTGCATGCATATTTTACAATTTAAAATGCATATAAATCCGGTCTTTAGTCATAAGTAATAAAACGCTAATTAACGATTTACTAATTAACATTTTATGTCCTCGTCCCATAAATGATATAAAATATTTGTAACTGATAAAACCGCGGTGATTAGGTTTACACTGATATTTATTACCAGGGAGGGTGGTGAGAGCACTGGCATTATTATTTTACCCATTTCGTGGGCAGATACACTAAAATGTCCACAATCGGTAAATAATGGAAAATAGAATAGAAATATTTGTTGATAAAACATAACGGTTTGCCTGTCTCTTAGGATTTCAAGTACTCGAACCTAATAAACCTTTACGGAAAAAACGTGAGTCTGTTCAACGATATGGTGAATCGGTTTCGGGCGGAGTCCATTCCGTGTTTCTTCGATTTTTTCAACGAGTCGTGGGCTCACCCGTTTTACTCGGACAGATTTCCGAAGCTATTAAACGACGTGATGAAACTTCTAGCGAACACTAACAATAAGGTAAGATGAAATGATAAGTCAACCGGTCGTCCATATTTAGGTAAGATGAAACGATATATCGACCGGTCATCCATATTTAAGTTAGGTTAGGAGAGGTTAGATTACAACAAAGGTGAAATTATTATTTTGCATATTTTTATGTTATTTTATTTTTTCAGAGCATTTTTTTTAAATGTTCCTCAATTTTGTTAGTTCTAAAGCAAATAACGTTCTTCCTTTTAAGTTCGATAGCTTTAAGTTCGGTTTACTCTAATGTTAAAGCTTACCACACAAAATTGGTTCTACTTAACACAGATTGGCTGTTGTACGTCTGTAGGCCGGAGTCAACGCAACCAGGCATCATCTTGGCTCTTGATGATTATTATTGGGTGGGTCAATAGTAAAATATGTTTTTAAAAATAGTAGTGTGATGATCCTCATGTCTGTTTGGATGACCGCATCTTTCGAATTAGCCCGTGTTCGGATAGAGACCCTCTACTATCATCGGTTGCCAAACTTTTACGACAACAGCATCCTTGGATAATGGTTAGCTTTATAGATACCCCAATGCTCAGGGCCTAACATTTACTTGATTACATGCTAACTACACACGATTTCTTATTCAACATTGTAAGTATCGATAGATTTTCATAGCCAAAAATAACTCATTGAAATTTTCACAATTGATAGTTCATAATTTCCTCACATTGCACAGCGATAAAGTATTATATAATATAATACTCGAATTTAAAACATAAGAAAACCTTTTTTTTTCCAAATGAAACAATGTGGACATTTTTTTTTAATATTTTCACATGTCTTGCGGAACCGTTGGCATTGTTCCGCGGAGCCGCTACTTTGGGAATCGCTGCCCCGAACTGTATTGTATATATTATTATTACATTGCAGAGTATCAGAAAGTTCTCCTGCGACGTCGAAGACGTGTCCACGCCCGGGATCAATCAGGTAATAAATTTGCGCCGAATTTTCGCGCTCATCACTATGCTCATCATGTATTTTTGTGCGTTACGCGATATGCGTATTCAGGTGTGCAAAGTGACGACGCTCGCCGATTTCGATTTGGAGAAAATGTTGATGAATTTTATCGACGAAAACTTCTACGACTTTCCTCATTTCGCACATGTACGCGACGCGGTAAACCGGACGAATTCCGCGTGAAACCACTATTAGAAAATCCGATAATGAATATAGATGTATTATAATATTATACATTGTATTTATATTTATACTGCGTTACCAAAACAGTACACGGATACAGTAGTACTGATGGTACTCCTGGATTATGCCTCCAGCCCACAAAATTGGACTTAAACCGCCGTATACCTACCGTATCGAGAACGATTTCATTTCGTTTCGTACGATATTCAACATGCCCGCGTGCAGCGTTATCCGCGATCCTTACGAGCTCCTGCAGATCACGTGAGCAGGATCTCGACGACCGCGTGACGACCTTGGGGGCTTACCTCGCGTATCGACAGTGTTTTGTACAAAGGGAGTAACCGGCGATTTAAACATTTTTCACGGGAAACCAAAAACCGTGCAGAAAATACAGTTTTAATAAGAATATCATTAACATTTTAATCTTGGAAAACGGGAATATTAATCGAACCGTTTTTATGTTGATGACGTTGATAAAAACATGGATCATCATTGTATTTGTCCCAAAAAAAGGTATACGTGGTGTACTTTCTACGTTTTAAAATTAAAATTATGTTTTATAAAATAGGCGTCTGTGTGTACTGTCATTGCTATAGGTAAACATTATTGAGTCTATGTTCAAAAACGATCTTTTTACGTATCACGCTCCTATTTTTTCTGAACATTTTGATATCAAATAGTTGATTTTCGATTTTTGGCGGGAGTTACTACGCCCTTTCCACCGAACACCGTCGATATCATAGTGTCGCGCTTTGTTGTATTTTACTTGTACACCCGGAGTAGCCAATAGGCGTAGTAGCAACGACTTGTTATCATAGCAATATTATACTACATTATACCGACGACGACGACGACGTTCTCGTGCGATTTGCCCGGCGTGCAACGGTCCGCCGCGATCATTACGAAAACCGGGCGCTCGTAAATTAGATAATTCGACCATAATAATAATACCATATTATGCATACACCACCGGGCGGCGCGACACGCCGTGCAATAAGTTATACGATTAATATATTGTTAACCGTACGATATTATTGTTATGTGTACATTATTATTGTGCGCACATCGCCGACACGATGTTTACCGCCTGTTGGGCCGCAATCGCCGCCGCCGTCGCTGTTGGATCGCGTAAATTTATTTAAATAATCGAGAAAAACGACGACGACGACGACTATCGGTGTGTTGTTCGTGGCAAAACAAATGTGTTCGGTCAATTTGCGAACCATTGCGTGTGCAACGCGATCGTCATCATAATAATTTGGTTTTTCCGCGCCGCCTATCATAGTATTATAATATTCATCGCGGATAAGTAAGCCCACACGAGTCTCTCTATCTTGTGTATAATAGGACGTGTTAGCTTACGCCAGATTGTCTACGACGTGTTCACGAATAGGTGCCCGACCAACGGTAAACCAAAATTGGCAGCCATGGGTATTTTACTCAGGGACGGCGCGCATTTCGAATGAACGCACCAAATCGATTCATCGACTGATTGGGCACAAAGAAAAGCTCGCAATATAAATGTTGTCCGACGTACTGTACGAGTGTAATATTGTAGTTTTACCCTTTAAATGTAACATTTTTTCTAATGTGTACTAGTTCACAACGTATCGGTTATAAAATATACGTCTTAGGTATCGTGTTATTTGCATCGAATTCATTTTATTACACCCTCTTTCCCCGAACAACATAACTATTGAATATGGGTGGCAAAAATTAAATTTGCCTAAGGCCGGCAGTGGACGTTAGGCAAAAACAGTGACCACGGTACACACGGGTAAGTTGGCACTTGGATAATACGTCTTATACAGTTACACGGAAACACGAACGAGTGAGATGAACCGTTTTCCCCGTCGACGGTGTGGTTTCGGACAACATTTTTATAAGATCCCCAACGGTAAGACATAACGTCCTTGTCAATGTTTATGACCGTCAATAATAATCGTAGTAAATGTCGAATGTTGTTGGTTGTATGCGCTAAGAGAAATAATTAAAAATAATGGATTGTTTCGAGATAACTGCCCCTCGTCCGCTGCTGAGACCAAAATATTTGAGTTTCGTAGAATTAATACGATTGAAAACGTAAACTACCCGTACAGGTCTTACCGAATATCGGCGTACGTTTATAAACTATTAGCAATAATAATTATGTATTCATGTGAAGTACTGGATAATAATCATCGTCGAAGGTTTTTTATTTTTTATTATTATGAAGTTTTCCTGACATCATCATCTAAACTTAGGTGTAAAGAATTAAATTTTTAACATTTTGTAAATTGGATCACAACATGGCTTAAGTAGTTAGAACTATGGATTTAAAATGTACCGAAGAATAAAATTTTTACATTACGAAACAATTTAACGGTTAAATAAGATAATATACTAAATAAATATATCATCGTAGTCATTTACTGTTTCTTGGTATAATCTATTTACATCTTCTTGAAAAGAAACTCTTTGATTACGGCTATAGGTCCGTATACTAGAGGTATAAATAAATTGTAAAGTATCCTGACTAGCTAAATTGACATGAGGGTGAGCTCAACCGCCACCAAAGTCCAAAAACCGATAACCGTTCTTCATCATTCTGCTCGACACTGTTGTTCGCAATCTCACTACTCTGCACTTTCCATTTCAAAACAAATTTTCATTTCGACTTGTTTTAAAATATTATTTAATATGGAACGTATTTTGGTGGCTACGTTTTCTAAAGACGAAACATATTGAAAAATTACTAAAAATGATGTGACGCCCGCCTTGCCGACGTTGGTGGAATAAGCTGTGGACAACCAGGATTTGGCACATGCATCAGCTTCATTACCAACAGACTTTGATGAGATCGATTAAAGTACACATTTACCTTAAAACTAACACAACATATTTTATAAACGACTATTGATAATCCAGATAATATTTAAATTTTATGCAAATCGTAGTACAAAATTATTGCTTTTTAAAAATGTATCCGTGTTTTTTATCCAGATGAATTACGATTATGTTTTATAAAGATAATTTTATTCGAACTCATTTTTATCTTCATCTATTTTCCAATTTTGGCATACTATCTTTATCTAGATAAAAAAGTATTTATCCGTGCTCAGCACTGGATATTATAATTTTATACGTACGCGTCACGATACAGTATATATATTTTGGCGGTTTCGATTATTGTTACGACTGCTGCCGTTTGGACCGGTACAGGTAGTAAATAAGAATACTGGTAGTAGTAGTAGTAGTAGTTTATTTGTTCGTTTCGATTGTTGTGTGTAGTATGTATCGCGTGTCCGGCGGGGCATCGAAGTGTATATTATACCGTGCACGTGATGTAGTTTTTTGTTCCTCGGGGACACAACGGAATGATAATAAATAAATAAATAAATAAAATACTTTTCGTTATTTATAGAGGTAATATATCGTTTTGTATTATTACGGTATATAAACGTACAAAATTATATCATCCGCAGGTATATATATACATGTATATAAATCGTAATATATACGCATTCGATTATAATACGGTTTTTTTTTTTTCATTTTTTATCGAGTTCTAGCCGAGGGCCACGGGCGACGAGAACCCGGCCGTTCGGCTCGCGTGACACGCCGCCCGGCGCGGGGGGGGGGGGAACGACAACAAAAAGGAAAAAGCCGACGCGTCGTAAAACACGTGTCCCGAGCCGACCGTACGGTGGACGCTGGCCAAACGGTTCGCGTTTCCCGGATCGCTCCGGGAGTTCGGCACTAGTATCGTTATAATCGTATGCGCGCAATACCATGATACATAGGCACGCGGCGATCGAGGAGACTCGGCACGGGCGTAGTGATGTGGACTTGACCTTTTGGTTTTTGTTTTTTTTTTTTATCAAAGAAAAAATACGATCTGTAAGTTGACAATACGAATTTTAGCTAGCATACCCGGCATTATATGCGATGGCATGGAAGCTAACACGAGGAGGAACAAGCCACTAATACTGCAGACGTTTGCATTTTTTTTTCTTCTTCGGATTCGTCCACCCCCCACACCCCACCAAGTGGTTTTTAAACGGCGGGGATGGTTTCCGCAGCGGACTGGACCTGTGCATGTTTTTTGTAAGTTTTCGTAAAATTCGGTAAGTCGATAAACTTTCTGCAGTCTAAGTAAACCTATACAGTCGTAGAAGCTATGACCTATTTAATAAGTGACATCAAGCTTACAGAGAAAACATTCAAAACAAGTGATCACTGGATTCTAATAACAATATCAAAAAATACGTCGGTAAAGTTTACGTTAAGTTAAATTTACCCGTAAGTAGTACGTTTCGTACGTTTCATCATATTTCTACGGTGTGAAAATTTGAAATAGAGTTTTTTACGTGGTGGAAATACGTTGAAATATGACTTTTAAAAAACGCTGTTTGGAAAAAAAATTTTTCCTGTACTTAAAATAGTGCCTAGGATGCCACATATCCGTAGTTATCCCGTAAAATGTGCACAGATTTGCCAAGTTCACATCTCTACCGGATACGCGGTGGACTTTCGAAGTTCACACAACAATGTACTATAATATGTGATACTTGTTTTCGATTTGTACAGTTAATTAATGCGAACTTCGTTTTGAACACGTTTTTTTTTCGTTTTCCAGAGGGCAAACTGTTCCTCGCGTAAGCCGGGATTTATCCAACCAAACTTCCTAAGAGTTTTCGCCACCGCGGCTCAAAACAGCATATGAATTTCATTACCAACCGGATCGTTCTATGATCCTTTGCCACTCCCGGCGGCGTTCTCCTTGGACAGCTTTCTATTATATTCAACTACGTTGTCGGTCGACAGTTCCCCGCAATCACTACAAGATCTGGGGTTTTTTTTTTTTTTAATATTCAATTACTTTTTGTATGTACCTACATATAGCCCACGGCACAATTTTTCGCAGGGCACGCAGTTTTACACCCTGCCTGTGGACTCGAGTGGCTGCGAACGTCGAGTTTTAACGACTGACGTTATAACATTATGATGTACAGTACACCGGAGTAGTATACACGTACGACCGCGACGTGTGCATTCCGCCTCGGAGGTTTTATCCTTATTTTTAATCACTTCATCCTTATTGCACAAACAGTGCTATCGTATTTATATTTTATGCGTTCGATACACGCACGTCTAATTTTCCCCAAGTTCTGATGTGTAAATTATACTAGAATAACGTTACGTGTATTAATGTGTCATTTTTAGACTAAACATTTAACTGCTACGGGTCTATTAACATGTTAATTTCAGCCCGTCGAACGTGGTAACGTAATAAACCTACTCGCTGCTATATATATATATATGTATGTATATATTATGGTGTTTATAAATTATTATCGTCATTCTTAGATTATAATTGACGTCATGTAGTAACGTTTATAACTTCTACGTTTGTTATAGAGTCCGTAAAAAAAAAAGAATAACAAGTCTATTAGTGCACGTGCATAGGAAATTATATTTATCCACATTCGTCCGTATACACGCGTATAAACATTACGTTTATAGCATTTATATGGTTTTATGTATATATATATATTTATTACTATTTACAGTTGGCAAAAGTTGATTATTGAATACATTATTCGTACGACTACGCGAACATTAATAATTCCCGACAAATGGACGTGGCCATTTCAAGACGAGGAAATTAATTGGGAGAGAAAAAAACTCGTAACCTTTTTCCTTTAAGTTATTTATTTATAAATACATTTAATCAACTAGCACCGATCGCAAACATAACATAACTACGTCTTAGTCATTATTGGGACTTAATGTATATTTTTATTATCCCTTATTGTTCAGTATGTTCGCTTCTATAACACGGTAAGCAAAAAATTATTGAAAACTGTATCGAATTAATTTTCTTTGTTTTTCCGCAGATGAAACCATCTAATGTCGTGTATATAGTGCTTGTGATCGGACCATCGGACCGTTTTTTGATTATTTTGTGCCTAAAAACAGAAATGACGCATAGAATAAAACACTCTTATTCCCGTACACCGTATAAGGCCGGCTTCAAAGTGGGCGCAAAGTCTACCCAACCGTTCCCTGAAAAGATCAACCTCACAAACCAGCAAAATAATATTCTTCATCTTATGAACAATACCTCCGAGTCCCTCCATAATAATAATAATAACTCATTTTCAATCAAGTTTGTCCTATAAATGTTTCTGTTACCTCAGATAGTAAGTTCAAGTATAGAACCAGCTCTAAACGAATTCCTCTACGACTTAACGTCTAATATTAACTCTTCGCTCAGTGCCATATTCAATAAACAAATAATTCCATAAACATAATATATAATCATTCCTTATCTCATCGTTCATACCGTTCTAACATCGTGACAATCATAACTCATTACATGTTATTGCAATTTGAATTATTGTATTAAAACATGATCAACCAACATTAGTAAATTATATTGATATTATTACTCGCATTGTTCTTGTATTCGTCCAAACATTGATCGACGCACGCAATCGTTGATCTGCATATTGTTTAATGCAAACGTTTTTGAAATAAAAAAAAGATCCTTAGGCCAAGCGCCCACCAATGTAACGTGACGCGTTGCGCGGCAAGTGATATAGCAAACACGTAACAACAAAATGACGAATGGTGTGACACAACGCCTACTTATGTATCTAGAAACTAGTAACACCAGTTGTCAATATGTCTTCTTCTTTATCGGATGACGAAAGATTTTTGGCTTTAGTAAATTTAATCGATGTTAATTACGCAAAAAATAAAAAAAAACACAGTATTGGGTTTATCTATACTGGAAAAAGAATCAAAAAATTGAACGTAGTGTTATTATGTATTCAAAGAATTATGGTACTATGGTCATAAGTCCACGAATGGTCTTCAATTACACCAACAAAATGTAAGTTAAAATCTGGATCGTCTTTCATTTTTAACTTTAGAAAATTAATAAAATAATTAAAATAACAATATTTTTCCAAAATACTTGTCACTCTAGTCGGGGTAACACGTGGCAAAAAATGGAACACGCTGCATTTGAATGACACCGAAGTAACATGTAGTTTGTCATATCACTGTCGTATCACTTTAGTTGGCGTTAAATCTATTAATTACATTGTTTTGACACAAAATAGCGTGTTGGATGCATGCTACTTGCTACATCACTTGCCGCGCTACTCGTCACGTTACTTTGGTGGGCGCTTGGCCTTACATACTCGTATACTAGGATAAAAATGAACGACATCACCACGATTCGATTGTCACTCACGAGACCAAAATGATAATAAAATGATCATTTGAATAGTAACCATAATATTGTTCCACGACGACGGGCTAACACGACTAACATTTATAATATTACCGTAGCTACACTTATACCGAAACGCGTTCAATAACAACAAATACGACGGTCGACGGCGCACGTAATAATAATTGTGTTCGTCGACAGACTTAATAACTCCGTGGCTTCAACAATTATTATTACACCGTTGTTCTGGCGCATAACACGTGACGTATACGTATATGATTGTATCAAAACGATGTGAACAACACTACGTGCGAATGTATTAATATCGCATCGTCCTGCACGTGCGCCATATTATAGTAACGTATAATCAACGTTTCGGGCGTTTGATTTTTTTCCCCCCGGTCTGTTTCCACCACCGCCGTTCGGATATTAGTGCGTCCACCGCTGGCGCTACGGATTAGCGTTCCAACAATCGTTCGTACAAGTCAGTCCTCGGTTTCGGGGCAGCCGCCGGAGACTTTGTACGCACGCGTATATTTAAATATGCGAGTAATTTATGACTTGTTTAACATTTCAATTTATGTACTCCTCGAATCCGTCTGTACGAGGAGAGACGCGCTTATACGTGTACAACACTCTCATTGTTCAAAGAGTGTAGGATAAAACACAACGATTTTGCTATTCTGATATATCACAAGCTCGGGCTCACGGGAGTAGTGCGTATTTCTATATTTCTGTTAGTCTGATCTTGTAACCGCATCGCATAACTATGTAAGCGCCTAGACGAAATACCTTGGTCGTCTGAGATATAGTGATGGGTCTTTTAAACTCGAAACCCCTTGTACCGTGTGGCTTTCGATAAAACGATTCTGAGCCAAAGAGGTCGGTTAGATCATCTTATACTTCTAAAGATGGTCGACATAATAGTAGAGCCAAATGTTTCATAACCGAATAAAGAAAATATTGTGAAAAATCTGGAATCCACGAAAAACAATCAAGTGGGTAGTACGTGACGACAATACGACGATGCAGAGGTTTGATTCTCGATTTCGGTTGAATTTTTTTTGCGATTTTTTCTCCGTTTTTCTCAATTATTTCGAAAAATGTCGAGAAATTTGGTACATAACCTCCTCCAAGTACCAACGATAGACGACATTTTCGCTCAGAAAATTACTGCCAGGTTTGTACGATATGTCGGAGCGATTTCTCTGATCGAAATCGTGTACACTAAAAAAACAACTAAAAAACACACACGCATCACGGTAAAACTAGTTTCACTTTGAATCCATAAAAATATATTAATATAAAACTATCTAAAAAAAAAAAATCACATTTCTTCCGATCGGTATTAAATAAGTGGTAAAATCGTCATTATCGTCGGTAGGTATTTAGTGAAAACATCTCAATAACAATATCTTATGCGGCGCGTCGGCGGAGCGTGTATTATAGACTATTTGTAGTATTTTACCCGAAACAAAAAACGTTTCTTCGAATATTTGTGATTTCTCGTTTTTGATCTCGCCGCGCGCGCAAGCACTTCACGATAAC
This sequence comes from Periphyllus acericola, assembly GCA_949715065.1. Lineage (NCBI taxonomy): Eukaryota > Metazoa > Arthropoda > Insecta > Hemiptera > Aphididae > Periphyllus > Periphyllus acericola. The sequence goes on from OX454269.1 coordinate 26,841,608, forward strand.
GATACCGAGCGCGAACCATGAAAGCCATACGAATATTCCGAACACGTCTTGCGAAAGGTTTTTCGTGTACCTAATTCCGTTTGTATAACGTGAAAATGTGTATATGTATGCGTAGTACGAGGTGCGTCTAAGTGTCCGTGTAAGTATTTTCGTGAACCGGAAGACGGTGTGTTATGAAGTGGCTATTATAATATTATTACACCACGTGTTCATTACGCTTCGGTCTTAAGAGGAAAAAAAAAAGAGAAAAATAACGTCTTTTCTGATGAAATTAATTCAATCGCCGCCGCGTCCGTACATTATAACATTATAGCACCCCTGCACCGCGTAGTACCGATAATCGTACGGTATACGCACGTACACATTTAACAGTAAACAAACCGTACGACGACGACGCGATGTGCCCGCTGACAAATTGTTCGGGTTCGGAAAACGATTTTATTAAGGTAAAATGTTAAAAAGAGAAGAAAAAAATTAATATATCTCCGACCACCGCCGGAGCGTCGTGTTTTAACAGTCTTATCAGGTTATAAATAAATAAATAGTAATATTTTATTTTCAGAATAAAGTAATATTTAGATAAGAGTATCGTATACATGCGAGTGTAATATACCTTTCGGTATTATTATAATAGGTATGCGTGTACGCGAAGGCTTATGTTTATTTTTTATTTTTTTCACGGAATAACGTTTTATTTTTATTGCGGAAGCGGTGCTAGAGGTGTTTTTTTTTTTTTTTACGAGTAGTCGTTCAAGTGTCCGGTCGGACATTAAAAAAAAAAACGAAATGAAGCCACACAAGGAGGATTCGGATAATTTATACGCGTTTACGAGAGCCGACAGTTTTTTGACGCGTTCTCGAGGGACGAGCGTTGTTATGATCGCCGCGTCACGGGAAGCGCGCGCACGCGGTCAGTTGCGCTATCACTATACGCGTAGCTACATATTATCATAATGTATAATATACACGTGTCGCGTAGACTGGCGCCAAAGCACTTATATGTACATATGACACTCGCCGTGAACGGATCTACTATTATATGATGTCGGAGACGTGTGAATTAGAATTTTTTTGTTTTTTCCCATAAAAATTTTAGCGACGTCAAACGAGGTCGAACGACGACGGGCGTAGGTTTACCTGTTAGGATACCAACTAGTGTTACACCCGGGTGCTTTACACGCGCCCGCCGCGGCACACAATAATATCACAATGCGCGGTAACCGTTCACTAAATACGGACATCGCGCCATTATGTGGCATTATGCGCAGCGTAACACCGCTATGACCGCGAGGATGACGCGCACCGGACAATACACTCTGTTGCCGCGTCGGGTTAGGGCTGCACAGGTGCGGGAGGAGAGGTAAACCGGGGCAAGGTTACGCCGCGCGTGTACATGACGTGCACGTAACCTATGGGTGCCTGTACCCGGTTTAATGATGAAAAAATTCAAATACACGAGATCATATCGCGCCAACAGCAGCTCCACAGGCGCGTGTTACGGATCTCACGCACGATATCGTTCATATGACGTGTACGGCCACGGTGTTTACCGCGGTCGGAGGGTCCGATTACGAATGGTCGCCCTGCTGCGGGTCGTCGTCCTGCCGCCAGTAAGGAACGGTTTATATACACGGCTGGTAATTACATTATTGTGTCGACTGCATGTCGCCTGGTACGAAAACCTACACGATATTGCTATTATATGCATATTGTAATACCGCTGTAGGTATACCGTACGCGTAAGCCCGACGATGATGGTATCGCGCGCTCGGCGACGTGTAGGTGTCTATCGACACTCGTTAATAGAAAGAAGAAATAAACCACTGTCGAAATCCATGCGACCACATACTGGACCGACCGAACCGGATGCGAACGAGAGGATAGTCGGATGTCCTCTACTCTTTGGTTCACTGCAACCGTATACATAATACGAATATCGAGGATATATGAGTTCCTGAGCATCGGGACCGGGGAATCGATCGGCGAACGGGTGAAAAGGGATCGTCCTTTACGTACGAACCGTTGGCGAATATCGTGGGCGCGGAGACTTTAACGCTTCGTATACTTTCCGCAACCGCCGAGAATATGCATCATACCGTACATGGGATGTTTCATTTAAGTGGCCGATACTCACGTGCTAAATACTATTCAAACGTAGCCTTTGAAAACGGTTCACCCTGTACACGACTCGTGTACATTAAATTGTAATATTTTAATTGCACTATCGTTGCATCAGTATAATACGGCATTACGGAACAGGTTGTAATTCTAGTCTTTAATAGATTTTTACATATTATTGATGGTGACTGTCGATATCGATATCGATGACGTCATATTATGTTAGATATGTAGTTCTCAGACAATAAGATGTTACCTCCGCAGAAAAATCGTAGAGACAAAAGATTCGCATTGAAATAATATAATACATCTATAATATGCAGCCGCGTATGGAAAATAAAGCTTGAGTTTGGTTGTATCATTGTCATCGCGAACGAGCTGAAAATCGCGTAATTTTTTTAGAGAAGAGGTATTAATAATATAATATTTGTAATTTGAACTGCGGATGGGTGTCGGCGAAAACACGATAACATCCAAACACAATTAAGTGAGAACTATCCTGCGCATCGAAAGCGTAAATCATGCGTAATACTTCTATTTGACTAAAAATGATTATGGAGATGATGTAACTTTAATATTTGGTATTAGAGAAAAACAGCTATCGATGAAAAATGGAGAGAGTGAAATCTCACCGCAGGTCTTATGATACATTACTTTTTTTTTTATTACTCAAATAACGAAATATTATACAGTATGTAGTTATAACTCGAACAAATTGTTTTGATCGAACGACTACTTATTAGAACTAATATAGGTTTATTGTATAAGCACACTTGACTATTTCACAATAACACGGTCTAGAAAGTACGATTAAAATTGAATCGCATCAACTATATTATGTATTCTCTTAAAATATCATTTAGACGGTACATGTTTTTTCCATGTGGAATCGTTGATAGTTAAAAGTATAAGAGAAGCCGAAGTGAAAATTCGATTTATAGAGTTTCCGATGACGGGAGTTCAAAATATCGAGGGGAAAAAAAATATTCGAATTAAAGAGACTTGCACATTTCTGTAACATGCGCATAATATAAATTATTTGATTTACTTTACATTCATTATTTATTCCCGGTACATATATTCAATTTAAAAAAAATCAATAAAGATTTATTAAACAAGTATAAATAATAATATTTTAGTTTCAAGACCAGAACACTACGACGTCTAATGGCCGCCGTAATAGTTTTTCGATTACATACGTCGTTGAAAATGCTCATGTCCCGGTGTTAAAATATTGAAGGATAAACAAAAAATACAATTAGTTTGTAAAAAATTTAACTATCCTGCAGTTGATAAAATGTTTAAACAATGGCTTACAGGTGTATAATAAAAAGGACATTCGCCTCGCCTGTTGCACAAAACCATATTGTGTATTTATCGATATTAAATTCGATAATGTAATCAAGCTATACTTTTAATATTATATTTTAATTCATATAAAACTGAATACGAGTTTGTAGGTTGAACCTGCACTCGTTTCTAATTAATACGATTATTTGAGCTTGAATTATACGATTAATCGATTTTAATTATAAACAATTCCTGGTCATCGAACAACTAATTTACGAATTTATTGAAAAGGTCTCGGTGATACTAATGTTCGCTCCGAAAAGTTAATAGAACTCGGGAAAACCAATGAATAATGAATAAGCAGCAATGTAAAACTTGTACGCCGAGTTGCGGCGTGCACGAAAAAATTGAAAATAAAAATATCTACGGGCGCACATTTAAGGTGATATTTTATAAAATGGTCCTCGCGCTGTGCTCCCCGGCCGCACGGTGCTGTGGCGCTGCATCGGACATATTATTATAGTGCAGTAGTGCAGTAATAGTATAATGCATTTTAATAGGACTATACAGGTACACGCCGAAGCCGGGTCATCTGTATATAGTACGCCGGCGACGAACCCTCGGCCCCGACGACCTACGAACTAAACACGTACTATACGATGCCGTAACCTGTCGACGAAACTTTGAATAGTAGCCGCGACAGAGAGTGACGTCCCCGCGTGCTTATGCGTGCACGTGTAACATGTGTAATGCCTAATGGCTGTGCCCAGTCTGCGGAACCCCGACGACGGTACGCGCGTTCTCACGAGCTTTGTCCGAGCCGTGCGTATAAATAATAATACGTAGGTACCATTGATTATAAATACTATATAGTATTTATAATCGATGGTAGGTACGTACACGTGTAAGCGCTCAAGAACACATGAAGATGATGATAATAATAATAATAATAAGTAATAACGATGTACGACGCACACGGACGTGGTTAGGTTAGGTGGTATGCGTTTACCGTCCATACAGTGCGGTGGACGAACTTTTGACTAATATTTAATGTTTTATTTGAATACCGTAACTTTTAATTTTTAACTGACATATGTAGGTATAATATTGACATTTATAATAAAATACTTTTTTTTCGCGGACTGTTTTCCCAGGTCCTTTTTTCATTCCAATTACCGAAACAGGAAACACTTCACTTCTCAAATATTCTTTGAAGTACGGCGCGCACCCGTGTGTCTCCAACAATTTTTTTAGGGCCGCCAATTCATGTAAAAAAACGTCAATACTAGAAAAAATAAACTGACATGTTCCCGTTTTTAATGCTCGTTCCACCACTACCTTCGATATATCTTTCCACTATCAAACTTACAGTTTCAACGACCCTTTAAAGTCGAATGTTAAAAGAATGCAACAGTGTTGCTTTTTACTTAAATTTTACTTTAATTTTGTCAACGAAATTAAGCTTCGCTGTTTGAGTCTAGGTTTCGGATAAATAATCGATATATGTATATAAACATTTTAATTAAATATTTTATCACTGTTCTATATTATATATTCTATAAATGACTGTAAATATTTTATGTTCATATAATATCACTCTTTGCCCGAAAGGTCGTTAGTAATAATAATAATAATAGTTATATGTGGTCGCGGACTCAAAAAGGATGTGAACCGCTGTACCAGACGATAATAATAATAATAATAATATATGTATCCTGTCGACGAAACTTCGAACAGTAGCCGCGACGGAGAGTGACGTCCTCGTGCTTATGCGTACGCGTATTACGTAACCCCGACGGTACGCGCGTTCTCACGAGCTTTGTCCGAGCCTCGCGTATAAATAATAATAATACGTACGTTCACGTTTGTAAACGCACAAGGACACAACGATGACGATGACGATGATAATGATGATGATGATAATAACGGTAACGATAGGCGACACGCGTTTACCGCGCACCGGGGCTGCATGGGGTTTTCGTTTTTTTCGTTTTTTATTTTCTAATTTTAATTTTGTCTTCTACCGTCGCGGAACCGCGCGTTTGTCAACCGGCGCGATTTGAGCTTCGATTTGACGTGCGCGCACCGTTCCCAGGCCGCGGCTCTTGTATACGAGATAGTATGGAATAATATACATAATGCGCGCGCCGCGTATAAGACGTCTCCGAGGGGACAACGCTCCCCACTCCCCGTCACCGCCCCTTCGCCGCTCCGACGGCCGTGAAATAATGAATCCTTATTGTATTTAAATATAATATATTATTATCGTACGGCATATATGTATATACAACATATGTATAGTATGCACACACGCGAGAGCCTGACTGATGTGAAATTGTTTAACAATAGAGTATACGATTGTTCTCCGGGTCCGAGGCACAATGATAATTAAAAAAAAAAAATAAATAAAATAAAATAAAAAAAAAAAAACTCCCCGGTAAAATAAAGAAGAAAAATCGTTTACGACGACGATGATGACGATGATTATAATAAACGATAATAATAGTATAGCGTGTTATCTAACGTTACCTGGACGTACGAGTTAACGCGGGCGCCAAAGACGCGTTTTTTCGTCGGCACCCAGTTTTACCGTGCGTTGCGGGTATATATTATGATCAGGATGTTTTGTCAGCGTCATACTCCATATAAGCCGTTATTAGATACTTTAAATATGAATAGTCTTGAAATCAGGAGAAATATTATTGATTTAAAGTTCCTATATATATTATTAAATGGTTTTATTTATTCTAGTGAAATATTAAATTATTTAAATTTCTATGTCCCAAAATGTCAAACTAGATCTACTAACACTTTTTATTTGAAATTACAAAAAACAAATTATTTAAATGATGCTCCTATTAATAGGATTATGAGGTTAGCTAATGATACGCAGGTCGATTTTTTTTAGTTTTAACTCTATTGAGTCTTTTTATTATTTTATTATTAATTATTACCTGTGAATTATGCATTAATATTATATATCTTATAGATGTTAATTCTATTATTATACTTAATTATTTTATATATATATATATATATATATATATATATCTATTAATTTTACTCTGTTTTAATATTATATTATCTGTATTTTCTCTTTTCTTTTATCTGTAATTAATTTGTTCAAATGATTATTATTATGTTATTATGTCGATTTATAACTGTTATAGGGCTATGCCCGTTTAATTATATATAAATAAAATAAATAAATAAATATGATCTTAATAACACTGGAAAATGCAAGCGAACATTCCCAATAAATCTCAATGTATGAGATGTGTTCTAATTTTATCCGACTTGGTTTGGCGCATTTTCCAACGATTCTTCAATTGTCCGTGTAATTGTAGAGACTCTGCTAACTATAATAGTCTGTTGGTTTCGTTAACGATCAGTTATTTCCGTTAGTATAAGCCAAAATTAAGTTTTGTACAAATTGTATTGATCTCTAAAAGTGAATTTTCCGACAGTCATTGAGCGTTTGCCGTAGAAATTGCGACTTCAGAGTTTCATTTGAAAACAATAATCGTTAAGTCACCATGTCCGTGATCGGCATCACCACTAGATCGCGATTATCGGTCGTAAAAATGATTGATAAACGCGTATGGTTAGCAAAGTTAAGTAAATATAGTTAAGTTATAATATGGTTAAACTAAAAGCATAATAATACACGTTTCATGTTTTCCCGTTTACGTTATATGCGAAACCAACAACAGCTATTGCAGCCCACCTACACGGGTTTATATTGTATAAGTTATTTTTTGGTCAAAATATGCGTTTATTTAGAGTTTTATTTATTTTTTTCAAAATTCGCATAAAAATCCCTGAGTATGCAATAATATTCCTAACGAGCCTATGACTTGGTGTTTAATTGTAATACTACCAAGTTGGCGTGCTAACTAAGTTTAACTGCCAAAAGAAAACATACGAAAAATTCGTAACCCCCTAATTATTATAATATTACAGTGAAACCTCGGTATCTCGAACTCCGGTATCTCGAAGTTTCTGTATGTAGAATTTTTTTTTCAGTCCCGATCATTCAGTATTGGACTTACGTATTAAGTTATTTCGGTATATCGAATTTCCATAAGTCGAATATTTCTATAGTAATTTTGATATTTATATAGTTCAGCTAGTGACCGATAACGGCTATGAAGTTATATGGACATTATTTCTTCTTATTTTATTTATTCGTAATTCTGTCGTTTGTACTAGTTCGTGATTTTAATTACATATACTTTTTATGTTATATTATATTAAGACGTGTGTTTTTTCTTTACAATGTCAAATAAACGATCTTTGAAGTGCTTATTATGTTGGTGACAAATTAAAAATTATAAAATAAGTTGAAAAAGGTGTGAAAAGAAAAAAAGACATTGCGGCAGGTTTCAATATTCCTACTAAAACTTTGTCATCAATTTTGAAAAATAAAGATAACATTTTAAAAAATATTGAAGATTTTTGGTGTTTACCACAAAGAAAGAAATTGAAAGTTTCAAATTTTCCTCAGAAATACCCAAAAGATACCCAAATGACGAATACTAATACATAATATGTATGCAATGTATATATGTACATTTTATATTATAAATACAAATTTTTCCCAATAATTAAACATTTTTTTTTCAAATTTTATTTATGTTTTGAATTCCCTTGCTAACTCAAAGTTTCGATACGACTTCGATATACCGAGGTTTCACTATCATATAATATAACCACTATTATGATATCGATTTTTTTTTTCCCGAGTCCCTTCTCGCGCTGATACGGTCGGCTCGCGTACATTATTATTATCATCACCGTCATCGTGCACATTACGCGCTAACGTCGAGCCGCGGCGGTTTTTAATTAATAAAAAATAAAATAAAATAATAGTAAAAAACCACACGCTGCTGCTGCTGTACAGCTTCTGCTGCGTTCGTCTGCGGACCACCGCCGACGGCGGCGGCGCGCGGTCGCCGACCGAACGAGCGCTCCGTTAACGAAACCTAATTATCGGACATTAATTACTGTACGCGCGTGCTCCTCCTCGCCCCCCGCGCGCGGTGATTTATCGCGAGGTTCGTGGAAGAATAAAGATGACGATCTGAAAAAGCTGTTCCTTGTTCCTTTTTTTTTTTTTCTTCCATTCTCTATTCCCGCGCGCACATCGAGACCGGACGGAAAGCTCTGCAACGCCGCGCCGCAGTAGCTGCCGGGGTGGTGAGCAAAGGCCGCGATCGGATTTAAGGGGGAAAAAAAAGCACCGGGCAAAATATCACTCGGAAAAGAATAACCTGAGAAATTCTGTAGCTGCGGTAGGACCGAGTGGTACTGGTGCACTTATTGTTCATATGCTTCGACGTAAATGCATTTCAATCACACTATTATCACGCCGCCGATGTTTTCAAATGATACCATCTCGTACTCGCGCACCGATTCAGACGGGTAAAATTGCAGCATCGCGACTACGGATGAAAACACAATTATTACGATGTACCACCGGGTTGTGTAAACGTTTTAATTTGCAAATGAGCCGTAATAGTCTCGCCCACTCGGCGTCGGTTGTATACCCATTATATCTATCCGGCCGTGCGATAAAATCCGAAGTTTCGTAAATTAGAAAAAGTAATAATAATATAACGTATTATTATAATGCGCCGTCCTCGGGACGTTACTCAACTTCAAGTTCACCGGTGACCGCCGCAGTTCATTAGTCTGAAAACCTACAAGCTCATGTCATTTGATTTTTCTTGTCCAATTACATTAGATCACGCGGCCCACGTTTCGAATCCCGAAATGTCCTTTACCACGTATACCTATAGAGTACCGCGTTCTCGTGGTGGATATAATATATTATTCGAATAACGTTTTTTTTTTTTTTTTTATAACAAACTCATGCCCGCGCTATTAACGCTTTTAAGACGTCCTATCAATTTTAATGTTCCCACGTAGATTTTTCGAAGCTTAGGTGGTATTAATTTATCCGTACTCATTATAACACCGGAACGACTGTCGATTCATCGAAAACGCAGGTATTTCACGCGAGGTGTTAATAATATTCGTCCGATGCACGTAAATCAATTTCGTTCTCTGGCGGTGGTCCATTATTATACACGCGTTTACTTATGCATTAATATATAATATTGTAGTTTAACACACCAATTTTCTTATCATTGCCGTCGATATACCGTTCGTATGCAGCATATATAATTGAGTATTCAATATTTACGACTCACACGGCGGCGGCGTTAAACGTGTGTGTGTGTGTGTGTGTGTGTGTGCGCGCAGTCGATCTTCCGATAATTAACTGACAACAATAATGCAACGACGTGGAAATGGTGTCATCCGCATCGTGGGACAAACCAATAACAATGGTGATTCGTTAGTGTTATTTAATTAATATCCTCGGGGAATCAAATTAAAACTGTGAATTCATTTAACGTAATTAGTCGACTGTACGTAAATGATGACTGGCAACACGTTTTCAATTTGTATGGGCACATACTTTTCAATCGAAATTAATTTGTTATTATTATCATTTCTTTTCCACACCGATCGGCGTATTATGATAATATTCAACTAAAACAAATAACAATTATTTCCACATATGTCCAATTCGTTTTGAATGTTTCGGTATTTTCTATTTCAATTCTCTCCGGAACAGTTCGGAGTCATGGTAAAAAAAAAATAATATTTATACATTTACGCGTCATCGCTGAGGTCACTCGCCATTTCATTTAGCGCTCTACAGCTTCCAACGCCTGGCATCTCTCCTGATTTGTCCGATTAATGTATTGCGAGGTATCGCCCAGGTGGTCTTTTCCCTTCGATCGTGCCCTCTAATGTTGTGCTGTGCAGTTCTTCTGGATGTCTTATAGTGTATTTCCCATCTTCTCTCTGTAATCGAGTGTAACCAACAGCCGTTTCTCATGTATTATTTCCGATACATCTTGGTCTCTTAGATTCTATGATAAGAAAATATTTAATTTCAAGCTGAACCTCAACATTTCGACCATAAATGACTATAAGATTTTAATAAATATGCGAACAATCTACATATAGTTTGACGTATCATTTGGTCGAGCTTATTTAATGTACACTTGCTGCGTCTGTAGTGTTATGACTTATGACGTATTGTTATCGTGCTCTCGTTTTTTTTTTTAACACGTTTTAATAATTTTGAAACATTGATCCGAAACATCCGAGTACTGCAGTGACATCGTGATACTGAAATACATCTCATATCTGTTCTTCGATGTGCCTACATCATAATAATGGTTAGAACGAAAACAACCGTTTCCGGTGCCGAGCTTTGCATGTACTACAGGAGACGGCCGCGATGCAGAAGGAGGAGTCCGAAAATGGTGGCGCCTGGTCGTAACAGGAACCCGGCGACGACGTCTGTAATTACCGTGTACGTGCAAGTTGTAAAAAGGTCACGGGGCCGGTAACGTATAGACGTATATGCGTACGTGTACCTGCTATGATAATGGTATGCAAATAACAGATGAATATTCCTAATTCGAGAACAGCGCGCACCACTGCAGCCGTTCGGCCCGACAAAACGCCCCTGCCGGCCGAGGAGACAATGGACGCGGCGTAATATAATAACAGTCATACTGTAATAGTGCCCGTCCGGACGCGTACGCGAGCATAAAGAAGGATAAAGCGAAAGGGAAAAAAATAAAGGCACTCTGGTTTAAACGAAGTACTTGTAATATATACGTCTGCAAGTCGATATCTATAAAATATGAATGTAATATAAACGTGGCCGGAATATAATGGGGCCGGAGGATATTCATGCGTATTAATATCCTATCATGGGTTGTTGTTTTTTTTTTTTTTTGTTACTGAATAATAATATTAATAGTTTATATCAGTGCTTCCCAACCGTAGGGAGGAGCAACAGTCGTCGTGGACTTTGAAATGTATATAAATGTATTTAAATAAACTACGGGTAATTATTTACCTAAAACAATCAAATAAAGAATCTGTTGACACCATTACGAATTAAAATGAAATTAAAATGAAGAAAAAAGTTATACACAGGATGTCCCACCGGGTTTACCACGGAGCGATATCTTCCATGTTAACACAGATAATCCAATTCTGTTTTTTATAAGCATTCCTGGGCAAAGGAAATTTTGTAGACAATACGAGTAGTTTGGTAAATATAACTATATTGTTAAAGAAGATAGAAAAATTAACTTTTTTTTTTTTTAATTTTGTAAAATTAGAAGATTTAGCCTACTTTCAGTTTTCATTGGCGTCATAATTTTCAAAACAATATTTAGTTTACACAGAAATAATGTAAATTATTGTCACCTCGTCATTTTCCGAGAAGATTTGCTGATAATGTTATTATTATTTAAAATTGTGTAAACAGTAGACTATGTTCTTGTAAACTAGAAAAATTAAAATCTTAAAATAATTTTATAGAAGTTAATGAAAATTTAAAGTTGAAACGTCAACATTTTCAGAAAAATAAGCTCCATATCATAGCTATTTTCGAAATGTATAAAAGTTATAAAATAAAAAGTAAATTTTTTAGCTTATTGAATAATACGCTTATATTTACCAAACTATTGTTAAAAAAATTGTCTTTGCCAGGGGATGCTCATAAGAAAAAAAAAAAAACAGAATTTGATTAACTCCAATAACACGGTAGATATCGCTATATGTAAGTCCCGTTGGGCCACCCTGTGTATGTCTTTAACACTCTTCGAATTTCCAATTATTTGTATTACGCATATTTTATTGTAATGTTGCATTCTCGTGTTTTACACATCATTATGCAAGTGCTATTGTGAATAGGAAAAAATAGAAAACTCTTGCCCCCCGGGAAAATCTCGTCTGCGTACCAGCTATAGCTGATTTATAGTGCACGTGAAGGGTTTTCTAATTTATTTATTACCATACGGGCGACGGTTTCTGCACGCTCACATTATGCTGTACGCGTTGTAATATATGCGTGGAAAAAAAAATAAATAAATAAAAAAACTTCTTCTACGGGGCGACCGACGGCGGCGCGGCGTGTTTGTGGCTGACCACTTAACATAAAAATATAATTTTCAAACGCGAACGTTTTCGTACGGCCGACGAGTCGTGACTGACTTTCGCTGGACCCGGTCGGCCCGCCGGTAGCTAAGTCTTATGACTACGCATTAGAATATGCGGCTCCGCGGGGAAATGTCAAGAAACTGTTAACGGGCGCGCGAATAGCCGTTTTTCAATGTTGCATATTGTATTGAAAATGCATTCAATTATATATTATATATTGCATACAATATTTGCGATTATTTTTTTTTCAGTATCGCTCCGTGTAAGCGACACCCTGTGTAAATATTGCTTAGTTTATTCGTCGAAGATTATAACTACCATCGTTAAAATTCAAAATTATTATTTTATCAACATTTTCTACACCTGTACGCTGCATTCTTCATGTACTCAGTGTATTCTACTCTATAGTTTTCGAAAATTATTTCTGCATAGCTAACGAGATTCCCAAAACAATATGACTAAAAGTTAGTTCGTATAACTTTTTAAATCTCAAATCTGATTTGTACTCGTAATTATATTTTAAATTTCAATTAATTAATTCAAAATCTAGACGTTATCTTAGAAGGCAGCAAAAGCACCTTTATTTTGTTTGACTGTGGTGTTTGTTTTACATTCAATTAGTTTGCCTACATCTTGCATAGTTATGCGTCACCGAAGAACGATAAGCACTAATAATAATGATAATATAACTATACATGATACGTCGTGGAGTGCAGTATAATATTATACATACATATTATATATCACGCGGGTTGTACTCATTTCACAGAGTAAATGTTTTGCCGTCATCGGCGTTTCTCTTTCGGGTCGATGGTATTGAAAGTATATTATTACAGGTCAGGGGCGTAATTAAGAATGTTTAAGGGAGGGGATTACAAAAGATCATTTCATAGCACTAGTTGAGGTCCTAAATCTTCCTTATAAACATCATTCAATATCGATACAATTCTTCTGTATCACAAATTAAATTTACCAAAGACAGTTAAAACAAACTGTTTTCTTTTTTAAAGTAAAATATCTAAATTTCTAGGCTTCATAGTAAGTTCCTCTGTGACCTCTTCATTTGAAAATGTAACTTCGTTATGAATTGCTAAATTTGCTAAACCACGAAGTCGTTTCTTTTTACATAATTAAAAACTATTAATCATTAGGTTCCACGAAAATTAATTTTATTACAATATGTTATTATAGTTACTTCTGACATACTGTTTTGAAGATAAGTTTTTATCCTTAACTTATTATATCGTTTATTATATTATAGTGTTTTCGATTATACCCTCATTATCAATGTAGATATTAGTTATCAGTTACTATAGATGAGTATTGTAAATTGACTGTTATAATGTGGTGCACTCGATTGAAGATTACGAATAAACTCAAAAATAAAATCCACTATTTCATTTTTACATAACGCTTACGGATTATAAATTACTAGACTGATACGAATAAATATTCTTTTTTTTTAAGTAGTCGATTATTATTGTCGATTTATATAAGACAACAATAAATGAATACGGTTCCTGGGAGGGGATCTATTCCCCATATACCCCCTACCCGTAATTGCACCCCTGTTGTACGTCCTTACTGCGCGTCATGTTGTGTGACGTCAGAGCGCGCGGATTCAAAGGCGAGAAGCACCGGACAAAATCGAAACGAACCAATTGTGTTGTTTCCACACGTTCCTCCGGTGCGTCCTGATGTACGCGTGCACTTGCAGTGCGCAGGAGACAACAACCCGCGGTCGATTGAGCCGTAAAGCCGCCGCTGACACCTGTACACGTCGCGCGATATCGAATTATAACATAATAACTGCATCGCAGCTACCCGGCGGTGTACGCGTACGCGTCCTACCTGATAAAAAAAGTAACTGTAGCGCGCGCTCAGCCGACGTCGGCAGTCTCACAACGCGCGACACACCGTACCGTGTGCCTGTATACATCTTGTTGTATTTTTTTCATGCACGGATTTTTATTTCTTATTATTTTCCGTTTCCCTCTGTGCCGACGTCGTTCCGCCTCATTACCATGTGCGCCCGGACGCGCGTAAAAACGTCGGTCGACGTGACCGCGCCGCCGTCGGCCTTTTCAGTTGTCAACGTGTAATGGCCACGCCACGCCGCCCCGATGATAATGTTACTGTCGCACATAAACATAGCGACGTGCATTATACGTATATTGTGTGCACGATACTATAGGTTGTTATCAATACAGTAGTCACTCGATGATTCTAACCTCGACAGTTCGAAAAACTCCATAAATCGAACTAAACGCTTAGTCCCCTGAGAAAACCTCTGTTATCAGAAGAAAATACATGTATTCCGATTCCCTCGATAGTTCGAAATGTCTGTCGGTGGGGGCACGCACTCTACAGTTCGAACTTTTTTTTCAGGAACCTCTACAATTTACATATGGTATTTTCTTTTATGTAACGAAACGAATTTCTAAATAATTTTTACTATAAGCTAAATTTTAAATATTATATTTACCAATACCTGAGTTGTAGTGCGGCAACAAATATCCCTTCTTCAAGTATTATCCTGCAAGCGCGCACTTTTATAATAATAATGATCGTGTACGTCGTGCAGTAGAAACAGTATTGAACTTTCCACCCAATGTTTTTCACTTCCTGGGGTAAAAAGGTGATTTCCCAGCAACCCCACAAGTAAAACAGGGATAACTTAAAGCCGTTAGGTACAAACGAAGGGACTAGAGATAAAAATATGAGGTACAAACGAGATATAAATGATTGATACCAGATTTGACCGGAAATTCGGGGATGGGGATGCTGGGGAAACTGATCTCGAGTTTCTTGAGCATGCAACAATTAACAGCAAGTAGCTCTAAGGGCATTGACCAAATAATAACTGCACATAAAATGTCATCTGCCGATGTAAGTACCTACTGTAGAGGTGGAAATCGAGGAGGATGATGAAAAATATGATACAACACCAGTACCAGATGCATTTGCTCATAAGTAGACGAGTTATCAATAACAATTACATATCATCTTTTGAGAATGCAGACGAAAGGTTAGATAACTTAATAAAATCGAGAACTTCTTCTATTCTTGAAATATCAAAAAACGTGAAAAAAAAACGAAAATCGACCATTTTATCGAAGTATATAATGCAAAATAATAATATTATAATATTATTAATTAATATCCATGTATGATTTTTTTTTTCCATTACTTAATTTTTAACTGGTCCCCAGGAGAGCGTCGCTACATCAAGGGTTCTTAATGTATTAAAAACCCGTGGCGGAGGTACGGAAATCGTGTACGTATCGATGACGGGATAAACATTTATAGCATAGATGACGTGCTTGGCGGTTTAGAAGGGAGGTTGAAAAGTAAAAAAAATTCGAATAAAATATAATGCGGTAGTATCGGAGCACACCCGTAGTATAATAAATATAATATACAATATATACGTATTATATAATGCTGTACGCGTTTGTAACAATATCTGTGCGTATACACCGAAGCTCCGAGAGAGTACATATTATTATTATTATTATTATTATTACAACCGACGACGGACTATTTACGAGCGGATCGTAAAAATCCATTGAATGCAAAACAGAAATTGATCGGTTATTATACATTAAAGTTATACGCGCACGCCAGCGGGATGGTGCGTCATACATAGTAAAACATATACTGTACATAAGTGGTATTGGATACGAGTATAAATTACTTTGGCTCTTTTAAATTATTATTATTATTATCATACATACATACAATGTGTGCGCATACAGGGTGTACCACCGAGGATTTACCCTTTGCGAAATCTCCTTAGGTAATGAACATATTATTCAAATTTTATTTTATTTTTTTTATAAAGTTTATTTTACTGACAGTTTCCACGTCTCAACATTTTATTTTCACTAACCTCGTGATTTTTAATGGTTTTTTTCGTTTTCAGAAAACGACTCATATTGTATACCATAACATTTATATAGTATGTACAGGGTGATCAGAATTTCGTGCGATAAAATATATATTTTACGTGAAAGTACAGAAAATAATATAGTTTTAAACTATGCCATATCATACGACTTCACTTTTATAAATTTACCTGTATTTTGCGTATATTTTATACTATGTGAACACTGCCGTAACATGGATTCTAATCGCCCTGCAGTGTTTGTGTCCGTACCACGCCTAAACGTCATATTACATACGCAGTGTGCGTGTTTCACAAGAAGCAGGCACATCCTGTAGTACTTAAGACCGCGTGTCTGTATAGCCATTGGACACCCTGTATAAATATGCCGTCACCGGGGCCGTGCTGTTATACTATAGCTGTGATTTTTACGACACGACGACGCGGCTTCAATTTTTCCACATCGTAAACAGGGGAAAAACCTCTCCGAACGATCGATTTTTATTATTTTCATTCGTTGCGCGATAGACCGATTAGTCGACACCGTCACATCGTATTCTAAAACATAATCCTGTCTCTACTGGGACAATTCACGCCAAGGGCTTAGAAAAGCGGTTCC
This sequence comes from Periphyllus acericola, assembly GCA_949715065.1. Classification (NCBI taxonomy): domain Eukaryota; kingdom Metazoa; phylum Arthropoda; class Insecta; order Hemiptera; family Aphididae; genus Periphyllus; species Periphyllus acericola. The sequence goes on from OX454269.1 coordinate 26,858,560, forward strand.
GAACATTTTTTTCTACCTCCGTAACCCTTAGCTCAATATTTTGCTAGATTGCAACTTTTAAACTCTTTTCACGTGACTACTCTTAAAATGTTTGAATAAAAAATAACAATAATATAATATAATGTATATATTTTAATATTTTGTATTTAAACACACGAAAAAAAAAATTAGTTATTATACTTTTTTAATGAATAAAAAAAATATTGAGAATCTTTTCTAGTTTCAGTTAACATAGTTTTTTCTCTTTAAATCAGGTTCAAATTATGAATAATAAGAATATGTCTAGGTAAATCTAGAGCTGCATCAGTTTATTTTCTAGTTAATATGTAAGAAGAAAACGCTCCATCGACCAGACATACATACCTAGGTTTAAGGTTATTAGAAAATAATATGACGAATTTTTCGGCGTGATTTTGAAATCTTTTTTCTCCATCGAAATTAATAGAGTTTTTCTATTCCATCGACAGCGCGTGAAAGAGACGTACAAAAATATTTGGGTGTGATTTTTCAGTTAGGTACTTTATTACCCCAACGGTGATCGAAAATTTATGAAAAAAAAGAATTTTAATTAATTAATTAATCGATGATTTTTTTGTTTAATTCTCAACAAAAATGCAAATAAGAAATGTTTTTTTTTCAATCGGATTCATAGAGTATATCTTTTGAAACCCGGGATTTTGCTACGATCACACCACGGTAGTTCGTGTTTTTCAACGTTTTTCGCTCGGAAAATGTCTACGGTTACTATTTTTGAGTACTGCACATGAATAACGCATTTCACGTTTCTCTATAAGCGTCCAGGTAAATAATTAATAACAATATAGTAGTAAATTATAATTATAAAATCGTCGCTTGGTATTCATTCCATTAAGGCCGGCACAATTTTCCCAATCAATTTACCGCACGTTAACGAATGTTCGAGTATTCACTCGGCTTTTTTTATTTTATTTTTTTTTCAGTACAAAACGTCAACTGATGAACACGGTGGCGGCGGCGGAGATTGTTAATTTAGAAACGTATTAGCTACTTTGTTGGCTTATATCCATCTATATACACAGAATAACTGGACACAACTTCCAATTAACGATTCCAATTAAAACGCCGTATGAAAGATTCATTATTTAATGTAAATTTCGTAAGGTATATACGCACAGTGCACACATACGCACACGCACACACACACACACACACACCTTGGCATTATTTCATTATTATTATTGTTATTATAACTATACACTATTATAGATCGCTGAGAACCGCATTGATACTAAATAATATTATACGTTTACAAAACTATGGTTTTTTCCGTTAATTATTAAATTTCTTTACACATACATGTATAAATTATAAATTTATATGAATGAAGAATTTATGTTTAATTATGTTTAATCGAAGTTGATTGTTTTTCAGTAGAGAATTATCATTAAAGTTAATAGTTACACAATATGAAAGATTAAAAAAAAATATATATTATCTATTTATTTCAACGGACAGAAACCCAATAAAGAATACATTGAAATAGGATCTACAATTGATAAATTTGGAATATTTTAAACCAGACGTTTTTCTCAGCTAATAATGGATATTATTAAATTCTGATCTTATAGCCAAGGATTATAAGATACGCATATTTAAGGATATTTCTTATTTTAGTCTATCCTTATTTTATCAATTAAGGGTTGTGCAAAACTCATTTTCAAGTATTTTTTTCTAATTTTATTTCAATTTCACTCCATTGGAGGCACTATTACTATCATACGAGGTTTCATACGCATATACCAGTATCTTACAGTAATAAAAATGTCCGTTGTACTTCGATAAGATATCGATATCGAGTTCATTTGACGGAGGTGAATTGATATCGTTGATACAATTCATGGTGTATTATTCTATGTAGCCACCACTTTCCATATTTTTCTTCGAATGGGAATTATTAGACTAAATTATCATGCTAAAATTGATGTAAACATAGCCGACAAATATTTCATTACCTATAGATACTAGTTATTACTTATTAAACATGAGTTGCAAAAATAAAACAACATAATCATTTAGTATACATTCAATAATTTAATAATGACAACTGTCAAGTATTTACAAAATATAGCCAATTATATTTAAGTACACGAACATAAATAATACATAATATTATAGGCACAATAATTACAATAATACATTGCTTCGGCGAATATATATGTATGTGATTATGTGTTAAGTTGGTACCTATCAATGTTCTGACTCGTTACAACCATACACTGAAAATATAAACATTTCCATAAAGTTTTATGTGCATTAACCAAATATTAGACAATTTCCACTTTTCGATAAAATATTTGATCCAAGCATACTGGTGACAAAAATCTTTACTTGGTATACCAAACGTAGTATCCCAGTCTTAACTTCGTTCATACATCCTGCGTTTATCACATAACGTATCAACAGCTGTTTTAACATCTGATTAACATAAAAATGTACTCTTGAGCGATTTATTATTTTGCATATCATCAAACACTTCTGCTGAACCATGTGCCGAGTTTGTATCCGCATATAATATACAACACTCGCTTTCTGTACGCACTTTTTATTTCGGGAACAGTCGCATTATACTTGATCCATAACATCATATAATAATTTTCACTATTTCTCAAACTAAAAACACAGTGAATTGTAATATGTTTAGTGCAGTTTGAAAGGATATTAATTAATACTAATATGCATAACAGCCGGAAATAGATTGAATATTATTATAATATGAATTGTACTGAAAGACGAATTTCCGGGTTTGTGTACCATTAAAATCAAGTTGCGAATGATTAAATTACCATAGACTTAAGTGAAAGATTAGCTAGAAAATAGCAGCAGTTCTTCTGGAACACACACATTTGCTCTATCATTTTGGTTGCAGTCAGTCGAATGAAGACTTTTGTATTAAAGAAATCCTCAGTCCTAAATGGATAAATAGAAATAACTGCCGACAATTTGGGCTTGAAAAATCATATTAACATCAAAATTTATGATTTATAAAATGTTATTTTTAAAAATTATTTAATATCTTACGTTATGCAAGTTTATAAAAAGTGTTCCTACGAAAACTTCAAAAATAACAAATACATTTGAACGTGCCTAACGGGCCCTTAGAATGGCCAGGCCCCTGTACTACAGGTCCAACAGCCCCCCCTCACCCTGATCACGTGACAGTCGCGGCGTTAACCGCGTTTTCGTGTAAGTCCACGTGATCTTCAACGCGGTATCCGGTCGAGAATGGTTTTCTCGAAAAAAGGCGTGGAACACGTAAATATTTTCGACACGTGCGATCGTCGTGTAATTATTTATCGCAGTCGTCGAGAACGCGCAGCGGCGTAACGACAACAACAACGGAATTATTAACGAGCCGGCGCGAGAGCAATATAATAATAATATGAAAAATCGGCGCGAACACGGTATCGTCGCGCGAGTCCGACGAATAAATCTGTATTATGCGCGACGACGGGCGGCGCGCGGGGCGAAACGACGCCCACCGATCCGTTCAATTAGGCGCGAAGTCGCCGGTGATGGATCCAGGGGGGGGGAGAGAAGAGGGGAGGGGCGGCGGTTGATAGCGTTGTGTATTATAATATATATATTACATTATATTACGGTGCGAGTCGCGGAGGAGACTATTGAGCAGCAGCAGCAGCAGCAGCAGCAGCGTCCGTTCGGTTTAATTTGGTCGGTTTCCCGATGGTGGTGGTGTCCGGTCGGAGGCGAGAAATGAAAAACAATAATAAACGAGGAGGAAAAAAAAAAAACCCGAAATAATTAAACACGCGAACGGGATTGTGACGAAGCGCTCGACGCGTGTAAACAACTCGAATGACATAGTAATAAGCCCCCACACGTTGTTTTCAAAAAACTGTTCCCGATCGAATTAAGAACGCTCACACACACGTAATATTATTATTATTACTACGAACGTTTATAGCTGGTATACCTACACTCGGCGTGCTAACCGGTCAAACGGACATGACGTGCTTCCGCCGTTCCGCTCGTACACACGCGCTGCACAACTATTCTCTGCAGCGTCCACGAATCCCTTATTCACACGGACTGCGGGGCCCGACCTTATCATATATATTCCATGGTGTTTCTTAGAAATTACTTGCAGTCACGCACCGCCCCTCCCCCCAACACCGTCGTGATTGAGAGATTTGATAACCTTTTTTTTTTTTATAATAAGTGCCCACTTTAAATGTTCCTATAATATATAACGTCCTAAATGTTATTATTTTTTACAATAACAATTTATATTACTCTTTGCATCGTTTTAATTAATTTGTACTGGTAATAATATACTGTATAACCTGCAGATTATTTATGTATTTTAAAAAAATACGTGGTAACCGGTTATTGTTTACATTTTTTTCATTTTCTCCTCGTTTATATAAGCTTTAAATAACTACAACGTGTTTATATTAGTCCAAGATGACTGTTGAAGCCCTCTCACTACTCTCAGAAAAATGTGTTCACATCCCTCCAGGATGAACGGGCTACCCGATAGAAAAACACTACACCACATGAATTGAGTCCGGAAAATATTTTCCTTTCCATTTATATAGACTCAGGACTGTCAACAGCTACTTCCTATACTATTGGCATGTTAGGAATATTGTTTTTCTATTTGTGTTTCGAAGATTGTAATTACAAAATCTACTTAGGTGGTCGTGTGTTGTTATTAAATTAAAAGATTAGCAAACATTTTAGCGTACATTGGGTCAAAAACATGTTTTCACGATATTTCAAACCATATACAGTTATGTTAATTCGTTACTGTCATCCATCGTTCGAGATGGTGATCGTGTTATCATTCTAATCTGACGATAGACCCATTATGAGTATTTTACGGCAATTATTGTTTTTGTTTCTTTGTATTTTTCACGTTTTTCAGCACATTGCCTTCGCTAAAGTACAGTACGGTACAACGTTGTCGATTTACAATTTTTCCGGTGAACTTCTTTCGCGTTTCCTTCGACAAACCTCGTTTACTCATATATTTTATCCATAGATAACAATATCGAAATCACTCGGTTTCAGTTGCGATTTCACCCGAGTTTCTCATCTATATTATATGATATCGTTGTCGCGGTCTTGATCAAGTCGACAAACGGAAAGAGAACACTGCATACTGCGAACCGTGTAAACTGACCAAATTAAAACCTCTCTATACGTTTAAAATACATGTTTCCGGTACATAATAATATGCTAATACGGCGTAGTAGGAAATGTTAAAAAAAAACGTTATCATTTGGGATCTTCGTAAAAGTTTCTGTATTACTATAAGCCCCGCCGGCGGGTTAGAGCTGTAGGTTTTTTATTATTATTACGATTTATATTACGACGCATGCGTGCGCTCGTTCGGTCCGCATGCACGTCGTACACGTGTCCGAATAGCGCTGTTATTTTAGTCACTAAGTACCTCTAGGAACGCTTAAACTGCTGTTGAAATCTCGATCGATCGTCCGACTTCTGTTTACGATCGATAGCCGCTGTTGCCGTGACGTTGCCGGGGGGCAAGAGGCCGCGACCTCCCTCGCTGAACGTATTTTTATTTTTTCAACGTGAAATTAACGTGAACCGTTTCACATACCGTACGCTATAAATAATATTGTAATGAAATGTTGAAGTACAAAACCTTATGTGTTTTACCGACGAATTATAATAGCATCTACTTGCAGGTAGCCAAAGCCACATCCGGCCCTCAGACAGGAGGAAAAAATGTAAAAACCGCGATAGTAAAATAAGAATAGAATGTATATAGAAGATAGTTACGTGGTATTTTTCCAAATTGTAACCTAATTTGCTGTTCACATTAAAATTATAGTTAAATTGTATTTTATTTAACTTTTGTCAATTTGTAATTTTTTATTTATGTTACTCTTGCATTATAATAGTACGTGTTAAAAATATTTGCTTGGCTATTTTGATGGTCCCGAAAAATTTTCTAAATTCCCAATTAGGCCGTCCAAAAATATTAATTGGTGACGGCATCAGTGTAATATACGCCTATACATTGTGTACCCGTGATTATCGCAGGGCAATGTTTGTTTCTCGATGAAGATTAAATATAACCAATAAATGCAAATTTTATCGTTATTCTACGGCTCCGCTCTCCGTTTTAGAAATATCTGCAGTTACATTTTACGTACCGCTGATCGGAAATGCGCTCAACTGTCGGGCGACAGCCGCGGATCGAATAGTATGTCATCGGTGTTTAATAATCTATACGTGTATACCATTAAAATATTCGGGGCCGAGCGATTCGGCTTCGCACAGCCAAATAACTAATCTACCCGATCCATTTTCACATTTTGGGATAATTTCGATTCCGCCGAAACTTCCGGAACTATTCGTCGACTCCGCCGGCTCAACTGTTCATTAGAATCAACTATCTACTCCGATGGCTCATATTATTTCCACGTGATCATAACAATTGTAGAGACAGTTAATAATAAATAAAAAATTGTCGAAAATCGACATACCTAATTATAGGTTATAATAAAATGCGCACAAGCACAAGTACACAAATCCGTCTTGACACGTCATGGACTTTTCTGGTTTTTACCCCATTGCAAAAACTATGATTTAATCCTGTGAAAAACTAATCTTATAGTCTTAAGTATATCGATTTCCGTTGGAGTCCATGTATAAACAGCAGCGAGTGGAATCGATGTACGCCAAAAAATTACTAGGGAACAGTGGCGTATCCAGAGGGTGAGAACTGTATTTTTTTTCACAAAAATGTTACCCAGTAAATATATATTTTATTTTGTCTAACATATTGATTTTTACAATTGCCGACTCGGGTATATGTAAATTAATATGGTGTATATAGATAAAAACAAATATCTTTAGAACAAACGAAGATTGTGCGCATTTTTCAACCTACATTTTTTTAACTTAAACATATTGTTAAATTCATCTTCATTTATAATCTATTAAGGAAATAAAAAGAAAAATTAAATTCATTCAGCGGAGATGTAAGTTTTAGAAGAAAAAAAACCTAGCACTTAAAAGATTAACATATATATGTTCTCGGGACTGTACATAAATTATTTTTTTCCGACCAATCTTGAGTAACCGATTCAGCGTAACGTTATTATGTATACCACTGTAGAAACGCAAATCAATGATAAACAAGTTCTAGTCATTTCTGCATACATCCGAAAACATATCTAAGATTTCTCAATTTTCCTCGCAGAGGGAAAAAACATCGATTGTCATGCTACTTTCTTAATTTAGAGTTGGTGGTTTTTTAATTTTGGATCAAAACAGTAATCATCGCTCTGATTTAAAATGGTAATATAGATAATTCAGTTATTATAATATCATTTATTGTTTAGAATTTTTTTTTTTGTCTACAGTTTTCGCAACTCTTCTCCAACAGTGAGACGACGATGACGACGACGACCTACAACCCGCGGCGGACGTACGCACGGTGTAGGCGACAGCGCGCTTTTCGCGAGGACTCGCTAACCCACTGCACGGTGGTGTTAACTATCTACGCGCGTGCGTATCGTACACACACACACGTATATATCTACAGTGTACGTAACGTGTGCGACGGCTGCACACGGTGCGATTTTACATCGGCTACCCATTAACGTACTATTCGAACCACGACCGCGGTACGAGTATATAATAATGTACGGTAGGTGAGCATACGCACTGCGATCACGATTCGCGGTGAAACGGATGCGAAAACAATTATAACGCGAGGATTGCGGCCTGTGGAAATTCGCGTTCGGCCGCGGGAAAAGACCACCTTGTACACAAACGACGGGTATATATTATAAGCATGCGGTGAAATAATTGAACCGTAATGATGAATAATTTATTGGGCGCGAGCGACCGTCGATACCGCATAATATACGAGTGTTGGTGCGTTTATAAATTATACGAGCTTATGAGCCCAGCCGTTCGCAATCGCCACGATGAATCGGTTCGGACGACGTTTTATCTGTGACGCGACGCGTTTCGAGTCTCTACCGCGGCCGTTAAATACCGTAAGATATTACAGTATACACGCCGGCTGAATTACCCGGCAGGTATTTTTTCCATTTTAGATAAGAGCAATCAAATTACTGTTAAAAAAAACAAAAATTGTTGATTGAAAAAGCGCACGTTTGTCGTCGTACACTCCGACGATATTTGTTTTGATTGACTTGTACCACGTTTATTTGCATACCAACCGAATCGAAGGAAATCGAAGAGTGAAAAAATGTATACGTCCAGCATACATACGCAGGGCCTGATTTACCAATTTTGGGCCCCAAACTGTCCATATTTATTCTCTTCAATGCTAAAATAAAAATGTACGCATAATATATTTTTAAATTAATGCTGTATATAATTAGTACGAGTATATGGGTAGTTGGACCATAGAATAAATATTAGGTATATTATATAGCCAATATAGGTATCAAATTAAATGTTTTTACGTTTAATGTTATAAATCTAATTTTATTTCAGTTTTCACAAACATTTCCTTGCTTTTTGCTTAGAAAAGTGGTCAATAACATCATCAAAATTTAGGTTTGCTGTGATATAACTTTCAATAGATAATATTCCCAGAGCGTCTATATTTTCTTGACTCAATGTAGATTGTAGATCGTAATATATTTTTAATTATTTTTAATGAAGAAAATGATCGTTCACTGGAACAATTTATAACAGGCATTATAAGAAAAATTTGTAGACACGTTTCCACGTTTTGAAATGCATGTGATATTTGCATATCTTTAATGAATTTAAGTTATCGTCAATGTTGATTAAAGCCATCGTTTTCGCGAAATCTCCATTATACTTTATACCCACAAAAATATCCAAGTAAAATTGTGTTTTCCAAAAATATAATAAAAATGGTATATAATTAATTTTATAGGGCTGAAGTCAGTGGGCCCCTCTTTTGAGTGAGCCCAGTGCAAATGTCCCATTTGTCCTTGCATAAATATGGCCCTGTACATACGTAGTCCAAAACCGTTTCGATCATTACCATTGATGATTTTCAAATAATCCTTTCTTATTGCACCGGAACGTGACGGTTGGATGAGTGGTTTCTAAGATTACCCCGGACACGAAAAAGGTTTACCGTTTTATAATATCTACATAAATATAATAATATAAATGTATTAAATTATAATTGTAACGAATTCAAAATAAAAAGACATCATGACATAAATATACCAAAAATGAAGTTTTATTTAATGTAGTACTGATATAAATAAATTTATACATTTACGATTTTTCAACTCATATTGGAAAGATCTTTTAAGTACACAATTGTTGAACAAAAAATTAGTTTTTGAATCAAAAAATTTTCATATTTAATTAATACTTTATGCTCTGTGAAAAATCGTTGACATTTTTCTACGAATTTTCGTCCATGATAGTCACGTCGATATCGATTGTTGTTATGTGTTGTAAAAATGGTTAGATGAATAACATTATTTTCGTGTTTTTTCGATTTTTTTTATACGTACCGTCGTTTAAGCGTTACGTACATTGATCACGTATTGTGGTAGCATATTATCACATGCCTAGTGTCGTCAAATAGGTAAGAAAAAAAACCGGCCAATCGGAACGTCACTTTCACTTATTGTTTCAGTTCCACCGGCTATTGGTGAACGCTAATCAATTTAGTTTCCTCCTATAAAAAGAAATTCAACACACAACTTTCAGCGTTCTAAGCTGCCCTGCAGTTAATATTAGTCAAAGAGAATGCAAAACCAAGAGATTGAAGTCAAGACCAATACAATTTAAAAAAAATCATTCTTTAAGCAACTTTAACCGTCTGGGTGGAGCCACAGCTCGAAAAAAATTAATCTAAAGAAAACATTTTTGAAAAAACTGGCAAGACACCACGGCGTCTGGTGAGATACCGTAGAGTCGGACGAATGATAATGACGTGTTGTGCACTATAAACCTACACAGTGTATAATTTTTGTTCGTCAAAATACTACACGTGCTTATCGGATGTAAAGATTAAATATAAATAACATAAAGAAAATAACTTTGGGAATGCTTATTACATGACAGTGGTGACAAAAATGTGATTTTATTCGATAGAATTAATTTTTTTCTTTTTTTTTCTTTTTCCAGTGGAGATTTTATGTCACCCCTAAGCTGGGTCCATATCATCCCGGTTCAGAATCACTGCTATACACCATTGATTTTGAAAAAAACAGTTCTGAGGCAAAGAGGTCGAACATCTTTGATTATCATCAGATTATATTTCTAAAGAAGGTTTGAAAAACACACATTTTGGTAAAACCAATACATTCCGCGTTTCAATTATAATCTTAAACAATTGTATTACGACGTGTACAGCGGATTGGGTCTGAGGCGAAAAAAAGAAAACACCAAATTAAAATATAAATATATTGCAATTTAAAAAACTGTTTTATTAAAATTATTAATAAACCATAAATGTGTCAAAAAGTTATAACTTTAAGATTAAATATAAGAAAGTTTTAGAAAAACGAATATATGTAAGAAATCAGAAATTTAAGACTTAATAATCAGCCATCCCCCTTAATACCTGCCGCCCGGACCATCAACCCCAGCTGTTTGCTCGTCCCCGCACCCTGAGCCGAATGGTAGCTTATTGAAATATTGTCATTACGTCAGGACGAATGAAATTATAAACGGACGAGCAAACGCCGCAGCGATGACAATATTGCGGCACATGTTCCCAAATCAATGGTGGCGATGGAAATCGTGGGCATGTGTCTGCAGCGATGACGTGGAGTGTACGTATTATGATATCGATCGCAGCCGACAGAACCAGAAGAATATCACGCCCCGTTACAGCTACCACGTGCGTACACACCGTGCTGCATCGACGTCTTTGAAGTCTCGGATTACCGATATCTACGAGCCGGGAACTCTGTACTCGCGTTATGATCATGAACTTTGACCGCCGCGTGACGTGTGCAGACTCGGTTGTTTTCTGACTTATTTTTATTTCCCGCAACAAATCGCAACTGCAGCGTGCGGTGTAGTATTCCAACGTGTAACAATAATGATAACGATAAATGCTCTTACAAATAGTGTATACAAGGCTATTACGTGGAGTTCAACTAGTGGTAACGTGTAACTGTAGGTGTGTAAATATCGCGGTAGCGGGGAACTCTGGCGGAGAAAGAAACCTCAGAGAACTCGAAAAAATACGCAAAATACAACGGGCAAACTTAAATCTGACATCCCACGTGTTTTTATTTTTTGAATTTCCTGAGTACGAATTATTATATATTTTTGTTTTGTACTGCGCATGCGCGTATAAAGATTATATTTTTAAAACAGTTCTGATGAAGTGGTGACGGGGGGGGGGGGGACTCGAGTTCGTTGGACTGCATGAAACAGTATTTTGCACGGGGTTGCATCGATAACGCAGGGAACAGTATCGTTTCTATACGAAAGGTATCTGATATATCATATTTTATCAAGGAGATATTATACATAATACGTTTATAAACAATTGCTAAGAGAAAAAAAAATGTTTAAACTTGCATTACAAAAATATTGAAAATTAATTTTTCCAAAAAAATTAAATTACGAAATTGTAGTTCAGCTCTCGGGCCGTGGGTTGGACACCCCTAGTGTATATAATAATAACAATAATTTATTTGACCAGAAAAACCGTTTGAACATGTTTAAAATAGTAATAATATAACATATTATGAACACTAAAGTAATACTTTAACCACGTATAAGAACTATTTGGCACAATTCACCACTGAGGCATAACCTCGTATTGGTGAAATTGGAATATAATTAATTATTTATTTAGTTATTTATTATTAAACAGTCGTAAAAGCTATGAAAAGGAAAGGAAGATAAGATGTTAAAAAAATAAATAAAAAATAAAATAGAAAAATAGTATGCTTTACATTGTAGATAATTAGTAGTTTATGTTTGTAGTAGTATTGTAGTAGTGATTATTAGATTTATACAAATATGGGAAATAAGGGATAACATAAAATTTAATCTAACGAGTTTATTAGCTAAAATTTGATTGGAAGTTTGTATCTTGTACATGATTTTAAGTTTATAATATCGAGTGGGATATTTTTTAAAAGGTCTAGTCCTACTTTAGCAAAGTATCTACTGGATCTTAATGTTTTGATTGTAGGGATAGTAAAACTATTATTTTGGAGTGTAATATGCGAGATTTTTTATATTCCATTAAATTTAGCTTGTATACAAAACATAAAGTATTTCTGTAGAATAGTTGTTTTATGTTAAAAACTTGAATTTCTTTAAAAAAGATGTTCAGACGGGTACGTTCTAGGTCTATTTTAGAATTATTTTAACAATGCTTTTTTGTGCCGTCCGTATTTTTTGTGTCTATTTGCACATACATATAATCTTATCAACGCGAAGTGTAAGTCAATCGCGATCGACACGTGGGGGCAGTGGCGAAACGAACGTGGTCTTTGAGAAGCAGTCGCTTCTCGGTTTTTTAGGTCTGGGGGTGGGTGGGTCACTGGGTCGTGGGTGAAAATATAAAAGTGACAAACCATAACTAAGTATTAGTATAAGTATTTATTACAATTTATAGAGATATTCAGATATAAGTACTATGGGTATAACTGTATAAGGGTATTGGGTAATAATTTTGAAAAAAAATATATTTCAAGTATAATATAAGAGGTACCCATAGATGGCGGGTGGGTGGGTATGTACATTTTAGGTTGCTTATGAGTAATTTTAGGTTCGTTTCGCCACTGCGTGGGGGCGATCGCTAACAACGTACGACATATGCGTTTAACGTAATAACGTGTCCGAGTACAGGTGTACAACAATATGTCGATAAAACGCGTACGACTGCTGTTATTGTGGTCGTCCGAACGAGCGACGCTATCGGAGCACGCGAACGTCCGAATGACAATCTCGTCGGATGGCGATATAATGACGTGTTGCGTACACGGAACCGTTTTCGACGCTTTCGGCAGGACCTACGCGGATAATGTTTTACCATACGCGCCAAAAGTTATGCGCCTATGTCACGTGATGGCGACGGATCGCGTGACGCGACATTTATTGATATACTTACCGTTCGCCGTTACCACGTGTTATTGACTTGTCTGGCCGTCGTTGTGTTACACAACTACTGCAGCGCCGAAACGAGGTCCGCACACGTCCGTGTAATAAATTACCCGCCAATAATAATACTGCGCCCCCCCCCTCACCCCTCCCTCCCACATTCCGTAACGCGTACTGTTGCCAAAATATTGAAAAATTTGTCGGCTGTACCTTCGATAAACGAGGAGAAATTGCTGGTGAATTGATCGAAAACGGAAAATTTGATGAGAACTATCCGTTTCTTAAATGAAAACTGATTTAAAAAAAAATCCGCTGATCCGGTCAGAAAAGGTAGGTACTACAGGTATGACCACTGAAGAAATATACTCAAAAAGCACTGTCCAACAATATTCCAATATCCGACAGTAAGTTAGGCACAAGAATAATGCAAAAGTTTCCGAATTCACGATTTTTTTTTTTCAAAATTTACTGAATTCGAATCTCGTCCATGTTGAAACTATTCATATTCATGTGTACATTTTATTAAAAGCGCACTTGTTCTATGTACATATTTTTATTTGCCACTTTGTGCAAAACTGCGTGCGTCACTTGAGATTTGCGGATATATATATATTTCCATGTTTTCAACATAATTACAAAGTTGATAATAATAAAAAAATCATGTTTACATGTTCAGCATCAGAACTCTCTTTATATAGAAATCGGAAAATTCTATGAACACATCGAAACGTTCTTGTGGCTGTAAACATTAATTGATTGGTATTTTCGAAATATTGAAAATAATCTATATATTTTTGTGAATTTTCAACATGAATTACATTTTGTCCACGACCTTGCAAAAGTTCACATTGGCCTTTTCCGAAAAAAGTGTATCGGTGGAAATTGTGCGTTTTAGAATGTCGGCTCAATGCTACAGAATTTACGTTTTCTAATCGATAGCCGGTTTGAATTGATTCAATTAAAGAAACCCTTCTACGGCCGGCAAACGCAGAGTTCATCGTTTTCGATAAAATTGGATTCAACGTTATCGAATTATTATCCATAGGACTGTAATAGCTGTACGCACGTACTCGGTACATAAACCAGTGCACATCACACATTACAAACATACCATAGGCAAACTTGAAGTTAACGAGATCGTTAAAAAAACCGTTTTAACTTCGTTATCACCGGCAAAACCTAGTATAAATCAAGAGATTCGGACTAGCCGAACGGATGACGTTAAACACGATCGGTGATTATAATAAAACAGTTTACGGTGACAACGCATAGAATAATAAACGTATAATAAACGCGTTACTCGAAATCGTCGACCGTGTATAAGATTATAATTAATAAATTATATTTATAGCCCGTGGGCGGTTCGAATAACGCGCGATGATATTATGTATTAAATGATGCAAAGTGAAAATCGTCCACTCCGTTTCGAGGATTATAATAATAACAATGATGATATCGTTCTTTGAACCTGTGTCGCGTGTTCACGCGGTATAATAATAATATTATGTTGTATTCTAAAAATACTCGTTTCTCTCTTGCTATTTTTTTGGTCTCCCCCCGATTGCCATTGGTGTGATATACTCACTTTTCTTAGCTTCGACCGTTTCAATCCATAAAATAATGTAACAGCCAATATACGCTTTTCGTCAATCACTTCCGGAACGTAACACAGTAGACGTCGCTTAAATCCACATTATGACCAAGACAAAGTCAGTCTATTATAGCTGAATGAATCATATAGGTGAAGCGGGAAAAAAACAAACAATAATTTCGATTTATACTCGTCATTTACTTGGTTTTGCTACTTTTACTATGGTAAATAAATTGATTTCGAACTTAGAAGTGTGGCTCAACTTACGAACTTTCGCTTTCTGTAAAAACATATTCATAGGTATGTAATTTTAGCATTGAAAAATAACGACGGTAGCCGGCGATGGCATATCGTGTTTGCTAGTATATCTTATCGTTATTTTTAAATGTATTTAATACGACTTTCCAAATATTGTTTTATCCAGTCTAATCGCATAATTTATGACTTTTCACCAATATTTTAAGCCTCAGCAATAACTGATCGTTTATCGCAACAGAAGCTACGGAGTACGGACTCGATTAAAAATGACCAATTTTTTTTTAGTTCAATATAAGTATAGATAGATAATAAATGTGGTTACATTATTATGTATTCACAGTGTAACTGCTGCAAATAATAAATGAAATCATATCAAATGATAAATGTGTGTTAAAAATGTTCAACTCTCTTCAACTGGAATTATTTCTTTTTTTCCCAGCGATAATTCCAACTCTCGCTAAATCGAAAACCTGTTCAAGTAGAATTTTCTGCTCGGTCCCCTGAATTTCGGGGTATCGAGAGTCTACTGTATCGTAATATTACTAAAACACTGCACCACGAGACGTATGTTGTACGGTATACACAGGTACTTAAGTACTTATCGTGCAGCGCTTTAAAAACAAATAATCCACCCGACGCACACTCATATCTCTAGCGCAGTGCACGAGCACCGTTCGGTTTTACGTAAATTAAAATAAATATAAAATCCGGTAACCTGTTTTATTTCCTTTGCTTATTCTTTATAAACCGTATCGTTTATCACTATCATTGTCCCGCGAGCGCATTAAAGTGTTATATTCTCTTTTCCCGGGAAATTTGTAAGTACACATCACACATCCACGTATTATAATCGTTTAGTTAACGATTTATTTCAACTCGTTGTTTATACAAATGTCCGTTCTTCTCTTCGATCCGGATTGGGTTTAAGTGACACGGCGCGTTTAATACATTCACGGTCGTACATGTATATGCGCGCGCGTGTGTGTGTAAACTATCATGAATGAATAACATTGTAAATCCTCTAGTTTACCCCTTGTCTCCTGCTCAGGAGACACTTATAAAGAGAGAGAGGAAAAAAAAAACCATATAAAATACGGATTAATAAATCTGAATGCTATACAGTGATGTCATGATCTGGGAAACGACCGGTGTGGCATGAATGGCTGTACGACACAACTGGTTCTCGTTTGTATGCAAATGAGCGCGAGCCGCGCTCGCACGCGTTCCGGCCGGGCCGACCACCGGTTCCATCCGCGTTTCTCGTAACCCGAACACCCGAAAAATTCCCTATTCGATTGATAGCGGAAACGTACAAATACACCATGTAACATATCCGCAGTAAGCAGAGCCGTCTTTGGCTATGCAGGGGCCCATGGGCACCAGGAGCTTAAGGGGCACTTTTAGTAGGTCCCTAAAAAAAAGTTGAATAAAAATATAAAAAGCTTATTTTATACGATGACTTTATTAGTTGTTAAAAATTATGTATATTTTACAGAATTAGAAATGGTATATTATTGTTACAACTTACATTGATTAAACTTATCGTTTACCTACTTAGTGTAATATAATTCCTCACTTAGCACTATTTAAATAAAGTATTAACATTGCCATTTTCCAAAGTTTTTTTTATCTAGAATTTAGAATTATTTTAGTACTGACGATCGTATTATAACGTTACTGCTTACAATTTAAAGTTGTAATTTCTATTATTCGGGGCCCCTATCTGGAACTGACAGTAAGTTATATACATATATATTTTTGTTGTTCATTCTTCCCTTATCATTATGACTGTTTCTTTTGTTTACGTACAAACGTTTTTTTGTATCGTAAAGAAGACGTCAAATCGCACTGCGTCTAGCTTTTTACCAGTGGTAAAATAGGATTTCACAGGACAGACACCGAATGTACATTCAGAACAGTTTTACGGGTCCGCGTCGCTACGTACGGGGGGGGGGGCAACCTTTCTTTGCACGGGCCCCTTTGTCTCGGTAATAGCTACATTTCGGGTTACCGGAAGTTTTTTCATATTTGGAGATATTTTATGTTTAGTGATGAGCAGGGCTCGGAAGTTCTAGCTAATGAATATTTTATCTTGGTTCGTCCTAGAACATCCAAGGTAAGATACAAATATGATCCGCACTTATCTGATGTCATACACGAAATTTTAATTTTCCATTTTTCGCATATTTACGGTTTTTGTTGCTGTTTTTGCTAATTTAGAGTTTTTAGTGCTATTTTTTGGTATATTTTCACATAATACAGGATATTAACACTTTTTGTTGAAAATAATGATTTAACTTGGTTATATTTTTAAGAATGTTTAAAATATTGGAAATAAATAGACCTTGGTGAATAATATTTCATATTTGTTAACAGTTTATTCAACCAGTCCAGCTAGTCCCCAAGCCGTTTATGGGCTTTAAAATTTTATAAAATTGTATAATTAGTCATTAGTAAATGTAATTATTAAATGCATTACATTTTTTTTTATAATAAATTTATAATTGTACGTTTTTCAAGTTAAATGCGTTGTTTTTTATTTTTCGTGCTACTTATAGCGCATATTTTTTGGAGTTTTTAAGATTTAAGAGCTAAAAGGTAACATTTTTAGTGCTACAACTTCCGAGCCCTGGTTATGAAGCACCTTAAAAATATTGCTCCAATGGCCTTTGGTTGGTCGAGCCGACTGCACTGGCCGGGTACACAGGTATACTACTGATTCCCCTTTGCCGCGGGCGTTCCACGCGTATAATATTATATGCACCGAACGTAATGTAAACGTTTTTTTTTTTTTTTGTTCTTGTACTGCGCCCAAAGGACCATTAAGACGAACCGGGGAAAAAGCAATAAATCGAGATCGGTATTTTTCATTGGCCAAGCGCCACACAAGATGATCTCCACGGGGGAGATGGGCACGCTGTCGTCGTTTACCCGATATATATATGTGTGTAAGTATAAGCACCTATGTATATGTAATATGTATATATATATTGTGTGTACACAGTACTTGCGCTCTGGCGGCTATACGGTCGTCAAATTTTGGTTAGCCAGTATATAATGTATCGAATTTAATGTGCATTATACTCGGCGATAAACCGCATATATCTGGTCCGTCGGTAAAAATACGTATTATAATATATAGTATACCGTACGCACGCTCGCTATATGACGTTATACGATCTTGCAGACGAACGCGAACACGGCTGCGTGCGAGTGCGCACAATGTGAAATGTCGTACGACAATGATAATTCGTACGTATATGTGGTTTTGTAGTTATAGAAACGCACATACACTGCAGTATAAAAACGCATATACATCTACATATCTACACGTGTGTGTGCATAAAACAATAAGTCGCAAGACCCATATTGTGCTTAACGACGAGAGACTATTGTCAGGTACACGTGATATTGCTGTTTCTTCTTAAATAATATAATACGACCAACCCTATACGACATGCGTGCTCCGTGCGGTTATACCTATCGCGATGCTAATACAATAAATTGCTCGAGAGTGAGATCATACAATGTGAACGCAGCACAGCTTTGCAGCAAGTATCCGCTCAAATATTTGAAAGAAAATAAAAAGACATTTGTGATGACTGCCCGTAGTGTCCGGTTGTCGTGACCGAGCAGATGATTCACATAGTTTATTAATTAAAAATTATCTCAATCATCGTGTTTCATACTCGTACAGTTCATATATATTCGCACATAAATAATATGTAAACTTTTAAAAAATATCGATAAAAACGTTAATTCTTAAAATATGAGACCGATAGCAAAAAATGAAGATTTTTTTTTTTTGAACAACTACTGACTACTGTGCGTTTTTCTTGGTTAAAAACATCAGACTGAATATAAAAGGAAAATTACCGATTCGGCGTAGTATGAAATAATATGCATAGATTGGTTGTCTAATTTATTCTGCTTATTAAAGTACTGATCATTAAATATAATGAGTGCGAAGGTGAGCGTTTCTCCCGTAAAGTGACAAATAATATATTGTAAAAAAAACTCTCGTGACAAGCAAAATAATGATAAGAATATACTTAATATATATGTAATATATATTGTGCTTGTTGACAAACAGGGGTATCCATCGAGTCGAGTATATTGCTGAAACGTAATTTTTTTTTTGAAACCTATAATCATCGTGCAATAGTCTTAGAATAGAAATACGTTTAAATGGTCGCAGGAAAGTCTGAAGCGTACGAGTACGTTATTATTATGAACGCACAGCGCGCACTAGGTGCATTATATTGTGTACACAATCGGGCGATAACGTAACATTGACGCGAAATCTTCAAGGCGGAAGGAATCTCGCCTGCGTGGCTGCCGCTACGGAAGCCGATTAGAAGAATAAAGCAGATTATTTTTCAATGTTCTCCCCGCGTCGCGATTATAATATACGCGCGTCTGGTACGGTGCGCGTAACGATGACCTTTCCACGGGGCGTTTAAGTCTCTTCGCGCACAGACAGCCGCGACAATAACGTGCACATCCGACATTACGCGTGTAACAACGGGCGCGAACCGTTTTAAAGCAGAGTGGCAGCGACGCGTGCACGTGGAATTATAAAAGAAAGAACGATAATAAACTCGACCCGAAGCGGTGCGAAAACCATATCCGTTTTCGAGACAATACTGCACGTATTATATTTCTTTGCGCGAGATTACTTTTTTATACGCTCGCACTTATCATAATGTTACGAGCTAAAAAACGATCACTACGCCATTTGGTACAGATATATAAACATCAACATTCCACTCAAGCCGTGGTTTCACAACTTAAAATTATCCCGTAAAGTAATAAGTTCATTTTCCCGTCTCCGTTTCGGCCACACCTTACTTCCTTCGCACTCCTTTAAATTATCCTTAAACGACTCGCCTCTCTGCATTTTTCCCCATACCCCAGCGGTTTGTGATAAAAACCACATCTTGTTTGACTGTACCTTCCTATCCTCAGAGCGTTCTGAAATATTCTCACTCTTTCACTCTCTCAATATCACACCCGATACTCGCCAGATACTTAATTCTCAATCCGTCACTGCCGTTACCGTTACCATCTCATTCATTATTGATTCCGGGTTGCTTATAAAGTCACATTAGCATATACGAGTAATTGTAGAAATTAATTGTAAATACAAAATTTCAAAAAAAAAAAAAAACGATCCAGCACTGTATACGTATAATTTCACATGCAACATCCACGTCATAGTTTGGGTATACGTTTTTGGCGGCGTGTACACGCGCACGATCCGCACATATAAGTGTACAGGTTGAAGTAAGGTATTTTCGTGACATAGACAAGTTCGCGATGTCGTTTCGTAATATCACTCAATTACCTATCAGACGATTGACTTGGAGATTACATTAATTGTTAAAATAATAACGCATTATTGGAAGAAACTTCAGCTATCCGACCACCTATAGCCGAATCATCGAGTCCCGATCAAACCAATATCATCAAGCTCTGCCGGTTTCTATCGGTAACACGTCTCATTAAACTTGTTTAACGAGCACCCAAAAAACAGCCCAACCATTATTATTACTTATTATAACTCATTCCACATAATATGATTATATTATATATACCCACTATTTATACGAACATATTCGTATGTACGTATGTAAATGAGTTTCTTTTAGTATTAACGTATCAACGTATTTTTATCTTTACAATATTTACTCCACTCCATTTGTATATTTAATATTTGAGTAATGCACTGTAATGTCCAATGGCCTCAGTCGCCGCGGGTTGAATTTAATAAAAAAAAAATAACGTATTACAAATCAAACAAATGTTCAAGTCAATCGTCTAATAGGCGTAACAACGTGATATTCATTTCATATAAAATCACGAACTTGCCTATGTCACGAAAATACCTTCTTCACCCTGCCCATGTACACTCTATGTGCGTCTAAGTGCGGTGATCGCAAATGGTTCTGACCCAAGCGACCGACCCCCGTGTTCGCCCGTACGTCCGATCGCGAGCAAATTGACTCGATGAGCTCCGAAACGTAATGGCGCGCGCGTGCGGTCGGCGGCACGTCTCAAACGATATAGCGGTGGGCCGGAACGCGCGCGGCACAGTGTTATAATGCACCTAAGATCGTCTGCGGATCGTTCACCAGGTTTCGGTATCATATATTAATGTACCCAACTATACAGTTATGTAACGATAATGCATACGATAATGCCATCGACCGTGTGTACGCTGTTATTATCGAGCCGATTCACGTATCGAATTTAATCGGTGAAAACTATATTCATACGCACAGCATAAAACCCGGAGAAAGTCGAGCGCAAAAAACTCTATAATACTAATATACGTGTACAGGGTGTCCCACCGGGATTTACACGGAGCGTCGTGTCTCCCGTGTTTATAGAGATGGTCGAATTCTGTTTTTTTTAAGTCTCCTCGGACAATTTTGTTGACAACGGTTCGGTAAACATAAGTTTACTGTCAAAGAAGTTAAACAGTTAAGTTTTTATTTAATGATCTTTATAAATTTCCAAGCCATATTATACGGCTTATTTTTCTGAAAATGTTGACGATTCAACTTTCAATTTTCATTAAATTCTTGATTTTTAATCATTTTTCTAGTTTACAAGTAAATAGTGTACTATTTACACACTTTTAAATAATAATAATTTTATCTGCATACTTCATCTGAAAAGTCTCGAGGTGATAATAATTTGCACTGTTTCTTTGTAAACTAAAAAAATATAAAAAATCAATATGTTAATGAAAACTAAGAGTTGAACTGTTGACATTTTTGGAAAAACAAGCTCTATAAAATGGCTTACTTCGAATTCCACAAAAATATAAAATGAAAAGCTTATTACAGCTTTCATACTACACTTATATATTTACTAAATTATTGTCAACAAAATTGGCCATAAAAAAAAAAAAAAATCAGAATTTGATTATCTCCATAAACAATACGAGATACCGCTCTGTGTAATTCCCAAAGGGACACCTTGACTGCTGCACCGTCGTCGCGGCTATATTATTGTAATTCGTTGGAAATATACAGCGCGCGGCGAGTACTTATGTATATACTTATCAACGGGGCGATGTTCATTGAACGTTTTCGGATTATAATATGTTTCTAAACCGCCGAAGAGAGTATTACATATATATTGAAATATGTTGTACGGCTGTGTAACACAATGACCTATTGTTGTCTTTTTCAGTATTGAAGACGTAGTCCTGTCGGAATATTAAACTAGGATATTAAAGATCTCGCGAAGTGTTATTGTCCTGAGGATATCCGAACGATAATCCCGCGGAATGCATCAATAGGACTCGAGTGTACCCGCTACTGCGGGAATTTCTCGGATACGTGCAGTTCGAAAAGGGGGTTTGACGGCAAGTCGAAGGACGATGCGCGGCCGTCGTCGTCGCGGTGTACTCGACTGCATAATATGTAGGTATACGCGGCAATACCGGGTAATAATGAAAAACGTGTTTTCCGAAAGACCCGACGATGAAAAATGTCCGCGCACCTTACCCCTATACGATTGATTCCGGGCGCGTGGAGAGCCTTTCTAGGTCGTCGTCAGTGTGCCGTCCCGAGGGCAGGGCAAACGGGGCACACGCCCAGGGCCTCGCGTATAATATAATATATCGTGTAAATAAAATATTTCTTAACATTTTAGCAACTACTTAAACTTATGTCTCAGATAATATCAATGGTTACATAGTAAATACAATCAGGTACTGTATCAAGAAGCTAACGATGTAATAATATGTAATAATAACCAATTAGATTGGTTTTTATTTTTGTTTAAATTTAGTGTTGGTATTTATTTTTTCCTCGAAATGACGACGTCGTCAAACGTTGATAATAACAACATGCCATATTATATAATATATTATATTATATGGTTATTATTATTGTTGATTTGATAAAATTAATTTAATGACATGACTATTCTAGTGTACCTATGGATTTCTAAATAATACTGTAAATCCAGGGCCTCGAATTCTAATGGTGCCCAGGGCCTCGCAAAACCTGGGAACGGCACTGGTCGTCGTCGTGGGTGCGTTAAAGTCACCGGACGCGCGATACCGCTCGGTACACAATATCCATATGGTATGGCGTACCTGTGTACACTACTGTATACTTTCGGGAGGTCTGAAATCGCGGAGAAACGCTGTCGTCGTCGCTCCGACCTTTATGCCTACTCGTATATTGCGTATGCGCACGGGTGAGCGTATCGTGCGGGTAGGTTTAGTCGACGACCGTGTCACACACACACACCAGGATATAAATGTACAGGCCCTGCGACGGCATAACTTCCCGTAAAACATTACGGGCTTCCTAGCGTCTGATTAATCGGTCCGTCCGCCGGTTGGATCACCGTCGATTTGGCTTTCGACCAAGTCGCGACGCGACGCCCGACTCCGCGCGGCAAACACGGTATGAGACGATAACGCGGTACAGGTACTAACCAGCGTACCGCGGTACCGCGCGCGTTCAATAAGATCAATAGAAAGCCACGTCTAGGTTTCCAGCAGAGGTTCGGGCAGCGCGTGCAGTCCATCACCGGGGAACACGATATGGACCCGCACCGGATTCCGCCGGGCCCACATGCGCGCGTATCGTTGGAGATCCATTATTTAAGTCGATATTATAATACATGCACGGCAGAAAGATCTATGGAAATGACATCAACGGTAAAAGTAATAATGGTGTCGTACACTGGAGCTCGCGAGCTGACGGACAAGACGTATTTTGTAAAAAATGCAAATTATTATTTATCTTAAAGTATTAAAAAAAGGCGATAACACGAACAATTCACGAAATCGCGACCTAACATCTTATATTGTATGGAAAGTAAGATTTCTTTCTTAATTTATTAATAACATGAAACAAATGTTGGCCGTATGCATTTTTTTTTTTATAATAATTAGTAAAAAAAACCATATGAATACATTAAATTCACGACTCGACTGATATTTTCGGAGACCGTTTCGATGGGTATGAAACGTCAAAACGAGACATCGCTTGTTGTTTAACAATATCAGACCGTTGTCGTTAACCTCTTCACGGGGCATGGGGTAACATTTTTGTGTTTTATTTCGTCAACAGAGATTGTATTTGTACGCTTATCGTCGCGTTATATAGATCACGGAAGTAAAATGTTAAAATGCCGATCAGATGAGTTGATGGTAGGTACGGCCTGGGGTCGTCGCAAAAGGTCGAACGCATCAAATGGATGCAACGGGATGTACAGATAATAACTGTGTATTTCAATCTTATTCGACCGATAAACACCCTGCAAATCGTTCACTGTCACGACCACACACGGGACTTTGGGAAAAAACTTTTGAACCTCGGCCAGTGTTTATAAAGCAATCGAACAGTTCTCACGCGACCATGCCGAAATGGTTTCATTTGGTAAGCATGTAAGATGTAACCCGACCGATTTCAGTAGCGCTAAAATGATAGTTCGTACGAGTCAACCTATAACCAGTCGATTCACAAAATATATGTTTACACAAAAATTCGCGTGCGTGTGATAATAATCAATTATAATTATTTACAACGCTTCTATCGGTATACTATTATGTGTGATGCCTCTTTATCGAACGCGCTGTGATTCGGTTTCAAAATATATATTAAATCATCGTAAATCAAAATAAAGCTACGGCGATTATCGTGCTGGTACTGCCATATTATATTATATACGCCCATGCTCGAAAACGTATTCGTAATTGCGTGAAAAAAACCTATCTTTGTCAATAACGGATAATTTATCCTCCGCGGTAATACCGATGGTAAACAATTTTAATACACACTATATTTCAATAATAATTTAAATAATTTTTTTCCATAACGATATGTTTTGTACTTTTACATACGAGACGGGTGTATAATAATGGTCTTATAATCAGCGTTACTTATGCTGTGTTTGTTGTTATAACTCTGAATCGAAACGAAGACCAAACAAACCCATTTATCATCATAAACGTCATTATCAGAATTTCACAAATAAATCTGACCGCAGCCACGCGCGTTATTTAACCAAAATGTCTTCTTGAGCAACACGCGTTTTGTGTAATATCATATTAGTTTTCAGAAGAGTACGTGTACTTTTCGTTTTACGTTATGCTCGACGATAACATGTATAATATGATAAACTAATAGGTACACATTATCTTAAAGAACATCATTGGACCAATGACGTTTAATGGAAAGACATATAATATACTAACCTAACGTGGATATGTTTTTACTACGGGTACAACCGATGATTTTTTCTGACTGATTTCACGTTACCACAAAACAGCTAATGCGGTAAGCTAAGTGACCGTAGAATCGACAAAATTATAGTATCTGTCAATGGCGGTTATCCTATGGTGCATGTGTTGCTTGAGCAACAGTGTTGCTAGTCAACAGTGTTGTAGCAACAGTATGCAACACATACAACATTTGGCGGGTGGGTGGGTTCCTGGGTAGGTGGTTGGATGGATGTTGGGTACTTGGGTAATTTTTATAATTATATGACTTATAATTAAATCAAAACAATACTAAATACAAGTTCTGGAATAAATCGGACAATAATAAATGCTATAAAACTGCATCGGACTGTTATAGCTTGTATTATTTAATATATTTCCTGATTAGGTACGTATTTATCAGATCGTAGCGTAAATTATTACGCAGTTATAATGTTGATAACAATGATAACACCCAAAAATTGGAAAAATATGTGAACCAGTACTCACTAATTGAATATTGGTAATTTGTATTTGCTAATAAATATTTGAAGGTGGGTCCTCAGAAATATTTTCAGCAACACGTCATATTATTTTGAAGATAGCCGCCACTGGTCACTATCTGTGGTTCGATGTTTTTGGTTTTTCTGTACCTGAAGCGGGAAAACTTGCTAAAATAATCTCATCACAAGCATTTATCACATGACAAAGCTTTCATCGTATCCCTCGTTTTGCATAATATTATTATTTTTAATGAAACGTTGACACAAGCTATACGCAACAAACGAACAATGAAATAGTCTTAACTTTATAGGACCTAGCTGAACACTGTACCCGGCATTTTCATTAACAAATCGCATGATGCCGATGTCCTATTGTACTGCACTACAAGTGAAAGCGCATAAACGACGAGCAATGGTCTCGATTTGTAGACAGAGCATATAACTACGGCCGTAGTTCAAAATAAATGACCATCGCGAACGATCTCCCGACTTGAAATAATATACGTTATTTGGTTTTCCGACATCATATTAAAACGTTATAACATGCGCGGCGCGCGCGTGCACCCGACGCAACGGCGTGTAGTACATTATATATTATATTTTCTGAATTTATAGGCTAGTGGAAACACAAAAACACGGCGATGCGCATTTATAAGT
Source organism: Periphyllus acericola (assembly GCA_949715065.1). NCBI lineage: Eukaryota > Metazoa > Arthropoda > Insecta > Hemiptera > Aphididae > Periphyllus > Periphyllus acericola. The sequence continues at coordinate 26,884,883 of OX454269.1, forward strand.
ACCTATATTATTTTATTGTATTGTGCGATGAATAATGCGAACAACGTTTGAAATTAGAATATCCATTGTTGTTTCGACTTGACAATGTTATAAAAGTTCTACTCGCTGAGTAGGATATCCTGCTGCATCATACATAATAAATAATCAACCGCCTCCGACTTATAACGTAGGTATACTATATTATTATTACTAATATTCGAATCCCTGCGTAAAAAATCCGATGGCTTATCGCAAAAGAGTTATCGTAATATAAGAGTAGCGAGTACGACGCACTCGATACTCATATTCGTGTGCATTTTGTCGGATCAAAGATACATTTGTAACAAACTCAATCCAAACGACGAAAAGTACAGATCGATAAAACAGTTATCAATCGCATAAACTATAACAGGAAATAGACACTATAACAATTATGGTAAACAATAATATCATGGTAGCGCACGTATCGATCAATATATTAACTAAGAACATGAATTAATTGTTTTGGGCAGACTATGAGAAATTTAAGGAGTCCATATGCCTTGCCCCTCCCCCACGTATCACGCTATGAACTACCAACGCTGTAGAATATCAAAACGCAAGCAGTTTCATAATATTATCAGCTGCTCTATAATTATTGAGCGAGACAAAAGTCGACCGTCAAGGATTAATAATAAACAAAGGACGTTGGATATTCTATAAGAAATACATAAATATTTCTTCGCGCCAAGTATAATTATATAATATGAGATGTCCCTATAATACCGAGAGGTAGGTATTTTATGGTTTACGGATTCGAAATTAATCGCCTTCATATTATATCGAAAATGTCCGTATTATTATATCATAAATATATACATATATAAGTGCACGTTGCACATAATGTATGGACATTGCCGCAAACCATGGGATTAATCATTTATCAATAATCGAGTCGAAATTAAAATAATTTATTCACAATTGTTGTAGGACGATAATTATTAACAATAAAAAAAAAAAAAAAGAATCGTTTCAAAACTCCGCGGTTATTAATGTTTTACGGAACAATAATAACGTGGCCATTTGTCAAAACTCGAAAACTAACCGCTGTCCCGATAGGTACGTAGATGGAATTATTTTCCCACAAGACACCTATGCTGTACGGTATTTATTTAAATCATTCGAATACCGCGATATTATTATAACATAATGGTAGGTTTCGAAACGGTTCGGTCGCGCGGCGTCGAGCATAATATTACCTGCACAAAAACAATAACCAACATACCACGTTACGGGTGCCTGTAAATAGTGTGCCTACACGATAATTATTATTGCCACACATTTCTATAAATATATGGCGCGTAGGTTTTTTAATCGTTGAAACGAGAATGTACTGCTCGCATTACGTCAAAGGTCGACTAGACTGATGCGAAAAAAAAAAATATTATAGTGGATACACTAATGGGACGGTGTTTTGGGGAAAAGGATGACATGAGTAAAAAATAATCAGTTCTCAGGCGAAAAAAAAGACCTTCCTTTTTTTTTTAAAAAAAAAACTGTTTTTGGTAAATATATGAGCTCCTATGAAACCAATATAGTCCTATGGCGTCCAACTCTGGGGTTCTGGTTCCAAGCCAACAAACATAAAAAATTATTCAAACATTCCGATCCAAATGTTTCTGACAAATAACTAAAGCTCCCTACAATGTCTCAAATAATACGCTCCATAGTGACATTTCCATTCCAACAGAACAACACGTGACCAAAACTACGTAAACGATTCCACTCAAACCTATACAATCACCGTAATCCTCTTATATCAAATTTATCTGTTATTAACATGCCGCAGGTGACCCGAGAAGCCATTTGTGACGTAAACGGTTACGAGACTTCCTGAATGATTAAAAACCATTATTCACTATCGTGAAGTTCTGTCAATTGATGGATTCCTGCCACATGTCTACAGACAATCGACCGCAAACAGCGCTTAGACTTATTGTAAACAAACATAATTACAGATTGTTTTAAGTTTCTACATAAACAAAAATAATTTTGCTTGGTTGTAGTTGTGGTTTAAAATTTATGGAATTTACATTTTATCTCATTTTTTAAAACCAATGATTTATTTTTAAAACTACATTTCCTTTATTTTCAATAACCATTGTGACCTTTTTTCACGTTTAACTTTAAAATTACATGACTTGTGCCACATACATTGCAGACATGTATGCCTATTTGCACATGATATACGAAAACATTAAACTAATGTAAGACGATGACATGTGCCCTTTCTCAGTTACACAATCTGATCAGTTTTGATTTGTGTCTAACGGCACACGGCGATCGAACGCATAAATAGTATTCGATAATAATCATAATAATCAACGCGGATAGTAATAAAATCACAGTCGCACCAAAAAACTGTGGCGTCGTAATTAATTCTCTACAAAATCGATGTACGTTTAAAATGAAAATGACTGAGAACTACTTACTATAATAAAATGCCTTTTTTCCCAAACATTGTTTACAAAACGTGCGCCCGGCGTACCTACTACCAAGGCTAGGCAATCTTAGATACTAGTATTTAAGATACGTATCTGAGAGACAATTGTATCTTGTATCTTGATACATTATCTTAATGTATCTCGTACAGTTTACTTTTTTTACTTGTATCTACTAGCATATTTTTATGATTACAGATACCAGATGCATTCAACAGTTATGTAATAATAATTAATTATAGCTTAGATCAAAGTAACTGGTGTCTATAATATGCGATATTATACTTATAATAATATGCGATCGTATATCATTATTTGTCGGCGTTTTTAATTTTTTTTTGTTATTAATGAACAACGTACACATGCATTTTTCATCGGTCGTTGTTTCAATTTAGGTAAAAAAGGATTATGTTTGTAATCGGAAAGTTAAAAAAAATATTTATAAAATATAACACATGCCTAACCTCTTCGGCTGCTGATACATTATCCATGCAGATCTATAGAATTAGTCTCTTTAAATGGTAACCAGGAATTTATTTTAAAACCTCGGATATAAATTACTGTAACTATAATACTTCATATAATTTACTTAAATTTAAACATTTGATAGTCAATCGATAAACATTGCTAGTTTATAAATTTATATTTATTTTCTTACTGTACCTAATGTAAATGAATGAATAAATTAATATTAATAAATATATTAAGTATATTGCATCTTACATACATCTCAGCTATGTGTATCGTGTAACTGGTACTTAGATCCTTTGTTTGGGATATCTTTCCCAGCCCTGCCTACCACACCAAAGCATTAACGCTCGAAACATATTGTACATCACGGAACTGTATTATAATAATAAACAACACGCGTGCACGTGAGTGTTTGCTGACGTTCCGAAGCGCGTGAAAAAAGATTTAGCACGTCGTTTATTTGTTTAAAAACATAATCTCGCGTATCGCGTCAAACGATAAAACGAATTTACACCCGTGTAAGACCACAATAAACGGTGCGATCATTTTTATACTCGTTTGTGTAGTATCGTAATACGCCGTGCGCATATAATACTGTGTTCTCTCACCTGTATTTCGGTGCGGCGGCGCGCGTGATTGCCTATGTACACCTTTTGGCACGTGGGCGATCGTGGATGTAGGCGCGATAACAATAATATTATACACGGCTGCAATAATACGCCGCCGCTCGCATAATCCGCGGTGTATCAAAAGTCTTCATCAGATTTCAAAAATTTTTATTCATATTAAAAATGATGATATAAGGGTGAAATAAAGTAAAATATATTCTTAAAACAGTCATGTTTTATTCACTTTGGTTACAAATGTTCAATATGACCCCCACCAGCCGCCCGACATGCATCTATACGGTAATCAAATTCTTCCCGAACGTTGCCCATCATATCTGGTGTCACGGCATCAACAGCATCTTTGATTATGATTTTAAGCTCTTCCAAGTTTGTAGGTAATGCTAGGTAACATACACTTTCTCTTTTCACGTCGCACAACACGCCAAACGGTCGAATGTGGGAGACGTAGCTCCCGCCTGCACGACGTGTACACTTCTGTGGACTCCGAACGAACCTCTGTCGAACTAGCTCGAGGTTTTCGTCGGAGGTACGAGGTCGACCTGAGCGTTTCTGTGCGTTTCAGTTCTATAAGTTCTTCGAAGATCACGTTGAACGGTTATTGAAACGTAGCACGCGAAACGCTTTCTGTTGCGGAGTCGCCATTACGAAAAAAACTAACGGTTCCTAGTTCAGTAACCATTAAAGTGCCAAATTTATCGACTAGATAACTTAATAAAAACTTGGTCTTCTAATATTTTCATTAATACATTGGTTATTAACCTGCGATTAACCGTTGCCGAACTATATCAGTTCGTAATCGGATGAAGACTTTTGAAACACCGTGTACATTATCACTACCGAAACGCGCAGCACTTGTTCGCACACGAGTGATTTCCGGATCTCGGCGATTCGTGTTGGAATGTCCTGACGCGCGGACAAGTTCGTTTTGTTCACGCGTCGAAAGTCCCGAGCTCTACACTCGTATAAATTTAGATCGATCCTGCGATCGTAGAGCGTCCGTTTCACGTGCCTATTCTAAGCCAGTTATTCGTAGCGTTGAACGTGTTCAGAACCGTTTTTTGAAATGTATGTCGTATAAACTTCGTGTGCGCATAGAAAACTATCACTACACTCCTGTTGTACCCGACGTGAGTACGCGAACCCTATTTTTTTATATTTTTGTCTGCAACAGGAACCCAACGTCGACATTTTATTTTCGCCTTTATTCAAAATTTTAAATTCTTATCGTACACTAAACCAACAGGATTAATATTGAAGTTATTAGTTATATTTAACCACTATTCACATGTTCGTTTATATTTCATATTTGTAAGTTATTTACTTATAATTTATGATTACTTATTGTTTTATAAATAAAATGTATAATGGTATAACTTTAATCTGTACCATTTGGTGTTTGGTCTGTTTTGATTCACCTACATGTACTTATTTGAATAAAATATGATCATATATATTATTGACTTGAACAATCTTTCGGTTTTTCCATATGCGACTGTTGCATAACTAAAATGGAAACATTCGAATGTGGACAAACTTCGTGACGCTTGTAAGAATTCTGGGATTATTGAAAATAAAATAAAATTACACGTCAGGCGTATGTTCCTCCTACCACCATCTAAAAAACTGTTTACAAACAAACCCGGGCGATCGTTTGTACTGCGTTAGTACCGGTTCGTACTGTAAACTTCATCGTTTGTACCCGAAACACTAACAAGTGATCAGCCCCGTAAAAATATTACAATCAGGCATGATTTATTACTTCATTATGTTACATGATATGATTTTTGATGAGTTATTGATACGTAGAACCGTATATTCATAAAACGAAACCGTTTTCGATCGGTCTTGGTTCTAACTTGTTTGTTTTTAAAACGCTCACGGTGTGCACTGGAATTTCGCCAAATGCATACTACTGAGCAGTCGGCCGAAAGTGTTGATCAAAGCAATGTCAAATCGCCGTCGTCAAATTAATAAATTCTCACCGTATATTACCTGTCGTACAATAAGTCTCCGCGATATGAAAACGAGACAATAGCAGACGATGCAAAAGGGTCCGTTTGCCGGATTGTGGACGATAAAACGTGGGCACGTTGACGTCTAGAACCGCAAGGAGCAGATGCGTCAGAATGGAGTGCGATCAAAACGAGACTGTTGCAATATTGACACCCGTGAGCGCTGTGGAAACGGAGATTTCGGAAAAAGCGATAAAAAAAACAAAAACATACAAACGAACAATCGTCGAAACGATAAACAAAACGTTTCACCGTCCAAACTCGTATGTCACACGTTTTACGGCCCGTCGACTGCACGCAGTTGTAGGCCCGCGCGTACCTGCGTGTGTTCGTAATATAATAATATAGTGTTTCGGTTGTCCGAGTGCTTGTACGATACACCACCGCTATATTATCGTGACGTGAGACGCAGCGCGTTCAATACGATAATAATTCAATCGTGCCGGAACAGTGTCGTTCGCCGCGCGTAGGCATTACGTCTAATTTAGATTTTGATAACGTATTTAAATTTGTCAACCGGTGTTTCGTCGAACACGTGGTGAAGGCGGGCGAGGAAGAAGAAGAAAAAAAATACCGATCGCACACGGGGCCTCGTTCTTTACGTTCTCGCGAGACCGTTATAAATCGATCGGACCCGGACGGAACGGAGGTTTACCCGGCCGCGCGCGTCTAATGCACTCACATAATAATATTATGCATTATTCCGATTAACGTTCAAACATTGTGATACCTATCTGCGTGACCGCCGTGACCGCCGGACGAACGAAAAGTCCCCCACACGTGCGCGTCGTGGTTCCCGATTTAGTGTAATCGATATTAATTAGGGCGGTTTTCGTATTCGTTATCGCGCCCAATTAAATCCGGTACGTGCGCGACATTATTATGTAAATCGTCGAGTAAAATAGTTCTAATTGATCGCCAACAATTTACGATAATATCCGGCCGATTCGATTGCACCGCTATGCGTCGTCACTGCAGCGCGTCCAAACAAGTACAGCGACCCGAGACATCACTGAAGTCTACTACAAGTCCTAAGGCAGCGGTGGTGTTCAACCCCCCGCGGGGCCCGGAAAAATTCTAGTGTGGCCCCCGCGTCAATTGTACACTTTCATTACCTGCTTAAAGACGCAATTTCAACATTTTCTCGTTGTTATTCAAAAACGGTTTTCTTCTATTAAGAATCATGAATAAATGTGCGTTTCTCTCTTTTTTGTTATAAATAAAATGTTTTATCATAAAATTAAAAATAACAATACGTACTCGCTACTGCGATTATAAATCATCTATTCTATAATTTTCAAAATGCATGCGGCCCTGTCTCGAAATCCCTGTCCGAAGGCATAGCCGGAAGCAACTTTGAAGACACTTGCGGACTAATAGCTCTCGAGAAGTGTAGGTATATAAAAAAAAAATCATGAAACCTCGCAGTATAACATCATACGATCGTTACCGTGCACGAGGGGAGAATTAACAGAAAAATAAAAAATTGAACCGTACAACCGGCGGCAGTAAAAAGTGAAAAAATTTACACATCCAACCCAGAGCCCATACAATTTTTAGCCGATAAAAGTTAATTTCCGAATATTCCTTTGTTAGTGCGCGCCTACGTAGTACTTGGTAATAAATGTACATTATTCCCTCGACATTTCAAATGAATCGGTATGTAATTTTTGGCCGTTCGTGGATCACACAGTGAATTAGCGGTGTTTTAATTTTTTTATAATAAATTATTCCAGCTGAATTACCCGTCCTCGAACGGGGGATATTTCATTGTTTAAGATTAGAGTAATACTTATGCTGTATTTCGATGTAAGAAAAAAAATTGAAAGGTTGAAATAATTCGTCGTACATTCCCGTATACGATATTCATTCCAATGATATTTTCATTAGTTCACGCGTACCTCAATCGGTAATTATTATTTTCTCGTTCAATTGTTTTGTTCATTTCAATCTATTAAAATCGTCATATTAAACACAATTAAACGTTTCCCGGGTACCGTATGTCAGGGGTAAAATGTATACGTCCACAGTCCATAGTCCGAAAACTGGTTCGTCCCTAAGAAATGCGATTTCCGAAAATCTTCTCTTGGCGCGCCTATACACATTCAGTAATAAGTGCATTCGCTCAACATTTCAAATGAATGTGTGGCCAATATAGACACCGATCAGTCGGCGAGTGAGCGGTATTTGAATATTGCACGTGCACCTATAGAAGATAAATAATACGTCGACCGTTTCTACACTAATAGCCGTATAGCTATTAATTTATACGGAACATTACGTTTGTTATTTCACGTCCAACGGGTACTATCATAATTATTGCATGCATACGAATGCCGCCGTCTTATTTTCACAATAACCCGTGGTAGGTATATATATATACGGAGAATCGCGCAATATTCGCGCATCGATGGTTAATAACGAGTCATGAGTCTATTTCCATTCCTTCATCATCATCATTAACATAACGTATATTATATGTAGTTGCTTATAAATGCGCATTGGTGGTCCCGGGTATTAAACATGACCATTTTAAGAACTTAAACAAATTCATTTACGTACCATTAGACGTCTATAATATACATATATATATAAATATTTTGCCCATTGGCTTTCTCTCGCCGGGTGACTGGAGGGCACACATAGAAATTCTCGTTTCACACTTCATTTCACGAGACCTCCGTATAATATTGTTCTGAGTCATTCCCGTCGCGCGCACTTGCAGACGTCCAGAACGATATTATTATTGTATCGCGTAATTTTCGAACTCGAGTCCGAAATCGCGTTTGATTTCCGTGCAGTATAATTGACTTGGCACCCGTTCGAATCGCGTAAAACGACAGGTTACGCTGTATAATATCCTATCGTACAGCTTTCGGTTGCGGATTTCCATTCCGTCCAGATTGGGATTTTGTAGCAAAGACCGCTGGTTTCGCACTTGCTTCCGTCAGGGCCATACGAAACTTTATACATAATATTATGTACATCAAGGTTGTCCGACCCGCGGCCTTTACTTCGGTTACGAAACCGTCGACCGACGATAGGCTTAATCTAATTATTAGATATATTTTCAGTAGAAATGTATCTCAAGAATATAGAATATAAAACTACAAGGTGTTAACAGTTTTCCACCCTAAAAAGAGTTAGACGGTATTCGAGAACGTTAGCGTTACTAAATATATTCATAGGGAAGTAAGATGTAAGACCAGAAGATGTGATAGATCTGTTTGCTGGGCGCTGACAAATACCAAAAGGTACAATTGTTTCCATATGATACAAATACTATTTTGAATTTTATAATTTTACTTAAGTCAATCCGATACACCGACCACTAATAATAACAATACACACATAGATTTTTAGAGATGCAATATTTTTTATGTAAATATATGTTTAGTTCCGTTATAAAAAATGTTCCCCCATCCTTTCTCAAACACAATAATATTTCCATCACTTGTTCGGATACTGTAAATAGTCAATGAAATAAAAACGTGGCGCACCACCCCGTATAAATTATTATGAAATTGAACATTACTTTTTACGACTTAGGTGAACGATAAAATTGAACTGATTGCGTTCTCGGTGCATTATATGGTTTTTCGTAAAATTTGATGTGCAACAGCACTTAACTGCATGGGAATATTTAGAAAACAAGAAACGCTCTACTACATTATTATGTATGTCGTACAATATTATTATGCCGTTAAACTCGCACTGTCCATAAACATTCGACCGCGTCATAACACGTAATAATATTATACTGTCGTGGGCAAATTTAGTCTTGTCGTTTTACCACCCGTTTTTTATTATACATATGTTTTTTAAAACTTTGGCTCACCGAGCCGTGAAAATCGTTTCGGTATACTATATACGCACGTCGCGTCGTATGTATTCTCTGCAGTCGAATTTTTTCGAAATTTACTTTTCGTATGGAAAAAAATGAATGCACGTATATCATAAGACGTGTGCGCGTGCATCGCGGGATACCTGGGTGGGTACGTCTTTCCGAGAACACGCGTTATTCTTTAAATGAGGAAGAAAAAAAGCATAACGTATAAAACGAAAAATAATCGTCGCGCGCCACGCTATTATTATAATGCGCCTCGTTAAACCGCGCCAAACAAATTCCAGTAATAGTACGACGACGACACGTAATATAATAATATTTTGCTCGTCGCACACTCGCGCACACTTACGCACGCACACACGCGCCCGTACAGACACGTTATAGGTACGAAAACTCGTATGGTGGCCGATGCTGCGAAGTTGGCGCACACGCACAATGAACGCCTAATGAGCTCGCGTATACAATATGAAATGCGCACGAGATGCTCCTTGATCCCATTATACAACCGTTTGCCGAATCAAATCGAGTTATTATTATTTATTGTTATCGTATTGTTATTTGCACCTGTACTATTATTATTATTGTACGGGCAATTAACCGGACGCGTCTTTCGATTTCTCCCGCTGCGGGGCAGGCGACAATTATTATTATTACGCTGTGACGGTCGGTACGCGTAACATTGCGATGCGGGACAGGTTAACTAATTTTGAGTCAATCTACAGAAATTATGTGATCCATGTTTTAAGTTCAACTTTAAGGATTTCAAGTTAAACAGAGAAAACGGGTGAAACTCTAGTACAGCCGGTCGGGTGAGATACAGGATCGGACGAATGATATTGCTGTACCTGACGTGTACGAAGACACACAAAAAAAATGAAACATACCACATGGTTAAACCTGAAATAGGTACAATCCCCGTTTCACTTAGAATCTATTAAAACGATCTCGACTCGGTTAAATATAAGTTGCTTTTCATTTCAACCGAATAATATTATGGTATTTGTATAAAGATTTTTATTTATGTACGTTATTTCGATCCTTAGAATTTCAATTGCGTTTGTTAAACAAAATTATTTGTTCGAAAAAATGTGTTTTACATCTTTAATCTCTTGAATTCAAATTTGTTCTTGACGTGACCGTAAAATTGACTAGCCAATTATTGTCAAGCCGCATATTATCATGGACGATTATTATTTAACCCATCATGTTAGAAGTCGCAGTTACTAATAAATTAGAGTAACTAGGTAAAAAGTGACTTGACCATTATAATATATTATAAATTTACTTAAACTTTTAAACTCGTCAATTTCCAGCCTTGTAACGGCCGACTGTGAAATCACGGTCACCTATCGTGGCTCGAGTTTGACCGCGTATTATAATAATATTCGCGAGCAGATATTACACACGAGTATACAGGACGTACACAACTGGCAAACACGCATGTACGGCGTAAGACAATATACGTACATGTCCTGTATATGCAAGGAACAAGTGTGTTTGCTGCAATTTTATCGTCGAATGTGTCGTGAAGGAAGTAGACGATAGAATTATGCTCACGACACTCGAAAAACAACAACGACGACTAGTTGCTATACATGATAGTTTTACGTGTATACGTCACGGGCAATGAGAATGATCCGGCACTATTCGTAATGCCAAAAATCACCAGGCTATTTAAATAATTATAATACTGACTAGTTATTATGAATAATGCCCAAAGCTAATTAGGCAATGTAGCAAGTAATTGATTTCGGTGCGTTGAGGTATTGCTTATATATATATTATAAGTTTATTGTTTTAACGATTGTTTCGTTAAAGTTAAATTCAAACGCAAATATTAAATCCTAAAACTAAAAAATGTATTTGTTTAAAATGTAACTAGAAATGTATTTCTTCACTATCATTTTTTAATAAATAATATTAATAGATAAAAAAAATAACAAAATGATAAATAGCTATGACTATTTAGTTTTGAATACTACGTGTGTAACCAGCTAACATTAACTGGGCATTCTATGGAATACCAAGTCATTTAAGTATTTAACATAACGCCTGTAGCCAATACTATAAGAAAAAAATCGATTAACTATTGGAAATACGAATATCGCCCAAGATCACTGTAAGGATCGTTACTATTATATATATATATATATATTTATTTTACTATTACTATTATAGAAACATAATATAAGCTGACTATACATTAAGTTCCCCCCATCAACAGTTTATACTGTAAGGCCTATGGTCGACAATCGGTAATCACGCTAACCTGAACTCCGTGTAACTACGAAGCAGCCCTATGATTGTTAAGTATGTCAGTAAGTCTTAATAAACCTTTATATATTAATAATTATTTTCTGTACCAATACGCATTTATTTGTAATATTAAGATCCTATATACCATTTATGCTCCAGAGCTACGGTTAATTATATTCAAAAGAACCTAACTTCTTCCCTGAATATCTTATATTTCTATAATAATCCCGACCACGTCACACCACACACGACATCAGACATTATGCGAAAATGTCTGGATTGTTCATATTGACGGTCGGTACATATATTTATATATATACGCTTTTCCAAAAAAAATATTAAAATACGCAAGTGTAGGCGACACATATATTATTACATTTGACGTACACGTTAGTGTATACGTGCGCGAAACGTTCTATTCGGTTGGTAATAAAACGTACAGTATATAATATACGTAGTGACGATAATAATATATAATACAACGGAGAGAGGAATGAAAAACAACGATGATAATATTACAACAATAAACGGCTGGTTGTCTCGGACCGAGATCTCGACGACACCGGATTCGTGCGACGATTGCTTTTTGAAAGCGAGTTCCGTGAGCTGTTCGGCGGACGTTTCGAGAGAGAGAGAGAGAGAGAGAGAGAAGGAGAAAAGTAAAAAAAAAACCGATACGCGAAATCGATAAAAACATCTTGCGGCGTTATTTTATCGCGCACACGAACGCGCGCAGACGGTTTATCTCCGCGGCGGGACCGTACGTTATAATATGTGCGCGATACACGCATATAGTGTCCACGTGTGGATGTATGTTATTGTGTCACTGCACGTATGGTATACAGCAGAGGTCACCAAATAATGTTTTTGGAGGGCCGAATCGGGATTTTGAAAATTTTTGGGGGCGGCCGTCAAAATAGACAAACAAATATTTTTAACATATTATTTAATGAAGCAAAAGTATATAACACATATAAAAAATAATAAATTGATAAAAATAAAATAAAATAAACTAACAGCAATATTATAATATAAACAAGTAAGTCTGCGATCGAAGTATATTCGTATTTTATTATCGGTTTTTACTTTTTTTCCTTGTCTGCCGGACGTGGCCCGCGGGCCGCCATTTGGTGACCACTGGTATACAGGGTGCACCAGCAGCAGTGTAACACGTACGGAACCGCAGGTTTTCCGCGACTTATCTTACGGGCGAATTAGATCTCCGCCGACACGCCCTGTACGTCGTCGTGCCCAGCTCACGGTAACCGGTGAGCGCGTACCGACCAGCCATCATCTGTTTATCCGATATTAGGTTCGTACCGCGCAATAATGTTGACCAGTCATCAATCTCTCGTTATTACGGTACCGCATGATATTATATTGTAATACGTCTCGCGCGATCGCCCAACGCGCACACGAACGGATATAAAAAGTTTTAATACCACGCCAGTATTTCGTACGTAGAGGGTGCAGCTCGTTTTATACGTTTCGCGTTCGCCGCGGCCCGTCGTCGATTATTGGGTTCGGACGTAAAAAAAAAAAAAAAAAACCGTTTCCCGTATGCATTCGTATCATGTACCGTGACGGAGTACGCTGCCACGCGATTGTAATATATAATATACATTGCGCCGTACGCGCACGTAGTCCTTGCGGCTCGGCCCGGGATCGTTAAAAAACAAATACGACCGCGTGGCGTTAAAAGTCTCCGCGGCGATAAAAATTCATTAGAGCCCGTCTCGACCCGACAGTAACGACTGTACCCACTGTTATACCTACATAATATTATTACATTTATACTGCATAAACCGTATAATTTTCGTGTTACGTACCTGTACATATATATATACGTCGTGTATGTAAATGGACCGCGGTATAAGGGTGTTTGTCGTTATTATTGTAATCGGACGTACGTATGTGTTCGAATAAAGGACACGCGTCACGGAATTAAACACGTCTCGAAACGTGTTGCGTGTACACGACCGTAATATGGGTTTGGGCCGGTGGACACTTCAGCGTCGAGGGGGGGGGGCGGTGGTCGGGTAGGGGGAAGACGAAATCGAAAACCGGTCGCGCCGTGATTTACGTCTCCGAGTCAACGCGCGAGAGCCGTTTTCTCTCCGTCGCTCTCCCGGCGGACCGTATGACTTATGGATCGGTTTCTTCGAGGGTGGTAACCGTTAAAGCGTACGTACGCGCGTGGCGGGCATTACATTTTCACACCTGCGCCCGGGTACCCCCACGTGCTTACACGTGTTCCGGACACGACGTTAACATCGGTGTTAACACGCGCCAAACCTGTCGAGAGCGAGACCGTGGTCGGGTCTCGCGAAAATCGTACTCGCGCCGTGCGAACGACCGCGGAGCACGCGATTTCCGGTCGTCCGAAGTGATTCGACAAAATGTCGTCGGTGCTGCGCGTGCACCAGTGACGTACACGGGGGGGGGGGTGTTTTGGGTGTTTTTTATTTATTCAATTTTAATATTAATTTTTATATTATACTTTAATGGACACGTATAATATTACGTTGTGTTTGTGAAAAACCGACTAAAGCAAAATAAAATAAAATACATACTAACGAATTTATAAATAAAATAAAATGATACCTATTGTGTATTGACGTGGGTGTAAAAGAATTCTGAAATGTACACGGACATGGGAAATACCTAAGCCCTAAGCTATACAGACGGGACAATTGCTGCGAATTGGTGTGTTAAAATTAATGAATAATGACGTTTCTGTTATATTTTGTTATCGACATTATCGTTCATGTTTTTGTTTTGTATCTGAAACGATGCACGAAAAGTGACAATATTATACTGTTTTATTTCTTAACTCTCAAGTTGGTGTATAATATTATACTGATATTGTATAAAGTATGGAATCGTAAAAAAAAAGAAGCACTCTACTTTCTTATTTCTCAACAAATAAAAAATCTCGAACTGAGAATAATGAGGTGCGTATTAGGTTTTATTTTTTTGTTTATTAATATTTTAACTTGTTTTCTAATGTTGATTGTTGCGCTATTTAGGCACCAGCAGAAATAGAAATTGAATGTTTAACATTGTTAAATGTACATAGAGACATAGAAGTTAATTGTGAAGATATTCTTAACATAATGGCTAAAACTTCACGAAAATTAGATTTAGTATTGTAATTTTTTTGTTTACATTATAAAAAAGTATTGTAAGTACTGAGTAGAGATAATTTTCTTAAACAAATTTCGTATGTTTATTAAAAAAAAAGTTCTATTTTTCAGCAACTGATTTTCAAATACACCCCCCGAGACTTTTTTCTGCGTACGTCACTGACGTGCACAATCGTAATATCGTGTACCGACCGCGGTGTATCATTATAATCATCAGGTCGCGGGCAGGTGTGTACGTACAGGAGGTGTACACTGTACCTGCACCGGAACGGATGTGCATTTCAAGTCGGCGAACGCGCGTCGATAACCGTGACCACGACATTGTTTCGTCGGCGCGGTTTCGGAAGACGAGCGTCGCGAAAGTTGAGAGATAAGACAGAAAAAATCAACGTACCCGTGTACGGCGCCATACTTACGTACACTCGCGTAAACGTCCGACAAACGTATTATACGTGTATATAGCTTACAATGAAAGCTTTGTGCCTATCGGGGAAATAAACATTTTTTTCCATTCGCATGCATATGGCATGAAGGCATTAGTGGGCGAAAAAAAGAAGACCGGGTCAGTACATTTTTTCGTTTTTCCTGCACTATCGTGATGCCCAAAAGTTCACAATTTAGCTAGATAACTGCAGTAGTTGAAATAAGAACTGGTGTTTATTGTCATTTTTAGTATACATAGTTAACTCAAGTGATATTTGTGCCCAAGAAATTATTTTTAATTATTTTGAAGCAGGGCACACATTTATGTCAGCCGATAGTTTTCACCATCAAGTGGAATTATCTTTAAAACCTTTTAAACCTATGATTTTGAAGATTTTGCTAATTCAGTTGGGGTGGCTAATAAAGGAAATTTACACTTAAAAAAAATGAGCTATTCTGATTTTTTTCAATGGAAAGATTTTAAAGCACAACAAAAACTAATAAAATCTACCAATAGAGTTTTGTTGAGAGACATTGTGTCAATGAAAGCTGAACGAGGGAAATTTGTATTATTTACTAAAAATCAGTTTAGAGATAAAACATATACAACACTGGATTTTCTCCAAAAAAAATGTATGAATAAAAAAGGAATGCCTCCGCCATCTCCACATACAAAGAATTGTGGTATACCAAAAGAAAAACGTGACGATATACTTTCGAGTTTGAAGCAAATTATACCAAGTAATAGAAAACAATTTTGGGAAAATATAACGATATGTAATTAACTAAATTAATTAATTAAATTTGAATTAATATTATTATATAGATATTAACTATGATTTTAAGGTAAAGACGTTGTAATCATTTTAATCATTTTATAATTGACGTGTTATAACTAAATTAATTAATAATTACAAGTATAACTAAAAAATTATATAGATAATATACGGCGTTATTTCTTCAACCGGTTAGTGATCAGTACATTTTGGTATGCTACGTAAAAATTCCGTAATCAGAATTGCGGCATTTTTGCCTATCAAACAATTCTGAATTATTAATAGCGTGCTTAGTATAAATATCAAAACAATGATAACTTGGTGAAATAAAATTTGAAAATAAAATTGAATAGTTTCATTGCATTTATCAGGTATATTTCTATAAGAAACTATGGATCTTACTTTGAAAAATATTATATTTATTTATTTAGATTTTAGAACTACCAAAAACTACTAAACATAAAATGTAATTTTTCTCAAAATCGAATGGACGGAAATTACGGCATTCTTCCTTAGGACGGCAGTATAGGTATACGCCATACGGTATTATGGCGTGGAATAATTACGATAATGTGACTCGAACTGAAATCAAAGTAAACACTCTTACGTCTACACCCTGCAGTGCCTACGTGACTATATTTTATCCGTTCAAAGTCAAAACTCATCAAACTCCCCACACGAAATTAAATCTATGTATAAAGAACGAAATGCAAATAATCCAAGATAAAATGTTCCGGCTTATGGCAAACGCTTCGTTCTCAAAGTCAAAAATCAAATCGTACGTTCCGACCGACAAATGAGAACGATCGTACGACTCTTTGGCAAACCGTCCAAACATCCACGCAAAAGATTTATCAGATTTACCTATTCCTGGAAACCTCCTCAAAAGGCTCAAAAGAAAACGATGCGACCTTACAAATTACTATACATTTATAATATACCCTATAAACATGGACGGTGAAACGTCGTCTAGAAATGTATGTGTACGATAAAAATAACTCGTACTCTGATGGCGTGTGTACACAATTGTCGCGAGTACCTGTACTCTATCCGCAGTAGTCTTCAGCCTTTTTGGACTCGCGACCCACTTTTTTGGGACAACGATTTTCGCGACCCACGGCCACGTAAGCTTTTTAGAAAAAGAAAAACAAAAGCTAAAATCGTAAATTATTTTATCCAATGTCATTCTACGCAAAATCTTACCAGCGTATGAAACATATACTGTGATTTTAATATTACATAGGTATTATAGAATATAAATTATAAAATACAATTGTTGATACATAATGTAATACAATAATTTTTAAACTGTAATTGCATTTATTCTACGTTTAATAATTGAAAAATTATTTGTATAGTTTATATAATTTTATAAAATTGATTTTTATTTTAAAAAGAAGACTTACCGCGATCCACTGGTTGAAGACCACTGCTCTTCCGTTTTATAATGTGAAAATGTATACTTCCCCACCCCCACCACGTGATGGCAAATATTTTGACCTGTCGCTAATAGAGATTTTAAACGAAAGTCGTTATTATTACTATTATTATTATTATTATTGTGGTTCTCGGCCGCGAGGTCAACGCGCGTTAAGCGTCGTTAATGGACACGGACAAATCGTCTTTAAAAGGCGCATAGTATTATTATTATTAGGTACACGCATCCGGACGCGCGACGTGCGAGGTGCACGCACTCACCTGAGTTATCAATCAGCCGGACGTGTGTATCATCGGTTGTCACGATGGCGTGTATTATTCAGATGTAATCTGTCGGGCGGACGAGCATTCGAATATAATAGTATTACGTTTAATATATACCTACCCCCGCGGGCCGTTGTCCTGCGTGCGGTTATCACCTCACGGATTATTACGTACACATGTATACAGTATACAGGTACTCCGCGGTTGTGTTTACGACTTCGCCCACGACGACCGTCGTCGGTATACCCGCAAGTACGCAGGACCTAACCCATGTTACGTTCGAGCGCTGTGATACACACGCGCTGCAGCCGTCCCGGCGGTACCTACATGTCGCGAATGATAACGGTACCACGTGCGCGGGCGATTGTAAACTCGGCTCGAAGAAAAAAAAATGTCCAAACGGTCTATTGTAAATTCAGGTAAAAATTATTTAGATGTAAACTCGGCCAAGGGGTTTTCAGGTAAAAATGATTATCGTGTAAACTCGGCCCAAATAAAAATATTCTTATGATATTTGAGAACCATTTAGCATTACCCAGAGGACACCACGAGGAGGCGATACTCATTATCCTCCAAAAATTATTTTCATTATGTAGAATGAAATTCGTTATATTAATGTAAAAGTGTGTAAAAATGTAAATAAAATGTTTAAGTATTGGATTTTATTTGAGTATTCAGAGCAAAAATTTTAAATAAAATGCATTTATGTAAAATCGTATGTATAAAAAAGGATACAAATATAAAATTGTTGTGTAATTATGTAAGGTTATAATATAAATTTAATTTTTTAAGAAAATAGCCATATTTTTGACGTATTCACTCACCGATATTTCCTTATTTTTATATTTTTAAAGTGTTTTTTCTAAGATTTCTTTTTTTTATTTTTAGTTTTTGTATTTTGAAATTGAAATTGTGCGTTTAGGCTGTTAATTTTTTAATTTTTAACAACGAATTGTTCTTCACAAGATACAAAAATGATCGGGACGAGTTTACAACCGACCTTTTTCATTATCTTAAATATCCGGGCCGAGATTACAACAAAAAAGGTAACCGCGGGCCAAGTTTACATTTGCCCGCGTGCGCAGACGGATAATGTCGAATGTTGTATTTTTCGTTCGGCCAAACGTTTTTCACGAGCAAGTCCGATCGCCTTTCGTTTTTCGTCATTCCGTTCAATTGACGGGTTCGCGCGCAACACCTTCGATTCGTCTTGTATTCGTTTTTTCCCCCTTGCATCCCGGACGGTCTACACGCGTACGATAACAATGTACAGTAGTTACGTACAGAGCACATTTTTCTCGAATACGACCGAAATGTGAGACCACCGAATAGATCGATCTGTTGACTACGTTAGTGCGACTATGGTAGGTGCCAGTTGTCCACCCTTCTTATAGACGCATTGCTATGGTATTATATTTCTCGACTACTATATTACTACAAAAGTACAGAATATTTGTTGTTCGACCATCTCGAAAACGGTCGAGTAAAACGAAATATGAAATCCTGTTAAATGACTACGATCAGTACCAGCTACTACAGTGTTATCATATATTATTGCAAACACATCTTCGGAGAATACTTATTTCAATTTAAATTCCTTAGCGAAAAGTATAATGGCGCATTTAAAAGCGACACCGTTCAGGGTAGCCGTATAGGTCTCAGCGAAAGTACTAAAAAATGTTAATGATTATTATTTTTAGGTTCAAACGCATTTCAATGCAGTTATATAACTGTATGAGCCCAAGAGTCGACACAGATGACTTTGAATTATCGAGAAAATGTATGTCGAAAATTCCACACCGAAATCTAAACCGATCCACCCTACTCAGGGCTTCTTTTACTCGGAAACGTTTTCCGAGAGAAATGTGTTCATTGTGGTTTCGAGTTTAAAACACCCATTTCACCCGACCGTGAAGTCTCGCACCAGTTAGACAAATAACAGATAGCCGATTATTATTGATGACGTGAAGAATACTATTAAAAAATAATTATAAATACAATCTACAATAGTAGTACCATAGGTTCAGGTGTTTGTAATACCCAAAGAATAAATATTGAACCGATTCAAATAGATCATTTTAAAACAAATTGGTTTTTTGTATATAATAATTGCATTGCTGTAATGTTTCTGACAATGGCAAAGTAAAAAAAACAAATTGTTGTTGTTTTGTTTTATTGGACAACTCGAATTCGTGGATTACAACTCGAACTCATTTGCCGAGCAACTAAGTCAAGTCCGACCGCGGTGACGTGCGTTTCGCCGCGGACACTATAAATGTGATGTTATGACGTACAACGATAATCGTGTGGAATTCCTGCGGATACGTGGAAACGCTTACGGTCGCGCACGTACGTATAGTACATACTATGCATTACGTGCACCGCGGTCCTGTGCTGCCGCGTCGACGGATGATAATATTTTTATTTTACATCGCGAGCGTCGGGTTTTTTTTTATCGGTTCGCGTAGTCTCCGCAGCACAAACCGCGGACCAGAGATCCGATAAGTAACGCACGATATAAGTCACACACACACACACACACACACACACTGCGTATGACAGTATACTATTGTACAATGTGTACACTGGGCAGTATACGCGCGAGAGGGGGGAGGGGAGATCACATGGAAGTTATTATTATCATTATTGCAATCGTCGTCGTATCGGTCCTCAGCTACACTTGCGGCCACGTTCCTGGAACGTATAGAATTCCAGTCGTACATCCCCCCGGGTAATTAATATACGTGTACTATACGTGTGCGCACGTAAATCATGCGTAATTTTTTTTATTTCCATTTCTTACAAAAACGGTCGTGATCGACGGTGATGCGGCGATGATCGTAGCGCGATGACCGCCGCCGCCGCCGCCGGTCACTGGCTACGAGAAATCGATGCATTTTTTCACATTGTAATATGCAATATTTCCTTATCGTGTACGGACATTTCTACACGACAAAACCACCGCCCACGGCACGTGCAGCGGACCGGGCCGACCAAACGGATGGATTTCATTCCGGCTGGTTTTTTTTTTATCCACCGGATCTCGTATGGGGTGCTAAAAATTCCTCCGATCCGCCGCTGCGATGTACGCTTCGTCTCTACGCATATACGCATAGGGCTCGATGATTTTAATTCCCTAAAAATATCGAAAAACGTCCTTTCAAATAATGCACTTATGACCGAAAAACTCTAAGATAGGCTATCTCAAAAAATCAACTCAATAACTTAAACCTCCAAAAACGTACTAGAAAATGTCCCTATATTATAGTTAATATTTTTTATGATAAGCTTGTGGATGTTTTTGTTCAAAAATTGTATTGCCTAATATTGTTTTAGTACAAAATGTGTATAACTATTTTTTTTCAATCACTTTAGTTGAAATAAGTGAAAAATGACGTGAAAAAATAAAAAATGCACTAAAACGTTTAAAAAATCTCGAAAAATGCAATAAAAGATTGTCATTAGAATTCTTGTAGTACTCGAAACGCAATTGTATCTCAGAAAGCATCGTATGAAACATTACAGAAAAAAAGATGCAAATGCATCGAATCCAGAGCCCTAATTATAATTACATGTCTAAAAAATTATTATTTTCCATATACATTACCCGTAAACGAGTACTGTGGCAGTTTTTTACTTCAGAGATTGGTCGTCATAGCAGAGGAAATGTATTAATCTGCAGGAGAAAATGTCTGTTTGCCGATAGCATTGCTTTTTTTTCTGTTCAAGTCGTAATAGTTGCCACGTTTTTTATTTTTCATTATTTAGACGACAGCAAACGTTTATCGAATATTTATCGATACGTTTATAACGAAAACTTAAAATTTTCTAATAAATTTGATCTAATCTTTATGTGATCTTGCGATCGCGGACGTCGGCGTGTGCATGTAATATTACCTGTTTTTATACGGCATGAACGTCCGGCTGTACCATATAGACAATTTTTTTTTGTATCACAATCATTATTTTCGGTCGTAAAAATTAAAAGGTAATTATGTCAACGAGAAGTCGTAATCCCATATAAAGGACATTGTTCGAAAAAAATATGAGGCTGAATTCAACAGATAAGAAGTTGATGATCTATAGCTATGAGTCTTCGACCTTACTGCTAACTGCAGTACTCTCATTATATGTATAGAATCAGGGTAATAAATTAACGCTGCCTTGTTGGGAATATATAAACTTTTTTCGGTATTCGAACTTTCTAAAAAGATCGAAAAGACTACAAAGAAAATATTCGTTGAACATTCGACGATCTTTACTGCGAAAACCACTAGGTGTTTTATGTGGATTTTAGGTATTTATAAATTATCAAAATAATATACGCTGGTAAAACTTTGCGAATCGACAAGACACGCAAGTTCGGAAAATCACGTAAATGCAGCAGTGAATTTATGAACAGAATAAAGTTAAGGAGCAAATATGGCAGTTAGTGTCAACAATGGTTTTACGAATCGCAACGAAATAAAAACCCGTTCAGAGATCAAGACTGATTGCATTTGTGTGTTTGTTATTTATCAAAAAAAGAAGTGGGCCCCGCTTATTTGAAGTTTTATGCGACACTAAATTCACGACTGAGCTTACACGAGTAGGTGCAGAAACAACGAGAAAAGTTTTCCCATCCGTTTGTACAGTAACTACGGGTATTAAACGTATCATCGTACCTATGGTGATCATCTAACATTACCTGAACCAAAATGTCCGAATTGCACTCGGCTTCAAACAAATGTAATTGCGTTATGCTTAAAAAAAAAGGTAACGAAAAATTTTCGACAAAAAGTTTAAATTAATTTGTACTTACTAATGTCGTGCAACGAGTACAAATTGATACTTAAATTTAAAACAGTCCCTAGAAAACCACCACAGCTCGTACTTTATTAAAAAAAAAATAAAGAAGAAGAAGAAAATAATATAACACTTATTATTAGACATATAAGTGCTTAGAAATAATTTACAGATGGCATTTTTAAAACGTGTAAGTTACAATCATTATAAGAATTGATTTGGTAAAATAAATAATTTCACATTAAAATGTACTTATTTTTCGAAAAAAAAGCACTCTATTATTCATTAAATATTTAATTTGTAACTACATTTTCACATATACTAATTTTTAGAACCCGAGTGCGGTTTGAACATTACCTTTTCATCTGACCCTAAAGTGTAATGCAACAAAAATAGATTCATTCGACCTCATCCGTACTTATATATCTATATACGATGGTGCATTAAATGCGTCAATGATATCATACATTTTACCAGGGTAGATTTACTGGTGTCCCTGCGAAAATAAATCATGAAACAGGCGTTGATTGTTTGCGTACGGATGAGAGCTAGACAAAATCCGATCAAATGTAAATACTATACATACGACACTAAGCAAGATAACCGCTACACTGCGACGCTACGGTATTATCGTACATGGAGACCAAATGACATGGTTCGGACGAGAAAGTACATTTTGAATTCGAAGCGTGTACAATTAATAATCGTTGGCATTTTTATTTTCTAAAGGATTTCTTCGTCGGACGATTCGTGCGCGCTTATTGTCGTACAAGCCGCTCTAACGGTGTTTCGCGAGGACTGTTCCGTCTCGTGAGCAAATATCGAATGACATGTAAACGATGTCAAATGGAATTCGTGTACACTCCGTTTTGCCTATTTTGGTCAGTAGCGCTGCGAATTGTGTTCTTTTTCGCGCAACACACGTGCATAATAATAATAATAATAATAATAATAATAATACATAATGCGCATTATATATTATATATACGTGTAATGTACAAGCGCGTGACTCGCCGGTCGTGACTCAAACGTACCGCGGCGGGAACGGCAAAACGGCGTATTTTCACGTCCTGGCGAATTCATTCGAAACCAGAGCGTTTCGGGTACGGCATACATGCAAACCACGACCGAGTTGCATCAATCGTACAAGCCAAAAAAAGATGTCGCGTAAACCGTGCCCGAGTAAAATTTTTAAAAAGCATAATAGCCGTAACAAACGAAATCGCAAAATAATTTCTCATTTTTATACTCGTGTATATTCGTCACAACCGTGTGGTACAAACAAAAAAAAAAAATGAAAACAACAATCTCATAATGTTCGTATACCTAAATATCATCCGACGTCGGTGTTTCATCGTTGTTATATATTTTTTATGGATAAACATTTCTAATTTATCGTGTTTTTTTTTATCATTATTATTAGGTATACACACGTGTTTCACGTGGACACGGACTTTCTTCACTTATTTAACATTATACATGATACTGAAAAATCCGCAAACCATGTCGCCACTCTTTCACCATCGGGCTTTGATTTCATCGAAACCACAGAAAAATACTCGGATAGATGGCCGGTGTAGAGTAGTATGCGTAAAAACACTACTGCTTATACGTCTTGTCGCGTTATGCGTATCGTTATTGTCTTATGTTTGACTATACCGTCACAGAT
Organism: Periphyllus acericola; assembly: GCA_949715065.1. Lineage (NCBI taxonomy): Eukaryota > Metazoa > Arthropoda > Insecta > Hemiptera > Aphididae > Periphyllus > Periphyllus acericola. The sequence continues at coordinate 26,909,057 of OX454269.1, forward strand.
CCTGGTGGAAAACGCCGTAACAGTTATCGTAATCATATTTTAACGCAATGACCGAACAGATGACAGCATAACACTGGAGAACAATTTATTTACACGGATTTTTTCTCGGCTTAGAAATATACTTAGTTTCGGACGACATTAATATTTCGGTGATATTATTGATACGGTCGCAGTTTACATATTTATAATACATCCTTTTTGAATTAGATTATGATCGGGGCGCAGCTTACGTATGTCCTGTGCGTGCGTGTGCACGCGTGTGCGTGTGCGTACAACTAGTTTTTCATATGGAAATAGCGAACATTACTATCGGGCGATTGCGGTCACCGCAGGACGCGCAGGTGCCAGGACTTGCTAAGATACCGTGTATTTAGATGGTAAAATATTGTTATTACGAATTCTTACCGTGCGCGCAGCGGAGAGACCCAACGGTTGAAATCGTATTATATATGGCCGATGCTTAACATGCAAATGTGGTCTGTATATTTACTAATTTGTAATACATAAATTTCAACCTCGGACGTCAAAATAACCGCCGTAAGAATAATATATGTACAAATAAACTTTGCCAGGTTTCAAAATTATTATAATGTTCCGCTCGGAGGTCAAACGTTATTGTTGTCTTCTTTTTTTTTTATTTATTTATTTATTTATATATATATATATTTTTTTTTTTATATAAAAAATCTACGGAGAAACGGATGAAGTCGTAGACGACCGCGGTTCGGGCGCTCTATGGGATACGTATATTATTGTAATAGTGTAATACGATATGAAAACAACGGGTGGCCGTCACATTAATTTTTCAAGTAGCTAATACCTCGAAACGTTAAGTTCAACTCGTCCCCGGCGTCTAACTGGGTATATAAATACAATGTTATTACACACCCGCCGTGCAAAAAGTAAAAATAAACACAATACTATACGTGATTACCGTTGCAATTAATGCGGTGCCCCGCGTAACGTTCCTGAACCGCGGTACAATGATGGTACGTATTTTATAATCACTGCAGCTGCGATTTATGGGAGCTGTGCACGGTGGATTATATTAATATTATCGTACAGCGGCGGTTTAAGTCGCGCGTCGACGTGTGCTAAAAGAGCGGCTTTGATTGACAACATTGTAAATTGTTATTATTATACATGCGTATTTGTTCATCGCCGATGTGCAGAGCCACAGATTGCCGCTTGTTGGACTCACGGTTGATATGATTGACTCATACACCTGTTTGCACTCAAAATAGACAGTCCCGATCAGCACATGTACATGTTATGTACCAATTATTCGCCTATTATAAACTCAATTTTTTTTTCAATTCTATCACGTTAAAATAATAAAGTTACCAGAAGCGATACGGGAACAAGTCAAAAACACTAGTTTTTATGATGTGTACTCTTTAGCTTAAAATGTTAAGTGTTTTGTTACATACTTAAATCCTTTACATAAGTGATGTAAGACATGAAAATATTTTTAAAATTCTTGTAAATGTTTTTTAAAGATTATAAGGTAAACATAACGGAACATTTTTTAGGCATTTGAAAGTATCTATAAATACTTTTTCAGAGTGTCTGAACTCGTCCTAGAAGACTTTTTTTGTCAAGTGTCCAAATACGTGATTTTTAAATACCTTTTAAAACAAATATGTTTATATCCGTACACGAATACTTTTAAAACGCATATTTTACAAGACAGCGGACACGGGTTCTCGCGGCGTACCGGTCGGCGAGGGTGGTCTTCGGAATAATTTAATTTACTGTTTTCCTTTGTTATCGTTATTATTATTTTTTTTTTTTTTCGGAGGACCCGAAGAGTGTACACCGTACATATATTTACACGGATATAACTGCTGCAGTCGGCGAGTCGCCCACGCCCCGAGAGACACCGACGTCGTGATACTCGAAGCCGCTTTTATAATGGTATATATAATCCAACACACGCGTTATAGCTTTTTGTTGTGCTCGCGCGCGTCCGCGTACCTACGTGTACGATACGGTATACAAAACGTTTTTATTCCTTAAATATTTATACGTTTTTAAAGTAATCGCCGGATTAGCAGCAACAACAGATCGTGTATAATATAGTATATACTCGTATATATATCACACACGTATATACGTACAAACGTACGAGTACATGGGTATCTTTTTACACGCGGTTCACGGCGTGTCAAGAGGATTTTCTTTTATTTATTTATTTGTTTATTTCTTATCGTTTTGATTTACGCGGTCCCGCCAAATGCGGCGTTTGGAATTTGTCGGATTATACCACGTATATACGTGCATACACATATACATAGGGTACCGCGCGCACTCCGGAAGTACGTACGGGCCTGTTATTATTTCTCTTACTATTCGTCGGCCGTTCCACCTCGATATGTGCTTCGGGCGTAGTACGAACATATTATACGATAAGGCCGTGCGAAACGCGTTCGCATTGACGATGACGTACACCGTGTTCCGACGAGTACACGGTCTAAGACCCATCGGCGGTGGTGCGCGGCGTAGGGATGATTTCGAATTTTAAAGATTTCACGCTACACTTCCCGCACCGCGGTATCGGCAGCTAGTAACTATATTTCACTTCTTTAATTTATAGGTACTAGGGCTAGGGACTTGATGCTCTAAAAAACCTTAAAATATATAATGCATGTGTGCCATTAAAAATATTTTATTTTTATCTAAACTTACAAATTTGTTTATTATTTTAATTTCTACTTCTTTAAGTTTGCCACTAAACAAAACAAAAACCAAAAAAAAATAAATAAATCAATTCTGTTTATGAATTAATAATATTAGAACCTTGGGTAAATAATTTATTTAATAATTTATATTTAATCATTTCAATATTTTTTCATTTCCAATTTCTAGAAAATTCTTATTTTAATTCATTCATTGCGCGTGTGTACGGAGACGGAGATGATATCGCTGCACTATACGGATCGACCCCAATTTTAATAATTATGGTGACTGCATTACAATAAAATATATTCTAGTAATATGCATTTTTCCCGATACAAAACCACGATAACCTATCTCATATTGAAAACTACCGATATGTACGTGTATGAAAACCCAATTTATATGCTTTATATTTCAATGCATACAGTTTTCAAGAAATATGTTAGCCATAGCACAATTGGTTAATGAATTATCAATACGAACTGTTAATTAGAGATAAGTATTATTTAACACACAATAGTTTTACATCGAAAACCACGTTCGAGATAAAATTATTATTATTATACGAAAAAAAACCTGTAGCCGACGTCTGATCTTAATTTATAAACATAAGTAATAATGATACCTTCGGCCGAAATCGATTCTCTCCGATGTTCCGCACCTCTACAAAACACCGTCTCGTCGGCAAGTAGCCCAAAACTACGTAAAGATAATTAGCTCTACACGAAAATAAAAATTCAGCGTTTGTTTTCCGATTGTTTTCTCACCGTTAGACACGTCACTGGAGATATTTTAAACGATTCGATACTATTTCAAAATAATGATAAAACTAAACGTCCCCGGTCCGCCCCCTCGAACGTGCCACTAAATTTTGTCCGAGGTTATATCCGGAAGCAGGAGATTATATAATTTTGATATATATATATATATATATATATATATATATATATAGTGCGCGGGATTCTGAATTGTTGAACAAGTTAATTTTCGACGGCCACCGAAGTACACCAAAACGATGTGAAATCGAAATCGACGCACGCCCAATACGTAATTAAATATTAAATTATACACGCACGTCGTACGGAACATTTAGGGACCTCTACACAGTCATGAGCACGACAAGAGACTTTAACGACGCGTATCGCACCGCGCGACCGACAGCTTTATTATTATATTATTCGAAACAAACACTTTACAATACGTATACGACGCGCCTATGTAATAATAATATATTCTCTATCTTTATTATTGTTTTTGTGCAGGTTTCCACGTGCACGGCACATAATCGATCCGTCTGCTGCGGCTGCAGTCGTAGGCGCAACACCAGCAGCATCAGCAAGCTGCAGCGGCAGTATCTCGGTAATATCTTTATAATATAACTATACACGCTTTATGAGTCGTATTTTACCACGCGCGCGCGCGCGCGCCTATAACCACGTGCATACGGCCGATAAATTGAAAAAACGCAACGACGGTTTCCTTCGGACCCGCCTAGTCCTCAGGGGGTGATGGTGGCGGGAGGGGGCATACATTATAATCGTCTGTGATCTATACACCGACTGCAATAACGGCTGCTGGTGTGCGTATAATACATGGTATATAATGTAATACGATGTTATAACGTCGTGTATGTACTGAGCAGAACTAGCCCCGTCCCTATATTATCAAGTAAACTCAACATTCCTGGACTGCAAGCCTCTCCAATCCTTACACGCGCTGGCTCTTCGCGGGCCCCGCACATCACTTTCTCTCAATGGAAACAAATCGAATCCGAACAATAACTTTTGTTAAAAACCTAAGATCCTCTGATCTAAAACTCAATTTCTACAAAAACTTCCACCTGTTCCAACCACGATCGGATCCGACTCCTGGCTGTACTCAAAGTGTCCTACCCTTTGACGAGGGTGAACCAACCCACCTGACCAACCGAATATCTCAACTCGTGTAAACTGCCGCACGCTAAAACGTCCTCTTGAACATCCTGCGACCAGTTAAGGCGCTAGCCCGGTACAGACAACGGCCTCGCGCGTACAGACGTACATGTACCTAGAACAATACGCCTGTGCGTGCATCGGCCTGCATTCGCGAAACGAAACGAAAACGGGTTAAGGGTTGCGGGCGCGTTCGGGTATGTACAGTGCCAGGGGCTGGGGGCGTCGGTCGCCGTCGCACGCGTCCAGAGCGCAGCGCATTTGTCGTCCTCGTCGTCGGGAGCGCTCGCGTGAAACCGGCGTGTAAAAGATCATGTCCGAAGATACGTAATAATACTCGTATAACCGATACGTGTAGCTGCGACGACGCCTATATGCGTGTGCATAATATATATATGTGCGCATTGTGGCTCCGCTGCAGACAAAATGGTACTTTCGAGATTTGCATCGCGCGCCGCCGCAGCCGCGAATAATTCACAATAATATCTGGCTACCATATCGTTTATTGCTTGTTAACGTTTTTTTCTTATATTTCATTTCATCCGCCGCCCGCTGCAGCAGCAGCAGCAGCAGCAGCAGCAGGACCCAGTGCAAGCCTTATGTGCGCCGGAGATCTGCGCGCGCGATACGATAATGTAGGAATAAAAAGAAAAAAGAAGGGGAAAAAAATGCAACGCCGGACCACACCACCTGACAAAAGGCGTCATAAAAAACGCTCGGATATCGCGTGTGTGTGCGTAACCCAACCACCCCCCCCCCCTCCACACACTCACGCCCGTCGTCGTGGTCGTTTGTTCGCGTCTGGTGGACTGTGAATAATATAATATCGACGACGACAGTCCGCGCATGGACTGGGTCACAAATTTTTGCCGCGTGCGCGCGATCGGCAAACTATCGCACGATGGGATTTCGTTGCGAACGAGGTGGTTTTATATTTTATTTTTTTTTTCGCTCTTCCTCCGCGCGAGACTCGCTAAAGGTCAACGACGACGACACAACCGCGATAAGTATCGATCGGAAAAAAAATAGTAATAATAATAATAAAAATAAATAATCACACGTTCGACCGAACCTATATGGTTTATACCTCACGGTCGGTATCGGGTATGTTACGTTTGTTATTATACCTGTACGAAATATGTATATATCATATGCGTGTGTTTATAAACGCGTGGCGAGATATGACGTGCGGCCGAGCAATGCGGACTTGCAGGCGGATACGCCACGTGATCGGACGAGACTATAATCATTTATCGTGAATTCGAAGGGGAAAATTTACGTATCGTCCGAACGTTATATAACTTATATTATAACGATTTTGAGACTCTTATTTTGTGAACAGCACATTTGTTATTTGAAAATCGTGGTATCGTTAACGCAGCAAGACAGTTGAAAAAACGTAATGGTATGATGACGACATAGGTTCATTATTTATGTTTAAAATGCACGGCCAATTGAGATTAAAAACTGACGAACAATCATGAATCTACGCGACATATTTTAATCTTCGGATAGGTAGCATGGGTACTTTTATAAACATTAAATTAATTAGCTATATCAAATACTTCGTAAGACGATAAAGTATTTATATCGATAAACATCTCACATAATAAAACAAGTTCTTATAAATTAAACACGACAATTAATAATGAAAAATTAAAAAAAACGCATTTATAAATAAAAAAGGCGTTCATAAGTAACAATAAGGCGAAAAGATGCATCCAAGGAAACACATTTATGTGTATAAAAACTATTTTTCCATTATTATTGAAATCCGAAAACTAGAAATGTGCATGTGTTGTGTACGCGCGAATCGAAACGAATGAAAAACGCCACTCGAAGACCGTTACCGCGCGCGCGCCTAGGACGATAATTTATGCGAGGACCGCGACATGTTATTACAATATTATGTTAGCAAAAAAATACACACACGTCGCGTGCCGTTCCCAAAGCCGTATAATATCAATTCATTAAACGGTCGGCAACGTTCGATTCGATCGGCGACACGATAATAATTGCAATAAATTATACGTTCTACAAGTATCGCAGTTATTCGATTCGTGCGAAGTACACATTTATATTACGTTACAACGTTCTAAATAATCGTTCGTTTCGGATGTTCCGAAAATGTACCGTCCGTTCCGACCGTTCAGCGAGACCACCGCGCGACGGGGTCCAGTCGTAACCAGCCATCGTGCACCCTGTAGATCAGGGGTCCTCACTAGGATTTCTGAGAGAGCCAAATAGTTCATATCAAATTTTCCTCAGGGCCGCAAGTACAAATTAGTTAAATAACTTACAAACAATATGATTATAACATAAGTTTATTACATCAAAAAAATTAACTGTTTTGCATATAAAAATGTAGGGAAATGTCTTTTACTTAATTTCATGAAAAGGCCTACTTGAATTTATTAATTCGTTGAAGTCGAAGGGCAAAATTTTTCACAACTCTCTAATATGGCATCCATGTTAGCATTTTTTTTTTCAAAAAAATATTTGTTTGAATAACTTTAAAATTTATGTTTATCTATCCTTAACAATCAGTCCGAGAGCCGCAAAAAATCGTTCCGAGGGCCGCATGCAGCGGCGGATAGGCGTGTTCTGACCGGCCGGTGAAAAATTTAGAGTTTCATGAAAGTTTCTAGCGGCCCACATGACAATTTCGCACCAAAAAACTGCATTTTCGTATTTGTTGTTGCGATAACCCTTAGAACTAAGGGTAGACCACCGGCAGATGAAAAATAATTTACATTGACAGATAAGTACTCATGGTTACTGTAATCGGAATCATTGTCAGGTACTGGTAGAACGCGACTCATTCATACGCAACAATTCGTTCAAATTAAACACGTATCGATGCAATATTATTTATTTGAAATTGACAGTAAAATTGTTCAGTATTATGAACGCGTCGGCCGGCATTTGGTCGAAATATGTAGCTGCCCACCGGGAAAGTCCCGGTACCTCGGTGGGCCTATCCGCCCCTGGGCCGTGAAATGGTCATCTGGAGATCTGCGTGTACCTATGCTACGAAACGTCGTCGGGGGAAATCGAGAATCGTCTCGAGCCCGTACACGTGCGTACACATAATGGTCGTTAGTTACACATTATGTTCACTGGTTACTGGTACGTACCATTACGGTCACTTATTATAGGTACGTACAGGTTATATTATTATGATATACCTACGTGAGCGATTGAATGAAATATTAAAATGAATGAATAGACCGAGCGCGCGCGCGTACAGCATATCATAAGAGGTTGAACTTATTTATTTATACGACGCGCGTAACATGTGTAATGTTATAGTACCTGCATACCTACTAAAAATGTGCTCGTGTTTATTATTATATAGGCGTGTTCGCCGTGTATACAAGTGTATCAGAAGTCGTCCATTAAGTACAATAATATTATGTACGGACGTGCAATTCATATCGAGTGAATTATTTTGACGAGCGAACGGAACGATAATAATAATAATAATAATAATAATGATAATAGGTGTACAAACGGATAAAATATAATGAACGCAACACGACGTGTATAATATTATGTAATACACGTAACATGGGCGCGCTTACACATGATTAGGCGTGTAACGAGGTGTTTGTAGAATGTAATTGGTACGTTTATTTTCGGCAACGAGCGTTGTAATATATTATTACGGTCCGGTCCACTTGCATATGGTTTGATGCCCGGCGAGGACCGGCCGGGATTTTCGGACCGCGTCGACCATAAGTCAGCACAGCGGTTCCCAAACTGTGTGGCGCGCCTCCCTTAGAAGGCGCGAGCACTTGACAGGGGTGGCGCGAGCTGCGTGGTAAATAATGATATTTCAAAAACGACAATAATTTCGCATACAATTCTATTGTGAGATTATACTTAATTTGGGAATTTTCGGGTTATCGATATTTTCATCTGGTTCTTCGTTAAAAATTAAGTATTCATCATTCTCACCGTTAGGATTTAGGTTCATAGGTTCAACATTAAAGATGAATACCCTGAAGTAGCCAATAAAGCTTTGCGTGTATTACTACCGTTTGCGCCATCATATTCGTGTGAAGTAGGATTTTCTGCACTTAAAATCAAAATATCGGTCAAAACTTGATGTTGAAATAGAAAATATGCGTGTTGCTGTCACGGCATTGCTACATAATTTTGAAGAATAATTATTAAACGTCAAACAATCGTATTGTTCGCATTAAGATTGAATATCTTTGAATCGATTAATGAAATTGAATATCAATGAATGGTCATTGTTTATTTTTTCATAACAATAAAAATATTTGTATTCTTAAACAGTGTACATTTGTTATTTACTAATTTTTATTTTTAGGTTGGCGTGAACTAAAAAAGTTTGGGAACCGCTGAGTCAGCGCATACTTATCGTTTTTGTAAAATATTATTATTATACGCGTTTTGTAAACGCTGAAAATGGTATAAAACCAGTCCGGAGGATTGTTTTTCCGCTCGCCGTCCCGGTCGAAATACCTGGTAGTCTTCTCCGGTAAATGGGCGGAGCTGTGTCGTCATCGTTACGTTTAATAATATAGGCACTCCATTAATGCGCCGATCGCTGTCTACCGCCGTACGCCGCGTAGTAGCTTAATGTTTATACAGTTTTCAACCCCCGCGAAACCGAGACTAGGATTTAGATAGCGGCGTGAGAACCGCACCAGGTCGACAAAACAGAAAACAAAGACAGCGACTTTAACATTTTCCTGATTTCGAGACAAATGTTAAAAACATAAACAAATTATAAGCTCTCCGTTTACAGACATAAAAAAAATGAAACAAAACAAATCTGAGAGAAAATGTTTAGGTTGTGTTTTTTTCAACCAACTTTGAATGAGGTTTTTCTCGGTAAAAAATATTCTGTAAAATTTAACTAAAAATATACCTAACTGAAATATATTTACTAACTAATTTTTCAGTTCAATAAAATATCAAAATTCCCACCTGTATTCCGCCATATTTTAAGTTTATGACAAATTAATTTTTCCATAATTTATATGTATTTGGAATTTTTAAAAAATATTATGCATTTATTAGATTTTTTTTTCATGTACATTTTAGAATTTTCTCGTGAACATTTGCATGGAAATTTCGCCTTTTTCAGCTCATATAACTAGATATGATCAACTATTAATTTATATTCTAAAATACCAATTGTTGCACCAAAACTTGTTTACGTCAAATAGACAAAAGTTTCCGAAAACAAGAATAAAAAGGAAACCCTCTGATATTTTTACCGCATTTCAGCGGACACGGAAGTGTCTCAGAGAACCCAAATATTCTGTCACCAGTTGGGATAATGTCACGGAATCGTTTCCATTTTGTCTCCGATTTTTCGGAAAACACATAAACGTTTTTTGGTATCGTTAATAATATTATCGACTCGAGATAATATAATGTAAACAATTACATTACATTATCACGGTCTTGTTACATTTACGTCGTCGTTGTTAAACGACTGCCACGCGGGACCGATGTAATATTATAGCCTTAACACGTCGTATTCAGCTGAACTACAATGTAACGCTAATAATGCGTACCATTAATAATACGAATATTGAAATCGCCGTTTGAATAACAATAAACGTGTCGATAAATGTGCTCCCCGAGTCCCGACCTCGAGGGACATGAACTCGTAATAATAACAATATAATCATCTGTATCAAAATATCACAACGGTCAAAGTATACAGGGCGATCAGAACTTAAAGCCACACGATAATATATGTGAAACTTCTTAATATGTGAATATACTCAAAAACAAATATTATAGACCGTTCCGTTTCAAAAAAAAAAAAATGATATTCAATCATTTTGCCAGTGTTTTGCTCATTTGTATGAGAAAACCGCTGAAACGTGAGATTCTGATCGCCCGGCAGTGTATATAAATAGTTACCGCTAGAGCATGATATTGAAAATGATTATGATTTCGAGTAAACTACATTTAAAACATTGAAATCTCTCTGCTGGTCTCGCGTTGAAAACGGATGTTTTGTAATAAAAAAAAAAAACAAAAGGTCAACCGTATCATATAGAAGGAAAATAAAACATTCATTCATTTCTTCAACGTGTATTCAAATTTGCGACGTACAAGTTTCCTTCGAAATTCGGTCGATGTTAACGAATACACGATGTTAATTATTTCATGAATATTTTATGTTTTTACTTTTTACAGACTACAGTATCGTCCGTAACGACAGACACCTCCAGCACCAACCGTATGATATTATATGTATGTATGGACGTACGTATGTTCGTATTTGCTATTTATATTATTCATTAATGTTAATTAGCATTATCAGCCATTTGCCAAGTTTGGGTGTACATTTATTATACAAAATAAAAAAAAAAAAAAGCTGAACGGCAGCTTCTAAAATGAGAAATAATCTCGCTTTATACTCGCTATATAATATAGTATGTGCATTAATCGATAAATTATTATTTCAGACACAAGCCATACCATCTACATTATCATACTTGAAAAAAAAAACGTGGTGTAGCCATATAATATGTTCATACATATTTCACAAAGATTGTACCTAAAACTAAAAAACTAAATTCCTAAACAAAACACACTGCAGTTTAGACTTTAAAGTTTAGAGAATAAATACCGGCCGAAGAAAAACTGGTGAGTGTTTGAGGTGAATTTGTGATTTCATTATTATAAATGACATTATTTCTATTTAATTATAATGTTTTGTTTTTATGGACAGACTTATTATTTTCCTAGCGAATTTGCCTTCTTGATTTGATTTTTTTAGGTTTTTATTCTTTTAGTTTCAAGTTTGTTTTATGATATTAAAATAATATTATTCTAACAGCTTTTAAAGGTATTTTCATTGACTTCAATGTTTACAAACATTTTTTTTTCAAGATAATGGAATAAACAATATATTTTTTTAAATATTTAAATTTAAAATAAATATTACAATTTTTTTTAATAGTATTTATTGTAATATTAGTGTGTAGTGTGTACATTATACACTGGTGAAGTTTTTAATTACTTGATTATAAAATACGACAATCTTTATGTATTATGTTTAAAAATAACTGAGTTTAGATTTAAATTAATTGATTACAATTTATTTTCAAATAGTATCTATATTTAGATTTTAATTGAGACGAGGAATGCATTGATTTTATCACGATATGTGTTTTATTTATTTTTTTTGCCTTTTCGTGATTTAGAGCTGATGGATTACTCCGACGTGTATAGACCAGGTCTTGAAGGTACTTTGAAGGGTGACATTTTAAGATTTCTCAACCGTTTTCGGAATAATTGAGAAAAATAGATTAAAAATTAGGAAAAAAACTTCAATCAAGATCGAAAATCGGACCCGACTCCATCTAGTATATTTCATCACGCACTACCCACTTGTTTATATTTTTTATTTGTTTAGTTGTTATTCTATAAATATTAATCGTAGCGAATAGAAACATTTATACTTGTATTATCAACATTGTATCGAGATCAGTATATTATCCACGATAAGTTTACCAAAAGTGTGGTAAATAGTGCTATTTGTTATATTTTTTTTTTATAATATGGTTGCATAAAATTAGTCAAACATTTTTAATCACACTGATTATTGTGACCGTTTGATTTGTATGATATTTTTAATATAATTTTACAAAAATAAAAATGTTTAAACTCAAAACAAAATACTTGACCAATACAAAATCAGTATTAATTTACCTTACCTATGTACTAAAAGTGAACTAATTTATATTCGGTTCATCCAACAACTTTCAGTGTCGTTTTTTTAAATCCTACTTAAAAATCATTAAAATTAAAACTTAAGACAAAATTAGTGCAGTCACTTAATGTATACTGTATAGGTATATAAGTATGTTGGTCTACGAGTAGTATAAATAACTTTTCTTCATAAAAATAAACATTAAGTTATTCAATATTAAGCGTTTTATGCAAAAAAAAAATAATTATTTAAACTTTGTTAACTTATTCTTGGTCCTCGTAGGAGGACAAATTCTAATTCTAGGCAAGTACAAAATATGAAATGTTGAAATAACATTCTAGGTGGTATTTAGACCCTTTATAAACAGTTTCCATGAGAGAGAAAAAAAATATTTTCCAAAAAATAATTAATCCTTGTAGCGAAAGGGTTAACTCGTATTTTTTCAAGGAATTTTTCCTGTTTTTTAGAGCAAATAAATCCGCATCCTACGACCCTACATATGTTGTTCCCAACAATACTAATTCATAACGTTTTCTTTTTTACACTTTTTAACCATCATGAAATCGTTTTTCAAAGTGGGTGAACGTGTGAACAATCATGCAGGTACTTATCGTTTTGTAGCTGCGCTGACCCTATATCCGGCACTGCACTCGCGGTGCACCGGAATCGTATGGCTACATAGGCATATATTATCCGTGCAGGAACGAACGCGTTGGCCGGGAAACAAAAAGGAAAAGTTCACGCGGTCAAGCAAGTCGACTCGATCAATTAATTAGTCAACCCCGCGTAGTATTATACGTGTATCATGCGTGCAACGTGAACACGGTCATTTATTATTATTCGTTATCGATCACTGCAGCCGCGGGTCGTCATATTGTTGTACGCGGCCTCAGCCGTCGGCGAAGGAATTCGTGGTGCACATAATAGGTATGTATTTATCCGAACATAATAGGTTTGGTTAGGTTGACTTTTACCGCCGATGTGGTCGGTGATATATTGTGTAATATTATTACTGTCATACGGCCGGCCGCGATTCAAGCTGCGTTCTCGGGGAGAAATGCAAAGTTATCATTAAAAAAAAAAAAAAGACAAAACGTATTATATTCTACGAGTCAATATTTATACTAATTATATTAAAATTATGTTATTTAATTATTTCTTGATTTTTGGCCGTGGCGCTATCATACAGGGGCTCAGCATGGATTTACGCCGATTAAAACATACTCATTACTTCCCGAGCGACGGGTTAGTATGGACGAAAAGAAATAAAAGACGAATAGAAAATAAATAATCTCTGTTTCAAAGTTCTATAAATTATGTATTATTTTTTATTGTTCATTAATAGCTTAAGATCCTCGGTCGTTCCTGACGCGTTCAAAATACGATTTATTTTATTTATTAATAATTAATAGCAACGCCCGTGTAGCATACAGTCTTTAGTACAGTATGGTTGAACATAATCATAATGTGATGATAATGTACAAAAATGATTCTAAAGTGTAAATTACGGTGACTAGGTGCAGTATAAAATAGGAAGGATATATCTAGTATTGATTGGGTGAGTCCTAGAGCCAATACTATGCAAAAGCTCAGGGCAGTTGATAGATACGTATAATAAAGTTTGTATAAAGATGAAGAATCGTTATAACCTCGTTTATTATTTATATGAGATTTTTTCGATATTAGCAACGGGCGTAGCTCACACAATTTCCACTATTAAAGACAATCATTCCAATAAATGTCCTTTGAATTCTATCGATTATTTCAAATAAGCCATTTTGTCAAGTGTTCCAAACCAACCAACCAAGCTCCTAGATACGAAAGTGCCAAGGAATATCGGGGTGTACTCTAAGATGACACGTAGAACTTATATCGTCGTGGTTATACGTTAAATAAATGCTTGGTCTAAATTGTTTCTATACGACGACTGAAGCACAAATCTGACGATGTGGAGCAAAGGTGCGTCGAGCCTGTGGTACGTTGGCCGAATTTCAATAGCAAGCGAAAAAAAAATATATTTTATTAAAACGTAACCAAATACTCTTGAGGTGTACACTTTAGCCTCTAGCAAACAGCAACAAAAATAGCACACTTAGAATATAATATGTTGTACAAGTAACTCTATTTTAATAATAAGAAAATATAACTTATTTTTTTAGGCGCGTGAACAATTATTTGCAAAACCTTTATTGGAAAAATTTGGCCCTTGACCGAAAAATGAGTTCTCCACCCTTGATATAGAGCATACCAGCTTTACCTTTTATAATTGTGTAAACTAAAGTTTAAAAATAAAATATTTACGATAGAATGTTGAGAAAACGTTGCACATTTACACATTCAAATTCTGTCTTTAAAATTATTACATTAGCATATCGTTCGTCGAGTGTTAATATGAATTCTTATCTGCTACCGAGTTCGCTTGTACGGTTGATTACTGAATTACGTGCGAACATGATTATTCGTATAGCTAATATTGCGAATACATTGCTTACCTATATACTCATTGCATTACATCGTAGTGTTGGCGTGTCCGCATCGTGTCGTATACGCGTTGTATTATAGCTATGTCGTGTAGTTTTAGTTTTGGTTTGCAGCTCACTGGATTCTAAAGGGCTAAGAACTCTAGTCCTCTGCTGCAACTTGAACTCACCTATCACTGATCTAGAGCAGCGTTTCTTAATCTGTGTTTCGCGGAACCCCGGGGGGTTCCGCGAAGATCACTTCAGGGTTCCACGAAGCTAAAGTAGTTTTTTAAAAATTTTCAAAAAAGTTACTTTAAAATTTCCAACTAAAGATTAGTAGTGGGGAAAAAGTATGCATCATAGACTTAGTCGTCATTTAGAATCTGTTCATGGTGAACTTAAAGAAAAAAAATGTAGAATTCTTGCTCGAAAGCGTGGCGAACTATTAAAATCAACTGTATGGTTCAAATTACAAAAAGCGTGAATGAAAAAGCAACCGAGGCTTCTTATTTTGTTAGCTATTTAGCTTTAACACAATATTATTATATAATTATAATTTATTTGCAAATAATAAAAAGTTAAAAAAAGTAGGGATTCCACGTTAAAAGTGGGCATCAAAAGGGTTCAATGGATAAAAAAGTTTAAGAAACACTGATCTAGGATATACCGGCTAACACCAAGATCTCTAACAGTATATATTATATCATGTACCGTATAGTTTTTAATAATTAGTTGTTCCAAACCGTCGGGCCGAGTTCGGTGAACATATTATGAAGCTCGTAAGATACATGTGTTTATGGTATTGCCGTGTTCGAAATTCGGACTACATACGTTTTGTTGTTGTACGGCTGCCGCGTAAGGTCGGCCGCACACCAAGAGAGCAAAACTGCTTAAAGCAGACTAAGGCAGCTTTATTATGAGTTATGACTTATGACTAATGAAAAATAGAACACATGCAATTCAGTGAAAACCCGCACACTGATAATTCATAGTCAAAACAAAACATTTTTATCAGTTAAAACTAGTTGGATAGTATGGATACCGTAGTCGTTGCAAAACGGTCGTTGGTCATATAATTATTATATTGTAATACTGTTTTTACACATATATATTAATATTTTAATTAATATACTAATATTTTTTGTAAATATATATTTTTTTGTATATTATACATTTTGTGTACCTATATGAAGGTAATTATAAACATTAAATAAATCTTCAGCTTTTTGAATTTCTTCAGAAATTATATTCAAAATGTAATTGAAATTGTTTCCGTACTTACCCTCGTACAGTTTTTAAATTTTAGATTGTCATTACGTAATTCACATAAAAAACATTTAGTTAAATTATTCGTTGAACGTTTTTTATTTAAAGGATGAACCCACATTCTTTTTTGTTTTTCATTATTTTCGATGTGTAACAACAAAGACCACAAAATAGGGACAACAACTTCATCTTCGTCGGAAGACATGTTGGTGACTAAAATGATAACACAGCTTTGCTCTTTCGGTGTGCGGCCGGCCGAAACAAATTGTTTTTAGTTAACTTTAGTGAAAAATGACTAACGACGACTAACGCAGTTTTGCTCTTTCGGTGTGCGCCCGGCCTAATATACGCATCGTTACTATCGCGTATCGTTGCGCGAATCGCGCGCATAATATATTACAATATTACGCAGGTATCCCGACGCCGCCGCTATGCACTGCAATATTTCGTCCGGCTCGGGGGAAAAAATAATATACGAGTGTGCACGTACATAAACGACGATCGTTACAATGAATTAGTCTCGCGACTCCTTTCGATACATTTAATTAGTCGGACGGGCGTGCGTACGGCGACGGCGATCCATCAACCGAAGGACCACACGTGCAATAGGATTGACGCGGGCTCCGCGGTCCGCGTGACAGTTTAATTTACAAATAGCCGATGTTTTTTACCCGTAATATACCGTCCCCGGGGCGCGGAAAAATCATTCAAGAACGTACGTCGTCGTCGCGCGCACATCTAGGTACGGCTAATATGATAAAATTGCTTTTCGGCGTTTTTTATTTATTTTTTTTTATTCCTATTAATTTTTATTATTACTACGTTGTAGGTACGAACGCCGCGCGCGTTACCGATATTATGTGTTTCGTGGTAGGTACGCGCACGACCGATATCACTATTATTATTTAACCGAGTGCCCCCGCCCCGATCGCAGTCGAATTAAAATTAATATTATATTACAATAATGATAATAATAATAAATGCGCCTTAATTGGTTTTCTTATCTGCGCCTGGGAACCGACCGCACGCAATGCAACAATATTATGTTATGACACACATCACGAGAGCACGTTCGTACACGGAACATTATCATACCGTTATTATCAACACGCCGGTAGACGATTGACTCTTCATCCGCGTACGAACGCAGTCCTACGTAGTCGTCGCAGGACTCCGCGCAAAGTCGTATCTATAATGATACGTCCCGACGACATCGAATCGGTTGCGAGGCCGCGACGTGCGCAGCCTGGGTACTTGAAATGTTCGTCTTATCATCACGAACGTTTGTAAAATTCTTGCTCTATCCGTTACTAAACAACAAAGTTCTCTCCCACCAACAACCACAATCTACATATACAAAACTTACGTCGGTCCTATTCTCCTTCACGCAGCATCAATTTGGGCTCACAACATCTCAAAATCAAACCGGTCAAAACTTGAAGCTTTACAATCCGATATACATACTCAGATCACTAACAGGCAGTCCTTGGTTCGTAAGCAATCACACTGTGCGCCAATCAACAAAAATCTCAACCATTCGTGAAGAGATCTTAAATTCAACCACAAGTCTTAAACAAAAAATTCAAAATTCGCCGTTCGGTCAAATGAAAAATATTAGCCTAAGAAAATTCACATCCGAGAGATTTAAGATAAGACCCATACAGTTCTAAACAAAAAACCACCTAATTCACATCCCTAGTCACTTCACACTATCTGATAGGAGCCCAAGTTCGAATCAGATTAAAGTAATCAAAGCAATGCAATGCAATGCCCGAACGTTTAGTGATAATATTATCGATTCAAGTCAAAACGTACCGAAGTACACGGTTCGCAATAGCTGTGCGACAAACGAACGAGTTACGCGAAATTAGTTAGTTGTCGATCATAATAGTATTGTTTTCAAGTTGTGAACAGTTTACAATGATTCACAGATCACGACCAATGAAATGTTTAAACGACAGTATGTTGAATTTACGACTAGTCTTGTTTTCAATATCAACACAGATTAACCGTGGCAATGTATAGGGAATATTTATCTTACCGGGTCGTGGTGAGACGGGTAACCGCGACCAAAGTTCACCCTGTGAAAAATTGCCACGCACTATACGCCTGTATGGTTTAAAGTTTAAACCTATTTTACCATTACATACCGTACTCGCGGTTCGGCTGATTTCCGACACTTGGCCTCATCGATTATTATGAGTGTCACTTTTAGACTTTCCTACCAATTAAGGGAAACCCTATAGTATATGTGCTACCCCTTAGGACGACGTAACGAAAATTTTGTTTTTCTTCATTCGTTTTATTTCGTATTGTGTTGTCGGCTGACAGTGTGGGTAACGTGTTGAGCGATCTGCAGCTTTATTAAAGCACTTTCCAGCTACATAAAAGTGTAACATACGTCCGCATTACCTACTTGAATGTTGATACCCATTAACTGCATAATACGATTCCGTTTTTGTTTCTAACAAACTTTATTGTCAAATATTTGTGATCAGTCCATACTTCTACTGGTCTCGCGTGCACATGATAACGGACAGTTTAAAAACCTTAAATACATGGCCTTTTTGCCAAGACACATCGATGGTCCCGTGTTTGAATAGTTTTTTCTTTTTTTGCTGATCAAGTAATTTGTTTGACGCAATAATTTAAGCTTACTACTGGACACATTATTTCGTTTACTCTCGCTGTCAAATAACACGTGCGTCCCGTTTTCGCACGTCCGATAACGTGCTGAGTTTTACCAAGATTCTGAGCTCGTAAACAAAGGTCGATCAGATACCGTTTCCTATGGGAAAAAAAAGTGTTTCCGACCGAATGCGTTTCGCTTCTTCAGAAACAACGGCGCTCGGACGATAATAGGCCGACTGGGGTCGCGCGACTTTTTAACATAGGCGCATATGAGTACGTCTCGCGCGGGAATTTTCTCCGGTTTCTACTTGCGTTCGTCGATAACTCGGTAGCATGTATGCGCGTGTTTTCGCCGACGACAAGATGTCATCGAGCAACGGATCGAACATGTTATTATTATATAACGCGTATTGTGAAACGTCCCGGACGACGCGACGGCGAGCGGAAATATCGGTAATCTTCATCTAACGTGATGTGTGCATCGTGGTCGCGGGAGGTTTTGCAAGAGACGGTCGTTTCACTTGAGGCGCACCGCAGTTCTGTCGTCACACGATGCTGTAACCAAACCGCGGGAGATGCTGTCACCGTTTTTAAACTTGGAGACAGCCGCGGCCTTAAGAACCCCGCGGGACATACCACGTAGCGAGAAGCACTTCACAACACTTTGGACGGGTATTGAATATGCACTCACTAAAAACTTAAAAAAAAAAACAATAATAAAATACTACATCAATTAATAATACAATAATATAATTTGTCGCGAAATGAGACGAAATGAAATTTATTCCGAAAGAGATCAACAATTTGATTCCGTTATAAGAACAGTGTGATTCGAAATAAGTCTGCAGCTTAGAAAGCACCTTATCGAGATAGCTTTCGAATAGAAAAAAAAAAAGCATTTATGCTGTACGAGAACTGGTGAGTCTTTGTACTACCTATCGTGAAACGCGAATAACGGAAAAATCACGTTAAACACAACATATTCAGGATGTGACGCCTGTGGTGGAAAGCGGACGTGAACAAATCTATGCTATTACAGATTGGGGTGTGCTGTATTTAGATTTTTTTCGCACTCGATTGGAAGACGTATAGTTTCGGCTCATTGGACTCGATAGAAATTTGAAGTAGGAATATTACGTTACACGTTTATGGTGATCACATGACTGTCATTAACATGCATTTTCGACCGCTCGCGTACGATTTACCTCATTAAATAACATACAGTGTGATAATGTTCCGTTTTCGGTCAAAGTTGTGACTGCCAACGTCTGCTCGTAGACCCGATCGATGGTGTCTAAAACAACTAGTCGTTGACCGTGTTGTTTCACAATCGAATTTGTTTTCGATAGTTATGGGCGGTTGACGGGGGGCACGAAAATTCGGCTCACATTTTTTGTTGCTACGGACGAAACCGCGGTGTTCTCTACAACCATTTCACAAAAATCCGCTTGGACGTTTGCAGCGCAGCAATTACACCGATATATGTGTATAACATATATTTTAATATTACAATGTAGAGGTAGGTACCGCGCGCGGTCGCTGAGATCATTATTTAACCTAATAGAAAATCGTGACTTTCATTTACCGTTCGCGCGTTTCAAAGTCTCTTAAATCGATTATAAAAATTAATTAGTTATTTCATGCTGACACTGTTGTACCCGCGGTCGGAGTCGAAATCGATGGGCCTATGGCGCTGTTTTCATCCACTCTAATTGCCGGTCATTAGTTAATAATAATAATGAAAAGACCGTTCATTACCGAGTATATTATAATACTTTTACGTGATGTTGCGAGATAAATTAGTGAACCGAACACGATATTCGCGTGCCGCAAACCGGCAGACGCAATGGTACAGCCATGTAGGTGGTCCGTTCGGATGACCAGAAGCCAGGAAACATCGAGAGGAGAAAATTAACCGTTTGATAGATACTTTTATAATCTTATTGGAGTAGCGAAATAAAAAAAATAAAAATAAAAAACCCCCGAGTAAACGGCCTCGTTTTGGGAACATTCCTTTAGGCTACTCTGTGACTGTTATTAATAATGTTTGCATACCGGGCGGGTAATACGATATTATAATACACTATTAGTATTCACCGCATTTGGGACTAACAATATCTTCTCGGTATTTAGAGGACTCGTTGACAATAAACGATTTATTATCCCAAACCGTTTTCGGTCCAAGTCCGTGACGCTCGATTCGCTACCAAAGACTCGGCGCACTGCAAGGTCAGAAAATAATAATTATAATAGTATGATTGATCAAAAACCGCGGTAGTCGATGTATAGCGTCGTGTAGAGGGCTCCTTTTTTATGAATTGAAACGGTTGCAACCCCCTTTTACCGCTTCTGACATACATGGGGTAATCCGTCATATATCCTCATCTTATTATCTTAATATTAACTCATTCATATCAATAAGTAAATATTTTAAGTAATGGTGTATGATGGGAAAGGTAAAAAGTATATTTTTTTATTTTTGAATGTTCGACATGAAACTGTTTAAATGTGTATTTGGGAACATTATACGTCACTCCGTTAGTATTCAGATTGCGTAATAATACGTCAATAAGGAAAAATTTTGAATTTATTTCGTTGGACAATTTTTTTAACCCTTAGTGTCGTAACGATTTTAAATCGATTTAATCATCCGTGTTTAACTTACCGCGCTAAATTACTAAATCGTAGCTTTACAATTAAACGTCATCCACAACATCAAAATATACATGGTGATTTTTTAACCATGCTCTCCCCTTTTGTTGGTTGTAAAAATGCTTAAATTTGGATTTTTTTTAAACTTTAAAGTTACCTATAAAAACTATGTTTTCAATTATTTTTCATGCTAGAGTGTTCTGTGATTATACAAACTTTTTTTTTAATGAGAACACCGTATTTTTTACGCTAAACATTATTCAGTTAATTTTTCTGGAATTTTATCCTCTCGGAGTTGGTCAAATTTAAAATTGCTTATGAAAAGTGTAAAATTGGCGTTATCTCTAACAAGTGGCAAGTAGAGTTGATATAGATTTACAAATTCAATATTATAATATTATATAATTATTATATAATATCATAATTCATAATATATTAGGTTTTGTATTACTATTTTCCTTAATACTTCAATAAGGATAATTAAAAAACAACTCGTTCGACTTTCGATTTCGATACATCAAAATTCACTGAGAAATGTCTTGAATAAAATGCGTCAGTAAAAAAAGAGCGCGTTCCCAGTTGAAAAATAAAAGGTTGTATAGGACTATCCTTAAGGCGGTATGAAAAAAAAGTTACGGAATACGTAGGTTGTATGGTAAGTTATACGTTTAAAAAAAAAATCCAAATTTTTACGGCATTTCTACGGCCAAAAAAGCGGGTGAGCATGGTTAATGTGGTTCACCCTGTACAGTGCTTTAAATGCAGTCGGATAAGACCCGACTTAATATACTTAATCATCTTTTTAAAATAGCCACAAATATTCTGTTATCCTTAGACCCATAGACATAGATAGCCAGCGGCTAGGAATGTCTTAATTTATAACTAAATAAAAAAAAATAAGACCCGACGCATAATCGGTTGTCGCGCGGATTCGACGACCTGTGTTACATAGCCGTTTCGACTCTCAGGCGCTGTTACATCACGACGGACCTATTGGCGTCTTCTATTGTTATCCTCTCGTATTATCACTGTGAACCGTCGCGGTATTATATTTCGATGTTCGGGGCCGTGCGCACCGGAAACCGACCAATGACGCCGCCGGATATCGTCATTGTCCGCCCTTGTTTATTACCAATGCGTTTGCGATTTATGGTCTTGCCGTGTCCACGGGCGCGGAGTTAACACTGCGCTTTCGTGCTGCACCGCACACACACACACACACACACACACACGGTGTACATAATATTATGTGTTGTGCGCGTGGGTTTCGGCGTCGATCTCGAGGGGCAAAATAAAAATAAAAAACCAATACGTTTTCCGGTGTCTCGCGAGTGGCTCGACTTAAGTAGCGATTTGGGTGTGATTACATTTCGCTCACGTGTATAAAATATTGTTCTCTCAGTGCGAACCGATTTCCCAACACGTGTACTACCATTATTATTATTATTGTTATAACCGATGATAATGTTTACGTCGAATTAAAACCTACTCAGTTGCTATTATTTACATGTCATAAACTCATAACGTCATATAGCAGCCAGTGGCTGTAGTGCAGGCGTGATGAACAACTGCAATAATGTTAACAGATTGACCGTTCGTTTTCGGCATTGCACCGGTAACTATACGGATCTCAAATTAAAAACCGTAATCCAAGTGGTTATTTATGCATTCCGTTCGACGGGTTGACAGTATTGCGTCACAGAGCTTAAAGGCAATACGGGAAAACCTGGGCCGTGGATTTAATGCGCTAAAAAACTATAACTCAAGTACTAAGATCTGATGAGATGTGGTCTTTAAATTCAAAAGTTATGATCCTATATAACCCGTATACGTCTTAAAAAAAAATAAATAAATTTAAAAACATTTCGGTTTATTAAGGCTCACTTAATTCGCTGTCGGCTGCCGCTGCGGTTCTAGTCCTAACACGCCAGGGGGTTGTGTACGTATCGGACGGAAGAGACGAAATCCTTTTCGTGTTTCACCTGTACAAAATAACGTGATAATAATATGCGCACCCGTGAAAACGGCTTATGGAACGTACAGGAAACACTTGGCGACGGGTTGAGAGTAAACGACGACAAAAAGCGAACCGTTTTTGTTCTCCGCCGGCGTAATATTATTACATTACTATATTAAAGCAGTGTTTCTCAATCTTTCTTAAGTTACCGCCCCCTTGAGCAGAAATAAATTTTTTAACGCCCCCCTATGTGAGAATTCTAAAATTTAAGATAATACAGTATAATATAATATAATGTGCACGCACAATCGCCAAAATAATAAAGATAAAAAATCAAAGATAACTTATTGTGCATTGCTCAACATAGTACCTATTATTTTTTATAGTGATAGATAGCTATTATATGGATTATCAAGTACAGTGGTCGCTGCTTAATGTAATCACTTTGGTACGGGACAAAACTGATAACATAATCCGATTGATAACACTAAACAAAAGTTTAAAAAATAATAAAACCTACGTTCAATCAAAAAAAAAAAAATAATAATAATGAAGTGTTGCATTAAATTTAATATACAAAATATACTGATATACACATACGAGTAGTTATTAAAAAATATTATTATTTAATTTATTATTATTTTTTTACTAATTATAGCATATTTGTAGGTAAAAAAAGAAATAAATACATATTAACTATTACTGACTTGAACAATATTTTTTTATTGATGTCGGTTTTTTTTTTACCGTTAAAAGATCATTGATACATTTTTCGTATTTGTAATGTAATTCAAAATGTGATGAGTGTTGTTGCACTTGTTAAGAATCCCTGACTCTGTATTACTACAGTAGTAATACGAGTCGTATAAAGTAACAAGACAAAGAATGTTTTTATTAATGTTTTAATTGGAATTTGCTGACTTAGTCTTTTTGCCTGGAACCGCCCGGACGTCGGCCATGGTAAGACCGACGATCGGCAGTCCAGTGTTCGACAGCCACAGAGCATCAGTGTAAATTTTGTAACAACATTTTATTAAACTTCTAATTAAAAGTAATATTAAATACAGTGCAATTCTGAGTGTTTGTATATTTAAAAAAACCTCGTTCGAGATTACGTAGTTCCTTCTCCTCGTTTTTCGTATACGTTGTCTTTCATTTTGAAAGAATCCGTAACATTTTTGGTGGCAGCGGTGGGATACATCTAGTATTCACTACCACGAGGACGAATTACGCCAACGAGAAAACAAATACTCGGTTCACTCCAAATCGCAGAACCTCATCAGATCATTCAAAGAGGACTCACAAAACAATCAAATCCAGAAAATTCCAGAACACAAACAGTAAATTTATTTTAAATAATTTTCGTCATTGTTCACGGTAGTTGGCCGCCCAAACTCTTACGTCATCGACCAACGCCCAGTTCGCCGCCGTTGTTCCGCAACAACCAGTTGCTCGCGGATATAGCGCACTCTATCGAACAAATCAAGTCAACCAACAACGACGCAAGCGACACACAGCGACGAACGTGAGCTCTCCTTCAAGACAACGCGCCGCCGTCAAATCAAAACAAACGTACTATCGCACACGAGCCGACGCATACGCGCCGCCGACGAAGAAAAACAAAATAATTTCGCGTGTCATCGACGACTCAATACTATCACATCCTCAAACCCAATATTTATTGGTCTCCGTGCCAGCAGCTCCGGAGCGTAGACCGTCTAAGAAGTAACGTCAAGACTTCGTGGGAACGACTTCGAGACAGACTACAAGTGTCAGACCATCCATCCCGTACCAAAACCGGACCTGAAGGAACCGTCATTCCAGATGAAATTTATGTTGTCGTTGGTAGCGTGAGTATATAAACATTTTTCTTTTTATATTTTATTTTCAAAATTGTAAATTAACTTATACTAGAGTTAATGAGTGATACAGAGGGTAGTGGTAGCATCCCAGAAAATTCAGAATACGTGTCACCCCGTGCCACCCCTCGTACTAGTCTTCCCGTTAGATTCGCAAACCCCGAGAACCCCAGTTCCAAACGACCAATTGCGGATATTTCAGTAGATAATCTTTTATTAGGTCAAATCGATAATAACGAAGCCCTATTACAGAACGTTAACCAGACTCTAGACCACGTAGACAGAGTGCTCGAACACACAGATCATTCCCTACAAACCAACCTATTGGACTTAACCATAAATATGGCTGAAAACGGAACATTAGTGAACTCAGACCAATTCGTAGCAGGAACCTCCAGAACATTTTACGAAAATCAAAATGCAAATCAAACCTTGAATCCTTCACAAGAACCTTTGTCAAACTCTGGGAAATCAATAGACACCATCGGATTGGAAGCCGCATTAAAACTATTACCGCAGACCTTTAGTGGTTCAAATAATGAAGACCTAGAACTATTCCTCGAACAATGCGAGTTTGCAATATTATGCGCCAACGAAAAAGCAAAACAACGTTTACTTCAGGGCATTATCATCCGGCTCACTGGAAAAGCCAGGGCCGCCGTCAAGTTTCGTTCTATACTTTCTTGGACTGAACTGAAGGAAACCCTGAAAAGCTCGTTAGAACCACAGCGTACCACAACACACCTATATTTGGAATTGTATTCGAGTAAACAAAAGCCTGAAGAGGACGTTATGGCATACTCCTCCAGGATTGAATCACTTCAGACCCTCATATTAGAACAAGAAACAAACGGAAAATCGGCAGAAGTAGCCACAGCTTTAGAGAACAGTCTAAAAGCCCAAACTATACAAGTTTTTATTGAAGGGCTTGGAAAACTAAAGGACTTCATTAAAGCCCGAAATCCACCAACTTTAGAAAAAGCCATACAAGCAGCACGTGAAGAAGAGAGAGTGAGGAACTCTCTTGAAGAATCCAAAAGATTTTTTGAAAACACTAATAAACATGGCACCGCTAAATCATCAATAAAAAAACCAACCACACCTTGTTTTCACTGTGGAAAAGGAGGACATTGGGCAAGGGATTGTCGGTCAAGGCAATCACAACAAACTATCACCGGAAATAAGAATGCCACGACTGTTCAACCAAAGGCAGATGTACATATAATCGTCTGTCGCTATTGCAAAAAACACGGACACACCAAAGAAGAGTGTCGGAAACTGAAATACGTAAATTCGCAACGCTCAGAGACTTCATCAAACCCTACGTATAAAAATCCAAAAAACTCACTCCAGGCTGGAACCAACGGCGGACGTTCAGCCGGGAATATCAAGACAGCCGCCATCTCATTTGCAGAAAAGTTTTAAATGCTACAGTAAAACAAAACCTTGAGAACGACCATTTAATTTGCCAAAGTTCACAGACCATTAAACAGACCATCCAACTCTTAGTCGACTCAGGTAGCGATTTGAACTTAATAAAACTATCAGCTCTGAAAGATGATGTCATGGTGTATGATGATACCATTTATCAACTTAAAGGGATAACCGAACAATCCGTACAGACTCTTGGATCAACCACTATCGATATTCACATCCACAACGAGATATTTCCCTCAGAATTTCAAGTCGTACACTCAAATTTTCCTGTGCCGAATGAAGGGATATTAGGCAAACCTTTCATTATTGGCCGAAAAGCAATATTAAATTATCAAACTAAAGAATTAATACTAACAGACAATTCAAAGGTAACACTTCAACCGCGAACAGAAACTATCGTTGCAGTTTCAGCACCAAGCATTGCAAACAATTCAAGCGTTTTAATCGATACTCAGAACATTACGGAAGAGGTCCTCAGCGGAAACTGTGTCGCCACGGTAAGAAATCAAACTGTCCTTGTGTCATTTATTAACCCCACAGAAAATTGTATTCAAATCCAAGTCCCTAACTTAGAACAACTGAGTTATGAGGAATTTAAAGAAGCAACCGTGTATACTACGAAAAGTCAAGAACAAACAGACCCTCTAGCTGACAGTAGTCGACTAGTGCGATTACGAGAAGTACTCCGAACAGATCATTTGAATGAAGAGGAAAAAACATCGTTGTTAACTATTTGCGACGAATACTCGGAGCTATTCGCACTCGAAGGCGATGTCATAACTGCTACCACGGCAGTAACTCATGAAATTCGAACTTCAGAAGCGGTACAGCCTATCAATGAAAAACCTTATCGATTACCTCAAAGACACAGACAGGAAATAACAGAACAAATGCAAGCACTAGAGAGGGAAGGTGTTATCGCTCCTAGTGATTCACCTTGGAACGCTCCCCTTTTAGTGGTCCCCAAAAAAGCCGACATCAATGGAAAAATCAAATATCGAGTGTGTGTAGACTTCAGAAAATTAAACCAAGTAACAGTGGGAGACGCTTTTCCCCTACCAAACATAACCGACATCCTCGATCAATTGGGCAAATCAAAGTATTATAGTACACTTGATTTAGCTCAAGGCTATCACCAAGTGCCCATGAAAGCTTCAGATAGAGAGAAAACGGCCTTCTCCACTGACAAAGGGCATTACGAATTTTTACGCATGCCTTTTGGTTTGAAAGGAGCCCCCGGAACCTTCCAGAGACTTATGAATACTGTATTAGCTGGTCTAAATGGTCTTAAAGCATTTGTGTATCTTGATGATATAATTATATATGCTAAGGATCTCAACGACCATTCACAGAAACTCAAAGACATTTTCGATCGACTCAGAAAATATAACTTAAAGTTACAGCCGTTAAAATGCGAATTCCTTAGGAAGGAAGTAACGTATTTAGGACACCTAATCACAGATGAAGGTGTGAAACCAGACCCTAAAAAGATCGAATGCGTACAGAACTTTCCAATTCCGAAGAACGTCAAGGAGATCAAATCTTTCCTTGGACTCTCGGGATATTACAGAAAATTTATACGAGATTACGGAGCCATTGCAAAGCCCCTAACGACGTTGCTAAAGAAAGACGTCCAGTACTATTGGAGCGACTTATGCCAACAAGCATTTGAAACATTAAAGTCCTGTTTGACACAAGCACCAATTCTCCAGTACCCAGATTTTACTCAACCTTTTAATCTCACTTGCGACGCCAGTAATTACGCCCTTGGGTGCGTGCTTTCACAAGGTGCTATTGGTCAAGATTTACCTATAGCTTATGCATCGAGAACTTTAAACAAGGCAGAGATTAATTACAATACAACAGAAAAGGAGCTTTCCAGTATAGTCTGGGGAATCAAAGTTTTTCGACCTTATCTTTTTGGTCAACATTTCAAGATAATTACAGATCACCGTGCACTTCTATGGTTATTCAACCTAAAGGATCCCGGATCACGACTTACGCGGTGGCGTCTCAAATTGGAAGAATACCAATATACCGTTCATTATAAAGCCGGATCGAGTAACACCAACGCCGATGCCCTTAGCAGGATTCACCAAGTCGTTACGAGATCTCAACAGAAAACTCAACAATCGGAACCTACTAATTTTTCATTAGAATCGTTTAATCCTTCAGAATCTCAAAAGCCCTCACACGAAGAAAACAATTCAGAACTTCCATCAACTCCTGAATTGCTTGAGTATCAAAAGTATCTTTTAGCCGAAGAAAATTCTAAAATTCTAAATTCCAATATAAAGGAAATGGAAGGAAATCTGTTTAATACTGAAAGTTCTACCCCATTAGCACATTGTGTATCAGCTGACTTCAACATGACTAGAGGCATAGCATTAACCATGAGAAGAAAATTCGGACATATTACGAAATTGCGTGAACAAAAGAAAAAAGTTACTGAAATAGCTTCATTAGAAGTGGAAAATCGGACTATATTCTACATCATTACTAAAGAATACTATTGGCAAAAGCCTAACTACCAAAATTTATTTCAGAGCCTTATGAACCTTAAGAAACTTTGCGAAGAACGACACATTACTCAACTAGCATGCCCTCGATTAGGCTGCGGGTTGGACGGACTACAATGGGAAACCGTGCGTTCTATGATGTGTTATATATTTCAGAACTCGACCATAAAAATAACAATAATAGCTCGAGAACAGCTTACGGAAGAGGAACGAATTCGAATAATCAGAGAATTTCATGAAAATCCGTTGGGAGGACATCAAGGTGTCAACCGCACTTACCAACGAATTTCAAAGCAATACCACTGGAAAGGAATGAGACAACAGATTAAGAAGTACATAATTTCCTGTGCTACTTGCCAATTAAATAAGTCTACGAATCGAACGATTCGAGAACCCATGGTGGTTACTACTACTGCGTCCAAACCATTCGAAAAAATCTTCATGGATATTGTAGGTCCACTACCAAAGTCCCATAATGGAAATATTTACATACTTACCTTGCAGGATGATCTCTCCAAATTCGCTTGGGCAGTGCCGATGATAAATCACGAAGCAAATACAGTTGCTTATCATTTTGTAACTCAATTTGTATGCCTACATGGACTTCCTCAAACTTTGGTTACCGATTGCGGTACCGAGTTTTTAAGTAAAGTTTTCAAGGAAGTTTGCCATCTTCTTAAAATTAAACAAACATCCACTACGCCTTATCATCCACAAAGTAATGGTAGCTTGGAGCGAAGCCACAGAACCTTAGGAGAATACTTACGTAGTTTTGTTAACAAAGAACCTCAAGGTTGGGATTCGTATATTCCTTTCGCGATGTTTTGCCACAATTCCACGACACACACTTCCACAAAATATCAACCCTATCAATTAGTATATGGTCACCCCATAACAGTACCGAACTCTTTTATGAAAGATACAGAACCTCAGTATAATTACAATGACTACTATTTTGAATTAAAAAAGAACATGCAAGAAGCCCATTCACAAGCGAAAACTCATCTGTATGATTCCAAACAGAAATCAAAAGAACGTTACGACCAGAAAATATCACCTCTAAAGATTAATATCGGTGACAAGGTTCTCATACAAGAGAAAGCCAGTAAGGGTAAGCTAGCTCCGAAATGGATAGGACCCTACACAGTAATTGGAACCAACCAAGAATCTCCTAACGTAACGATAATGAAGAAAAATAAACCTGTCACTCTACACAGAAACTTATTAAAACACTTTCACGAAAGAAAATAAAATATACTTCAGAACCTCCTCAACTTACCATAAGATAAGTAATTACTGATTGCAGATCATTTATCGTTTTTCAGAGAAGACAAGATAATCAGAACAGAAATGGGAAAGTCACAGACAATAATAGTTATAATCATTCTACAAATGATCGCAATAACTTGCCAACACAAGCCATCTCCAGAAATAGCTAACATAACTAACTTTAAAAATCAAGAACCTTTTTATTACCAATATTTGGGCAACTTGAAAACTTCAAACTCTGATTGGCAATTAATAAACTTCCTCGACTTAGATCAATACACTACAAAATACTTAAAATTAACCAAGTTCTACAATTCTACATCTAAACTCTGCGGAGAATTAAGACAGAAATTTGGAAATACAGACAATACGGAAAGTTGTCAACAATTTGCTCAAGCAACTTTACCTTACTTATATGAAATCGAGTTAAATCATCAAAATATTTTATCGTCAATCGGACAAAGTGATAACCATTCTAAAGACAGAACCCGTCGCGGACTTAGTAAAGCTATAAGTCGTTTGGCCAACGTACTTTACGGTAGTGCTGAGAACATTGATATGGAACTTATTTTTAGTAAAATAGCACAACTAGCTAAGAACAAGCTAAATAAAATTAACTTGATACCCGAAAAAACACGAATTGTTCAAACAAAAATCACTGAAACAAACAGTACATTGAGTCAAGTATTAATAAATCAACGGAAACTAGAACAGAACATCCAAATCTTAAATGATCAAGTAAGACAGAATACTCAGAACATTGATCAAATACTCATTAAGACAACGTTGTTAGAACAAGCAGTTTTGTTCGAAGTAATGTTGAATCAGTACGCCTATGAAACACAGAATCTCCTAGCCATCATTGAAACAGCATTAAACGGAAAATTACATTCGAACATAATAAATACGGAAAAATGGTTAACAGAACTTAGGGAAATCAAAGTCAATATTCCTATGGGAAACGACCTTCCATTAGATATAACATACGAATCAATCTCAGACCTTATCAAAATATCCGAGGTAGTAATCTTTCACAAAGATCAATACCTTGTATTTGTAACAAAAATTCCATTAGTAACTAACAATAACTTCAAAGCATACAACTTAATTCCCTTACCAATTCTGTATGATAACAAAAGTCTAGTTCTAATTGAACCAAGTATTGAAATTCTAGCAATTAGTTACGACAAAGAAACATTTTTCTCGTTAACAGATAGACAGTGGGAAAATTGTAAAAAGTTAAAATCGTATACGATATGTAAAAATAGCCAACCTTTACATCATAGATCGAAATCCAATTTATGTGAATTAGCATTTTTATTTAATCCACAGAAATTCCCAAATAATTGTAAAATTAAGTTTGTAACATCAAACATAGCCATATGGAACCAACTCGAACGTTCGAACACATGGTTATTCTATTCTACATCCGAGACTATCACAATTAATTGCGAGAATCCGTCGGAATCGTTTACTTTTGAGATCTACGGTGTAGGCCGGTTGACTATTTCATTAGCATGTAATGTATATACAGAAGGGTCAATACTGCTACCCTCAAATCACATCAATACAAATACTTTGAATGATATAATCTCAGAAAATCCTAAAATCAATGTAAAGCAATTCCTTGTGGAGTTGTTATACCCATTTATACCTCAGAATATCACAAGTGTACAAGTCATTAAAGACTTAACTAAATTTACTCAAGACATACTAGAATTAAGAAATTTAGAAAAAAAAACATCATCTGAACCTCTATTAATTGTAAATGTAAACATACATATAACCATAATGTACATTTCTATAATGAGTCTTGTAGTAGCATGTACTATCTTAATGTTTAAGCTTAAGAAAGGAAATGTAAAGTTATACGAACCAGATCTCGCAGAGACTGGAAACTCAGAAAATAACTGAATTTAATTTTAGTAACTAAGTTAGCATTTTTTATATAAAACAATTCTATTTTAAATTTTTATTATGAAACATTGGGTCTATTGAAACCCCAAGTTTCATTTAAGGGTAGGGGTGTTAAGAATCCCTGACTCTGTATTACTACAGTAGTAATACGAGTCGTATAAAGTAACAAGACAAAGAATGTTTTTATTAATGTTTTAATTGGAATTTGCTGACTTAGTCTTTTTGCCTGGAACCGCCCGGACGTCGGCCATGGTAAGACCGACGATCGGCAGTCCAGTGTTCGACAGCCACAGAGCATCAGTGTAAATTTTGTAACAACATTTTATTAAACTTCTAATTAAAAGTAATATTAAATACAGTGCAATTCTGAGTGTTTGTATATTTAAAAAAACCTCGTTCGAGATTACGTAGTTCCTTCTCCTCGTTTTTCGTATACGTTGTCTTTCATTTTGAAAGAATCCGTAACACACTCCCCTTCGTAATACTCGTAGGGCCTCTCTACGTGTATGTATTATTTTTAGGTCGCATCATGTACAATGTTTTTGCGTGAACACCCTTACCGCCCCCCTACCGTCCCAAACCTACTTTACCGCCCCTCGGTAACCCTTCACCGTCCACTGGGGGGCGATATCGCCCCCGTTGAGAACCACTGTGTTAAAGTATGTTATCGGCAGCAGACACCGTCGCGTCGTCGTCGTCGTATCTCGTTTCGTGTATTATGATAACGATGAATTGATTGCTGTTCAGGGGTGTGGGCGTATCATTTGCGTGGTGCGTTTCGCATTTTGTTTCACTGGCTGCGGGACTTGTTTTCCATTTTTTTTTTTACATCCTGAGCGGGACGAGAAATTTATTGGTTTTATCATGATGTGTGCTTTTATTTTGTGCCCGCGTACAGGATTCCGACCAGAAGGCGGGTTAGGTAAATTGAGTCCCAAATGACCCTAACTCGGTAAATTGAGTCCCGGGGAAAAGCAGGTAGTAGGTAAGTTGAGTCCCGGGAAAAAGCAGGTAGTAGGTAAGTTGAGTCCCGGGAAAAAACAGGCAGTAGGTAAGTTGAGTCCCGGGACTATTTTTTTATATTTAATAATTATCATTATTATTATACATTATATGTCCATTATATGTACTTGGTAAAAACTTCATAGATATTGATTTTATAAATTCAAATCGGGTTATAACATTGCCGGTGTATTTTGTCATTTGCTCCCTTAGGTTTTCTTCCTTATCGAGCGTGCGTTTGTTTTTTACTTCTTAATTTGATCGTGGTTTCTGACTGAACTTCGAGTAATTCATCAATAAAGTTAAAAATATTCGGATGTGGACTGTAAAAGCGTCGGTTTAATCGCGAATGATACGATTCACAACTATCGGTTGTAGCAGCAAATGCCGACCAAATATTCGGGGGAAATGTAGCATCATCTGATATGTAAGTGCTTAGTATATAATCGCAAAATAATTGTATTTGCTCGTCATTTGGTTGTATTGTCATTAAATCCTCTACAAAACATTCACTAACTTCTTCGGGACTTAGAAATGGCAAACCAAAAAAATATTTTAAAAAATTGCTTTTTTCTGAATTTAAAGTTTTATAAGTGTTGACTAAACCAAGAGCTTGAATCTTTTTCCACCAATTTTGCCCTAAATGGAAACGGCATCCTCTTATTACAATTTTAGGCCAAACAAGCTTTGTAGCCGTGTGTATAGCAATCTCAAAATCTATAAACACTTCATCGGGAGAAAATGTTAGTTGATATTGCGCACAATTATTTATAGTATGTTTAAATAAACGTACATATGTTTCAGTTTCTTTATTTGGTACTAAGAAAAACACAAGCGGAATATACGATTCTTCGACAAGGCCATGAATAGTGAAAAGTTGGTAAAAAAAATTTGGACAGCTTCTAAAAGTGCCATCGACAAATATTATATTGATACCGCACAACACTTCTAGGTTACTTTTTGTTGAAAACCCAACGATACCACAATTGTTATCGTTAACTAATAAAAATGATTCATTTGTATTAGTAACTAATGTTATTTCATTTATAGCAGCATGCGTTTCAGCTATATTTTTTGGTATATTGGGATGAACAGATAAACGCGCATTTCTTATATTTATTTTTATTAAAGAAGTATCATTTAAAGTTGAAGTATGTATATCGGATTTTTTTAACTCTCTGCAAATAAGTTTCGATGGCAATACCGAAATCTCCTCTACTGCTTTTCTCTTGAGATTATTACTTAATTTTTGCCGATTAATGTCTTGTTCACTAGGTTTATCGTGTGTTTTGTGATCATTATAAATTTCAGTATCAACATCATTATGTCTCTTAAAAAAACACTTACATGTATTTTTACAGCAGGTCCATCTCTGTACGTCATTATTCAACATTTTGTGAAACCTAAACTTATAACCATCTTTTATAATTACAGTTTTGTTTTTTTCACTAATCATTACGTCCATTTTCCAAAATTTAAGAGAAACACAAACACGTTACTATTACTGCAAACACGATATATAGTCACTTCTCGACGTACAGTACGCTACTAAAAATATAATGAAATAGTCCAGATATCGTACATTCGTATCATTTCGTATATGATAGTAAGATACCGTCATATACGTACGATCAAGCCCTTACTTATCGGTATCTTAATTGCGTTTAATCAAAGGTCGACAATGTTATCGACTTTTATTGACTGTGAATGCTTTGGTGTTGTTAAGAAGTATTTCAAAATCATATACATGCAGTCAATCAATGCAAAATTGGTGGAAAAAGAATCAAGCTCTTGGTTTAGTCAACACTTACAAAACTTTTTTTTAATTAATTTGTACAATAATCATTTTAAAATATATAAATAATATTTACTTACTACCATTTTTTTCCCGGGACTCAACTTACCTACTACCATTTTTTTCCCGGGACTCAACTTACCTACTACCATTTTTTTCCCGGGACTCAACTTACCTACTACCTGTTTTTCCCCGGGACTCAACTTACCGCTTTCAAAATGTACCAAACTTATCTCGGACTCAATTTACCTAGACCCCCAGAAGAGTTGCTCCGACGAATACTAACCTGATACGTTTCCGAATGAACGTTTTGATCTGGGCACTTTGGGGAGGTCACAGAAAACTTTCGCCAAAATCGGGTGCGAAAACATTTGTAACATTTGTGCCACAAGCCTGGCATTTTGTTTTCGCGTACCGTCTCGCCGTCCGCAGAGATTTTATTTTAATTTTATTTCTCGTCTCCTTTCGCCGCGCGCAAGACCGCACGCGCTACGTGCGATCGGTTCGAGAAAACAACGGAAACCCACGCGTGACACGGGAGATAACCGCGCGCAGACTCGCTCCTCGCCCCGGCGGAACGATAAATCGCCGACGCGTTAGGGCGGACAACGCGCCGCGGCGCAATACGCACGACGCGTGTAGGCCCGTACCCGGGGTGTGTGCGCGTCCGCCCGCGCTAAACACACCGAGCTCCGGAATCGATCTCGCGCTTTCGACACGACGCGGTCATGTTCTCCGCGTGTAAAACATAAAATTATACGCTTTCGACCGACGACGAGTGCGTTCGAGCGCGGCGAACTCGGTCGGGTACATTATATAATTATTACAGCGGTTCTCAACCTTTGTGTAGTGGCGACCTAAGATATTTTCCACATTTTTCATGCGACCTTTTTATAATTAATGTTCAATGGAGGAGTAAAAAATAACTATTGGGTACTCTTAATTTAATCATTTTTTTTTTACACATATTACTTAGTACATACGCTAATAACGGGTCATAATATTAATTACAATATATTTAAAAATAAACATTTCTATTAATAATTGTACTGTACATCATTTTTTTAAAAAAATAACGAAAAATTTAATGACTTCCTTGGTCCTGATGTCGCTTCACCAATGAATCAATTCGAGCTTCTATGGAATTAGTAAGTGAAACACGCACCGTGGGTTCAACATCAAGTTTATTTCTTGGTTTGGTTTTGATTGCAGTCAATTTCGAAAATCCGGATTCACATAAATATGTTGTTGCAAAAGGAATTAATTTCTTTAATGCTTCTTCGTAAAGATTAGGATACTCATTGCTTAAAGATATCCAAAATTACTATGGTAGTATGGTGATCCAATAATAATAGTGTGATCCAAGCCTTAGTACCAATTATCAATATTATGAACGACTCTTAATGGTTACTCTTAGAAGAATTCACGAAAACTGTTTCATTTATTATTTATAAGATTCAAAAATAAAATAAAAATATCAGCGTTTTAAATTTTAGCCGACCCATCAAAAATTATGGGCGACCCACAATTGGGTCGCGACCCTAAGGTTGAGAATCGCTATTATATAATATGCAGGCGTGAGGAAATCGCGGTCCCGAGTCGTAGACGTCTACGAGAAAAACAACTCGGCGAGTACCCACGTGGATAAAGAAATGAAAATAATAGTCTTTCTCGAGACGCATGTAGAATATTGTAGGCATATTACGCGTGCACTGATATTAGTTTAATCTCTGCAGTTTTCGTTCGAAAAAGGGAAAAAAAGGAAGAAGACCCACAAAGCCGTTAGTAATTAGCGTGCGAGGTGCCGGATAGCGATGAAGCCATGACGAACCCATGCTTTTTACATGGATGGTGGCCAACCCATGGTCGAGGTGCGAGACCGGAGCGCATGGGATTTTTATACTTACAACTAGTGAAATATAATAATAAAGAAAATCATAAAAACATATTTTCATTTTTTTTTTCAACCACTAGGCCGCAGACAGATTTATATTTAGTCTTGTTACCGGTCAAGTAATATTTAATAATGTACATTATTATATATTAACACGAATACCACACACGTTATCCCCCAACGACGATTTACGTCATGCACAGGGCAGTAGTTTAAAATATAACTTTGATTGAAGTCAATCGAAATAAACGAAAGAAGACAAACTGACGACAGTTCACTATGGATGACAAAAAAGCAAGTGACCCGGTCTTGGGCCTTTTGTCAACCCGAGAGACGTCGCCTATTGTGGAAATCACTTTCTCATGTTTTTGTAAACGAAAATTCTGAAAATGTTTACATAATCACGAAGTAAAACTTCACGGTCACTGCATCAAGTCCAAATTTGTCAGATTTCAGTTTGTTTCTTGTTGTTGTATTTAATGTTTAGGTTTTTTTATAAATTTTAAATTAGGTACTTAATAAAACAGTACATTTAATAATAAAAAAAATATTATAATCTTTTTAAGGGTATTTTTGATCATTTTTTTATGGTTTTCTGGAAATTGAAATCCGTCAAACTTATGACGATACGGAAAAGTTATATTTTTACGAAACAAACACACTCTCTACGAAAACTTACGTTAAACAGGTATAATTAATTTTACTATATCTCTTATGCGGTAAGGTTGATTTTCGATCTGGGATTAATCACAGTAATTCATCGAAAAAATCAAAATCAGAAAAATGTTATTATAAAATTATTTAACATGCATGCATATTATTGAACATAATTATCTCATTTGCAACATTCGCCGGCCGGCGGCTGACGACCGGTTTATGAACTTTTGTTCCGCTCATGTAATGTACTCGTATATTACATAGGTACGCGTAGTACGGATTTGGTATCCAGCAATAAAATATTATTTACACCGTATAAGTCATGACTCATGAGCGTTGATGTGATTGAAATCTAACGATCTGCAAGTCTACATAAATACATAATAATAATATGTCATGGAAATGTTTTTCGTTTATGATCTTTTTTTATTTTTCGTAACCGAGTTTAGATATGAAATAAAACTCGATGTAGAATAAACCCTATGCATTCGTATGAGTGTATGACTACAGATTTGTCAGCCACAGCCGAGAAGTGGTTTTGGATATTAACGTTTTCTAATAATACAAAATTCAACAGTTCCAAACAGAAAAAAATGTACTAGAAAGAAGCGCGAAATCCAAAACAAAACGAATTCAAAAATATACTAGGATATACGAGGACTCGCATGCGTTTTTTCCGTCTTACAATATATAGAAAATGTGCGTTCAGTAGAATCGATTTTGTGTTGTTAGCTTAAATATTGGAGTAAACCGACCAATTATAGAATGTACAGGAAACATTATTTTCTGTAACTTAAGTCTTTAAGAGTATTTTAATTTTTATGCTGGTTATATGAGCTTTTTTAAATCGTAATACTTCACATGATTTTGATACCAGCTAAAAAACTTTTTTATCGTAAAAACCACACGATATCGCACAGGTCATGTACTTCCCTATAAGTTTGACAATAGGTCAGTTTTTACTCTTATACTTCAACATAAAATCGATTCCACTGAACGCACATGTTTTTCAATGCGCGTTTGTAAGACGGAGACGCCGATACACATGCGAAAGTGGCGTCCTTTTAAAACATAATTTTATATCACACTATCGCGAGTCATTTAATTAGTAGAAACTGAGGATATTTTATAAAGTTAGATCAACAGAAAAAAATAAAAATATTGTTGTACTAAAATTGCATGAACTATGGATTTTATAAAAGGCGTGCATAAAATACGAAGCCGTCAAACCTCGCACTGTACACATAAATTAGGAATAAATCATAAAAGTATGAATTATTGTTTGTAGTGCGCACTTAATAGTACCAATAACAAAATTTAAAATTATCACCATGTTAGAATTCATTAGCTATATTATAATTGATGAGGTGGCAGTAAAATAATGTAAATATTTATACAATGACAAACATTTTGCATTTTGTCATCTCAGATTAACACAGATATAAAATCCTACATACATAGGTATTTATAATTATAATATATTATTATTTATAATTTCAGAAAAACATCAGCTGTAGTTGATATAAATATTCAAGCGATATCGGTGTAAAATAAAGTATTTCTAAAATATAATTGCGATGATCGTAAAATATAGTTAAAACATTTTATCCGGTTTCTCGTGCTTCAAGTTCATCTCCATTACAACCGGTGATTTTTGGATATCAAGGAGAACGAGAAATGGTGTACTAAATCGATGATGATCATGGGATTTTATATTGATTTTACACAATATAATATGATATTCAATCGAGCAGAGTTCTTGGACATTTTCAAAAGCCGATAGAATATTAGGATTGACACTTGTAATATTAAAACTATTTAAAGGTTATTAAGTTATGGTGTTGGGAATAGAAAATATAACTTGAAATAAGTAATAATAAAGTATAATAATAAGTACTAATAAAAGTAACATAAACTTTTTCGTTTAAAGTCATTCATGAATTGGTCACGTTTTCGATAAGCAACAACTAAATGCAGATAATATATACATACTTTTGTGATAATATATTTTAAATAATTAAAAAACACTTGGTAATTAGTTTAATTATGACGAATAAATAATGACATCAGGCAATACAATTGTTCAAACTTTTAATAATAATTTAAAAAAATATTCATAAATGTGTTTCACAATAGATATGTGAACGAAATATTTTATACTTTGTCAACAAATTTCGGAAGAGCAAATGTTTAATCAAATAGATAAACGATAAAAATAACTAGCGAAAACTATTTTGGTTCTGAACACATAATTATAATTTTAAAGAAAATCAGTTCAGACGTCAATTCCATGATAAACTCTTCCGTGGTAAAAATTGAGATAATATGATTCTGGGTCTCATTTTTTAAATTGAGTTTATAAAACGCAGTCATTGTAAAATCTGATAACAACTCAAACATAAACACATTACACTTGGTATGTTAACACAGATGGATACTTTTACACGTTTTCACAAATTGAGAAATATATTATACTGAACTCTCATATGCTATGCGTCATAGTTTATAAATGTCTAATGAAGATATATGGAATATAATGATTAGAATGTTGAACCAATAAATAATTTATTCAAAAATAATTAATTTTCGCACCGCAAAAATCGATTCAGTTTTATACAAAAAATGGAGAACAGATGCAATACTTTTCTAGATAAAGACGGGTTACATTAAAAGAATTACAGTACATCAATAGATGAACAAAACACAATTTTTATTGTTAATTTAATGATGTAAAATGTCACTTATGGTGTATACTTTTAATATAAATTAAAGTTATCAGTTATAATTTAAGTACCTATTTTCTACTAAACTGAAGAACACTGAATTAACTTGTTATAAAGGTCAAAGACAAAATTGAATTATATAATGTATACTTTATCTATTTCTAGGTGTCGGCGGAGGTTGATTAACATTTCCACCACCACTTCTTTCACCACCAGCACCTCCCCGCCACCAGCACCTCCACCCCCTTCAGGATAGACATTACATTTGATAGGAGGACATGCAGATGATTCAGTACATGTGACCATCAAGCTCATTGCAAATTCTCTGAAACAAAATAACTGCAAAAATATCAATACACCTGCACATGCAATTATAGAAATAGATTGAACTTTTAGGTCCGGTGTGATACAAAGACAGATAAATTCGGTAATGTTATATTAGTCTTTGTAGTTTGAAACACATAAATCCTTGCTTAAGATAAAACGATTCCGATTAAAAGAGGTCAGGGAGATTAGTTTAATTTTTCAAAGATGTTCGGTTAGTTGTAGAACCGAAAAAATCTTTAAAACATGTAAAGTATCAAAAAGGCACCTTTTCCCGTCAATAACCTCAACAATCTTGATGATCAAGGGATGGTCAAAATCGTATGAGAAGATACAAAAAAAAAATTCTTCAAGATAAATAAAATAATACTCTCCTTGTGTCGATCCGAATCCAAAAATAGTTTTAAATTTGATATCTCGTCATTATAATTAAAATGGTAATAAATTATAATTTTAATTAATGCAAAAAGACACATCTGCCCCTCTTCCATGGCATAATACATGGTTAGGGATTTTTTTATTTTTCAATAGTGGCACAAAAAGATATTATAATGGATTTTAAGGAACATTTTAGAGGTTTTTACCATAGTGTATTTTAACGTTTTCGAATAATTAAGAAAAATTTACAAAAAACCAAATAATCAAGGAAATGTACAACATTTTTGTAGTTAAAAACTTATTAAGCTTTCAATTTTAAAACTATAGAGTTAAGTTTTGAAAATCTTTTAAGTTTTTAACAAAATGTGTTATAATTTTTGAATTTTAATGGGATTTCTACAGCCATTATGAAAAAAAATTAAAAGTCTAAAAAAAAGTTTTTAAGCGTTCGATAATCAGTGAATACTTTTTTGTCTGTTAATACAATTGCGACCAGATGTCAAAGTACCAAATAATGATTTAATTTTTTGTATCATCCACGTCCATCATATACAACATTATGCATAGTATACCATGTGTAATTATTACGATTTTCATGAAACGTAAGCATACTTACAATAACGATGAGGTATCCAACGAACAGTCGCATGATATTTCAAAAGGTTTAACAACGCGTAAGAGTTGTACTCGTATAAAGATGTACCGGCTTCTCGTGAACCAAATGAAACTATAAATCAGTCTGAAAACGATTATTACGAATCGCTTAAGACATTAAATGAACGCATTATATAATTCAAGTTAGTCTTTACACAAATGTCACCGATGAACTATGTGAAATTATATTGTAAACATGTTCACACAAACGCAAACGCCTGTAGATTTTTTTATACATTTAACAGTGTTGTCCCTTCAGAGTTAAACGAATAAAAAAATTCGATTACAAATTATAATTAAATATTCGAATTGCATTACACGCGTTTAATAGACAGTCTACTTTATCACACACACTGTACATCATTTACAAGCGTAAAACGTTTCGGTTGAACTGTTTAGGCATCACTTGAAATGTAATAACTGTTGAGATTTTACAACTCACCACAAATCAAATTGAGCTGTGATCTCGATTTTGTTCGAAAAAAAAACTTACCTTGGATTTTATCGTTTAAAACACATCCCCACGTTGAATATGACTATATGTCTATATCATAAACGATTGAACAGTCTTTTTTTGAGTTAATCGATGTTCTAAAGTTTGAAACATTAATGGATGGGTAAAATTTAAAGATGAATCTTTTGCTTCAAAAAAATACTTAACGTAGTTGTGGGTGATACGATGATATCACGTGTTCTTTGGCCATAGTGTACCGATCAATTAGACGATTAGGATGAAAAAACAACAGATTTTAATTCACCACAAAAACCACTTTTTAGTCTTTAAGTCTGAGGAAAACATTATAAACCAGTGAATACGCTCTTTATAATCGATTTTGTTGTTCTTAACTAATTAACAAACCTGTTGTATCATTGTATGATCGGATATTTCAGTCACAGTACACATACCTATTATTGCCAAGTTGTTCTCTATATAATGTACATAAATTTAGATAATTTGCTCAACCACGAAGTTGTTCAAGTGAACGCAGCATTTTTTGTGAGCAATGCCCCCCACCTAAATCTAAAAAAAAAATATGTTGGCCATCAGCTAACAGGATTGTGTGAAACGAAATGGATTGAGAGGCATGTAGGTGTTACTGGATTTTTACAAAACATGCCTGAAGTAACAACATAGAAAAAGATTCACAAACTTCTGGAAAAGCAAAAATAATTGTGACAACACTATGTGATAGTGTATTTATTTTTTTATTTTTTAGTTTTGCGCATTTTATCAATTTCACTTATTGTCTAAGCAAAATAAGAAAATAGATTTAAATACAGCAGTATATACTATTAAAGTTACATAACAAGTTCTTTCGAAATAATTTTAATATTTTTAATCATCTGAAGATTTGGCAAACATTATTGATGTAGTATTACGAATGCCAAGGTTAGATAAGTAACAAAAAAATCGTTCACACTATTCTATAAATAATAAAGAAGACTATTACAGAAACACGATATTCATCCCTTAATTGGATAATGTTATAAATGACTTAAAAACACGTTTTTCACTAAATGCATTAGAATTATTTAAGTTATCTTTATTTTTTCCGTCTAATTTTTTAAAAGGAGAACGAGAAATTATGTACTGGATCCATGTTAAACATGGGATATCATATTGATTTTGCATCATATAATATGATGTTCGATCGATCAGACTTCTTGGACATTTGCAAAAACCGATAAAGGATTATGATTGGCATTTGTAATATTAAAACTATTGAAAGTATTTTAAATTATCGTGATAGAAAAGAAGTAAAACCGTAACTCAAAACTTTTTTATTTATAGTTATTGATGAATTGATCACGGTTCAATAAGCAAAAAACAAAAGCTGATAATATTTTCGTAATTTTTTATATTTTAATTTAAATAATAAAAAAAAAGTTAGGGAATTAGGTTAAACATTAACATTGTTAATAAGGGGAATAAATAATGACAACAGGCAATACAATGGTTCAAACTTTTAATAATAATAAAAAAATATATTCATCAAATAACCACACATGTGTTTCACAGTACCTATATGTGAACGGAATAATTTATACTTTGTTAAAAAAGGCCGGAAGATCAAAAGTTTAAACAAATAGGTGGACGATAAAATAACAAGGCAAAATTATTTTGGTTCTGAACATAAATTGTACCATTTTTATCATTTTTATAGGAAATCAGTTCAGACTTAAATTCCTTGATACACTTTTCCGTGGTAAAAATTGAGATAGTATGATTATGGGCTTGAATTTTTAAATTGAGTTTATAATGTGCAGTAATTGTAAAGTCTGATAACAACGCAAACATAAACAGATTACACTTGGCATGTTAACACAGATGGATACTTTTACACGTTTTCACAAATTGTAAAATATATTACTGCACTCTCATATGCAATGCGATGTGCTATATAAATGTCTAATGAAAAATTATGCCGTTTAATGATTAAAATGTTTAATCACTAAAAATAGTATTGATCGGATTGCACTTTTTATATCGTGCCTTTGACTATCATGATTTTGAGAAAAATTCATAACAATATTTTGTATACCTAATGTAACGTGGTTTGCACTGACAAGGAACTTATTAATTAATTTATTGCTATCATCTGGCCGAGTTATATCACTCGTAAAACAATCGTGTGTTTAGATATATCAAATATTAATTTTTTTAGTAAAATAATTTACTTTCGGACATCGTGATGAATTCAGTTTTTCGTACCGAGAAAATCCATTCGGTTTTGACAAAAAATGGAATAAAAAAGAAATACATTTATAGATAAGGACGGGTAAGCTTATAAATACAGCGCATCAATACATGAACATAAAATAATTTTTATTGTTAATTTAATGATCGACAATTTTATTTTAAATTTGGCGTCTACTTTTAACACTAATTATTGTTATTTATAATAATTTTAGTACAGTTTTCTACAACAACGTAATGACTGAAGAGCACTGAAAATACATGTTATACAGGTCACAAATAATGGAT
This sequence comes from Periphyllus acericola, assembly GCA_949715065.1. NCBI lineage: Eukaryota > Metazoa > Arthropoda > Insecta > Hemiptera > Aphididae > Periphyllus > Periphyllus acericola. The sequence continues at coordinate 26,953,763 of OX454269.1, forward strand.
TAAGTTTAACTATGTAATGTGTACTTTATCTTTTTCTTGGTGGTGGTGGTGGTCGATAATAACGACCACCAGCACCTTCACCTCCACCAGCACCGCCACCTCCACCAGCACCGCCACCTCCACCAGCACCGCCACCTCTATTAGCACCGCCACCTGCAGCAGCACCAATATCTATCGGTGGTCTAATTTCAGCACATGTGACTATCAACTTCATTGCAAATCCTCCATAGTAAAATAACTGCAAAAAGATCAATACACCTGCACATGCAATTATAGAAAATAGATTGAACCCTTAATTCGGGTGTGATATAAAGACATATAAATCGGTATTGTTATGTATTGGTCTTTGTAGTTTGAAACACATTTATCCTTGCTTTCGATATAACGAATCAGATTAACAGATGTTCTGTCGGATGTAGACCCATAAAAATCTTTTAATAAGGAAAGTTAAAATTTAAAAGTTTTAAAATTTTAGAAAAATTATATTTCATAAATTGTTATGAAATTTATTAATATATAAGCTATATGGCACAGAGTTAAGGTTCGCTATAAAGGTTGAAGATTACTACAATTTTTTAAATTATTCTAAAAAATGTGTAGGAGTTAAAAAATTGACCTGTCAAGGACCAAAAGGCCACATTTTCCATCGATTACCCCCATAATCGTGATGATCGAAGGACAAACAAAACCGTATGAGCAGACAAAAAAAATGTTGAGTAAAAAAAATCTTTCAAGATAAATAAAATAATAAAATCTTATTTCGATCAGATTCAAAAATAGTTTTAAATTTAATATCTCGTCGTTATATTTAAAATGATAATAAATTATAACTTTGAAACTTTGATTAATGCAAAAAGACACATCAGCCCCCGCCCTTCACCACGGAAAAGAAAAAAACATGATACGTCTTTATTGATTTATTTTTTTTCAAAAGTGACACAAACAGTAGATATTATGATGGTTTGGAAGGATCATTTTGTGCAATATTAGAGGTTTTTAACCTAGTGTATTTACACATTGCCGAATAATTAAGTATCAATTTCAAATGAACAGTTAAGAATAGGGCACACTAATTTTTGATAAACCGACTTTTTATTTTAGCTGGGATTCAAAATATTAATCATCGTTGACATTAAATGTTCACTTGAATGCTCACAATTTTATATTTCGCTATAGATACCAAAAATAGTATAATTTTAAAAAATTTCAACTTTTATGAGTCATTGATAGATATTTCTAAATGTTATATTTTCTTATCTTTATTTCGTTTTGGTTTGATAAAAAGACTTTCAACAACAATTTCTTTGCACATATATATATATATCTGGATTATAAAATAAAATAGAATCCATAACAAAAATAGACATTTAATGGGCCTTGGATTGTTGAATTACGAAAACACAAAATAATCAAGGAAATGTACAACATTATTGTGATTAAAAACTTAATCAGCTTTCAATTTTTATACGATAGAGTTAAGTTTTGAAATTCTTATAAGGTTTTAACAATATGAGACATAATTTTAGGATTGTAATGAGAATTTTTTATAGCTATTATAAAAAAATTGATAGTAAAAAGTTTCTGAGCGTTAGATTATCAATGGATGCTTTTTTGACCGTGAATACAATTGCGACCAGAAGTTAAAGTACCAAATTATGATTTATATTTTTGTATCACCCATGTCCACCCACATCCCATTGACAAATCTCGGGGATTGAAGAAATAATATATTTCATACTGCCATCAAGAATCATAAGAGTATACCATGTGTAATTACTCCGATTTTCATGAGACGTAAGCATGCTTACAATAACGATGAGGTATCCAGCGAACAGAGGCATGATATTTTGGAAGGTTAAACAAAGCGTAAGAATTGTATAAAGATATACCGGCTTCTCGTGAACCAAATTAAATTATAAATCCGTCTGAAAACGATTATTATGAATCGCTTACGACTTTAAATTAACGCATTATGCAGTTTAAGTTACGCTTTTTTTAAAATGTCACCGGTGAAATATGTTAAAATATATTGAAAACATGTTTTCGCAAATCTACACACTTGTAGATTTTTCTATACATTTAACATTGTTGCCCGTTCAAAGTTAAACGAATAAAACATTCGATTACAAATTAAAATTGAATAATCGAATAGGATAAGCGTGCTTAATGGATGGCCTGTTTTATCACACACACTGTGCAGCATTTACAAGTGTAAAACGTTTCGGTTGAACTGTTTAGGCACTACTTGAAATGTAATAGAGGATTGTTAAGATTTTACTACTTGGCATGAATCAAATTGAGCAGTGATCTCGATTATGTTCGAAAACAAAACTTTCCTTGGATTTTATGGTTTAAAATACATCCCCACGTTTAATGTAACTATAAAATAAACGATTGAACAGTAATTCATTGAGTTAATCGAAGCTCTAAAGTTCGATACAACAATGGGTGGGTTAAATTTCATATTTAAGATGAAGTTTTTCCTACATAAAGATGCTTAACGTAGTTGAGGAAAATGCAATGATAACATGAATGACATATTACGATTATTTAATTGCATAATATTATTTTCTTAGTAACTATACTCATAATATTTTAACTATATTTATAAGTAGGTATAAAGGAGTAAATAGTGATTGGTTTTTTTCACGATAAATTACATACGAATTTGTTACAAACGTATTGCAACGCCTACATTTGTAACCGGTGATTTGAGAGTCAAATTTCAAAGTCTATTATTGACCTTGATACTTACTCAAAATTAATGAATATAAGACTGTTCGACATAAAATTATAATTTCTAAAAATTGTAAGTTATGACTTTTTGTCGTAAAATTGACGGATTTCAAAAAAACTTCAAAAAACGTACTTTTTTAACGTCACTTATGAACCTTCATATGAGACCGATCTCATTATTTTTTGACTTTATTTTGTAGATAATTTAGCGTTCTATATTTTAGACCAGATGACATTTTTTCATAAAACTCATAGTTTTTGAATAATTATCGAAAAACTAAAAAACTCAGATTTTAGAGCTGTTTTTTCAAGATGGCGGCCAACGCCGACCTCGGAGGGGGGGGGGAAACATGATCCCCTCATACTAGACTTATACTTAAGCAATTAAATTGATTTCCAGCTTTCCACTAATTAATTCCGAATTCAAACCTAATTTGACTGGCCTATTGTTATGTTAACACGGATAGATAATTTCACAAATTGTAAAAATATGATATACTGCTCTCATATACCATGCGTCATGGTTTATAAATGCCTAATGAAAATTTATGAATATTTCACGGTTAAAATGTTAAATAACTTAATATATTTTTGATTGGATTGCACTTTTTGACAATCATGATTTTGAGAAAAATACACAACAATAATTATACCTAATGTATCGTGTTTTGAACTGTCAAGGAATTTATTAATTAATTGATCATCTCGCCGAGCTATATAATTCGTAAAACATTCGTATACATAGGGATATCAAATATTAATTTATTCAGGATATTAATTCATTTTTGGATATCGAATTGAATTAAGCTTTTCGCATTATGAAAATCAATTCAATTTTTACTAAAAATGGAATAAATAATACAATATTTTTCTAGATAAGGACGGGTTACCTTTAAAGAAAGACTACAGTGCATCAATAAATGAACATAAAATAATTTTTATTATTAATTTAATGATGTAAAATTTTACTTATGGTGTATACTTTTAACACTTATCAATGTTATCAGTAATAATTTAAGTACCTATTCCTCTAATAACGTGAAGACTTAAGAACACTGAAATATCATGTTTTACAGGTCATAGAATAAATTTAATAATACGTATAATGTATATTTTATCCATGACCAGGTGGAGGCAGATGTTTACCATCAGGACCATTAGGACCAGCAGGACCACCATCACCAGGAACATCACCACCACCAAAATCATGGCCAGCAGAGACACCGCATATGATGGGAAAACTTATCAATGATATCATTGTTCCAGTATATGTGACCAAGTTTGATGCAAAATCACTGAAACAAAATAACTGCAAAAGGATCAATTCACCTGCATATGCAATTATAGAAAATAGATTGTACTCTTAGGTCGGGTGTGATAAAAGGACGGATGAATTCGGTATTGATACATTGGTCTTTGAAGGTTGAAAAACGTTAAAGTTTGTTGCAATATTTTAAATTATTCCAAAAAAATGTTGAGAAGTTTATAATTTCATCTTTCAAGGAACTAATAGGCATTTTTTTCAGTCAATAACTCCTTATAATCGTGGCAGGGGCGTATATATGGGGGGGCTGATGGGGCCCGGGCCCCCTCCCCCCGAAATGAAAAACAAAATTATTAAAACATTTTATTTTGGACATGAATAATAACTTATGGCTGAGGAGTAATTTAAGAATTGAGGAAAAAAATAGAGACTCTTCATTAAAAGCACATGCTCTAAGCATTTCCTTAAATCAATATCAATTTATTGTTAATCTTTTTGTTTTGAGTAGCATGCTTTCCATGACACACAATTTTATTTGTCTGAAATGCTACGTAAGCGATATACTATGTAAGCGATGAAGAAGTTCTTAATAAGTTTGCTAGCTTGCCGAGAAACCTTGATTTTGTATTATAATTTTTTTTTTTATTTATTAATTATTAATTTGTTGGTATACCTCGTATTTAAAATGTATAATATTCGTTTATTCTTGTAAGAAAATATGTAATTAATTTTGAGTGACTAGTAAAAAAATTGTTTACTGCAATAAAGAGTTTTTATACATTTTTTACATTACATTTCATAAAAAATAAAAAAATGAGTTTATTTTTTCTCTGGTGAAGTAATGATGATAGTCCAAATAGTCCAAAGGTCTTTTAGCGTTTAAGCAATATTTGTCATTGTGCCTCCTCCGTCATTTCTCCCTAAACTCTAAATACATAATCGGCCCCCTCCGAAATTAAATCCTATATACGCCACTGAATCGTGGTAATCGAAGCATGGTCGAAATCGTATGAACAGACATACAAAAAAAATGTTAAATAAAAAAAACCCTTTAAGATTAATAAAATAATGAAATCCATGTTTCTATTAGAATTTTAAAATATTTTTAATTTGATATCTTGTTGTTATATTTAAAATTAATTTAATTTATAATTTTAATTAATATAAAAAGACACTTCAGTGGTTAAGAGGGTTTCATCCCCATCCCCCGCATCATCTGCTTTACGGTCATCGAATATTTTATGATAAATGGCAAAGATTCAAACCATGATACATGTTTAATGATTTATTATAATTTTTCTATAACAATACTAACAGATATGAAAATAGTTTTGAAGGAACATTTTGTATAATGCCATATATTATCACCCTAGTGTAATAACCCGTTGCCGAATGAATAAGAAAAAAACGAAAAAATGTCAGACAGTAAAATGACACACTCATTATTGACAAATCGATTTTAGTTTTTGTCATGACTTTATAAAAAATAATCGTAGTCTTAACATTTTTACTGAATTTTTCACAAGCTTATAATTTGCTATTGATACTAAACATAGTATAGTTTATAATAGATGTAAGCTTTTTTCACCATTTACAGATGTTTCATTATATTGTATTTTCTTAGTTTTATTTCGTAAAATGTCGATAAAATATTTTTTGTTTGATTAAAAAAAGTCCTTTACCCATATACAGATATAACTGGATTATAAAAACAAAATAGAATCAAAAGACTACAACAAAAATAAAAATTTAATGAGTGTTTGATTGTTAAATTTAGAAATAACCACAATGATCAAGAAAATGTACAACATTTTTGTAGTTTTTTTTTTTATTAGATTTTGTTAAACAATTAATCTCAACAATTAAAAGGGAGGATGACATTAATTGGGGGCAGAAATTAATTTAAATAAGGAAGCCAGAATGGTTGAACAAAGATAAGATTGGAAGTATTAGGTTTGGTTGAGGTGAAGATAGAATGTGCTGGATATTGAATGGTATTTTGAGGGAGTTGAAAAGAGAAATTAGATCGGAGCGCTTGAGGGCTAGTTTTGGACAGTCAAAGAGGATGTGCGAGATATCGCAGATCGCGGGATTATTATGGAGTGTGCATAGGTTGGAGTCGTTAAGTGAAAGTTTGAAGGAGTGAGAAGGAAGTAGGGTATGGCCTAGACGAAGTCGAGAGAAGGAGCTTATGGATTTCCTGGAGAGGTTTGTATTGTGGAACCAGGGATAACGAGAGGTCATTGGGGAGCATTTTTGTAGTTGAAAACTCATAAAACTTTTATCCGTATTACCTTATACTTAAGTTTTGAATATCTGATACGATTTTCATAAAATGCGATATAATATTTTTGATTTTCATGAGAATTTTTCTGTAACCGTAATGAAAATTTTGGAAGTTTAAAAAAAAGTTTTTGAGCGTTAGAAAATCAATGAATGCACTGTTTGTCCGTGCATACAGTGGCGACCAGAAGTTAAGATACCTAAATACGATTTAATTTTTTGTATCACCCACGCCCACACTCATCCCATTTATAAATATCGGAAAACCAAGAAATATTATATTGCATACTACCATCGGGAAACATAAAATTATGCACAGTATACCATGTGTAATTACTATAGTTTTCACGAGAGACGTGAGCATACTTACAATAACGATGAGGTATCCAACGAACAGACGCATGATAATTCGGAACGGTTGAAAGCGCGTAAGAGTTGTATAAAGTTGTATCGGCTTCTCGTGAACCAAATGAAACTATGAATCCGTCTGAATACGATTATTATGAATCGCTTACGACTCTAAATCAACATTATATACTTCAGTTTACCCTTTTCACAAGTGTCACCGATGAAATATGTGAAATTAAATTGAAAACATGTTGACACAAATGTACATCTGTACATAGTCCTGTATTTTTCTGTACATTTAACAGTGCGGTCCGTTTAGGGTTAAACGAATAAAAAAATTTGATTTCAAATTAAATATTTAATGGACGGTCTACTTTATCACACATTGTAAAGCATTTACACGCGCAAAACGTTGCGGTTAAACTGTTTAAGTGCCACCTGAAATCAAATTCTAAAATTTAATTTCGAGGACTGTTGAGATTTTCGACTCAGCAAAAAACAAATTGAGCTGTGATCTCGATTTTTATCGAAATCAGAATTTATCACGGTTTTTATCGATCAAAACACATCTCTACGTTTAATATTACTTACGTAACATGCGATTAAACGGTTGTTTTAAGAGTCTCTCAAAGCTCTAAAGTTCAAAATAATAATGGATAGGGAATATTGCGTATTCAAGATGAAGTTTTTGCTTCACAAAAACGCGTTCCGTGGCTGTGGATGAAGCGAATCCACGCGTATTCTTTATCCATAGTGAAAGATAAGGATTGAAAAACAACAGATTTTAACTCACCACCAAAAACCTTTTTATCTTAAGTCATGAAAAAAATATTATAAGCCAATGAATACACTCACTATAATCTTTTTTGTTTTTCATAATTTCAAGTTTTCGAACATTAAAAAAAACATGTTCGTTTTCGAAATAATAATTTGTTTCTAACTTTTAGTTGATAATTAATTGTGTAAACCTGTAGCACCATTATATGACTGGACATTTCGGTCTCAGAACTCCTTCCAGTTATTGGCCATTTGTTTTCCATAGAATGTACATACATTTAGATAGTTAGCCTAACCCACGAATTTGTTCAAGAGAACGTAGCTTTTTTACTTACGATTAAAGGATTTTTCTATAGTTTTTAGGGCAGTAAATTGTTGAGGCACTAATTGTTAGTCATTTTACTCAAAAAGTACTGCATTTGTACCACCTCGGCGGGACACCCTGTATTATAGCTATACGTATAAAATGTATACCTAATAGAATATGTATTTTATTGATAACATATCGAACGGATGATTTTTTCGACATGATTTGTAACGATTGATGAATAACGGTTTTCGAGTCATAACTCAAAATGAGTATAGTACCTAATATGCTCTTAAAGTATATTATACTGTACCATTTTGAAATTGATTTCGCGAACAGATAGCTTGAATTGAAAATACCGGCAAACTGATTTTCCAAATAAATTCTTGTAATTTAAATACGATAATATTGCTGACATATTTATTAAACGATAATTATAACACTTTTCCGTAACATTATGGGCTTAGAATAAATTATTCTATTACGGGTACGTCACATAGGGTGTACAAGGATAATTTATTTAAAAAAAAAAAAATAACTAAAATATTGTGTGTCTATTTTCCGATGCGGTTTCAATACGGTAATATCATATTGTACAATAAACACGGTTCGTCGTAATAATAACGATCATATAATTACAATAATGGTAACAATAATAATAACAGTTGTAATAATTGCGGTCTGCGAGGACTGTTATCTTAAGGGCGTTGGTTGGGGGGGGGAGGTATATTGAAATTTACCCACCCCGATGTGGTAAGTTCGTGAGCGTCGCGTTTATGAAATGTTTGAAACGGTGATTCGTGCGTGATTCTGGTTTCGGGGGGGGGGGGGGAATGGTACAAACGTGATGTTTTTTTTTTTTTTTTTTTGTCGCAGTTTTGTGCGCAATACGCGTATGGTGGGACCGCGGTTGTCGGATTATAACGCTAGTGGTGTGCAGTCTTCGTTACAGGTCGCCGGTACCGTCGTCGCCGCACAAGCACACCATCCTGCAGCTCTTGCACTGGTCCGACTTGTTGTCCTCGCCGCATTTGATGTCGAACGTCATCACCATCTTGGATGTGTCGCACGTGCCGCACGACAGGTCCTTCACCCCGTCGTTTCGCCGGAACAGACTGGCCGAGTGCGTCTCGGAAATCTGCATGCGCACGACGAGCACATACAACACAACAACAACAACAGAAACGATGCATTAACCGAGACGTGTTCGTACATCGAGGGCGCGGTGGCGTGTCCAGAAATTTTTTTCATGGATGGGGGGGGGGTGTTTATGAAAAAGAACTTCTTAAGTATGTTTTCAAACGACGGAGTGTCGAAAATGTTCATTCTCCGGTGGCAGTAGACACTAGACACTGGAAGTGTTATGAACATTTTAAGAAGTGTGGATATTATTGGATAAACGGCTGGGCTTGTTTCGAAGTATACTTCAATACCATTTTTGTTCAGATACATATATAGATAACTATAATATAATATTCAGCTATAAACACTTGTTATTAGTTACAATTTTTTTAATTATTGTGTTTTATTTTTACATGGTATATGCTATTATATTATTATAGTATTTGAATATTTAGCAATTTTTTTAAACTTCACAATTTTCGGGGGGGGTTATAACCCCCTACCCCCCCTGGATACGCCACTGCGAGGGCGCGTGTGGCCACGGAGGGTGACAAAATGTGAATCTGAACAATCGAAACGGCGTTATGTACAGCGGGGCAAAGGGTCGACGGGCCGACGGTACACAGGGCGGACAGCCCTTGGGCCGACGGTCCGCGGGGCTGGCAAAATATTATATTTTAATGCGATTTTTACAATTTTAGTTCTTATATCTGTGCTTATCGAAGACCAACTTGGATTTGGTCATACAAAACAAACGAAATAGGTCTACGGTTGAATTTTTAAAAGGTATAGCTTATAGCATTCAACTGTACATTTTAATAACGGTTTGCAGTTATATTCAATTTTAATACTTTTAAATTGCCTACAACAGATTTTTAATTAGTATATCATGAAATAGTTTTTTAACAGTTGAGTTTATCGATTTTATTGATTAGTCATGATTTATTCGGCCCCTTAGCCGTTGGTTATATTGTCTGTTTGCACAACGGTCGTCGGCACAATGTCGTGATTCCATGTACCCGCGGAGGGTATACTTGCGGGTGTCGGAAGGAGAAAAATTAGGACCTAGAATTAGACCGACCGCAGGAAAATAAAAAAAAAATCAACAGAATGTAAACTAAAAAAAACGCTAATAAGGCGCTACACATATGTAATTACACTTTACGTATTTTTCATTCAAAATAGTTAGATCGCATCACGGGGTTGTTTACTTTTGAGATTACGTGTTCCCGGTTACGATATCCTAAGTCTAGTTTACATTACATTGTACTCAACTCGAATATTCCTCCGAATACGTATATTCAGAAGGCTTTTATATAATTTTTTAGCATTCCCACAGATTATTTTCCGACCACATCACCGGTTGCGTAGGAGATAAACCGCGCGGGTCTTGAACAAAAACAATGTTGAACTTTATATTGTAATATCGTTATCGTACGGTGGAAAATGTCCGGACGAGTTAGTTTTGCTTACGTGAAATAAAAATGGTAATGTGTTAGGAGAACCTCAACAGCGTATTTCGACGGTTAAGCGTCAAGACCGGGAAGGCCGCAAAATATTGCTCACTTATTGAAACTGGGCACAATGAACGATGAATAAACAACGAGGAAAATGTACATAAATCGACACTCGTACGCTCGGTGTTCAACTAAAAAATTGTATTAAATATTACGAGATTTTGACGCGGATTCGCTTTCAAAAGTATGTGTTCTCATTTAAAACAATTAACGTAAAGCCAATGCGTTTATGGCTTCGTTCGGAACATTTGAAAACTCGCGTTGCTCATGGTTGACGTGGATTTTGAGAATATTTGGGTTTCGCTGACATTTTAGAGTTTAAAAACTTGAGAAACGAAATAATTTCTAAAATACTTACTCGAAACACCTACTCATAAAAACGAAAAAAATGTTTCGTTGTCTTGTAATACTCGGAACACCAAATATACGTATATATTTCTGATGGTATAGGGGAATAGGGGAAATCTTAACAAAACTATAATTTTTATTGAACAAAAACTAAAAAAAAAAACGACTACATACTTTAATAGAATAGTTAGCCCAAACATTTGAAAGTTACCTCTGAGAATATCACGTAGACGATTACCTGAAAATGATTTGGATAGTTCTTTCTTCCGATAAAACAACGTGCACAGACAGTGTAAATAAAAGAATGGGAAGCAATCACAAGCGATTTAGGGTTTAGCGGTGTTGAGAAGTTAATATTTTACAAAATTAAACGAATATTTTTTTACAAATTTCAAATGATAAACGATTATTGAAATCAAGTAGTATCGGCGTAAAAAAATACTCGTTTAACTATGATTTAAAGGAAGTGTTGGCCGAATGTTTGAAAATGTATGTTAAATTTACCGAATCTTCTTGGAAAAACCGAACGTTATGATCGTTTTCACGAAGTTCCCGACCAAATAATACAATATAACAGATTATAAATACGTGCGTTTCCATAAATATTCGTGATCACGGAAAAGATACCTAGTCGTTCCGACTAAAAAACATGTCGACAAAGCGCGATGGTTTAACGTACTATTAATGCGTCTTGAACTCTTTCGATTTCTTCTGTTTCACGATTTTTTTTTTTTTCATCTTTCCGTTATATATGTACTCGTGTTATTATATTATGCTATCGTACGCTCCGATATTACAAATTGAAGCGTACACAAATGTTTTGTTGTTTAAACTTACGTGCGTGCGGGCTACCGTCTGCACGACGCGCCAGTACTTACAATCAGAAGACTTCCGACCAACAGGAACACGATTGCCTTCATGGTGGAAACGGTGAGAGAGAAGCTGTGGCGCAGTAGGGTTCCTAGCTCTTGCCGGGTCGACGATATTGAAGCCGCGGCTCGTATCGCGTACAGTTTTTATACAAGCTTATTAGACTTAACGTGCGCGCCGCGGGGGTGGTCGGTGCGGCGAGGGGTCGAGGTAAAGCGTAACACCAGTGTCAATATTAACAAAACGCAGGTATCGTTTGTGTTTGCACAAATGTGGAGAGCCAAAAACGATTTCACCGAACGGTACACAATGTATAGGCACGGCGGTCGGTACGCGCAACGATGGGGCAAAACAAATAAAAACCGTATGCACATGGTCGGCACATTAATCAACTAATTTTGATTATTCGCAATGACGGTATATAAACACGTAAGAGAAATTATAAAAATAAAACGTTTCGCGTGACATTGAATTCTACACTGTATTAGGATAGGTGCGTGCCTCTTTTTTTAATAGTTTAATAGTTTTTAATTGTTTTTCACATATTTCGCCCTCTCATCGCTCATTTGATATTTAAATACATCATCGGTAATACATTCCCCATATGGTCGTCCCTCACGGTGTGGAGGACAGTACAGTACAAGATATTTAGCCCCCCCCCCGTCGTCAAACCACCAACAGTGTAAACACCGGGAATGATCGGGCCTCTTCCTTTCATACAGGTAGCTCTGAAAGCACCCGTGTCCTTTGAGCACCTGAGTCATGTAGAATCCTATCGTCTGATGTCTCGAATTCATCTCTTCGTCCACTAGAACTTGTTGGTTTCGACCCACAATTCTTGCGATTTGTTTAGTGTGACTCTTGATCACATTTTTGTTGCCTCAGTCACGCTGTCTCTCGCTGACTCGTGCTCGTTACGTGGCCAATTTACGAACCGAGGATATCCTAGCCAGGATCAGTACATGTACAGTTCTATAAAAACTAGCCACCCCCAAGGCTGTTAGCCGATGCACCTGAGTGTAGCGGCTCTCCACCGTTACCCCGAACATCGTTGCCCAGTACAGCAGTTTACTGTTGACGACTGAGATCTGAAGTTATCTCTGGGCATACGATGGACCACCAATGTTGGTCATCAGTCTACCAATCGCCACCACCCTCCCGTGAGCGCTCTCTGGTGCCCTGTTCACGTTCTTTCGGAACGTCTAACGCATATTCAGTTCCTGGTACCTGATGGACTTTTTTCTATTCACCAAATCAAAGGACCTGATAGGCCCGTTCGCGTACTAGTATTACCACTTCAGATTCATGAGACGCCAGCTACAACTCATTCTTTGTCGTCCATTCGCTCACTTGCTGCAAGGAAACATTGGCTGTCTCTTTTAGTAGTTCAGTGCTGTGAGCCGTTGCCCCGAGCGCCACGTGAGCAGTAAAACCTATGATGCTGATACTTCTGGACATCCGCAGGTGGAGAAGGCTTCTTAGAATACGTTCCAGATAATTGGGCAGATGAGTGTTCCCTGTGGCACTACACAAACAAGCTTGAGAGTCGACAACCAGTTGGACATTCGAAGACTAGCTTTCTGTCAGCCATATAGGAGCGCAGTAAACTAACAATATTCTACGGGAACCCCAGCCTCCGTAGGGTTGTGTCGATCGTCAACCATGGAACTGAGTTAAAGTGTTTTTTAGATCCAGCGCCATCACTATGCTAATATCTCTGTGTCTTGCTGGCCCCACCACCGCCAACGTTGTATAGCTTAACACCCGTTTGGCTACATCGTAGGTCGACCTACCCTAACGGAATCCGTACTGTGAATGATGATCCGATTCTCCCCGATTTCAAATGCACAACGTTAAATTCCACTGTAAAAAAAATTGGACTTCGTCCTTTATAAAAGTGTGTTGATTGAAAGACAAGACTTATTGGTTTGGCGTCAAAACTATTTGTATGATATTTGAAAGTATCGAGAAGGTCGTACTGTCTATTACCTGGACCAGAAGTTGGCAAACTTTTTTACTTCATGGGCCGTATTTTTTTTATAGTTTTTCATTGAGGGCTGCATCAAAAACTTAGATAAAGGTTATAAAAAATATAATTTTATCATAAGATATTAAAACGTTTATTTATAACAATGAACTGCACTGAACACATGACTACAAGCATTTTAAATATCGGCACTCTGAAACACATTTGTCGTGTAATGCCACTATATTACTAACAATATTAGATTTGAACATTGACATAAATTGTCGAGATAAGTTCGTATCCTAAATTGTAAAAATATAATAGCTACAAATCGAAAACAAAAAATGAATTCTCCAAATTTAGAAATTGAGATTTAAAATTAAAATGTTTAAACACTAAGAGAGCAGCAAAAAAAAAGTCCGTGTGCCTCATGCGGCCCGAGGGCTCCACGCTGCCCGTGTCTGACCTAGTAGAACGTGGCTAAAAGCAGACGGTTGTGCAGAGAAATTGTGGGTCAATAAAACAATAAGATCAAAATATGATGCTTTCGACAGAGGACTGACAACTAGTGCGACGAACCCAATTGGTAAGTGCCAACGTTTGATTTTTTTACACGTTGGATCGCACAAAGGTATTTAAGATGTTGGTATGTTATGTTTTGTGTCACAAAACAATTGTGCTGGCTACCATGATGAAGAGCGACAATTTTCACGAATCGTTTGAGTCAACCTTGATCCAAATTCAGTGATTGTGATGGAGAATACCTCGTACCACTCGGTCAGGTCAGAATAAGTACTAACAAATTCGTCAAAAAGAGCAGACGTAGTTATCGTGATAAACTACAAAAGGCGATGTCATTGATAACATTTATCAAAACATGTAATGGCGGAGGAGAATATAATATTGACCGAAGTTGACAAGGATATGAACGAAATTATAGACAATTTAGAAGCCTGTGGCCTCGCCATAACCGCCGATAGTTCCAATTCTGATGATAACTTTTAATTTATTACGTATTTTCGTTTTTATAATTTTTTTGTCCGTCAATAATTGTTGATATCTGTATAAACAATGTATGGTAAATTGCTTAATAATTGTTTTATGAAAAAATAAAAATATCTTTTTTAATTTATGCATGACCGACATAAACATAATTTGTTTTGAGTGCCGTACAAAACAACGTGCATAAACGCAACGCACAATACATTTGAATTTATTTGAACTCCTCGGAAGTCAATACTGACATGATGTGGCGATCTCGAAAGCCATGCCCATGCGCAGTAGATTGCCACCTGTACTGATTTCATTTTGAACAGAGTTTGTATATATGACAGATGTTAAAATTAATATTTATATCACCACAGTTATACGTATAAATAATAAAGATTTTATGGGCGAAACATCAAATGTCATGGTGTACATTTTAATTATATTTATATTTTATTTGGAAAAATCTTATTCCGAGGAATAAAATCAAGGATCGCTACAAGAAAAAGAAAAAAATACCAACGTCTTTTAAATCAATTCGTATTTTTTGCTTGCATAAATTTATAAAATACAACATTATTATTATTATTATAACAACAAAAAATGACAAAAGTGTGCCACTCAAACATATATTCTAATATACAGTTGAGTTAAACAAAAATTTAACTGAATTAATGAAATGTTTATAGTACGCTTAAAATTATTACAAAAATTAAACACATTTTATTTTTCGCATACCTACATGATTTTTTTATAACTCTCGAATACATATTATTGTGGTTGATTACATAAAAAATAATATATAAACATTTTTTCATTACAATGTTTCAGTGTACCATTTAAAAATATTTTACAAATACATGGGAAGGAGTGGTCAAAAAATACAAATTTTGTGTAGAAAAAAAGGCATATTCTATTATAATAAATTTAATATATACACATTTTACTAACAACATAAAAAAATAATCTAACGATTTAATTTTTAATAGTTTTTCATAATGATAATCCTCCATCAAGGAGCTGGGAAAATGATGATGAGTTGGATTTGTTTTTATCCACTACCTCCATCAGCTGGTGGACCACCCAGACCACCTGGTTCACCAGGCCCAGGAGGTTTACCTCCCCCACCTCCACCACAACCACCACCACCCCTACCTCATCCTCCGCCTCCGCCACCTCCGCCACCAGGGCCTCCACCGCCTCCGCCACCTCCGCCACCAGGGCCTCCACCGCCACCGCCACCTCCGCCACCAGGGCCTCCACCGCCTCCACCACCTCCGCCACTACGGCCTCCACCGCCTCCGCCACCTCCGCCACCAGAGCCTCCACCGCCTCCACCACCTCCGCCACCAGGGCCTCCACCACCTCCACCACCACCTCCAACACCGTATGGTGGTTTAACTGGTTCTACTGGTTCAACTGGTTCTACTGGTTCAACTGGTTCTACTGGTTCAACTGGTTCTACTGGTTCAACTGGTTCTACTGGCTCAACTGGTTCTACTGGTCCAACTGGTTCTACTGGTTCAACTGGTTCTACTGGCTTATAATAATAATCAGCACTTCCACCACTACCACCACTACCACCTTTACCACCACTACCACCTGGACCTCCTTGTCCTCCTGGTTGACCAGGCCCAGGAGTTTTTCCACCACCACCACCTGGACCTCCTGCACCTCCTGGACCTCCTGGACCTCCTGGACCGCCTGGGCCTCCTGGACCTCCAGGTTCACCAGGCCCAGGAGGCTTAGCACCACCACCACCTGGACCTCCTGCACCTCCTGGACCTCCTGGACCTCCTGGACCGCCTGGGCCTCCTGGACCTCCAGGTTCACCAGGCCCAGGAGGCTTAGCACCACCACCACCTGGACCTCCTGCACCTCCTGGACCTCCTGGACCTCCTGGACCGCCTGGGCCTCCTGGACCTCCAGGTTCACCAGGCCCAGGAGGCTTAGCACCACCACCACCTGGACCTCCTGCACCTCCTGGACCTCCTGGACCTCCTGGACCGCCTGGGCCTCCTGGACCTCCAGGTTCACCAGGCCCAGGAGGCTTAGCACCACCACCACCTGGACCTCCTGCACCTCCTGGACCTCCTGGACCTCCTGGACCGCCTGGGCCTCCTGGACCTCCAGGTTCACCAGGCCCAGGAGGCTTAGCACCACCACCACCTGGACCTCCTGCACCTCCTGGACCTCCTGGACCTCCTGGACCGCCTGGGCCTCCTGGACCTCCAGGTTCACCAGGCCCAGGAGGCTTAGCACCACCACCACCTGGACCTCCTGCACCTCCTGGACCTCCTGGACCACCTGGACCTCCTGGGCCTCCTGGACCTCCAGGTTCACCAGGACCAGGAGGCTTAGCACCACCACCACCACCTGGACCTCCTGCACCTCCTGGACCTCCTGGACCTCCTGGGCCTCCTGGACCTCCTGGACCTCCAGGTTCACCAGGCCCAGGAGGTTTAGCACCACCACCACCTGGACCTCCTGGACCTCCTGGGCCTCCTGGGCCTCCTGGGCCTCCTGGACCTCCAGGTTCACCAGGCCCAGGAGGCTTAGCACCACCACCACCTGGACCTCCTGGACCTCCTGGACCTCCTGGGCCTCCTGGACCTCCTGGACCTCCAGGTTCGCCAGGCCCAGGAGGCTTACCACCACCACCACCACCACCACCACCACCACCACCACCACCACCACCACCACCACCACCACCACCACCACCACCGCCACCACCGCCTTTACCACCTTTACCGCCGTCGCCGCCACTACCATCATCAGGATATTCATCCCGGCATTTACAAAACACATCGCAACGAGGGCAATTTTTGGAATTGTAGCCAGGACCACATTTTACTTGTATCGTCATATTTTCACACTGGCCACATGTTTTTCTATTCGGATCGTCCGGAAAATATAATCGTTTGAATAGGCTTGTTGATTGGGTTTCTTCTATCTGTAGGTACAATAATATTAAATGTTATACTATACTTTTTAAGTATATTTTACTAAGATTCTAGCAAGAAAAACCCAGTTAAACTAAAATTCAATAGTATTGCTAACATTGATTTGTTTTAAGAACAGAATATTATTCTGCACATACATGCTTAATGATGAAAACATTTTAGAAGTGCATTCTCCATAATTTTGTGTATTTCATTATTTAATTAATCATCCAATTAAGAATATTATACTAATTTTTCTGATGTCAAAAATGTACATATATCCAAAATCACCAAAATAAAATATTTCTATACTCAGTGCAAACCTTATAAAAAAAATAAATGTACGAAATCAGAAAAGTATACTGAATGATGGCTACTGAATGGATTTTAAAATATTATTGCAAAAAAAAAGCATTTCTGAATTATTTTTACTGTTATCCGATATCTACTATGTTTTATTTTATGAGAGTTACTTTTGGAAATAAGATATTTTAAACGTAATTTTAACACAATAAAAATGAAAATAATTAAAAGATTGCAAGGCCTTAAAATTTGAAGAAAAATATAATTATTTCTGTCAAAATAACAGAAATTAAAAAAAATTGAAAAATCTTTTACCTTAAATTTCAAAAATTAATTTTAGTAAAACCGCATACACATAAATCTGTGTTTAGGTTACAGTCTTAAGTTTTGAAGTCATAGTACAGATAATATGTACACAATTAATTAATAAATTAGTTCGGATGGGTGAAAATTCCAAAATGTTGCTCTTGAAAAGAAAAACTGATGATAAAATATGTTAAGATTTTTCTACAAAATAACGTGTTTCATTAATTTGCTTCAAATAGGAAAGGCTTCAAAACGGTTTTATGTACTCTTGCTAACCGCATTCGTTCATAGGAACGAAATACATGACAACGAAGAAGAACGTTACTCAATCTTATAATTTTTCGTTGCCAAAAAAATCCAACGTTTGCCCCGCCATTATGCGTCATTTGATCTTACCACTGTAGAGTGATGACGCAGTTCGAATGGCGGCAACAGCGTTGGTTTTTTCCAGGCCGGAAATGAAAAACATTGAGTTACGTAAGGGGGTGTGTATAACACAATCAAGATATCCCTTAGCTACCTTAGCTCCCTTAGACCATTTTCGGGCTAACCTAATATTATAACAGCTTAAAAATGATCGGTTTGTATTTTTTTATTGCTAGATCTCAATTGTGTCCTATTGAATTTTCGTATAAAAAAACTGATAGCGTATTTTTTATAATTTTTTTGGAAAATCGATCTTGTACATGAACCCGTCTGGGCTCTGTATGCTCGTGAATAATTATCAACCGAATAGATATTGCAGTCGGACACGTCGAAATAACAATGACACCAGAAAATTATTTTTGAAATGTAAGTTCGGTTTGAAAAAAAAATAAAGTAAAAACTGCGTATAAGCGAAAAAAACCACAGAAACAGTGTATATTTGTAAACATGTACTATAACGATAACCTACAGACCATGCCTAGGATAATTTTTTCAAGAACACTTGAATCGTCCGCGTCTACGTTTATGAATCACGTTGATAAAACAATAATGACAAATTTGGCCCGAAAACTAAGACATTTAAAACAATTTGTGCTCGCGATAAGTGTTTGAACACGAGTTACTGACACAGCAATAGAACTTAATATAGAACTGATGGAATACCATAAGCGATATAATATTCGTTTCTTAGAGTAACTAGTCGATCAGAAATAAAAAATAAAAAAAAAACCTTATTTAATTGTAAAACCGAAATGTAATTTTCTATGCCGTCGAACAATTGTTTGAATCTGAAACGATTAAAATCGTAAAACACCTTAAAACAACCCGTAGTCGGCTCTACAACAGCAGCTGATTGTAAATGAAACCGTACAAACGAGTTAATTTGCTACGTAAGTATATTTATTTAATTTCTTTTCTATACATCATTAGCGGTACTTACAATCAGAAGGCACCCGATCAACAGGAACACGATTGGCCTCATGGTGGAAACCGTGTGAGAAGCCGTTTAACGTTATCGACTTCTCACGTCGTTAGTGTTAACCGAAACGCGTCTGGGGCGCGTTTATATACACTCGAGTGCAACGGTCGAGCGTCGCGCGCGCGGTACGGAATCACGCACGCGAACGTCAATATTTATCGAACATATTATTATAATTGTGTTTGCACAAATGTGCAAACGGAAACTGTTGTTAACATTTGTCCGCGCGACGTGTACGTGTACGCGGTGGTTACGTGCGGAAAAAAAAAAAAAAAAAACGACCGACCAAAAACGGTTTCAAAAGTTAAACACTACGGTCACCACCCGCCCCGGTTCAATTACGTTGTGCGGCGGGGACGTTAGTCAACCGATTTATTGCACATGCACGCGCAGTGTACTAGCGGCGAAACACAGTACCGCTGTGCGATCCTGCGAGGATCATGCGCGTCATAATTGGTTCTATCGTCTTCGGCGTACCTATACCCACCACCGGTATTGTTTCTGATTTCGTGCGAAACGCTTCGAAGACGTTGGCAGGGTACAACGTCAAGCCGGTAGACCCTCGAAAGCGCAAACGTCCGTGGTCGGAAAACCTCTGCACATCCGAGTTAGCTCTTGGCCCCCTGAGAAAACACGTGGTCTCCCCGACGAATCTCGAAAATAATAAACCGTAAGACGGCGGTAAACACTCTACGATTCGTATACTTTTGGCCGGAACCTCTGTAGTTCTAAAATTCAATTTTATCAATTTAATATAAGCTTAAACGAATCGAATCAGAAGTGTGATTCAACCCACGCGTACTCGCGTTTGGTATAATAATACTGAGAACAAATGATTAAGTAATTTTTGCATATGAAAAATAACGACGGCTATTGTGTACTATAGGTCTATCTTAACGTATATTTCTGTTGTTAAATTTATTTCGAAATTTCCCAAATTGCTGTGATCGACTGTAATCGTATGCATATACAGTAAAACCTCTCTATAACGGAATCGTTTGGGACCAAACATTTTTCCGTTATAAAGAGTTTTATAAAGAGGTAGAAAAAAAAATTAAGTTTCAAGACTGTATGTATGTATGTGTTAAAAAATCATATTTTATGCAAATATGTACTTCTACTACGACTTAAATGTATACAGTAAGATTATAATGTATGATTTAATATTTAAAAGTTCTGTGTATAACACTAAAGAACTAAAAACTAAAAACTAAGAATTAAAAAAATATATTTTACTTAAAAAGACGAATGTGTTCATATTTACAAAATTACGTACATAGGTTATCTAATATTTTCTACACGCTCATTAGAAGGTATGTAATTAACAAACTAATATAAAAATCGTGAAGCGATACTGTCAAATGATTTTTCAGGAAAACCTGTAATTTTTCTTTAAATAATTTTATTTTCCGTTTAACAGAGAGTATTTTTCCTAATTTTATTACGAAAATTGTCCGTTTCTGTTTAGTGGAGGTTCCGTCTTAGAGAGGTCAATTTTATATATTATTTACACTGGGACTATTGACATTTTCCGTTATAAGGAGAATTCCGTTTAATAGAGAGTCCGTTATAGAGAGGTTTTACTGTACATCATTTACCATCACTATAAGCTTTTAACAGTTGTCGCTATGGGCACGCTGTACGCGGACCAGACTGTGGCCAAAAATCTCAAAAGAAACAACTGATTTTTAGACTACAAGAAAAACGAGGAATCTTTTGTTATTTTTTTTTGTAATGTTTTTTTTTCTTGTGTTGTTCGTATACACGATTCCGACCAGAAAGAATGCTCCGATCTATACGAACCTGATACTTTTCTGAAAGGAATTTCGCCTTGTTGGTACTTTGCAAAAGGTCGTTTTTCCAATTTCTCAACCGTTTTCCGGTGAACTGAGAAGAACAGAGCGAAAAAATGCAAAAAACTTCGACCGTGATCGAGAGTCGAACCCTGCAGCGTCCAGTATTTTCATCACCACGCACTATCCACAAGTTTATTTTTCATGGATACAGGACATTTGGTTGTTATGCTAAAAAAACTAATCGTAGCGATTCAAAACATACATCTATGTTATCGATATATCGATAAAAAAATAATCAAAATACACTACCCCATATTACGGACAAAGTTATATTAATTTTCCTGCTCTTAAACAGGTACTTTTAAAACTTATAACCCTTTCTTAATGAGATAATAATTGGTTCTACTACTATATCAACCATTTAAAAGAATTAAAACTGATCTCCCTTTCACTCAGAATCGTTTGTACCCGTGATTTTACCGTACGTTAAAAGTCCCCTCTTTCACAGTTGATCATTCTCTACAAGTTACAACTGAATGAATATTAAATATTTACATAATTATATAATACATAGAAACTTTGCACTTCAAGAGGATGCCACATCCTCACTTGTTGCACACACGAATTACGTAGATAATCTGCGTCCAGTGCAGCAAATATGGTGTTATAAGCTTAAATTTTAGAGTAATCTGACTTATAAGCCGAGTTTAAGGAAAGATAAGTGAACTATCCTTGCACGTCAGTTTTTTTTTACGTGAAACTTCTCATAAATCGCTGATTCCGATAAACTTTACAGAACCAAAGGTGACGGAAGTAAACCGTCACGGGAGTAGTATTATCCAGAAGTATGAGTTAAGATAAAAAATAATTGAAAACGTGCTAAAGTGACGAGGGGAGATCCATAGAAAATCCATAGAAAAACTATTTGAAACTTTTGTGATTGGACGTGAATCAAACCATAACCTGCTCATTGTTTTGATCTCTGACCAACTGGGGTTCCCTACCATTTAATCAACGTTAGAGTAATTTATGACTTTGTAGTACTCTTTTTGTACTGATGGCCGTCGGTGATGTGTGCCTCTAGCAGTCTAGTCGTTGACGATTTGATTAAAACGATATTAAAATACAAACCTCCGTTATCAGCACTGGGCACATTGCGACTGTGGTATCATCATCAATGGCAACATTATTAACCTACTCAACAATTGTTCATATTGTATTATTTTTGATAAGGTATTTAATTTGAAATAGTATTTTATAATTTATAAACATATAAATATTAATAGTTTGATAACGGTCTTGAAAAATGAATGGAACGATCCGAGTTTCATTTCAACACCGTGTTTCGTGACATACCGAGTTTTTTTTCTTACAAGATGTAAATTTTCAAGAAGGTTTTTATTTTTTATAAATTGAAATATTTTACGCGCTCATAGAACACGCTTCAAAAATTCGAATATCCAAACCAGACGTAAAAACCCAAATTATTTTCTTCCCTTTAAGTTCGATAATAGATCAGTTTAATCCGAGCTGTAGGTAACACAATGTGTTTGTGGACCAATACATTGGTCCTACTGAACGCATTACGTTGTACGTTCGTGAGATGAAAACAACATCAGAGCGTCATATAATATCCTTTTAACCCTACTTTATCTAAAATCCTATGCTATCCGTACGCTGTTATCGTGTTGTTTTATTGAACCAGTTAGGTTAGGTAAGGTTAGTCCTGCAGCCACACTGATGTACGCTTTGAAATCGCACAGAGACGCAAAGTGTTATGAACCACGTGAAGCGCCACGCCGATGCGTGTAAACCTACGAGTACTTCTCAGGTGACGCGTCAAACGATGCCAATGGCGGTAGTACGATAAAAACGTGTTTGTCTAAGACGTGTATTTAGCAGTAGCTAGTCGAGGTGGTCGATATTTATTTGTTTATTATAAACTTATAAATTGCAATTGTTCAGTTAACTATACAGCTGTTGTATCTAATCGTCGCACGAAAATATAATCATAATGATATGTATTGTAAGCCAATGTATCTTACTAATTTACCCCTTGCGGGTGTTCGTTAAAAACTCAATTGATAATCGAGCAAATAGAGCAATTCGCGTAAATGAGAGCGCGTCCATGTGTGTACGTCTTCATGTAGTCCAATAGTTTATAAAAAACCTACACAGTTTTAAAAGCTAACGACTCGTCTACGCGTGCAAATGTTGTACGAATAAATATTGGTACAGATGGGCGTGCTCGCGGTTAAATATGCTAGTAAAACCAATTGCGGCTAATATATCGCTTTGCGTTTTGTCAAATCGAATTTTTCAGGAGCGGTGTGATTTATGATTTATTATTCGAGGAATGTATTGATTTTGTGACGATGTCGTTTTTTTTTTATCTGCCACTCGATTTCGGTGTATGATGTTTACCCAATTAAACTATGACGCTCGACGGACGAGATTTTACATTTTTACTATAATAATTATTATTATTATTATTTGAGAATTATATACAATTCATTTTTTCCAATTAGTTTTTCTTTCATATTCGAAAAAAAAGACCGTACCTCTTTGTAAAAAGAATCTTAAGTATCGATTACTATTCACTCGTGGGGAAATTGTCGATTCATGTTCGACTGGAATGTGTAATACTGGAGAGGAGCGTGATAAAAATAAATCTTCGTTCTCATGAAACTAATATTATGTCCTATGCCTCGCCCAGAATCTAAAACGAAGTATTCTAAAGATAAAAAAACTGCTATTCTGTTCGAGGTGGTAATGGCCTAGCGGATAAGGCGGCTGTGATTAATCGCACGGTTGCCGGCGTTTTCGTTTTTCGGGT
The DNA here is from genome assembly GCA_949715065.1 of Periphyllus acericola. Classification (NCBI taxonomy): domain Eukaryota; kingdom Metazoa; phylum Arthropoda; class Insecta; order Hemiptera; family Aphididae; genus Periphyllus; species Periphyllus acericola. Next base: position 26,977,876 of record OX454269.1, read on the forward strand.
GGCAACAGAATAAACCACCACAACCCCATCACCCACGACTTCCTTTTCTGAAAATCACGAGTTTGACTCATGAAAGTGCCTCCCACGTACAACCGCAACTAATGGCCTTAGTTCCATAGTTACCGAAGTTTGGAAAAAAAAAATTTTTTTTTCACGTAAAGTTTATTGTAGCATGATATTCTGATAACCCTGTATACAGGGTAGTATGCAGTAGTGTACACAGCATTAGGGTATTATACTACCTATACGTAATGTCAGAATCGTTATACTAGTCAATTTGCTTGTGAATATAATATTAAATAAATAAATAAGTACTACAGATACGCCGTACGCTCTCTAGCAGTTCGCGAAATATACATAAAATTTACATTAATTTAATTAATTTAATTTATATTAAATATAAAATTTAATGAAACAATATTGGTTTTAAAATAAAAATGTTTTAACTCTGGACAATTTGTTTGTAACCGGTGTACATTATCTCATCGATCGATCGGCGCGCGTTACTATGTCGTAATTAAATTTACGCTATTGAACAGATTCCATGCAATCATATACTCATAAACAATGATTTTTATTGCGTATTTCGATATTGCTCTCGGCTGTTGGCTATACATCATTATACTGTTGAAGCCGTGGTATTTCCAAGTGCCGGTCATCGGCGACGGATGCGAAAACGAAAATAGCCAATTTTAAAATAAACGATCACGCGTAACAGTGAAAATATACCGAACTGCCTATGCAAAAGAAATCGTTCGTTGATTACAAATTATAACAATACCGATAGTATGAACTTTGCAAAATGTAAAACATGTTGTTTTTCATTAAATACCTAATGAACATGACGACATTTTGATTGCGACGACCGTACTCAAAAAACATACTATAAATTCGTCATTTTAATTTTCACCATTATTGATTCGTGATTTTTACATTTGCCGTAAATTTTTCGCTATTTTGGCCGGATACCTATGCGGCGGGTTTGATCGGTTTCAAAAAACGAACGCGGATGCATCGAACTCTAAAAAGGTTGTTTGCACCGACTACTGCGAATACGCATTCGAAAATGTCACCAGGTGTTCTGCCCGTAGAGATTTTTCAACGGCATGACATTTATTTTTATAAACCATAGTCAGTGCCGGACTTAGAACAGGTGCCGCCATGTGCCCTTTTAAATATGCCGTCCCTACCAACAAAAAAAAAAAATGTAATATTTATTATAAGCTAATAAGGTCAATTGTATTAAATATTCAATATTATTAAAAACAAAACAATTAATTATAAATTGTAATGAGCAATGAGACATTTTTAATCTTATATGTTATCTACAATCATAATAATACGACGACCTATTTTCGGTGCGAAATCGTCGATTATATATCATCATAATTTATACGACGCGAAGCATCTCAGGCTCTATGGGTGGTATTGATGTTTTTTAAACATATATATTAAATATTATCTTGTATTCATTTACGTAATAAAATGAATGCATACAATGTTTACATGATTTTTTTTTCAATTTCTTACAAAATTTGCCCCCATTATCCCGGGACTCATGGGCCTAGGCTAGGGTGACCATTTTTTATATTGAGTAAAAATGGGACTTATAATTTTTGAACGACTTAGAACATTCTTATCAATTGTTATTTATAACATCAACTACATGCTGTTCATATTATTATTACTAGTACTACTTGATTTATCGAAAAGAATATCTTCATCCACATTCCAATTGGTTTTTTTAAAAATTTAACTATTTTGAATATAATTCCATGATGGAAAACTTATTAGTCATGTCTAACGAAATATTTTTAATTCTTCATAAGAACTTTCCCACTTTTCAATGTACAACTAGTAGTACTAGTATAAGACCGGTAAGTTTGTTCTATAAATTGTTTTTTTTTTTATATGTGTGTATTTTTTGTCATTAACTCTTAGAGTAGTGGGCTTACACTAAAAGCTAAAGATATTTTTTTTTTCTATTTCCACGTAGTATTTCTGATTCTTCTGTTATTTAACATGCAGGCATGTTTTCCTCTTTTTTTCTTCTTAAAGTGTCATAAACAATTTTTTATTGACTTTGTATAAAATAAAATCATATTATTGAAACGGAGTCTCTAAAACATGGCTGGGCATTTATTCTGATAGTCAAACTACGATTTTAATGCTGAATAAATTTTAATAGTCCAGGAAACTGTTGGTTGTAGTATTATATTTATTTATTGATAATTTAATAATATAGAAATAACGGGATAAAAACGGGATGAAAAGCGTCCTGTTCGAAGTTTGTCGGGATAACGGGATATGCAGATAAAAAAAGGGACGATCCCGTTTTGAACGGGACGTATGGTCACCTACGCCGTAATTCTGGCTCTGAATTAATGGGTGAGAAATTTTAAAGTACTTTTTAAGTAGAAGGCTGCTTATCCACCCAATTACATACATCAAGCCTATGATTCCAAGATAATACATAGGGGGTAGGAGGGGGAGAGGGAGCGCACAAGGGTCTCAGTTGCCAACACATTGATTAATAAAAAAAAAAAAAAATTAAAAAAAAATGTAATATAAATTTAAAAAATTGACATTAAATGATAATTTTTTTTTTTTTACAAAAATCCCAATTGTGTACATAAATATGTTTTTTTGCAACTGTGAACAACAAAGTTGATACTGAACTGTACACTTAAAACAAATACGAATTGTAATAATTGGCACGTGAATGTTAGGCTTTGTAATTTATTTTTATAATTAGTTGGTTATTTATTTAGGTATGTTGTAGTCGGCATAACATAAATTGCTAAAATCCATTTAGAATATCGAACACCTAGCTTTCATGACCATTAATAACTTCACGTGAAACATTTACACAGTTGTTCTTTTTATATTATTTTATCTTGTGCAGGTCATTCTTTCATTCTACAAGAAGTGACATATTTGTCATTGTTTGCGAATATTTCAAAACAACCTAACCTAATGTCACATATTATTGTTTTTCGCCAGCTGTGCCTATTTTTTAAAAAGTAATAACGACAGCGAGATTATCACTATACAGGGTGATTCATTCATTCATTAACCTTGATCACCCACTTTTTGGGCGTAAAAATGCTCAAGCTTTGATTTTTATATTTTTTTTTTTTCAAGTTACTTATGTTTTCCGTTACTTTTTTTTATTAACATCTTAAGGGTGTCCTGTGGATATATAAACTTTGTTTTTTCAAACGGGAACACTGTGTTTTTTACGTAAATTATTATTTAGTTAATTTTCTGGGATTTTTATGTAACATAGAAAAATTGAGGACCAATTTTCATGAACATCCATGAACATGACAACATAAAAAATCCAAATTTAAGCATTTTTACGCCTCAAAAAAAAGTATGACCTTTAAAAACATATCAGGGGAAAACGTCCCCATCCTAAGTACGTCACTGGAGTGAGAGTGTGGAAAAGAATAATCACGGCGATTTATAACTAATATTATAATTTTTTTTTTCCGTTACGAAATTAATAATTGTTGTATCGAATTTGTGATACATTGCACTGTTGTACTCTCATCGTTATAAAATTAAAAAAGTAAAAAAAAAATTCATGCTAGAATTATATTATACAGGGTGTATCTCCGTGGATTCACCCATTGCAATATCTTCTGAGATAATAAGGTATATAAGGTTTTTTTGAAGACTCACAAGGATAAGGACTACAATGTTTAATTGAATTTAATGTTTCGGAAAAAAAGTTAAAAAACAAATTTTTTATTTTATTACCTTCGAAAAAATGTCTAAATTTTCTGTATACTAAAAAGTGTGAAAAAATGTTTAAGTGATATTTTCTTTTTATTATCACTGTCGTATAACACACTTTCGCTCTATCCTCTCTTTAATAATCAAAACTAATAGATATTAGTTAAATTATTAAGAGTTGATGGGTTTTCAAAATAAAACAATAATTCACACCAAAAGCCTATTTTAATTAAAACACAAAAATAAAGCGTGACGACACACACTCTATCCCGGTCTCGTCCGACCGGCTGTCTTAAATATTAATTTACAATATGCTACCACAGCTCATTTGCTTCACTGGCCAATCCTACTAATAAACTTTGTCTACTCGACCATTTTCATAATAATTACATTTTGGCCTAGTTGGCACGTACAACAGTTAATGAAAATAAAAAATGTTGATACGTCAACATTTTCAGAAAAATAAACTCTATAAAATGACTATGTTAAAGTTTTTCTTTTTTTTTAAACTTTATTACCAAACCGTTAAAAAATGAAATATTTACAATCCTCGAGCCTGGTAGTGTTGTAAAAATAAAGGGAAAAAAAAAACAGAATTTTAATATCTGCGTTACCTCAGGATAAATCGCAATGCGTAAATCCCCGGTCGTATTATACCTATACACGTCATATTTGTGTACGAATACGTGAGTTGTGTTTGTTATTGCCCAGTAGCCTCGTCTTAATCGTTCTCCGATACCGACGGTCGTAATATTAATCGTCATAATAATACCGTAATTACACCGCGTAGATCTCTTCGGGGGGGGGGGGGGGGGGGGGAGTGATGTTCTGCCGAGGACCACACAGCGCGACGGCGGCTGCCGCGGCGACGACCGCTAATACAACGCGATCGTTCGTTTAACATTCTTCTTATTCTTCGTCGCCACGAGCACGCAAACACACACGCACGCACCACGCATTATCCTTCGTTAAGGACACTCGACGGATGCGTTCTACCTCACAACGAGTTAGATGCGCCTATATATATATATATACACACACACACGTGTGGGTACAGGAACTCCCAAATCGTCAACGGATCGCTTTTATACAATAATGCGATACGTTATAAATAATGCGTGATTTATTTCGCCGTATATTATCGGTACACATTAATAACCACCGTACTGATCGGACGGAGCAAAGGATTTTCACGTGTAAAGTCTTCCTGATCGGCCGGCGGACGCACGTCAACGTGTTTTCATATACGTTATATTTACGGAGGAAACGTCACGACGTAGCGGGTCCGATAAATTGTAGAATTATTTATCACCACTCGTTCACCCGCCGATGCCGTTCAGGGATCCGGGCCGACGGGTTTTAGAGCTTAACTACTATTGCTTATCTACTATTGTTCACACGTGAATACCTAGTAAGGAACGTCATGATGAACCGTCGCCTTTTTTTAGAGACAATTTTTAAACATTATGCCAACGTTATGATATCATCATTGATACGAAAACTTGAAGACGAATCAGAAACAAAAAAACGATTATGGACAAGAAAATGGTTGCTGAGACGGGATACCCTTGGTGATTCTGTGGGAATCTTAAGAGAATTTGCTACTGAAGATCAACTTGAGTATAGAGGTTTTATGAGGATAACACCTGACCTATTTGAATTTCTGTCATTTTAAACTTTTTATAAGTATAGAAAAATCAGCACAAACGCAAATAAATAAATTGAAAAATCAACGAAATACGCTCGTGCTGCTATCGATACTTGTCACTAAGCACCAACATCGGACGGTGCGAGTGAAACCGCGAGTAGAGTAGAGTCGTGGAAGGGGTAGCTACTAGTCGTTAGTAAATAGAACGGCGTTCTATTCACTCGCACTCCCGGTTTTACTAATACTAAGCAGTAAGCACTATTTTTTCTGTTTACACGCAATGTGCGAGTACTAATGACAAGTACTACGCAGCGTGTAAGCCCGGCTTTAACATTAGAAATTCCAAATCTTACGGCGAACGCAAATATCGCGATGGTAACATACGCGGTGAAGCGTGCGTATATTTCTATGCGTATATTTCTGTGCACGTAGTTATACGTTAGTTTTGTTCTTATCGGGGGGAAAACACAAGATCAGATGAATAAGATTGTTATACGTTGGTTTTTTTTTCTCAGACTTTTCCTCCACCGTTCGATAAGCGAAAAGTTCATCAAACGCGGGTGGACTATAAAAAAAAAACCGACTTCGGACGCGGCGTTTAATCGCGGAAGCCGTCGAAAGTCGAAACGCACGGTGTGATCCGGCAAAATGTGCGGATGATATTAAAAATCAGACGAAACTTCTAGGTCTGGTAGGTCATATATAGGTCTTTTAAACTTGAAAAACTTGAAAAAACGATTCTGAGTGAAAGAGAGGTCGGCTAGATCGGTTTATACTTCTAAAGAAGGGTCGACAAAATTTCAAAACCAAATTTCTTAAAAAATGGTAGGTCGAACTTCGAACGTTCTAACTTCTGCGAGAAGTGTTTCGAAAATGATAAGTTTATTAGTAACTGCTAATATTGATACAATACCGATATATCGATAATAGCGTATGTTTTGAGTCACTACGAATAATATTTATAGAATGACAACCAAATGAAGAAAACCTTGTGAAAAATGTTGTATCTTTGATAGTTAAACAAGTATATAATGACAAAAACACAAGACGGTGCCGATTCTCGATCTTGATTGAAGTTTTTTGAAATCGTCTCTTTGTTTTCTCAATTATTCGGAAAACTGTTGGAAAATACAAAAAATGACCTTCCCAAAGTACCAACTCGGAGCTATAATTCTGATTGAAACCATGATAAGACCAATACTTGTCTCATTTCAATCAGAATCTAAAATGGTCAGGACCCGCCGGGAGTTTAGTAGTAGCTTTATAATATAGTTAAATTACTGATACACAATATTTTAATACTTTCGTCTACGTAATAACAAATGCATAACACTATCGACGGTAAATTATTTCTCCAGTTGCAGTTCTTGTGTCACCGGTACTGCCGTTAGCTGTGCTATACGAGTATGTACATACGAGTATATTACCTATATGCATTAAATGCGCTTAATTTTTCGTCAGCGTCTCAAAGTCAGATTTTTTATAACATTTTGACGTTATCGTAGAAAACCGTTTCACAAAACCCCATCGCGGTCGCGGAGAAATACGGCGTTCAACACTCGGCGTATACATACGGATTTTGACATTAAAATGGGAAAGGATTGAATCGCATGCATTTGGTGGTTTACGGTAGGCTCCGCTGATGCTTGATCATATACTTCAGGTGGATATTATTTGCAAACTTATCGTAAGATTATCGTAAAGCCCTTGAAAAAAAAAAAAAGAAAATTGCCGAAACATGTAGCGCCGTCACTAGAAATCGTTACGAAACGAGGAAGTGTAGGCACCGGAGTGCGCGTGCGGCGAGATATAAATCCGTTCGCGTGTGAATATATCAACGGCCGCATTGTACATTGTTATAATAATAGTAATAACCATACGACGAGGAGCCAGAGAGGAGAAGATGAAGAAGAAGAAGAAGAAGTTTAACCGGCGGTCGGAATAGCCCGAGGTGGAGGAGATAAGGCACGAAGACTGCTCCGGGGGCCGCCGAGGTGTGCGTCGCGCCTATATCAATGCGTTATATTAATGTTATGCACGTGAAGGGGACCGTCCGGAAGTGGTACGAGCGGAGGTGTTTCGCGTACACGTAAAATAGATACGCGTTAATAATTGTTATTATAATATGATATGTATATAATAGGTACGCGTAATTTATGACGTCATTATCATTCACGCCAGCCAAAGTGCTGTCGCTGGATGGCTTCTTATTTTCAAGTATGTATTTGTGAACAATTCCGATTCTAGTGTTATTTGTTTCGAATACTTTTGCGCTGAACGTTTATTAATGTCGTAATTAATTGTGTTTCATTATCTTCGCCTGCAGTGACGTGGCGATCTGAAAAGTACACTAAGGCAATTGACGTTCAACCACCACCACCACCACCCACCCACCTATAGACTAAAACTCCCCCGCCATTTCTATTGTAATTTCAACTAAATTTTTTTATCTCTTTCTCTTTCCACCTTTGTTTCCCGAGGGGTTTCCATTTTAGTTTCGCTCTCATTAGACTATTTGACCTCCGTACATGGCCAGTGCATGCGATTTTTCTATATTGTAATACTGCTACCAAGTCCGGTTACATATCCGCTCTTTATATAACTGTTGTTATTCCATATTGCTTCCCATTTCATATTTTTGTACGATAGTATTTCTTTTTTGCCTATTAATTCTTCTTTCAAGGATCGCTATTATTTTGTCTTCACCTATTTTCACGTTTCACTCGCATACAAAATTACTGGTCTGATAATTACCTTATGCTGCGTATAGTGTAATTATTTTCGATTTGATCGATGTCTGTTTTGTATAAGGATAATCGTTAACCCATAATAGCATTTATTTATATATCATTTATGCATTTGTCACCAGAAATATATGATATATTTTTATTAAATATTTCCGTCGATTGCCTATTGTTATATTTATGTTTTCTATAGTTTACATCGCCGTCTGCATGATAACATAATACTTCAATATTTGAACGTCGAAGAATCGTACTTGAATGTTGCATTTAAACCACAAGTCCACAAACAATTAACACGTCAGCGAACAATTTCTTAAAACGCTCGGTGGTTTCACGTTGCCATCCGTTATCACGACCAAGATCCGTAGTTTTTACGTTCGTGATAATATATGATATTATTCGGTATTCGTCGGAAAACGGCGAAAAGTGCGAAAACACTAGTAGGTACACGAAACAATATGACTATCAGCTGCACGAAAATATTCGTAATTCGTAGTTTCATTTTTTACCAACATTGTGTTGGTTGCGAGTAAAAGTAACGCGTTGCCTAGGGCTGCAAATGCAATATTTCTCAACACCCGAATACCATATTTTACATTATACACTCATACACCAGCCGATTACAACGACCGCTTGCGACAACCGGGAAAATGACGTGAGTACTGATCGTAAATTTCCATGCATTTATCGGATGACGCGAAACTAACGACGAAATCGAACGAAACATTGTACCGTTGATATCATCATGTATTTTTTATTTCTCAACAGTTTTTGCAAGCACATCATGAGGACAGACGAGATCAACGAGCCAAGAGCATACAAGCGAGTATGGCTCGCGAAATGCTTAAGATGTGAGGTGAGGGATCTCGTCTGCTCCGAAATGTTCGAGTGCGTCGGTACGTGTGTGTACATATAAATCCCTGCAGGACGAACCTACAAATATATTCTACACATATTTAAGTCGAGGCGAAAACCGCGGTTCTAAAATATTTTGTCGTTCCATACAGAATGTCACGTCTTCATCCACCGCCGTTGCTGGCAGTCGGCCGCCTGCCCGAAGTCGACATGCCTTGCTGTTGCGCCGGAAGGTCCTCGACGACCTACGCCACCGGCTGCGCGTCCCGAGCGTTCGGTCACAGCCACTGATCGGGACGCAGAACTGCGCACGCCGCCATTCGAACTTCCCGAGCGGTCGGTCATCGCCGCCGACCGGGAAGCCGAGCCGCGACGTGCGAAGTCCTCCAGGGACATTGGCACGAACACTTCGTGCCAACTGGACTTCGGAGAGCCGGTGGTGGCAGAGAAGTCGACCGACGGTTGCCAGGAAGAGGAGCCGACGTTTTCGCCGAGCGATATTTTGAGAAAAATTCGCGAGGCAAAACGGTCGAGGTACGTAACACATCGATTAAATACATAATGTGACGTGAGAGCGTGAGAACTGTTGGGTTCGGAGGAAAAAAAGCTACTGCGAAAGTGGAAAAAAATATTTAATACATAGTATGTGAATTGTCAGACACACGATTGTAGACTGGTCGGGTTGCGTAAAAAAGTTGCGCACGCGAAATAAAACCAAGTGCGAAATCTAGCTCTCTGATTGGTCAACCAAATATTGTGATAATATAATAATACATATTTAAATATAATATCAGTCATAATAATAAAGAAATTCCATCCATAAATTATATATTATAAAATTTTGTTTTCTAAATAAGCCACGATAATACATTTTTGGAAACGATTTGTGTGTAATTATAACCAATTACAAAGTCATTTCTTTTTATTTGCATTTATAAGTTGATTCATTTTAAATTCCATAAACCTTTTCTTTTTATTATTATCTTTTAGACAAACTATTTAGCTCGACAATACATTTAAATACATGTACATTTACCCAATTTAATAACAATAACAACAATATAGAAACGAAAAATCAAAAGACAAATAGGGACTGAAGATATAGTATATGTAGCAATTAGAAATAACAATGAAACTTAAATGACAAATTCAGCCTCCCGAATAAATGAGGTGATAAAAACTATAACCTGTTAGAGTTAGACGTTAAAATTACAGAGAGATGAAAGGGAACGTTTAAGAAATGCTGAGAAATAATTAGATTATGAAATTTGGTAGATAATGAAGGACAATCGAAGAGGATGTGAGATAAATCACAAATAATTTCTTCCCTACGTAGCGTACACAAAGGGGAAACAATTATATGTAGGCATGTCAGAATTTGATAATCCTGTACTAAAGTATTTCTACTATACTTGGTCTTCCTTTGAGTAACATATTTCTTTTAATTATCTGTATAAATCTAAATATGTATACAATATAATGTGTTAAACAAACAGAAATAAAAGTTTATGATTATTCGTGATATTTTATATTTTTTCAACCGTATAAAAGAAATAATTTAAACTTTAATCAATTACGTATTCAATAAAATTAAAACATATCTGTGACATTAATTGAATAAGGCTATGTATGGGCTCAATGTGAGTTGATGATAAACTATACCGGTGTGATAGACTCATGATAGCCCCTTGGCTGCTTCATCCGCCTCATCGATGACGGCCACATCGCACCTCATGCGAATTAGGTACGCGACTACGGTAAGCCCGCGGGGGTGTGTGGTTCAAAAATTGTTCTCGACGCGTACGTGATAACCCTCCGGATTTCAGCTCCGCTCGCGAATTGATAGGGTGCACTGTATCGCCGACCTAGTTGGTCGAACCGCACATTTGTGCCGCCACCGCTAAGGCTAAAGACTCGTCGGGGACACGGCGCCTAACAACTGCACGGTTGCTCGTTTTACAGGTCTTCGTTCATCCCTGGCAACATACCGGCGCACTACAGCACTGAGTATGTCGACCTACTGGGCCACCCGGTGAACCGGCGGACCGGCGAACCTACCCTCCAGTGCGTAAGCGAAGCCGGCGGTGGTGGAGACGAGGGCGAAATCCGTGTTGTATCGACCGGTGTTTAGCGGTTGTGGTGTTATTATTTTTGGTGTTTTCTGGTTGACGGCAAGCTACGGGTTTCCACCCCAACGCGTTGCAAAACGACGTGCACAATTTATATTGTTTAATTAATTATTCATTCAAATCATTCATGTTACTATTTAATATATTATAACTTATTAACTGTACATTTTTATCGCGTTGTGATTTTTCGTGCAAACGCTCGACGCACCACGACTAGCTCGCAAGCGGTATAATCACAACAATAATAATGATAATAATTATAATTGCCGCGTTCAGAGGCCTCCGCTCAGGAGACACTATCGGACCTATTGTTTTTCTCTCTCTCTCTCACCGTTCGCTTTTCGATTCGTCCGCGTGCGCCACACACATATTATTATTGCTATTACAATGTTATTATACACGTACACGCATTATAAAAGTGTCCGGCCCCGAGGTCGTATTCAATTTCAATTAACCCCGTGGGAAGCGGCGGCTCGCGCCGTAACCATATTACGGGTACCTTACGCGTGTACAGAGACAATGGATCGGTGAAAACGGCCGAGATAAGGATAGGGACGATTCCGCCGGAGACTGGTGGCGGCGGGGAGGACCGATTGAGAACCTCTACACGTATAACGATCGTCGTGTGTGCTCCGTTACACGTACGCATACCGTGTTACAACGCGATGCGACAGCGGTTCTCAAAATTGTTTTGTTCGCCGAGCCCGTGAGACATTAGGAGAGAGAGAGACAATAAAAAGCACGGAATCCCAAAAACCAGGGATTCCAAATTTAATCCACAGTTCACGACGTATCGATGACATTTTGCTTTTCGCTTTGTTAAAAAAAAATAAGCTCAACTGAAAATTCTTATTATTACTTAATTGATATTTATCAATTTTAATGTGATCAATAATGTGTTGTACTTTTTTTTTCATTTACCACCTACCAGTACTTCAATACTTGGTTTGTTGGAAGAAAGTTGAATGCGCACGTAACCTTGTACCTATATATGCGGTCTGTATAAGTGTAACGATTTAACTAATAATGTTCTATACTTGAATTTGATTGGATTCAAATGTGTCCGCTGAACCCCTAGATTACTCTCGCAGAGCTCTATAGAAGCCCGTGGAGCACGATTTGAGAACATCTGCACTACAACATAAAACATGACCCAATCCCTTCCATTTGTAACCGCACTCTTAATTAAATGGCAAATAAATCCACCTCTACCCTCTATAGTCTATACACACACTCAGCAGAACTTAACGCAATCAACCTTGGTTGTCTTACAAAATTTTCAATGTATCCATTATGAACCTGTTTGATTTTTAATTTTTCAAACACTACACGACGCTTCTCTGTAAGAAGTTACTATTATATGATATTTATTCTTCGTCTACAACAGTAGTTAGTTAGTTATACCTAGTTAGTTCACTAATAGCAGAAACATGGGTTTCGCTTAGAAACCATGAAATGTGTGTTCACCGTTCAATCACATGTCGTTTCGCGAATCCTCCAAGCCGTGAGGACTACGATGTTCTTTTCCGTCTTCCCGAAATCCTAACCGTAATATAATAATTCATCTCAAACATAACCAATCTCCTTCGGTTTCATACACTTTCCCGCAGTGCGCCCGTCGTGGTGCACGTAAGGACCCGGCCGGTAACGTCATGCGACACGGTCGGAGGTTCGCGATGCGCGCGGAATAGACAATATTGCGCTCGCACGGCGTACAACACACGGTTATAACCATCGTATACAACCGCTACGACGCGGAAATAATAATGATACCTATATGTCGCACGTGGTCCGTGGAGTTTCGGGGCGGGAAAAAAAAATTAGCGGCAAGGAAGACGGACAAGTATGAGGTAGAGAGGGGAGAAAGAAACGAGAAATGCTCGGTCCGTCCGAGTCCACGTCGTGTCAGCCGTATACGCGACACGCTACGTGATCGCTTTTCGTAAACCGCACCGCAGTCAAAGGAGCCGCCGACGCGTCCGTGCCGCTACGGATAACGACCGCTTGGCTTACAAGCGTTTAAGTCGAAACCGTAGTGCACGTACGAAAGAACTGAGCTGTGCGGGGTTGATTAGAATACGTTTTACAATTGAACGGAGAGAGTAGCGGGATCTAGCGATAATATAGCGCCCGGGGAACGTGCTGATAAGCAGGGCTCGGAATTTGTAGACATTGCATATGGTTCTACATAAGCTCTCGATTTATAGCGAACCAAGCTAAAAATCCAAAAAGTACAATGGTGAGTTTAAAAATCGAAAATTTAAAACGCATATCTTGCATAAATCGTCAATTTGCGCGTAAATATTTGATTTTTTGAAAACCTTTTAGATATTTATTCTGTCGATCGAGTGAGCAATAATAAAAAAAGGATGCAACACGTGTTCTGTGCGAGCAAATGCAATAATATGGTCACCCTTACCATACTATCGTTCTGCAATGCGCGTATTATTATAACAATACGTTGTGTACAGATACTTTCCACAGACAAAGTCACATAATAAATGCTATCGTATCTCGTATACGGTTGTACGTACAAGTAAATATAATGTCGTATTTACCTATTTATTTATTTTCATATACATTTGTTTATTTATTTTTTTTATACATTTATGTCATCGATTTTATCTAGTATTGTACGCCGAGGACGAATGATTTATACAATAATATAGACGCGAGTAATTTGCCCGACCCAGCGGTGGACGGTCTTAACTATACACGTACGCGACGCGATCAATCGTGTCAGATAAAACGAACGTCGCAGTCGTCGTGGAAAAATATAGGGGCACGGGAAAAATAATAAATAAATAAAATATAATAAATATGTCGCGACGACGACGACCTCTTCGCATGGATCCGCCGCGATATCGCGAAAACGGCTGCAGCTGCTAACTCCGCGGCCGGCGTGATGCGTTTCAAACGTTTCGATATTGAAACGTAATAATAACAATACACGGTGAAAAAACAAAACAGATATGTAAACGAGGTTTTAGGTCAACGTTTTAACGTGTACGCGAGCTTATGGTAATCGCGGCGCAGCTCCATGTACGTACGTTATGTAAAACGCGTGTTTCGTTGCGCACACAATGCGGTCCGTAAGCACTTTGTTGTACAAAACGAGATCTAAATATTATCATTATCAATATATATATTATCATCGTCGTCCGCAAGACGCACAATTATACGTGCGCGCGTTTTACGTTTTACCTTTTTTTTTCTTTTTTTTTTTTCATTCGCCGTGTACGCGGCGCGCATAACATTTTATACACCGCGGTTCCCAGGTACCGGTGCACACGATATGACTTAATAACAATGATGTGTACCCGTTTATCGATGATTAAAACGCACCGCGTTGACAAAACGCGATTTTATCAAGGCACATGATCGTTTTAACTACCGTCCGGGTTGAGAAAAAAGAAAAAACCGTTTGATTTTTTCACGTGAGATGTATTGCATGGTGAACAAATTAGATTTTATCGTTTTCACTGGTCGAGCGTATGGAAACTCGCGAAAAATAATTTTGTAAATTAATTTTCCATCGAGAAGCGTATTTTCGGATATTTCATAGCTGGCGCACGTTTCCGAAATCTCAACGAAGAATGAAAATTGTATTTGAACAATTTATTTGGACTTCGGCACAGTTAAATTTCTAAAGCTGCTGCATCCGTTATAATAGGTTTTAATATCGAGCATCCATATTCGGTTATATCAACAGTAAAGGGATTTTCTAAAAGTCAAAACTACGATTTCAGTAGTTTCAGTCTTCAAATTGTCCTACAATATCAATTCTCTTAAATATTTTTCATAATATTGTGCGGCTCACGACTCTCTTATCGCTGGCCACCCTTGGTATAAAATTAGTTCCTATTGAGATCAATGAGGGCGTACGGTTACAAAATTCAAGGAGGTGCTAAGCTTTCTCGAATTCGTACCATGCAGGACTTCCGATACTTCGCATCAGCAACACCATAGTATGTTTCAAACAATTTGCCATTCACAACGACGCCATCAAAATCGATAACATAAATCAACTAACTGAAAAACATTCAACGCGAACTCCGTTACCACTCAAACCCTCTAATCCCTCGTTTTTCTACCACCGCAATTCTTCCTGATTAGCCGACGCGTCGATTATATCGAAGAAAATTGTGTCGAAATTTTCTTGGAAATAAAAAATCAAAAAAAAAATAATCATAATTTCACTAATGAAAATTTAAAAGTAATTAGTAATTATTTTATCGAAAAAATCAAAATCAAAATAGTCCTGTCATAATTGAATTACAATATCAACGTAATATGATAAAAGTTAAATTTTGAAGGTATAAGAAAATGAAAAAATCGTATCTTACAAATGTTATTGGTTTTTGGAGAGTTTCACCATTTCTGTAAGCAAGTAAATAGCAATAACGTTTTATTTCGGTCGTATACAAGGATGTCAGTTGAAACATTTGACTGTATAGGTACTTGAAATGATAGAACCAGAATTTGATATAAAATCAAACAATTTTCAAGAGCCAATACCAGTTGAAGAAAGTAGTTTATCGTAACAATTAGATGAGCAGTTCAAACTATATGTAATACTTGGTGATCGTTTGCTACTAGCGCACATGTAAGTACACGCGTCGTGCGCGAAGAGTTGAATGAGCTGTGGGGGCGCACTACGATTGAGGTCAAGAAGACGGTTTGCGAATATTTCGAACGTGTTCTTTGTGACTTATGAATATAATTATGCTCGAGATACTGTAATATACTTACACTGTCTGAGTCAGGGGCGTAATTACGGGGGGGGGATATAGGGGATAGATCCCCCCCATGAGCCGTATTTATATACTGTTGTCTTAATACAAAATACAATAATTACTAAAAAAAAAGTTTTAAACGTTAAGTTATATTACTGTTACAGTAATACTGTATTACCAAAATAAATGTTAAACAGTGGATTTCCCTTTATGCCCGGTTGTACAAACGGTCGATAAAAACAGTTTAATAATATCTGATATCGGTTTGATAAACAAGTCGATAAACATCTTTAGAATTGTGATAGTGAATTTAATACATTATTTTTGGAAGCAAAAGTAAGCCTTTTGATAATTTATTTATACTTTGTTTATATTATGTATTGTAAAATATCATATTCTACAAATTGTAATATATATTACAATTTAATAGGAAATGGCAGAGTTTGTTGGAATTGAAATGTGTGTGAAACGAATAACAAATCGAAAAAAGCATCGACCAAATCCAAATTCACACTTAAACATAGACGATTTTTATAAAGTTACGGTGTTCATTCCATACTTGGATTATTTTATTAATCAATTACAGGAACGTTTTCTGTCCCATTCAGAAATTTTTGAAGGTTTTAATTTTTTCAAATTTAAGATAAATTACTGGGTATGAAAATTTAAAATACTTTTTTTAGGATTTCAATGTCTGTTTTCTGCTGATGAAATATCATTCAAGAAATTAATCAATTTCTATTCTACAAAACTGGATGTAGCTAATTCATTATCTGAACTTAAATTGTGGAGTAGAAAATTAAGAGAATTAAAAAAATCAAATATCAATCCATAAACCGGAATAGAAGCATTAAAACTATGGAACATTGATATTTACCCTAATAATCATAAGACTTTAGTTTATATTTTAGACCGTTTATGAGTTAGTGAACCTTTATTGTCTTGGATTTCATCGTCCTTAATTGGAAGAAGTCAGTTTGTCCAATTATTTGGAAACTCGTCTAATATCTTTCTTACTCCTAGTGGGGTACCCCAAGGTAGTCATTTAGGTCCTTTATTGTTTAACATTTTTATAAATTGGATTTTTTCTATTGCGCCTCTCCGTGCCGTATAATACTTTTTGCTGATGACGCTAAAATATTCTATACAATTTTAAGAGAGAAGATTGTCTGACTCTCCAAAAAGTGTTAGATAAATTTGTTAACTGGTGTAATACAGTTGGATTAACTCTTAACGTTGATAAATGCAAAGTCATGTCATTTTACCGAACTCGTGAAATGATAAATCACAATTACTGCCTTAATAGAGTTCAGTTAAAACGTGTCTTTCAGTTAAACGACTTGGGTTTTGTTTTTGTCCCTTCGCTAGACTCTCGATCACATATTGACTATGTAATTGGCAAAGCCCTGCATGTTTTAGGATTTATTCGTCGTAATACTTCAAATTTCAAATCTCGCGATTGTTTAGTGGCTCTCTATAGCTCTCTTGTTAGATCCACTATTGAATATGGAACATTGATCTGGGCACCTTATACAGCAGTTGACAAACGCCGGCTTAATAAGGTTCAAAATAGATTTCTAAGTTACGCCGGTTATACCCTAAATATAGTGCACCCTGCCCACGATTATGGTCCAATTAATGAAATTATCAAGCTTGAGTCTTTAGACCATAGACGATTAAAATTCGGTAAATATTTTATTGATAGATTATTGGGTGGTGATATTGATGCCCTCCGTTTACTAGATCGACTTGATATTCTTGTACCCTGTAACACCAGGTTTCAGAGTCAATTTTATTTACCTATACGAGTAAGTAGCTCAAATTTTTCCAAAAATGCACCCTTAATTAGACTTATGCGCGAATACAATGCAAATCTCTAGCTTTGTACGGAGACATTTTTATTTTTATTATTATTCTTATACTTTAACTTTGTACAACTATTATTAGTATATACTATATTATTATTATTACTTTGTACTGCTATTATTATTGTTATTACTTTGTACTACTATTATTATTATTATTATTACTTTATTATTATTTTCTTTTCTTATACATTATCTTGTACTACTATTATTATATGGTATTTTCAAAAAGCCGCTTGGCGTTATTTAATAAATAAATAAAAAATAAAAAATAAATAGATATTTTTTATTCAAAATTTTATGTACGCTCCCGGTGTCAACTTCAGCGCCTGAAAGAACATTCTCATGTTTAAAGAGAATTAAAACATACCTCAGAAATAGTATGATAGAGGTGACACATTATTTTAAACTATATTTTCTAACTAAAATGTATTATTTATTATTATGTTGTTTATTAATTAATTTGTAGGATCGTCTA
Source organism: Periphyllus acericola (assembly GCA_949715065.1). Classification (NCBI taxonomy): domain Eukaryota; kingdom Metazoa; phylum Arthropoda; class Insecta; order Hemiptera; family Aphididae; genus Periphyllus; species Periphyllus acericola. The sequence continues at coordinate 26,996,072 of OX454269.1, forward strand.
AATGGCCTATCTATGTTAACAATTCATTACGATATTGAAGTAGATCACGATGAAATACTTGACATATTGTCGAAAAAACCAAGAAAATTGGAAATTTTGTTATAATAATAATATAGGTAGTCTTTGTTAATAATATAATGTAAAACAAGTTTTGTTTAATATCATATATTTTTAAAATGCATTATGTTGAAAAACAAATTATTGGTAAGGTCAAAAGGGTTTACGGTTACAACATATTCATATCCCCTCCCATAAGACATTTATAATCACGCCACTGGTCCGAGTGGATCAATGATATTATAAAATATATTATAACGGCGGCATGGTAGGTACGTGCGGGCACCACGTCAACGAGCGTTGGTCGACGACAATCCTCGGGTCTTTAGTCCGTCCGACCATAATACAATAAACTAACACACTCGCACACGCACACGCGCACACACACACACACACATATGTATATACACATCGCGTATTCCGTACGCGTGCAGGCGAGGGACCATCTCCGGCACTCTTGCCGAGGACCGCGGACTTTTGGCGTGGAAGTGAGACTCGCGGACGCGTTCCGGGTCCATCGGAAATTCACCGACATGACGACAAGAACTGACACGCGGGCACACACATCGCATACGGTAATCTGGAACGCGATGAATATTTAAATCGCGTGCGCGACGCGTACACGCATGTACTGATATCCGCTCGGAAACGTGACCGGGACGGACGATCGGAACTCGCACGACCGAATTGTATGACGACCGGCGCGGTATCGCGTGCGATAATATAATATCGTGTACAGCTACTCGTACGGTTGATAACACCGGTGATATCCAAACTGCCGGCTCGGATCGTGGCTGAAACCGATTGGTTTCAACGCCCCGCACCTGTGTCTGCCAAATTCATAACTTATCGACGATATACCGATGAGATATTGTTATCATTATTGTTTCCAGCGTTCTGGGCGATACATACGACGAATGTATTGTTCGTATCAAGATGCGTGTGTACGGTTTCGAACAGAAGGATTTATCCAATGTACACAAACCTGGTACTTTTCTAAAAGAATATTTCGTCTAGTTGGTGCTTTGAGGCGGTCATTTTTTGAATGATCGAGAAAAACAGAGATGGCGAAAAACTTAAAGCGAGATCGAGAATTGCACACTGCACCCGTTTAGTATTTTCTACACGCACTATCCACTCGTTTATTCATCGTGGATACCAATTTTTTTGCGCAACCCCCGTGGGGGTATCCCAAGGGTATTGTTCATCGCACCACCGATCTAGTAGCATTCGCTGGGCGCCCGCCCCCCGCTCTTTTGTAGTTTTGCGGTGTTTTTATTGTACGCAAACGCTTTTCTCAGGAACATGCATGAATGTATTCTTATGTACATTAGGAATCTGTTATGATAAAATCGTCAACAATTATTCGGAACATATTTTTTTTTAATAATAATTGCTATACTAATATAGGGAAAAGTCTATTTCTTTATTATCTTAAGTATCATAACATTATTATAATTTATTCTAAATGAGTATTTTGTCACGTTATGTAGTCCATAACGTTCTATACATCAATGATCGAGCCCAATAAATTGAAAGTATAAGAAAGACCATTTATTGTGTTGTATTATTACCGTTATTATGTTTGCGATCCCTTCGGACTATGCGTTCACCACATTTATATCTACTATTTGTATGGGTTGGTTTTGTATTACAATTTAAGACCTGATAGGCCTGTTGTTTCTTCGCCGCAAGTATAGGTCGATTCACTTTTTTACAGGTTTAAATGCTTTCTTTTTCAAAAGGTTCTTTCGCTTATCTCGTTTCTGCATCTACGATAAAAAATGGTTCTTTGGAAAACTGTCCTAGCAGTTCCATCCAAGTCTAAAATCCTTGATCCCCCGTCAATTGTTTGCGCAGATTGGTATCGATCTGTCGGTGTGTGCGTGTAAGCATAAAAAACATATATTTATAGGTACATGCCGGCCCAGTACACGCTTCCAGTGCGAACCCAGCTCACTCATGGACTGCGCTCACGAAAAACTGAATCGTGCACTAATCCGCATCAACGAGGTCGACTATATTATGTACACGAAACAATATATACTCGTACGTACGAGATCGAACGATTTCGCGCGATTTATATGCGTCGCCGACATTATTATGACGCGCGGTGTTCATATATTATTACGGTTAGGTATACAACATTTTCGCGTCGTTAAAGTCTCCACCTCCGTCCGTCCGTCCGTCCACCGTCTCTCCGTAGCAGTCCATAAGCGGACGCTGTATATTATTATTGTAATATTCATCTTCACCGCGCTGCGGACTAAATGAGCGTATATTTGTTTTCTCGTCGTACACTGCCGCGGTAATAATATACGTTTTCCGCGTCCATCGCGTGGTAGGCGTCATCGTTTGATGAATTATCGCCGCCGCACCGGACCTAATGTACGATATTATTAAGTGGACAGAGAGGAGAAAATTTTATACACACGTCGCAATAACGACGACGACGACGACGACGCGATATTAATAAATAAGAGAAAAACAGCGTATTACATATACGAGTGAAACGTCGTACGTAACATAACGTATTATATCGCGCGCGCTCATCTCTCGGATCTTACGTAGGTATATGTACGTGTTATGCTACGAATAGTAATAGTAATGTGTAGGAAAAAAAAAATACACGTAAAATAAAATATGCGATATTATCCGTTTCCGGGTGGTCCGCTCGTCAAAGGAAAGAAAATAAAGTAAAAAAATAAAACTGGTAAAGTCGTGCGCGGGGCTCCCGTGCTGCGGCGTCGTCGTCGGTGCGGTGGCGTGCGATGTTTTTCGCTCGAAAATGACTTATACGACCGGCCTTAACGCGCGCTTGCGTGCATTGCGTAATAGCGCGCTTCCCACGGTAAACAGTCGCGCGGGGACAAGTACGGCGACGGCGCTACAGGATGACACAAACGTATCGAACGCTGACGACGTTGTTATAATAATTATTCCGCGCGAACAATGCGACAGCCGCTCTCAAACTGGGTTCCGAAATATACGGCGAGGCCGCGAGACGCACGTTGCGCATCAGAACTGCATCAAATAATGCACGATAATACACTACTGCAGTGTACGTCGCTTCATGGGACGTAATTGAGAATGTTTTATGAGTAGGGGGGGGGAGGATCTCAAAAAAATGACACTATTTGTGAGATTTCGACCCCCCCTCCTCCACACAAACCTTATTTATAAACATTTTAAAAATCGACGATTTGTGTTAACTGTTATTTACCAAATACAGTTAACACGAACCGTTTTATTTTTTAAAGGAAAGTATCTACATTTCTAGGCTTCTTAGCAAGTTCCTCTATGACCTCTTCATTTGAAAATGTAACTTCGTTACGAATAGCTAAATTTGCTAAACCTTAAGTCGTTTCTATAAGCAAAATTAAAAACTATTAGTTTTAAGGTTCTGTGAAAATTAATTTCATTACAATAAACTGTTTCGAAGATAATTGTATCCTTAACTTATTATATCACGGTGTTCATACCCTTATTGTCAATGTAGATATTAGTTATTAGTATTACTTATTACTTACTATAGATGAGTATTGTAAATTCACTGTTATTATAGCACAGAATAGTACACTCGATTGAAGATTACGAAGAAACTCAAAAATCAAATCCACTATTTCATTTTTATACTTATTCCTCCGTGAAAAAATAATATGAACCTAGTAAATTTGTAATAATAAATAATACAGGCCATAAACTAATAAATAAGCTAATTTAATAAATATGATTATTATTAGTATTATAAATAGTATTATACTTACCTAATATGAAACACAGAAATGCACAGTTCTTTTGATTTTATTATATTTATATTATTATAATTTTTCTGTCCTTATTCAAATTCCTAAAATAACATTAATCATCTATTTAATTTACATTTTGATCGTTTTTTTAGCCCCCTCCCACATCGCTAAAACCTTCTCCTATGGGTGCCCATGCGAAAGTACAAATTAAAAAGCAACAGATCGTGGATATATTTTTTTACGAGTTGTGGTTAAAAAATGGCATTCTTCTAGATTTTGGGATTTTATTTTTAATTTAGCCTCTCAAGGGCTTCCCTGTGAGCCGGGTCAAGTATTTTGAGGGCCATAAGCATATTATGCGCATCTGATGTGCCTAATTGATTGTCCAACAAAAAAAATAAATAAAAAAACAATAAGACTGATCTTGAATAATGAATTCGTAATAAAAAATATTGTTTTCATACTTTATACGATATTTTTGAGTTCCGGACATCAAACGGGACTCATTCTCCCGAGGGCCGCGAGCAATGCTTATTTCGCTCGTATTATAGATCAACTGACTCTGGCGAAAAAGTTTGAGAACCGCTGATGTACACAGTGTTGATTTATACGCGCGCGTCGAGGACGGTTTTCAATACGTCTCGCAGCCTCTCTGGGAATGAGATATAATATACGCGTAACCGCGTACCGTATGACAATAGCACAGTATCATTGTCGTACGACTCGCGTGTATTATTGTACATACGCAATGTTACATTTCACCACGCTAAACGAGGACACTGTTGAGGACGCCGCGGGACGTATACGCTCACGACTATGCGATGATGATAATAATAATAATAATAATAATAAATAATAAATAATAATAATATGTACCTGTGTACGTATGGGTATACCGTGCACCATATCCGTCGGGTTTGTCAGGTACACATGTTGTGCCGCGGACGTTATTCGCACGTATATAAATCGATCGAGCGCACAGCGGCTGTCAATTATTATTATTAACAAACACCGCGGTCTCGAAGACGGGCGGATGGCCGACAACCGATCGTTTTTCACCGACGGCGAACGGAGACGACACCCTCTGAACATTTCCACAAGTTATCCGTGAGAAAACCACTAATGCGTATACGGAACGCTCTGCGTGACGCGGACACGTTTACCGCGTTTTAACGTTCGATCTACATACATTTTTCGTAAATTCAGAAGTACCTATATACGTAACGATGTTTAAACTATTCGTTGAATCGAATTTCCATCTAGATGATTTTATCCTTTTCTTCTTTCACGTTTAGTTGCAATATTTATGTTATAACTATTAATGTCGTCGTACAATGATTGCTGTACTTATTGCCGCACTTGGCGCGCAATCGCTCATTTATTTATCCAAAGTATGGCAAATAAGACGTACAAGAATGCGGCACTCTTTTACCGTGCTGGCTAATGACTGCTGATCAATGTGATCGTTTATCAATATTATTCGCAATGCACTGCTTTAACGATTGGCCGGTGCAATAGAACTGCACCGCTTCAACAGGTAAAGTATGATTAATTATAAATATTTGGAACGAAAGTTAACAACACTGCAGAGGAAACGTCGTTAAAATGGATAATAATTTCTAAAAATTCAGGACTACATGTTTTGCACAACATTCGTTTATGCGTATACAAATTTAGCCAGTGTCGGCGCTATGGATGTAAACCGTTCGTAAGATAAAATACAAATGTTAACTGTTCTAGCATCTACGTATATAAAAACACTATAACAAGGCCATGATATAGGTTATAGCTTATAATTTATTTATAGTTAATAACTCTATACATTCTTTAAATAAATATAGGTACACCAAAAGGAGATTTATTTTACGATTGTCAGTTTAATATTATATGGTACATATATAAAACTTAATACTTGTAACTTAAATTTACATCGAGACATAATTTAATACTCTATTTCATAAATCGCATATGTAAAAAGTCGATTTATCATAGCAAATACTATAATAATAACTATACGGCACGTTTCTGGCCTTTGATTTTGACAATTATTTTATTTCCGAAAAGTCCATTGGTTGAGCTTTTAGTTAAAACTATGGATACCCTCTCTGCGGGCGCCCTGGATGTCGCTCGCCCCTAACGCCGGCCATGCGAATTGAACTCCTGTACAACAACGTTGATAGTTAATAACGCTATACTATTTAGGTTGCAACAAGTCCATATGCGGCGGCGTTGTCGCGCGCAGTAATATATTATTGCCCGCGCACGCCCGCTACACCGATCATTGTGATACCGCGGTGTGCCCACACGTTGCACCGCGGGTGGAACACCACGACCATGATATTACGGCGGCGACGGTTTCGCGCGTTGATCAACAGTAGTAATAATCGATTGCCGGTGTTTTTTTAATCGTGAAATAACATTATTCACTTATCGTGAATATCGCCGCGGCCGGTCGACCTAGTTCCACGTCGTACACGGAAATTATCGTGCTCGTACACGATAATAATATTGTTGCACGTTGCAGTAGGTACATCGTAGTCGTACCTAACCCGCCGCGTGTACCCACCCGGACCGGTGGCCCGCGCCCCGGCCGTTAATGTAAATCGTCCGTTTATGTGTACGAACTGATCATCAGTGTTCGACCCAACAAGTCGTCCTCGTATAATAATATAATTAAGACTTTACGCGACGGTTTAAATTAAATCTCTGGATAACGTAATCGGGTCTTAAATGTGCATTAATGGTGTACGGACGGAACTACGGCAGCAATACGTTTCTGAAAAGACCATTTTATTATATTTTTTTTTTTTCATCGAAACACATGGTGTGTCCCGGTAACTTTTTATTCACAATAATATGTATGTACGCGCGACGGTTATAAACACGCGCGTTCCGTCCGGTCGATGTCGCGGCGCGGAGATAAAGATTTCGATAGTACGCTGCGGCGATGTACGAGTATAATAATATTATCATTATTGTCATTATTGTAATTCATGACCGACCGCGCGTGCCTATTAATAAAACGAACGTGTGTATTTCAACGGATCCAGTTTCTAATTAAAAAAATAAAAAAAAAACTCTTATTAATTTATTCGTATTTTTGTAACAAAGAGCGGACGTAATAGGTATTACGACGATTTCTATGGCGAACAACAATACGAAATAGCGATTTCTAAACGTGAATAATTATTGTACCTGTAAACATGCCCTGCTAAGCCCAAAAGTATAGTTCTATGAATTAGTTCATTCGTTATTGTACCGAGATATTCGTGATCTTAACGTGATTTTTACGGATTTATTAGCAAACATACCGTGTATAAGCATAGATTTCATAATAGACGAGATTATTAAACGTATTTTTTAGATACATACGAACGATACTTAGCAAATGAGGGTATATACTAAACAGTAACTGCAGACCAGTCTTGATAATTCGACACAAACGGGACCAAATATAGTAACTATTGCCGGAATATCGAAAAAACTAGATATTTAAAATATAGTATATGATCCGGTGAAAAATTGTATTTAATTTATTTTTATTACATCTTAAGTGAACTACATTCACATAGATTTTAATATTTCATTCCGTACAAGAACATGTTAATTTAATGCGTACAACTAAGTACATTTCATGTATTTATTGATAGTTCAACTTTGTAACATAACATAATATTTCAAATTTAATTTACATTTACAAGTTAATACCTACTCACCGTATAAGCCAAGCTTGAAGTTTGTGTTGGTGGGAGCAGGGAGTCTATTACAACACGATTGTTTATTACATTTTAGACGCGTGTTCCATACAGCTATAAATATAATAATGTTAAACAGTATGTCAATAATAACAATAATACAATAACAATCATAATATTATAATGAGACATTAATCAATCGGCTTATAATGTTATTGTCTGTAATATTCATATCGGCAGGTAGTCATTATTGCGATTGTTTTCCGTTTCTTTCCGCCAAACATTTTTTCAATAATTGCATACATTGATTTACGTTGAATTATCAAAGCGATAATCTAAAAATTAAACTCAAGCTGGACGTGGTAAAAATATGCCGGATTACCGAGAGTACTGGACTGACGCAAGACCGGATTATCAAGACTTAACTGTCTTTGCTGGCAGTGGCTTGTTGAACTAATCTTTGGTTAGGAGCAAATATTTATATAAGGTAGTCCCCCTCCTCCAGTTGGTTTCGTATTATTATTATTTTTTTTTTTTACAATCCGGAGATTGGGTTTTAACAATTTTCTTTACACAACAAATGTCTTCTCCATTTATCCCTGTCACTCACCATGTCTTTGAGCTCCCTGTTAGTATTGATTCGTGCATCTTGCATTGTTTGGCTGATGTATTTAGTTCTTGGTCTTCCTCTTGATCTTGTTCGTAATGTGCGCACCAAAACTTAAAAATGTAATATTTACTCAATAATATGCATGTACAGAAAATATTCGTATATGTACCTACCTATAATATTAGTATATACTACACTATGTTCGTATAAAATTCGTTAACTAAAATATAAAATAGCTGCATTGCCGACCCATAACCAATTTTGAATGAGTAATATCGCTCAAAATAATAACATAAAAATAGCTTCAACACGCCTCTGCAGTTTGCTCACAGGTGGTATTTTCGCTTATTATATCGGTAAGAATTTTTACAGTCGTATACGATAAGTTTTCATATTGATCAACGGTTTTCCTCGGTAAACGCTGCTTATCGAAAAGCAAATATAATCATTATCTATTACGTTTTAATGGCATTGCAAACGGTCGGTTATTTTAACCGAAACATATCAGTCTTTTGTCAACTGTAACAATCGACCTAGTCGTGCGATAAACATTTTGAAAACTGAGATGAAGTCTACTTGAGATCGATCAGTCCACAGTTCCCAATTTCACTTCCTAATTATTATAAATTGGATTTGAATATTTTAAAACGTTGATTGTAATATGAAATCTTAAAATGAGGACTGATCGATTACAAAAATACAATACAACAAATTCAGATCAGTTTTCAGAAATATTATCGCATAATTAGATTGAACGGTAAAGTTAACCAAAATCACGTACTTTTGTCGAATAAAACATTACGTTGTGGCTAACGATATCATACTGTTTATCCACGAGCCTTGATGAACCGTCTATGGGGAAAAAGTATTTGATAATATTATTACAATTAATTTATACGTTTATTTCGATAATGATGCGATGAAAATAACAAACTGATACGGTACAAGTACATAGGATTTTTCTCAAAACTATTTACTACTGTACGCCGCCGCAGTCGCTCGCTGCTTTTTGGCTTACCAACGGTAGTATTATGCACATGGTGCCCGTTGGATTGCAGGTCTAGCAGACACAAGGAGTAATATAATATGTTACCGGCATCGGGCGTAGTGCAGTCCACGCGGCTCAGTCGGTGCACCGTCACACAGTGCAATGATTATTATTCACAACACGCGCCACATTATAATATTATATTTTATGTACACCGAACACGCTGCAGGGTCCGAATAGGAAGACGCGATGACGTTTCGATAACGTTTCGTTTTCGTCGTATTACACGAGTATGTGATGTAAATATATTTTTAACTCGCGGACAGATATTATAGTAACTCGTTTATTTTAGATGGTCGACCGAAAAACTCAATTTTTTTAATTCTAAGGTAATAGTACGGATACATAGCGACTGACAGGTACTACAACTGTAAAATATAAAAACTAAGATCTATAGTTATTTACTCACTTGAGCAGTTTACAGACAATATTATTATTATTTACCATAGCATAATACTATAATGTATAAAACAAAATTAGAACAATTACATTCAAATTATCAAATTGAAATGGAATTAAAATCTTTTTTCTTAACAGTTCAACATTACAATGATTTAAAATGTTCGAATGCATTTAAATGCGTATCTCGCGAGGTGGTAAGAAAAAATCTAAATCATAGGGTATCGCATAAGCTTCGTGATCGGAAATGCTTTCGATATTACCTACGTGTATACAGCGGCGTCAAATACATATCGCAAGTGGAGCGAAGGATGATGGAGTAGTACATAAAAGTATAAGGTTCAATTGCTTTAACATAAGGTATAGATGGCCAACTGAATACAGAACTTAACATTTTTAAATGTAATAAATAATTTTGTATTCAATTTTTAGTTTAGATAGTGTCGATCCTGTCCACGGTAAATCTATGGGCCCACGTAGAGGAAGTGGTGATGGAGGCTGGGTGTAAACCATTTGATTTCGCTCCACTTAAATGTATAAGACTCTGGCGCCACTGCGTACACACACACACACACACTCACACACATACACATATTATATTATGTAGACGTGCGTACAGTGTTTGTTCGGGAACGACAGTGGCAGCAAGTGGCGGCGGCGGCGTTTTCTCGTCTGCTTACGGTACACACTCTAGAGGAGGTTTCACTCTTTTGTCTTCGGTCGTAGGGCAATGAAATAAATACATAAATAAACATCAATCACGGCGCGGCGTTCGCGCGTACAAATATGCGTACACACATGTACTCGTATATGTATATACCTGGCGACATTCAATTATATTATTGTAATCGTAAGATAATAACTTCGGGATGACAAGGGTCAAGCACCGCGGCAGTTCGAGGCTGCACAATAATGTGTACGACAAAACAGTGTCAATTCCTGTCGCGCGCAGTCCTAAATAACAGACGCGGTGCTACGCGAACGCTTATAATATACGCGCAATATATCATTTGTGACAATTTATTACTATACACCGTATAGCGCAGCGGTTCCCAAAGTGCGGGACCTGAGGGTAGAACGATCACAATGGTACCGCAAGATACGTGTTTAATAATAATAAAAAAATAATATTATTATTGAACATCTTATATGATTGTACATTTAAATATGATTACAATCGTCAAGATAACGTGTGCATAATGTCTTAACTCATCGCCGCGAGGATAAACTCATATTGGTGAAGTCGGAGTACTAATAAAAATAAACAGCTAGGAAAATGCGTAAACAACATTAAAAGGACAATTTAATGAATGTATAAAGAAACTAGAAAGTGAAAAACGCAGCAATATATTAGTAGTTATTATGATTTACTTTATATTAATCGAATAGATTCACATCATATATTAAACACAATTAGTTTATACATCGTGTGCGCCATGGTTCAAATATATTTAAACGAATTTTTTGTACCGTTAACATTTCCAATTTACGACACGGAGCGAGACTTTAATGTTACTGTGATCGATTTACATTTTTTTTTTTTTTTGGAACGAAAACGGCGTTTTCAAATATATTTTTAATACTATAGTATAGTTCACGCTACCGGTACGCGTGCAAACGGGAAGAAATAGTAAGCCGAGAACAAAAAGTGCAATGTGTCATTATTTTGGGCTTCGGAAATGAGCTATAACAATATTTAATCGAAAAAAAAAGGTAAAGCCGGGGCCCTTAAATCGGAATTTTATTCTAGATCTTGGGGTCTCACGAGAGCAAAACGTTTTCCAAGGGTGGCGTATAAGTTTGGGAACCGCTGCGTTCAAGTCTCCGGCGTCGTCGTCCGTTATAGGTCGTTGCGGAATAATACGCGCGTGCGCTCGTCTCCACCGTCCAAAGTATATAGGTATACGCACGGGGTACACGTATCTACTGTAAAATAATAATATATTATTCACCCGTGGCCTTAAATATGCCGCGATAGATCGGTTATCGCGAGAGCATGATAGATCCGACGACGGGCATCCCAATAAAACATAATAATTCTGTCTAATGAATTCGATCTGATAACCTAATGAACGTCGTGGTCGGTTATCACGACGACGACGACGACGATGGAATCCATTAGGACTTGCGGTCAATTATACGACGACGACAACCACGGTGGTGGTGCTCGCTTCCGGTTAGGTCCTCCTGCATTCCGACGGCGATAAACGTTCCGATTACGAATCCGGGATACGACGACGACGATAATCCGTGTTCCGACACTGTGCAGTCGTATTGTACAATAATACCAATGTATATCTATGAGTACACGCATGAACCTATATAGAATATATATATATATATATATATATATACGATATCCTGCGCGACGTAATAATAAGGACGATAGGACCGTCTGTTTACGGAAGTTATCGCCAATTATAAGAGCTGGTATATACTATCGTCTATTATGCCGCTGCGTCCCGACGGCAGTGCAGAACGCGCGGGTGATTTGGCCGCAAAGTAACGCCGGGGCGGCGGGGCGGGGTGTTGGGGGGGAGTGCGATCCGGTCAGGGGAGATTCTTCATATTATCGTTATTATTGTATTATATTATTATAAAATATCGTATTGTGCGGTATAATATAATATGTTACCTACACGGGCCTCGGAGGAGAATATGTCGTGTGGTCGTATTCCAGAGCTAAACCTACCCGTCATCATCGCCGCACTACTGTACCTACGAGTGTATCCACCTAGACGAGCGGAGGGACATTGTTTCCCCGGCCATAACGGGTTTTAACAGGTATAGGTATTGTTCGCGCGCGTTCCCTGCACACAATCGTATGATATTTGTGCGCACTATAGAAATATTACTTTGTCGTTGCAATGATTAACAACGATAGCGAAACGAAACGTTTACCCGTGCCGCCGTCTTAGAAGACAAGGTCGGCACGACACTTGCCCCATCAATGAGTGCGGTTGGAGAGAACTTTTTAGTACCGAAAATGTCTGCTATTTTTGGTACAAATTCACATAAGATACTAATTATTCAGTATTCCGAAATGTTCGTAAGTATGCACAAGACACAAAGCGAATTTTTCAATTTTCTTTTTCTATTCTTATTTCGACCATTATAACCCGAATAAAGTTCGAACTTAATAATGTGAACTAGAATGTCTTCGCCGAAGCGACGACCGTATCGGTTCCTCTGGCACGTCACCAGGGGCGTAGCCAGTAGGTAGGCCTGGTAGGCCCGGGCCTACCCAGATTTTCTCTAAAAAGAAAAAGAAGTATTTGAGAATAATGAAAACATACCTCAAGTCAACAATAAAAATTCCTAGGCTAAACGATTTGACGTTAGTTTCCATAGAAAAGGAAATAAGTGAGCAATCGATCGGCTGTTGTTGATGAGTTTGCTATCATAAAGAAAAGAAGTTAGCATTTGACTTTGAAAATATGTTATATATGGACAGTATGCATGTTTTGTAAGTTACGAGTACAGTAATTAATAATTATAAAAAAGTTATCTTGTAAGACGATTTGTATTCCGATAAATAAAAATTGCAAATAAATAATCGTCGATAACTTCGAAATTATAGGACGCCAATTAGTCCCCATTTCCGTCTAACAGTGGAAGGTTTAATGTGGGCCTACCCAAAAAATAATTCATAGCTACGCCCCTGCACGTGACGGCAAGTGTTCCGACCTTATAGTGCTATCGCCCGAGACCGTATACTTATTTAGGCTACAGCCGCTGCAGTCCGTCGACGCGACGGTTCGGCGTGCGCGCGCTTCGCGGAGGAGAGGAAGAACCGAAGGAAAACGAGGGGAAAATAAAGTTGGGCACCGCGCGCGAGCGATTGTCAGAGAGGTCGGTTACGCGCGCACTCTCCGGTCCGTCATCAATCGGCGCGCGCGCGCGACTACTTTCATTTCGTGCGCACGGATTTGGGCATCGTTTCGCCAACCAGTTCGATGGGGTCGTACGCGCGCACATAATATAATATAATGCTACACTCTCGCGCCGTAAGTACTTATAATACGCCTGTGCGCCGCCAAGGTATATGTTTATGTATGTATACGTATAGGTAGGTACACGACAACAACAAATTCCTTACACAATTCGAGTTCCACATTTAGCAACGCGCGTACACGTACCTCTATATGTAATATATAATAACGTATTATATTATATGTACCCGGCGACGTTATTCTTCATTTATTTTTTATTTTTTTCCTTCTCATACACTATACGAGACGTACCTACCTACCTACCTCTGTGTATAATATATACTATTTGAATCTTTTTTTTTCCCCACTGTTATTATTATTACCGTCATCGTCGTCGTTATTCTTTCTATATATTATATATATATATATATATATGTACGTACACACGTTATTACTATACGTGCGTGTACACTTCTTCTTCTCCGCTCGCCGATGAATACGTGCACCGATTCGCGAATCATTTTCACATCACGTGCAGTATGTACACCGCGCATAATGTAGTATATAATACACGGATACGTGAGCGTTGTTTATATTTCGTTTTTTCGATCGCCGTGTACTCCGCACCATCAAAAACCATGTCCGTCGCGAAAACTGGTCACCTGCGAAAATCTTCATACCCGGCGGCCGTCTCCTTCCCCCCCCCTCCTCCCCCCCCCGCCGACAAGACGCGGACCACGTTTTCGAAAGTCCGTTACGGCCGACGACGGGTGGTTTTTTTTTCTCTCTAGACCGAATACATCGGCGCGTCACTTCAAAACATACGGAACGATCAATCCGTCAAACTATATTTTACAAACACATGTCTACGCGTCTGCATTTATGTATATAAAGCGTGCAGTGGATTCGTTGCGATGTAGCCATCAGATAAGTTGTGTCACAGCAACTGTTTAAGATGGAGTGGATTAGAAAAAAGGGTGTCGAGGAAAAAACAGTAAGAAAATGAGGAAAACTACCAGGCGATAGAATTAATTGTTTCGGTTGGTCGATTGATGCGTGAATATGCCTAGAGATACGCTTTCTTTAATTGTAATAATAATAATAATAGTTGGTACAGTAAGAACAAAACCTAATAGTCATACTCGTTTTCATTCGAACCGAGTGAACAGTTGCTGCGTCTTGTATTTTACACGGCACCGACAATTCTATATAAATCAATGTACAATACATAGGTATTAGGTACGCAATATATTTAAATGTCTATCGTGAATAAATTGATAATGCGTACACGTACGCCATATGCGATCGTATGTTATCTTTAATATTTTACCGTTAAGTGCACACCATGATTTTATTTCTCTTTCCATCACACGCGCGCAACGTGTACGGATTTAAACGTTTTATATTTCCAACGTGCCGATCGATCAGTTAATACGATGAGGATTTTGAAAACTTATTTGAGTTCGTCGTTAAGTAGTCTACTTTTTATCGAATTTTCTCCATCTTTTAAATTTTTTTCCTAACGCAACAAATTAATAAGCTTTTGTTGATTTTTAGGTTTCAAATGTATTGTAAAACTTTGGGAGATAAATTCCAAAAATTTGAAAAGTCAGTCTTAACTAGACTCAACGACGAATTGAAATCAGTTTTAAAGATCATTATCGCATTAGCTTATCGATCGGTTCGTTGGAAATAGAAAACGTCTAATCCCCATGTTGCGCGTTTGATATATAGAGAAATAAAATCATGGCTTGCGAACCATCTTAAGCCCGATCACTAGATAAAGCTAGGTTTTACTAGCTGATGCGTAGACTTATAATATTTGTACTCTGTAAAAGTTGTTGGTCATAATACTACTATTCGGGCTTAACTTTCACCATCATCGTGTGCATCACATAAGACGAAACGAACTGTGAAAAGCCAAAAACTATTGTCGCGAAAAAAAGATAAAAATGAAATAGAAACAAAAATACTATATGGCATGACGGTGCGAACGGCGAAACACACGTAGAATCTCGGTCGGAGACGAAAAATTAGTTTTTCTTTTTTTATCGAAAAAGACGCATCGGGTCGGCGAACTCGCGTCATGGCGCCTGCGGTATACCCACGGTATCGTGGAGCGCACTCACCGTCTGCAGCGGGGCCATAACCGCATGAGCTGTATATGTATATATACATTATAATATATTATGCACGTACCGCAAGTCTGTCGCCGCCGAGTCGGGACCACGCGGTGCAGTAGCAGCATCAGCGCGGCGGACGTTTATGTGTGTTTACGCGCTTCAACACTGCATCGCCGTCACTGTCACCGAGCCCCGATGCAGTAATCGTCGCCGCTGCAGTTGCGCACAATGGGTAAAACAAAACAAAACGAAACGTAAAAAAAAGACTACACAGCCGCATAATACGCACACGAACCGTCGCGTTCCATTATATTGTTGTGCTGTTACGACGCGAGCGCATTGTTTCGGCAAACACAATTATACCGCGGTAGACGCGCCGGTCTACGCATGTACGCGAGTAGTTTATTTTTTAACTCCATGAGCACGCGCGCGCCAAATGGAAAAAACCACTCGCAGGCAACGCGGTGCGATATATATTTAATTTTTAAGTATACACACCGTACGGGAAAATACCGAAACGCGCGCGTGCACGGTCGTTAATCTGCATGACTGTGTTACGTACGTACTTACACGCGTGCACGTGAAACGCATTGTGATAATATTATGTAGGATAACACGTATCGCGGGTGAGTGCGCGGCGGCGAGGACTTTGGCAAGTCTTCCGGGGCCTGCAATTAGCGCGCATAGAGCGAGCGTGCGCGCTCGTTCAGGTGGTCGTTTGCGGTCGAGTGTAAATGCGCTACGGGTACACTGTACTATACTATGTACGCGTTATATTATTTAAGTACATTATCTCGTCTGCGGCGCGTACCGCGACTACCGCAGTGCGGCTACCAGTCCTTGGCGGCGTTCGCACGTGACCGGGAACCCGGCCAAAAATGTCGCTTTTGACACGGTATTCAAAGGGGCCGAATGGGGAACGATGACGCGCGTACATACGTGTACTTATTGTACAGCTGCTACCGTTTTGAACCGTTGGGGGGAAGGGGTGAGCTCGTAGGGGGAGCACTCTTTCTACTACTTAGGGTTTGCAATTTAATTACAATGGCACCGTGATCACTGCCATACCGGCTCAGTTCAGTTCTGCCGTGATTTAAATTTCGCTCGTCGTTGAGCTGTTTCCTCCAGCAGGAAAAACGTTTTGAAGTTGCCTCGTCAATTACGAACTACAGTTAACCATAGCCCCAGAAAAAACCACTAGGGCCTCAGCGGTCACCTCTTTTCCAGGTTTGGAGACATCTCCCGGACTCCATGATCTCCAGATCTGAGTATGTGTGACTTTTTTCATTGGGTTACCTGATAAGGCAGAGTAAGTGCAGTATGCATAACACATCTCGTTTGTTACGAGATCTGAAAACAGCTATTCGGACGAAAGTACTATAATACACCGACAAAGGAACATTGGAAGAACACATGTGTGGGCCAGCTTCACCCGGAGACTTGAAAAGTGCATTGGACGGGATGGACATCATCCGGAAGATGTTATTTTTGATACGTGAACACTTCACACTTCACGGCACGTCTTCAGGTACATTTTAAATATTTTAAAATACATTTCCGTTAGTAAAAATATCAATATATACTGTTTATTTCTAAACGAGTATAGTCCCGGCGGCCCCCCTGTATACTAGTCGAATATCAAGCTAAACGCGTGTTTGTATTTAAATGCGCGGCGCACGTGGTTTTCGCGTACGATCGGAATGCCACCGCCGATCGATTATAATAATATAAGACGTGTATAATGCGTACACGGGAATTTGCATTTCCTCGCGTCGTGACCGGATAGTGTTGCGCGAGAAAGACGAGCAGTGATCGCGAGAGAAAAATCCGTTCGGAAACGGTATTATCTTGATTTTCGCGGACCTCCAAACGTCTCGACACCGTCAACAGGTGTGTCCCCTTATCACTCACGATTCCACCGTCGCCGCCGGACTATATGTGCCCCGTGTGTGCAGCTGCTTATAAACACGGATAAGAATAGGCGAGAGAAAAAACACCTCGAGTTGACATCGCAACGATTTATCATTGATCCGTAACAGCGGTCTTAGGCTATACCCACAGGTCTTACCCGCAGATCGGACGTTACGAAAAACACGCGTTCTAAATAAAAAATAAAAAAAGGATCAAGATATTAATAAGACACTGCTATATATAATATATACGATATCATTATACTATTTATTATTACACGTACACTGCGGAGACAACGCAACAGTGATCTCGCGATTCGCGTTCACAGAATGTCCACGTGAACCGAATAGAATAAAAAGCCGTTTCTTGTGTTTTCTATGTCTTACGCAAACGTACAACGCATAGCAAATGTTCGTCTAGTGATTCAAATGTTGTTGTTGCGTACATATCGTAATTTGAGCATTAATTATGCAGTCCGTCGACCGCATTTTTAAGGTATCGTTTGATAGCCATAACTTAGCGACGCGAAAACCACGAGTCTCACGTCGACGACCCGTGGTCGTACATCTCTACTACTCTAAAATTGGTTCGCGTCACCGTACGTGTTGTGACGGTTTTGGTTTTGATGGAGAACGCTGTCATCTTCGATTTCACTTTGTCTCGTTGTTACTATCCGTATTTCCTCGATTTGATGATTGTTGATGTATATTTGTGTATATGTTCGTAAGGTATACAATATTTATTACATGTGCTTATTATTATGAATTTGACTTAAGTAGTGGGACATATAATTATCATTCTCTTTGTGTATTATTTTCCTTAACGTTTATCCGGTATATATGATCTAACTCACGTACATCCTAAACTATATAGATATAGATATGTGTAGTCACTACTAAGATACTAAGGTAATAGGTATATAATTTATATTTTTGTTCATATTAATATATTTCCCGCATCTCGGTTTGGTGCGTCCTTATCGTAGTTTTTTTATAATAATACGAGTATGTATGATGTACTTATGTGCATAAGTTTAATTATAGTTTTTAAATTAATTATTATTTAAGGTAAAAGGTAATTTGTACCATTTGTGTGTAATGCTGTAATGTTTTTATAATATTACGATTCAAAGCTGTAACACGAAATGCATGTTTTTCCATAATTCTGGCCCTCCTCTAGAATTTCTTAAACTTAGTGGCCCCACATTAAAAAAGTTAGTGAAAAAGACTCTAGTGCGTTAAACAGTTGTGTTTTTACCGTTGGTATTGGAGCGAACTGATCCTACCTATTATCAAACTTTGCGGGTAACACGGCGATAAACGAACACTACCATACAGCAGGAAAGCAAAAACGGTGACCGCAAATCCTGTCTCCTCTCTCCCGGCCGGTCGTCCGGGTCTTTTGCCGTCGCGACGTTCGCCGCCCGCACAATCCGTCCCTGCGCGCGTACCCGTACGTCATAGCGCTATATTATCATCCATTATACGCGTTAGGCTAGGTCAGAGACAATGCTCACACGCGGGCACACTACCCCCCCCCCGGGCCAGGTTTAAATCACTCGGTATCGCGCGGCCCCGACAACGGCGGCGGTCGACCAATTATTTTTCGCTCCTCGTCGGCTCGGCTAAAAGGCCGCGCGCGTTCAATATAATAACACGATATACGAGGTTAGGTTACATCCACCGGTGCCCCGTGCCGGCCACGATCGGCACCGCAGATACTCGCTATAAACTATCATTTCACCATATTATTACTACGTATCTCTACACACAGGTGTATACGTATAGTATATATTGTATACACGTGCGCGCCGATAATATGGAAACATATTTCCGCAGGTCAGGCCGCGTTATCGTCGTTTCCAACGATAATCGCAGCTCGGCAAGCCGGTCATTTTTTTCGACAATAGTTCCAGTCGAGTTACTTTTATGTAAAAACTGAACCGACTCAAGTTAGAATATAGGTCTGACAGTTCCCAAATATCCTACTCGGTTAGCTATAGGAGTCAGTTTGTTGAAAAGAGTATTTAGGCTTAGAGAAGAAGTAACTATTTTTGTATGGTTAAAAATATAAATTTAAATTATTACCGTGCGCGCGTTAAAGTTTACGAGTGTAAGTAGTATCACCAAAATACCAGCAAATCAATGTTGATTATTAATAAATTACTAATTATGTTGAAAAGTTATTATATGTTAAAACTAACTTGTTGAGTGACTAAAAAAGTTATTTTCCAATTCAAATTTAACTTTTTAACCAGTTAGTTCCTAACTTCGATTCACGTTGGCGTGATTTAAGTTAAGGGGGAAATTTTTTCGGCGTATACAGGCGTCGAAATCATCAAAATAGTTCAAACGCCAGCACGTTTAGCAGTAAGCCGCGACGTTTTTTCGTCCGTCACTTTGCCGACTTAGGCTGATATAGTATGTATAATATATTATAAGACACGAGCACGAAAATTCAGCGAGTTGAGAGTTCAAGTTTATGATTGAAGAATAATAAACGTAGAAAAAGTGCGCGAATGAAATTTTTCGAAACAATTGTGAATACCGGTACAGTTTTCTGTATTTTAGTTTTTATTTTTCTTCGGCTTATGTAGGTACTCATAACATGCTCACCGCGCCACCCTTCCGTCTAGAACTTGCTCACCACGCCACTACCGCCCCTCAGCGCACCTTCACCGCCCACCGGAAGGATATCGCCCCCGTTAAGAACCGCACTGTGACGATATTGGGCACGATGCACTTTTAATAATTTAATAAGGTGTGCACACCGCGCGTACATAAATGATAATAATATTATCCGCACACAATCGATACACCGGCGTCGCCTACAACAGTCATACGGGTATAATTGCAGTACATTACATTATGCGTTAAATTATAGAAATAGCCGCGTAAGATTCGCATCGGCCGCGCGGTTCCTATATACAGGGTGTCCCACAGAGATTTACACGGACCGATATCTCCCGTGTAAATAGACATGGTAAAATCTGTTTTTTTTTTTCTTTTCATGAGCATCACTGGGCAAAGCCGGCTTTGTTGACAATAGTTTGGTAAACATAAGTGTGTTATTAAAGAAGTTAAAAAAATGTTACCGTTATATTTTTCTAAGCTTTTTATCGTATGATTTTTGTGAAATTCGAAAATAGCCATTTTAAAGGGCTTCATTTTCTGAAAATGTCGACGGTTCAACTTTCAGTTTTCATCGGCTTCATGATTTTTAATAGTTTCTCTAGTAAACAACTTTATAAATTATTATCACCTCGGCATTTTTCAGATTAAGTTTGCTGATAGTGTAATAATTATTGTTTAAAATTGTGTGAATAATACACTATTATACTTGCAAACTAGAACAATATTGTTAAAACCCATGAATCCGATGAAAACTGAAAGTTGAACGGTCAAACATTTTCAGAAAAAGAACCCCTTTAAAATGGCTATTTTCGAACGTCAAAAAAGTTTATTTTTTAACCGCTTTAAATGTGTACTAAACTTGTATTTTCCGAACTATGTTGTCGACAAAATCGCCTTTGCCCATAGGAATGGTCGCGGAAAAAAAAACCTAATTTGATTATCTCACGGGAGATATATGTCGTTCATCGGTGCGAATCCCGGTGGGACACCCTGTACACAGCGCACCGGCTACAACACGAGTATAATATCAACCACCTGTAGCGCATAATAAGATGCGATATCGTATTATTATAATATCGTGGCGACCCGTCGGCCGGCAAATATATTCGGATTTCGTTTGATCTTCTCCCGTCGCCGCCGCCGAAAATTAAATCACGGTCGCTGGGCGCAGTGCGCGCGTTATAATAGGCTAATATCGAATTCACCGCGGCGGCGGCGCGCGGGTAGGCGAATCGTGCGACCGACAGAAAAGAAAAGAAACGCGCCGCGGTGCCGGCCGACATAGGCGCGTGCGACGGTTAAGAAAAAAGAAAAAAAAAATCCCGTAAATTATTATCACGGTCTTAAGCGCGCGCCGATATAATTATTACGAGTCTCTCTATGCGCGGTGCGTTAACGCGTCGGTACGCCATATATGCGTGTACAGATTATATTATTATTATAATACGTCATTTTACGGTCCGTCGCGGACGATGGTTATTTCGGATGACGCGCGGAAATTTTCTCGTAAAAAAATTTCGTCGACCAGTTCGCAACAATGTTGCGTTAAACTACTTTTCGCGGAACAAATCGCGTCGCGTCGCGTCTGGTTGTTATAAAATATTATGTACATACTTTATTTTTAAGTATTCCGCCACACCGCATAACGTTTCTGGGCACGCGGTTCTGATGTGGACCGACGGCAGAGTGATAATTGTATTTCTACGCGAAAACCGTATACGATACGCATTATTGCCGTGATATTATAATGATTATTCACGTTTGTAGGAGGACAAAAAAACGTGTCAAACGGCGATGTAGGTATACACGTGTTAATAATCATTTTCAACACGACGATTGAAGCACGTTCGTTCGCAGTATTATGATTAGGACTAGGAATCTACGATAGTATAGGATTTTGCATTTTTTTTTTAGGATTTACAGGACATAGCTTTTCAAGCACAAAATGTGATTTGGTCATATACGAGTCCAAATATATAGTTTTTATTTTGCTTTTTTTTGCATTGTTTGAACTTTTATAGATTTAGGGTCATTTTGTAGCATTTTTAGGTCATTTTTTCAATTTTACGGTAATTTTTTATACCTTTTTGAAATCTAGGTAATATTTTTATACATTTTCATTTATACTAGATGTTCTCGATAAAAGTTTTGAATTTGTAACAGAAATAATATCATATTCAATATTTCAGTTATAAAGATAGTGTGTTAATACTCGCTAACGATAATAAAACCACGTATATTTTACAACAATAATCTTTTAACGTAATGTTCAGAATAAAAAAAATAAACGTATATATTTTTTATTTTATAGTATTTTTTGTTGTTTTTTTTCAGAAAATTTCAAGCTGTTAATTTTGTGCCGAAATATTAATTAATAAATAATAATTAATAATTATAATACATTTTTATAATATTTTAAAATCATTTTTTATCTTTTGGGCATTTTTTAATGTCATTTTTAGGTTATTTTAAGGTCATTTTTTTAGGTCATTTTTAGGTTATTTTAATGTAATTTTTTTAGGTTTTTTGGGTCATTAAAATCCTAGCCCTAATTATGATACACGTACACACAATAGGGTGGGTCGTCGTCTGCAACTGACCCGCTAGGTAATATTATGGTTACACCCCGGCGCCACATATTTGAACTTTCCTAGATTTTTTTTTCACCGTCATTTTTAGAATTTGTACCCGAACGTTTTCCCAGCAGCGCTTGTAATTGAAAATGGACTTTGAGGGTAAGCATTGCGGTAAGCGATCTGAAAATGTCGGTACAAATCGGTACGACTCATATGTGGTACGAAAAAGTTAGGAAAGCTTAGAGAGACCAACAGAATCAGACAATATTTCATAATAATGTTATATCTGAACGTCGTTATGATATCCGGATAACAAAAGAACACTTTTGATCTTATTGAAAAATATATTCATCAAACGAATTGTCCGTATTATTTAATTATAATATTTTAAAATGGTTACCAGTCGTTGGTCGTGATGGACGTTGGTTATATTATAATGAGCGGTTCTATAGTAAGATATCGGAGTGCATTTGTTGGAGAAAATAATAAAAATGTATATATAAAAATACACGCACTTTGCTCTGTGCAATTTTTTCTCTTGCCGAAAAATCGATTACAATTAATGTCTGTGTTCTGAATTTAACATAATATTACATTTTGTACGTTTCGGAAGAGAATATTGATTTTGTTTATTCCACAATATTATGTACCTCAACATTCCAAAACGCCAATTCCTAAATATTTAGCACAGAATCAAGTTTTTTTCTCTTTAGGATATATATTTTTTTTTGCTGTGGATATGGTTGTAGGTGAATATTAAACCAAATTGCATTCCAACATAACAATATCGTTATATTCGGATCATCGCGTTCCATCCGATAAGTATCGTAATAAGCGGATTCGACTGTAATATAATAATATTATCGATTAATATTCGATATATGTGTAGTAGATGTGAAGTGTTTATGCACGTAGGTATGTATAATATAATGTGTTATAGCCATTTACTGAGCTTGACCTTTTATGCCAAGACCAATAAAATTTGCATATTTCAGACGGCCTGATTAAAGGTATGATAATCGTATTATTTTAATAGTGGCTGATAAGAGTCCACGGACGAGATGATCATGCAGTAAGTACCCATATACCTACAAAATTATTTTGTACGGTACACGAAGTGAATGACCGCGAGATGATGGAAAAGTTATAATTAGGGCTGGGAATTTAATGCCCTAGAAAAACCCCGAAAAATGTCCTAAAAAAAATGCTTTTATGACCTTAAAACTCTAAATAATGCCCTAAAAAACCATGAAAAATGCCCTAAAAAAATGCTTTTATTATCTAAAAATTTTTTTTTTTAATAATTTTAGTATAAATTACAATAAAAAGTTTTAAAAATGCATTATAAAAATCAATTAAACTTATAATTATTGGAGTGAATACTTGGTGAAATATTTTCATTCAGCGCGATAACGAGCGTGAAAAAGCCGTGTCCGTTGTATATGAGATGCTCAATTATTATTGCTCTATTATATGATTGGCTATGACATAATAATATGTAAAGAAAATGATCGTTTCAAGTTTCGAAGCACATCGAACAAAAGAAAAGTTATTTATAAATTATACTCGATTACTCGATATACTGTTTTTTATCTGTACATGATTAATATCTACCATCGAAACGGAGTTAAAAACTCATTTAAAATACCTTCCTATCCGTTGGACGAATGTTATTATTATAATATTATCGACACGTATTATTCCGTTTACAAAGCTCGAGGAGGTGGGTACACGTGTGTATGAATAATTATGTATAGGTAACGTACGACATTATACTATATTGTAGTCTGGCTTTTCAAACGGGTTGAATGTTTAAGTCATTAGGTGATGACACTTTTTCTTAATTTAAATTACGTCTCGTAAATTTTACGACGGGAAAAAACCGACATAAAAATATAGGGAAATCGAATTGTAATTAATTGTACGTTTAACGAGCGGCCGTGTAAATATATCTGATGCCATTAGATTTAGACCGAGATAACGTTTGCCGGTTTTCAGATACGGAATCCAGCCAAATTCGGCGTTCGATTACCATAATTATTGTTGTGTACGCGCGCGTATGCGACGACGTGTGGTGTGTGTGTGTGCGTGTGTGTATATATGGCGCCCTATACCTAGTGGAATAACAAAAAAAAAAAAAATTCTGATGTAATCTGTCTTTAATGAGCTCTACACCATCGGGAGATACGGATCTCCCGGGGCAGGTTCGGATACCTATATTTAAACGTGTGTGTTTCTAGATTGGAGGTAAAATAAAAATGAAAAGGTTCAAAGAAACGTGTATGATAATATTCATAATACGTACACAATAATTTTATTCTCAAACGTATAGGGTAAGGTCGAATTGCACTTGTCTTATTCAACTTGCACTCGCGTCAAAAACAGGTAATGGTCGAACTGCACTCGGTTAGAGAAGCACGTTCGAAAAAATTGTTTTCTACTAATAAATACTGCCTATTACTAATATATTTCAAATAATATTTAACCGATGCTCATTTTTTTATACGACGTTGGCAAGTAAGTACTTGGGGGACAGAAGAAAATATAATAATTATAGTTACCATAATTTACTCGTAAATGTATTGCCACTGTAGCATGAACGTCGCAATATCGTTAGATTGATCGTACAGGTATAAATATCGCCTGTTTTGAACCAAGTGCAGTTGATTTGGGTAAAAGTGCAATTCGATTGTTCCCAACATACTTACAGAGTTTACTAGAGTTTACTAAATGCGTACGTCGCGGCTTAGAAATTGACCATTTCATTTGAACTAAGGGGCGGGGCGTATACGAATCTCTCATGTCAATAGGAAAACCAATCTGCAACCGTCAAATCCGTCCAGAAAAAATCGGTCTTGATACGTCGCATAGTTTATATAGTATCTTCGCCTATGGTCTACGACCTACGTTATTTTTTTTCGTTTTTTGATTTGAACGTTTCAAAAAAGAACCGGACGTCGCACGCGATATTATTCGACGGAACCCTCCTGCAGCTGGTACAATATCAAACGCGCGCACGTACGTCCGTCGCGAGAGCTATAGCTGCGAAGGCGGTCGTGTATTATTTTACGTTTAGTTTTTTTTTTTTGTCAACCGAGCCTTTACCGTCGAAACGTTTTAATTATTTCGAACGCGCGTTCCACGGGTTCCACTGCACCACACGTGCGTTGTACGTATATATCGGCCCCGAGCGAACGGCCATAAAGAACGCGAACGCCGCGCGCGTATTGGGTTACACGGTACACCGGGTATACTATAATAATATTAAACGCCGTCCGCGTGCGCACCTCTACGTACCGCGCGGCCTGGCCATTGGCAGTAGAAGAAAAACACGAATAAAAAATATATATTAACGCCACATCGCGGTGGACGTCGCGTTCGTATCCTATAACGCGTTACGATAATATATAGGTAACTCCATTAAGATGGGGCGTGGAGATTGCGAACCGGCGATAAAACATTTTAAAATAAACACGCGGTTTTTTCGTGTAACCTGTGCGGCTCAGGGGGTACCATAAAACACGGTTTGCCGTTTTAGACGCATTAAATCATCGCACCGTGTGCGCGTTATAATAGAAAGAGAAAACAATAATAACAAACTCTCGTGCGTAAGAACCGACCGGTGATCAAACGATCAAGGTACGCGGACACCGTCTTTTTATCAACATCGTACACCGTTGGCTTCCATTACAATGATAATAACGATTTTTCGCTAACATAACGTGGCGCCGAAACATTGCGCGTCGCGCCACCGGAGACTTTAACGCAACCGATTGCCCGTTACTGCGTTTATGTACGCGATTACCATCCTGCTCCTTCCGGAACCGCGCGCGTGTACGGTGAAAGCTCATCGGTCCATGGTCGGCGACAAAAATCGAAAACTCGGATTGCGGAAAAAAAATCATATCCTACGTACTCGTATATGCGCGACGGCTTGGTTTTCCATTTTGTTCGTTTACCCGAGAACCATCGTTGGTGCGCTTCGGAAGTCCTTCGATGTTTTTGCACTCCAATTCTGATGCGGACTTCCGGAGGCCGAGACATAATACTCCTTCGAGACTTGCAGACGTTCGAGTTATCGAGGTTCCATTGCGCACGTACCACCGTAGTGTACCGGTAAAATTCTCGGTATTCGGCAGCCAACTGCAGTCGAGTGTATTTCGACGCAGTGCAGCTCACGACGATGCAGTACAGTGGTTGCATAGACGACGATACGTAACGAAATTGAATCGATGTCCGTCCACATATCGAATGTGTGTTTACAGTCGAATCCGCTTATTACGATGCCGTATATAACGACATTCCGGATAAAACGATTCTCAGCCATGTATTTGGTTGGTTATTTTATCTCGTGTGCAGTAATTTTGGTCGGATATAACGATAATTCGGATATAACGATATTATTTTGAGATGAAAATTTGTTTTTTTATTTACCTATAACAATAAAATGGTCCGGTGCGACGATTCGTAATCTTATCTGTGATTAGATACTATACGTGTACAACAATAACATGAATACGCGTATCGTAAACGGCACACAAGTTTTACACGTGTCAGCATCGTTTCAGTCACCGTTTTGATTTCTATCCGTTTGAACGTGTTCCATTTTTCCTTAAAATGTCAAATAAAATACGTCGTTGTTTTTCTATTGCTGAAAAAGTGAAAATAATTGAACGTTTAGAAAATGTTCCTTCCAATACAGTTCTCTGCCAAGAGCTGGGAATCAGTCAATCGACTCTGTCTACCATATGGAAATCAAAAGAGCAAATAAAAAACGTTTTTCTAAAAGACGTACACCAGAAATATCTATGGCATTTAATAATATTGATAATTATGTTAAGAAATCGTATTGTTCCAGTTATAGACAAAGTACTATAACTGATTTTTTTTAAAAATGTATTAATTATATTTGTTTAATAAATACATTTTTCAAACCATATTCGATTTTTTTTTTTGTCTTCCGGATACAATTTTGTCTTCTGATTCTCTAGGTCCCTTGAAGATCGTTATAAGCGGATTTCACTGTATATATTTATTGTTTTTCGACACCGTTCGATTTGAATCGCTAAACGACTCGGCGGCGAGGACACTTTATTATTTAAACTTGTACGAAAACGTAAGGGAAAAAAACCGAGAGAATAAAATCCGCTGATTAAAAAAATGACTCACTCGTGTCAGCAGTGAAACGCCCATGATAATAAAATAAAAAAAAATAAATCCAAACACGTAACCATATACCTATACATGCATACAATATAGGAGGTACTACTATTAAACATGATATATTGGTTATACATACAACTGATTCGATTAAATTATATTATATATTATATACCTACGCGAGTAAATTAATGTTACCGTTTTACGGTTGAAATTATATAAACACCGTAAACCGATCGAACGGTGAGTGCGTGTGCCTACATATAATATGTAATATATTACAAAAGTGTTGATGCGGTAAAAGTGAATAATATTATAAACGCACTCGGACGGCGTTAAAAAAAGAAAAATCGCGATTGAAGCTGTATACGCGTCTACGAACGGCGCGGCGTACCGTGGTTCTGGTATAGCGCAATAAGAATAACCGTAATATACGAGTACACACAATATGTTGGTATAGTATTGTGTACAGCTCTCCGTACGCTACATACACCGGTCGATCGGTTTACACGCATTGAATTGTACATGTACATAACTGAACCCAATTTTAAATTTTTTAATTTCCCTTTGATCGTTTTACGTACAACGGAATTTATACTTGCACAGCAGTGATGGACAGTATCTTGAATACTTGTATCCCACATATTATGTATCCTAGATAAATTTCTATCTCGTATCG
Source organism: Periphyllus acericola (assembly GCA_949715065.1). Classification (NCBI taxonomy): domain Eukaryota; kingdom Metazoa; phylum Arthropoda; class Insecta; order Hemiptera; family Aphididae; genus Periphyllus; species Periphyllus acericola. The sequence continues at coordinate 27,024,644 of OX454269.1, forward strand.
TTTAACACTTTATGAATTATATCTTGTATCTCGTATCGTTTGATACTTTTTTGTTGTTATGTATCTTGTGTCTTTATCACTTTTTTTGCATAAATATGCAAGATACAAATGAAAATACGCTCTTTTTCCTAAGAATAATGTTAAAAGTCAATTTTAAATTCACGACATATGATTGTCATGGTTTGTTGATACAACTCAAAAAATAATTGAAAACATGTTTCGTAAAACAAGTTTGAAAGGAGTATACGGACCCACTTTGCGAGATACAGTACAAGTTCTCGTTGAATTATTGTTACAACTTGTAATACACTTCATGTCACATCACGTTAAGTACGTTCAAACCTATTTGTAGTACAGTATATACATTGTTGTAAAGAGAAAGAAAAGACAATGTGTTTTCGAACAAGTTGATAGTAAAACTTAACCCACGATGACAGTACATTTACGGTACAAAATGAAAATGTCAAAATGTTCACATGGTATATTTCGTATCTTTTTGGAAACGTTGAGTGTATCTTCGGGTACGAACGTATGTATCTGCGTATATAGTATCTATGCAGCAGATCATTTTTTTGAAGTATCACGCCAATCGTCGAATATCCACGATATAATAATGTGTATGCCTGCGCAAAACTTGTGCCTTTGTACTCGGGTGTACACGCATTCCGTACAAACGATAAGAAGTTAACAAATTATTATTATTATTATTATTATTATTATTATTTTTTATTAATGCTCGCCGTGTACGAACATATTTATCTAATTAGTGTCGACTCATTCGGGTATGTGCACGTTCTTATAACGTCAATAATTATTATTCCGTTAGGACGCGTTAATACGTAAAGCTGGGTCACGGTAAACACTGCGGCAGATAATATTATGAATAATATAAGTAAAAAACCGACGGCCGCAGCGTCGCCGATTTGAGATTCTCGGCGGGTGCGTTAACGCTGTGCGCACTACAGGTCTTACGGTAAGCGCGTCAGTGGCGTAACACGGGCAAAATACTGGAGTGGCATGAAACAATGTATTCACCAAAATTGAAACAAGTTTTGTGTTTTGACATCAGAGGTAAGCTCATGTTCCTAAGATGAGTGCTGCTGAGGGGTTGGGGGTCAAAATCATACTTTTGCCTCCTCGATAAAATATTAGGGGGGCAATAGTGCCTCCACCAAAAATGTTTTTTTTTTTTTTTATTCGATTTATATTAAAAGTTATCACTCAATGATTGTTGGCGAGTGTCCTAAATATTTCTAATGTTTCCGTTGATTTCAATGTTATGGTTTATATTTAAATGCCATAATTTTAACAAACTCAATCCTAAAATTTGGCTATTCTTAAATGTATTACTTTGTGTAACGTTGATGATTTAAAAATGAATATCCTTTTTACCGGATACTACGTAAAATGTGAGATAGAGCGTATTTCAGAAAGATTCGAAATTTCAGTTGAAATATTTATACATATATTTTTCAAGACAATTATTCGTAGTAAAATCGACTACGTTTTCAGTTCAACTTATCTGCAGACAGTCCGCCGATGAGTATATTTTCGAATGAAAAATTAAGGATGGGGAGGCCGAGGGATATCCTGATGTAGGAAAAATAGGAGAATGACTAGTCGCATGTTATTTCTTCGGTCGAGTATTGTTTGTCATAGGAGACTATATATCATCTGAGGTAACTATTACATTTTATCTCGTAAACTTTCAAGAATTATATATTCAAATTACTCACAATCCAATTACGTCCTTGACAGTTCTCTCGACGTTGAACAGATGTACGACGTATTGTTGTTGGGTTAAGTTGAAAATTTCAAGTTGGCCTAGATTTTCGAGTGACAGCGCACATGCAAATTTATTTAATAAACTATTATTATTATTATGATTATATTCCGCCGCTTGCGCTTACGACGAAATTCTACGTGGTGTGATTGATAGTACGCGGTACACAATCCGATAGTAATTGGCTTGCTCCGAATACGACGTGTACTACGTATTACACGCGATTCTGTAAAGGTTCCTTTCGTCCACGGATTCGAGAAAAATGAAACATCACATAGACACGGTTATAACCATTGTTGTAGAGCGTTAACATAATATTATGTATTGGCGTTTGATTAAACGACCGTGCGCCTACAACCGCGGTATATCGCGACTATATTGTACGTGCAGTCGCATTATTTATTCGTTTATTTTATATAGTATACGGGCACGCGCCCTTGAATACCTGCATTAGTGTACACGTAGGTATAACGAGAAGGATATGATGTTTATTGTGCAAAGGAAAGCAACTTAAAGCTAGATCGATAAAGTGATGTAAGGTAAAATAACGGTTACCGTAATTCGAAATCCTGATCAGGAAACGAGGGATCCCCGCATCAACTGCCCCCCCCCCCTGAAGTTTTGTTTCCCCCCCCCCCGGTTAAATGTCAGTAAATAAATGATTTATTTATTAATGAAACAATTTGAATGGTCTAGGTGCATATTACACGGCCCGTGATTATAAGATTATAAGTCTTTTATGTTTGTTGCTTCACAGAAAGTTAAAACAAACGGATATCCAATAACTGACCTTCTTGAAGCAAATATTGGTTATAAACGTCTGAAAAAATTATCAAAATCCATTTTATGTATTCCAATAGGAACGCCTACCGTAGAAAGATCATTCAGTGCGATGAATAGAATTATGACAAACCTTCGCAACCGAATGGGACAAGATACTCTTCAATACTGTATGAAAATAAGTATAGAAGGTGGTGAAGATCCGTCAATTGAATATGTCGAAGAGGTGATAGATTAATATGCTACACAAAAAACTCGCCGCATACGCTTTAAATGATAATATTACTTATACATTTTTTAAATATTAAATAATTTCAAATTGTTTTTATAAGCTTAAGTTCAATTATATCAATCAGGTAAATAAAGTAAAATTTGTTAATTTGTATTATATTAATTCCACATCTCATAGTGAGATGTGGAATTAATATAATTCCCCCCCCCCGGAAAAAATGTCTGAATTCAACACTGCGTGCACGTGTGGGCTTGTGTCGCACTCCGGATGCAAATCGGTTTGTCGTAACGTTTGCCGTCGCTTCGTTTACCATTAACACGTTGTATAATAACAAACGGTGTTGACTTGCGAGTGTACTACGCCGTACAGGTTCTGGGCGGCTTACGGAATTTGGGCACGGAGATCGACCGATCGATAACGTTTCGTCGAAGCCTTATAAAATCGTCGCGCGAGGTCGAAAGTGAAACACACAAAGGCGCTGGGGGACGCGAGCGTTCGACACGATATTTATTATAAAATTAATAATACCATAAATTATTATATCGTCTATTTTTATTGCGAATCGACACGCGAAACACACGCTATGGTTATTGTTACGTATGGTTGCGTGCATAATACACGCGGACTATATTATCATGTTATACAGTGTGATCGCCGTTTCAGGTAGCACTAAAAAATCTTGACCTGATTATCTTCTATTGAAAAAAAGCTTTAGGGCGTGCCTAGGGATTAACAAAATAATTAACAATCATTTTATGAAGAAATGTATAAAATGCCCATGCGTTTTTTTAACACCTTATTTTCGTACCACATTCAGATTGGCCAAAATTTTTTTTCGGAGTAATGTTGGCTTATGGTCCAAAACTAAAAATGCACCGCATTACAACCATTTAAGATTGGAAAAGAAAAGTTTCAACATTTTCAATTCACCGTATCGTCATTTTTTCGTGTAACTGACTATTCAATAGTTCAATTTTTGTTCATAGATATTTAGACCGTAATTGTAAAACTATAGGCAAAGATTGCCAATTTTCGTACACCCTCAAGAGCCAGCTAGGATGATACGTGAATCTTCTGTTGAAGCCATCCTTTAATCCTTCAGTCGCACTCAGTCTTTACTCAGCTCATTTGGCAGATCCTCTGCTTTTCGACGTGGAATCGTTCCGTTAATACGGCCATCTGTTTGTTCACTTTTTAAAACCGTTCCTTCGACGGTGCATCTCACTGTTTCAATAATCCGATTGATTTTCAATGTTTTAATATACACAGCAGTTCCAGGGCATTTCGTTTCAATAACGCGATTGTATCGAATATCCCGTCTTCCTAGTGACAAGGGTACGCTCAAGAACGCGACTTTTACTGCAGCAGTAGGGGTATGAATGCATAACACCAAGAGAGAGTTATATAATAATGCCTCCCTCCCACCGAACAATGAGTGCGTATCGAACAGATTATTTAAGTATAAATGAAGGGAGGGGGATGGATTTCGATGAATGTACGGCTAAGCCCTGACTAACACCCGGCCGGTTTCTCCAACGCGCAACATATTACTCCGGGCGATATGACGCATATATAAGATCAGGACATAAGTTCGAAATTAAGCGCGTGCACGCGTCATAATTATTATTCGCATCCGAAAAAGAAAAAAACAGTTTTCACATGTACACGGCAACAAATAGAATATTATGTTTTACAACACCACGAAAACATCTGAGCTAATGAATGGGTATACATACCCAAGTGGTTTTTTTTTCAACCGAATCGTTGCACACACATAGAACGCGTATTACGTGACGCAACTAGTACCCGTCAATTACGATGAACTAAGTTGGCACCCTATATACACGAGCATAGTTTTCGTGGGGAGAGCTTAGCCCTCCCAACATCCAAATTAGCCCCCCCCACGGATATAACAAAAAATAAAAATGTTATTACTTAAAATAGATAATAGTTTTATATTAACTTTTAACATTTCATTTAACAAATTCCGTTTTCAAAATTGATCAGGATAATTTTTTTTTTCAATACCACTACTGAACTATAGGTGCGGTGAGTAAAATTTCACATCGTGATTTCAGTTTACAATTTTAACACTTGATTAATCTGTCGTTCGACTATGTGGTTAACCCATCACCCGTAATATGTTATTATCTGAAACTGTATTTATATTTTTGTCATTTATATTGAATAATATTTTCTTTTATTCCCGATTTAGCTTATAGATTTTTAAATAAATCCTTAGTACTAATAGACAGATATCTTACCAAATATCACCGGAATATATTTTAAATGAATTTGCTAAAGTTGATCGTAGGTTCCCTTTTTGAATGAAAAATGTACAAATTGTTTAAACGTATAAATATTAATTGCATACTATAAAGGTGTACCTAATGATTGTTTTTGATCGTTTAAAAATGTTGTTGAGCTATTTTCGTCAAACAAAGGCCATAAAGCCAAAAAATTCTTCTTCTTCTTCTTCTTCTTCTTCGTCTTCATAACCTTATTGAGTCGTATCATACGCGTACACTAAATATTAATTCGATACTTAAGATCCATTTTTCTCGAAAAATTGTAATAACAAAAAATATAATAACTTATAAGTAATAACAGTGGCGCGGTGTTGATAAAAATGGAATTTTTTTACGATCTTAACGGACGAAATTTAAAAATATTATCTTCCGACCAATGACACGAGTTTATCGATGTAAAGTGAAAACACGGGGAAGTGACCATATGAAATCGCTGTAAAATATACGTAAACGCAGACGTTAAAAATGGTTTTATATTATCAATTGTTTTGGCTTAAACCTTAAACCATACACCTTAGTCATATGCGGTTTGTAGTATGCAAATCGGTAATCACGCGGATCAATGAAGAATTTCGCTCAACACTTACCTACTTCAAACGAGTTGCCCGTAAGTGTATCAAACGTGATTGAACTTAAACAGATTGTTATTATACAGTTGTGTACAATTTAATGTTGTTACAGTTTACTATTTAATTTGATAATTAGATGATAATAACGCTAATAAAAGTGTATAAAAACAGGTAGTTGGCTGTAAATGTCAATTATTATGTACGTAATTACAATATTATTATTATTGTTATTATTATTATTATTATACCGAATAGTAGTAATAAGTGAACAAGTGATTATGTAATTTAGATACTGATTATAGTAAAATTAACACAATAATCAACACTGCGTGTTGTACGCGTGTTGCAAAACACTTTATGAAATACCAGTTTTTTTTCTTAACACGCCGGACTCTTTGATAATAAATTAGATTACACACTATACGCCGGTACGAGTTTCACACTCGCGACGAGTGAAGGAATATAATAATCAATTATCTGATTCGAGAGAAAAAATAGAAATTAAATTTGATACCACAATAATGTAACATAACAATGTCAGCAAGGTCGCAAATCAAAAATGTTAAACCGCGGGACAGATCACTATCGTATGAATTTTTAATAAGCAAGCATACGTGATATGTTATATTGTGTACCTCGTGTACTGTATGACGTGTAGGCCAGACAGTATCCAAAACATATCTTCGGATGCAGATTTCACATTTTTCAACTAGGCAATCAACTAAAAGAGAATGATTTGAAATTATATTTTTTCCCAAGACTCGAAAAAATATTTCAATAGAATTTCAGTACCTATTATGCTTTAAATTAAACAAAGTCGTTGTAAATATAGTTACAGCGTGTACTTCGCTTCATAACGTGTACAATAGTAACATTTATTTGAAATAATAAAAGAAACCTACAAATAAATTAATTTAAGTGACATTTTAAGGGCTGAGTGTTCTCCTAAATCACCCCGAGAACACATCAATAACGTGGCCGGGTTATCATACCCTCCAGGAATCTGCAGGTTCTATTTATCTCCATTGAAAATTTTCATTTCACATCACTTATTAACTATTATTGTTCAAGTCGAACAAATCGGTCTGAACAGTATACCTAGAAAATATAAATTGTATGTTATATTAAAACTGTTTTAGATTAAACGGAAGTTAGCGGAATTCGATTTTTGAAGAATTGCATAGACATTGTTTACTATGAACAAATTGTTCGATGAATACATTTTTCATTTTAACAAAAGGTTATATTATTTAAATCAGCAATTCCGTGATTGCAATCGGACGTTTGATTGGAACGATGGTCTAGCGTCTAGCGCACAAGTCTGGCAAGTGATTATCTTGGTGAAAATATAAAATATAAAATTCTCCACGTTTTTCCAAACATATTGTTAGATGACAATATAATTGTTGTAAAAACTAGATAACAAAAAAATTAAACACTTATGACTCCAACGTCTCCAACTCAAAATCGGGTGATTTCCATTTTTGTTTTTAAATGTGAACTCGTAATTTGAATTCAAAACAACGTCTGCAATGAAAATTTTTTTAAAAGTCGCTCAACACACTTGTGCATACTCGACCATCGAATACCGACAATGTTAAAATTAATTATGCGCGAATCGACCGGACAATGATAAAATATTAAATTAAACGCTGCGTGGGCATTATTAGAAACGGGTGACGGTAAAATATCTACCCTTAAGTAGTTGTAGTCAACGGCTAAGGCGTGTAAATAGGTCAAATGAGATCGTATAGAGTAGGTCGCGATATTTCGTGGGAAAAAAAAAATTGCGGTCGGTCGCGATTACGTCGGACCGGTATTTCGATGTCCACGAGACCGATGATTTATTCGATGCTTAAAATCGAAAAGATATTATTCACGACGCGTTTATCTCGCGGGGAACAATTTAAAAAAAAAAAAATTCAAGACGAAATCGCACAACCTAACCCGATACCGCCACTCCGCCACCACGGTGGCGAGCATGCTATTACCATTGATTTAAGGATTCTAAATAATTATTATTCAAAAATCAATGACATTATACACAGCTGTCGGTCGAACGGTTCTAGAATTTTAATTTTTGCCGAGATGACGTAGTAGGCGTATAGGGTGTCGTTACTTATGTGTGTATTATGATTAAAAGTAAATTAAAATTCTTAATAATGTACCTCTAGTAAGTTACAAAATGTACCAAATTATTATATGGTTTAGTTTGAGTAAAGTTCAATATACCTATATCCCACTTTTCCATGGCAAATCAACATTACCTAATCTAAACCCGGTCACTCAGTCGTGTTAATTTTTGTGTGGTATATCGAGTTTTTGTTCGGTATTTAGATTTACCGTGTTTTCGTCTTCAAAACTTCATATATACATTGGAGTTATCCGTTATATTTTTTCATCTTAAATTGCATTTTAAGTTTGGCATAGCAATATTTAAATCTAAAAAAAAAAACGGTATATAACCATCTATAATAATAATAAACATACTTTATTTCGCAATAAAAAACGTTTTTCTGATCAGATTGATAGTTTACACCATTGCAGCGGTCCCTATGAGCAAAGCATGTGCTGAGAGAGCTGTTCTTAAAAGTATAAATCATAAAGTTACAATATAGTAGAATCTAAGAACACGGATAAAAATTAATTATATAATAATATCAAATGTATGAAAAGTATCGTCCTTGACGAGAACAATATCAACGCGAATGATAGTAAAGCAAAATGAATAAGTATTGAGTGATATTTTAAAGCGACTTGACTTAAGTACAGGTACACGCCAAGTCAAAATGTTTTAAATATATTCTTAAAAGTGATAACGTTATTGAAGATATTTGTATTTGACCAAGTGCATACAGTACACTATTATGACCGAGAACATTTGGACAGTCAGGTGAACGCGTGTCGATGTAATGTTTAAAATATGCAGTTCTGTGCTCTCGTGGTCGAAAATATAGGAATCAAACGCGTTTCGTTCACACGACCCTATAAAAACGGATAGTGTAACAATCGTTACTGCTATATATATATTACTTTTAGTATTACTATTATAGAAACATAATATAAGCTGACTATGCATTAAGTTCCCCCCCCCACTCAAAGTTTATATTGTAAGGCCTATGGTCGACAATCGGTATGCAAGAGGACGCCAGTTCTCCGCGATTACCATCACGCTAACTTGAACTCCGTGTAACTACGAAACAGCCCTATGATTGTTAAGTATGTCAGTAAGTCTTAATAAACCTTTATACATATATTAATAATTATCTCTACGAATACGCATTTATTTGTAATATTAAGATCCTATATACCGTTTATGCTCCAGAGCTACGGTTAATTATATTCAAAAGAACCTAACTTCCTCCCTGAATATCTTATATTTAACAGTCAGTTCCGGATCTGGGGGGGGGGGGCAAGTGGGTATCATTGCCCCGGGCGCCGTCGGTATAAGGGCGCTCTTGAATTTATGAAAAATCAAAAAGCCTCAGTATGGGTATATTAAAAATGTACATATATTTAAATGTTTAAACTTGAAAATTAATATAATATTACATATTATTTAGGAATTTATATAACTATTTTTGTCTGATGTAGATATCTTTTAAAATTCATTCGTCAAACGTAGATATTATCTAATTTTTGCTTTCAGAGAAAAATCGACTCAAGGGATTTGGAAATAATTGTTAGTTGTAATAATAATAATCTACGATAATGATATATATAAGTTTTATAATATAACCATATATATATATATATATAAAATCATACTTGCGATCTACTACAAAGCAAGCAAAACTTAATAACTTATCATAAAATTGCAAGAAAGATTAATTATGATGAAATTTTAAAAGATTTCGCTGCAAAATAGGCTAGAAAAGTAAACTTTTAGATATTAAAATGTTATTTGTTAAATTAAAACAACCAAGTTATATATTAATTATGTTTGTTTTCTATGTTTTTATATGTGTAACATTTTAAAATATGATATTTTATATATGTACAATGTACATTATATGTATAAATATAGCAAAGTTTCCATATTTAAGTTTATAAAATGTTTATATTTTTTAATATGTAAAATTAATTATTATTATAATAATATAAAAATTATTAATATTATAGAAAAAAGGTTTATATTAAAATACCCCCTGTTTTCCTCAGTGAGGGGCCCTCGTAGCTCCACACAAGGAGTGCACAGTTAAGGGCGCTGCATTTTTACTAGCCCCGGGCGTCAAATGTCCTAGATCCGGCACTGTTAACAGGTCATCCCCGACCACGTTACAATAGACTATGAATAAATGAAAAAAACAAAAAATGCTTCCCTCAAGTGCGCCTGTTGCGGAATGTGATATTTCTGATCAATAAGACTTTCGGTTTTTACGAAAAATTGAGTCGTCCCCGCTCTCGGTCGGCTACACGGCGGCGGCGCTACGTCGTCATGCGGCCGCTGCTTATAACGGTCATCGTGACGTAATAACTCTACGCCGAGTCCACCGCGATCCGACGAAACGTATATTATGTACCGGGTACCTGCTCACAAGATATTGTATTATGTGCCCGTTAGGAAGGACCTAAAGCCGTTTTGCCTTATTATGGTCAACGGGCGGACCGGGCTGTATACTATTATACGCGTTGTTGGCTAATTTCTGTTGTTTGCGCGCGTTTTGAATTTGCGCAATAAAATAATAATTATCGTCGTTATTTTCACGAGCGAAAACGGAAAGGACGCGCAAGCACGCGGCGTAATGATGGTGTCCGTTACGGTAAACAAACAATACACAGTAAAACCTCTCTATAACGGAATCGTTTGGGACCAAACATTTTTCCGTTATAAAAAGGTTGAAAAAAAAATTAAGTTTCTAGACTGTATGTATGTATGTGTTAAAAAATTATATTTTAGGCAAATATGTACTTCGTACAACTTAAATGTATACTGTTAGATTTTAATGTATTACTTAATATTTAAAGGTGTTTGTGTATAATACTAAAGAACTAAAACTAAGAACTAAAAAAAAACATTTTACCTAAAAAGACGACTGTGCTGTTCATATTTACAAAATTACGTATATAGGTTATCTAATTTTTTCTACACGCTCATTAGAAGGTATGTAATAAACAAACCAATATAACAATCGTAAAGCGATACTGTCAAATGATTTTTCAGGAAAACCTGTAATTTTTCTTTAAATAATTTTATTTTCCGTTTAACTGAGAGCATTTTTACTTGTTTGATGACGAAAATTGTCCGTTTCCGTTTAGTAGAGGTTCCGTCTTAGAGAGGTAAATTTTATATATTATTTGCATATAATGGGACTAATGACATTTTCCGTTATAAGGAGGATTCCGTTTAATAGAGGGTCCGTTATAGAGAGGTTTTACTGTATTATCTTCGAGTCGTCGACGCCGCTGCGGCAAGCGCGGACGACGATATGGGTAGAAAATTCGTGAAAAAAAAAACCTTCAATTGTTATCGCGGATACACGAATCGTAAACCGATCGATTTGAATGAAAAAAAATATATATAAAAAATACTATATGTATACACCGACCGCTCTGTGCAATATATTAAACGCGCTTATATACGTTATGTCACCGCGGAGACGGAGGCCTCGTGTTGATTATTGCAAATCAAATACGTGTGCACGGTTTGCAAATGGAAACCCGGCATGGTAATGGCGAACGCTTGTTTCTTTTTTTTTTTGCGTCGACGTCAATATATTCCGTTGTGTGTTTTGAAAATTTTTCGATGTTAGTAAATTTAATAAATATGTACTCTACTGTATCCAAAACTACTAGCTTACTTGCGGATAAAAATAGTGATGGTAGTAAAAAAGTTTGAGAACCACTGATCTTGATAATATACAAGTATACAACTACAGGGTTGTAAGAATATTAATCGTTTGTGATTTTCGAAAAATTTGAAGATAGTCATTTCATAGTTTATTTTCTAATATGTTTGATGTTTCAAAAATTGTTTTTCTCTAATCTCCTGATTCTTAATAACTCTTTTAGTTTACAGAAAATTTAGAAAAATTTTCGAAAATAATAAAATAAAAATTAATTTTTTAAACATTTTTACCGAAACATTAAATTCAATTAAAATATGCAATATTTGTAGTCCTTGTCCTTGTGAGTCTTCATTGGGATACCCTGTATATTACTTAATATCGTGCGATGTCTGCGTCCACTATCCGATATCAAATAAGAACGTATACTATACTCCTTTCACTAGGGATCCTAAAATCGTAATATGCGCATATTAACGACGCGCGTCGTGCGAATCTTAGTTTACACAGAAATAATGTAAATTAATATCTCCTGATTATTTTTCTAATGAGATTCGCGATTTATAATTATTAAAAACTGTGTAAATATTACACTGTTTTCTGATTAACAAAAAAACACATTGCATATCATGAATCCAATGAAAACCGAAATTTGAATCGTCGACAAAGCTCTATAAAACGGCTACATATACGGATTTCACAAAAGTTATGGAATAAAAATTAAATATTTTCACTTCTTTCAATAGTAAACTTGTATTTTCCAAACTATATTGTCGACGAAATGGCTTTTGCCAATGGATTCTTATAAAAAAAAAAAAAAACAGAATTCGATTATCTCTATTGACCACGGGACATATCGCTCTGTGTGAATCCCAGTCGTGACAACCTGTGTACTAGTCGTTTCCCATTATATTCATGAGCAGCTTTCCGGGAACGTCAATTCCTTCCTGAAACGAAAAAAAAATACCTCCGTGAACTCGTGTACGCGTGACGCGTGTACGGGTATACACACGTTTACGTAAACGAACGGGTTTTCGGAAGGGTAAAAAAAAAGAATGCCGAACCCGAACGGACCGAAGAACGGATGCGTGTACACTAGTGATGGGAATGAAATACGAATTCTTCGAAAAATCCACCTAATCCGGATTTCGGATTTCGGATTTCAGGATGAAAAATTCAGATTTCGGATTTTAGAATTCGAAACTAGGATTATAAATATGGATTTTTGGATTTCAAAATCCGAGATTTGGGTTTATCATTGCAAATTTCTGTATTCTAACTATATAACTTTCATTACACCACTTTTTAGTCGTTCTTTTAATTCTCGGACAAGATGATGGGGGTCTAAATAAGATATCTCAATAATTGGTAAACATTTCAAGTCTCACGTACCATTATTTTGGAGATATGTACTAATTAAATTTAATACTTATACTGTAACTTATATATTTAGTTAAAAGCCTTGAACTTATACATTGTTAAAGGTTTGCTGTATATTTTATAATTTTGTTCGTGGCTTTAAATAAAGTTTTAGTTACAATAAAATTAGCATTTGAGGACTAAAATCTATAAATAACATGTTCAAAATATCATTTTATTTTAAGAACGTGTAATTATTTTGTATTTACTATAAATAATTCTTAAAATAATTCTACTTCAATGTTTTCAAATCCAAAATCCGGATTCAATGCAAAACCCGGATTTACAGTAAAGTTCGGTTTTCGGATTTCGAACTTCAAACTTCAGCGAATCCGGATTTTTCCCATCACTAGCTGTACACACGCGCGTTGATTGACATGGAAAAAAAAAAGAAAAAAATAGAAACAGATCGCAGCCGTACGAGCATACGAGAGTGATCGACAGCGTGCGCAGCTTATTATTATGTACCGGCGTTGTACGCAATACGTTCGCGATGACACACGGTCGTCCGGCGCCCACGTGAGTCGTCGTTCGATCCCCGTAATGAAACCACGAGCATGGAGTTCCACGTATTTCGCGCGCGCCAAACGAACCGGAAAGGCATGATTTCGGTATGATTATGTAACGCTGACTTACGGTGGACTCCTGGATGTGATAGTCCCGCATAGGACTCAAAATCGCCCGGAACAGTCCGGACGTATTCAATAGCACGTCGAGAAACAAATCGGTTACCGTACTCCTGACTCACCGTTTCGCGAACAATTTTTAAGCAAATGAATAGATGTCTTTGGTAAAATTTCGAAATAAATTAGTTTTAAAAAAGTTATTGCTACGTTGTAGGTAGTGATTTCCATGCATGCCTTATGCATAATAATTAATAACTAATAAATGATATAGCGCTTGACATCTTTATCGCGTTTCACATTTACTGCAATCATCGTTATTGTAATTGTTATTTTAGTACATGCGATACCGCCAATTCCTGTGGGTGAAATTGTCGAAAGTAATGAAAAAACAGACAGAAATAACAATTTTTTTAATAAATAATATCTGTACATTTAAATAATATATCGTACTAATGTCTATGAAATATAATAACCGATAAGATTAGTGAAATTAAAATAAACAATTTTACTCGTGCGCATAACTTTTATTTCAAAAGTGAAATTGGTAATTATGTTTAAATATTTATAAGTACACTTTTATCATTATCGTAAATGATCAGTTTTAGCTTATATTTATATTCAATTATATTGCATATTATTTTACTTTTCTGTTAGATCTTTTGTATGATATGAGCAAAACGTTAATTTCTATGGCCCTTAAATGGGCCCCAATAAACTTATTTTTATTAAAAAATATCATTATATTTAATAAAAAAAAATGGCAATAAGATAATTTGTAGTTTTTTTTTTGAAAGACGTTACCGAAATTAACCATTTGTTACACCTTTGATCGCTCTTAAATCGCGTAAAAGACGTTTTTAAGATTCGGAAAACGGTTTGTTTTCAGTGTAGACATTTGATTTTCTTCGTCGCCAAATGATAAATACATCCGATTAGTTATTGGAGAATCGACCAGATGGCTATACAGTGACATAATATATCCGATGGAGCTCAGCGTACATAGTTTGCTAACCATGTGAACACGATTAAAAGGATTCTAAAGGATTAAAAACTGTTGCCAGGACCTTCTACCGCCCTAATGACGGAGATCACGTGTTATAAAACAGCATGGGGATTTCGCTGCAAGTTTTCGAACGGTCTCGCACAGGCTCCGGTAACAGTGGTATCAAAAACGATTCGATCGAGGACCGCGGACGAACACAAACGGCCTGCAGCAGGGGAGTGCGAGTACAGACGCTGAAACCCGACGAGGAAAAATTCGAAAGGATATCGTATAGTAATACATGTACGAATATGATTAATACGTGCGTTACGCCGTCGAAAGCGAACGCGCTGCCGCACGCGGTCTATTATATACGTACTCGGTACCGCATAAATTATGGCGATCCACGGGAGGGGGAGGGGCGGTGATCGTTATTGCAGTGTACGCGAAGTGCGGTATCCGTCGTGCGATCAGGTCGGGTTAGGTATGCCGAAAATCCACCGTCGCCCGTTTCCGGTCGGCTGGATCACGGTCTGAGCGAGTCATGGCGCAATGTACTTGAAAAAAAAAAAAAACCAATACGCACTAAGAACATAATATTCGGTCGGTGATAGTAAAAGTGCCATTCGGCGGTATAGGTCACCGCGAAAACGATCGGTCGCCGCGGGCGCGCCTTCGCGATTATCACCATTATTACTTATTTATACTCGTTCGTGCATCGCGCGGGTGGGTCCGTTTCGGAAAAGACGTAGACGTGATTATAAATTATGTACCAGTGCGTTGTAATAGACGTCCGTCACCTTAGTGTTAAAATTTTTAAAAAAAAAATTGCACATCCTTTAGTTGTATCATTTGTAATTAAATGTAACCCCTATAAAAAAATACTGTAATCTACCCTTAACACTCCTAAGCACAATTTTCTCATGGTAGTACCGGGATGACGTCAGTCCAGCGTAGAATTTTTTTGAAATTGGACCCCTACTGCGGTTTCCGAAGTTGCGTGGAATCATGTACAGTCGAGTCTCGTAACTCGAAAAACTTGACCACTCGAATTTTTTTTTATTCCCCTAGAAATTCTCATAACACTCAATGTATTTTAAATCTCGATAACTCGAATATAAAACTGTGATAAACAGGTTAGTCCAAGTATTATATCTGTTATACCTGGGTATTTTTGTAAACATTATGTTTTATCCACTTGAGTACTGTATAATAAAGATTAAACGAGTAGATAAAAACTGATTATTAGCGTATGCACAATAACAGTAAGAATGTATTGGTTAGTATGTGGTTTACCTGTCGTGTTTATCGTGCGTGTTTTTGTGTTTTGAAACATGTTAGAATTTAGAACAAATTCTCAAAAACGAAAATTAAATCATATTTGAACAATATTTGAAGCCATAAGAAAATTAGAAGATTTTGTCAATAAACAGCCGAAAACTCAAAAATTAATTACAAATTACGAGTATTTTTCTACTGTATCTAATAAATAATACATATACACATACTTATAATACCATTGTATCTATTTTAATTTTTATATAACATTTATGTATGTATATATATTTATCATACATTTTTATAATTCTTATACGTATTTTATTATATTTCATTACATAACTCGAAGTTTTAATTTAATTTTGATAAATTCGAGTTAGGTATCTCGAATATTACATATCTCGAAGTGTATTTTTATCCCCCTTCAACTTCGAGTTATCGCGACTCGACTGTAATATAATTCGTAACCACTGAATGTAACCACTATAAAAAATGTTAGGCACTTCACGCGTGGTTGAAACGGCTTCGTATGAGTTGATTGCCGGGTGTCTGTTTACCTACATCGTCGATACCGGGGTTATTAGGAGGTATGTTCTATAGTTGGTATCCATTTGATTGATGTGCTTGGCTTTAGAAAATAATTTATTAGAATAGTATCGGCAATGAGTAATGACGGTTGATTTTGGACAGAATATTTCTTATAGTTGAACGACTGAAATGCAAAAACTACGACGATGATATACCTAAGATATGGTAAATCAAAAAAAAGTTGTTTGGTTTTAACGTGTTATGATAGCACGGTTCAGAGTATGAAAAAATTAGAAAAAAAAAAACTTAAAAAGACGCTGAAGTGAAATTTCAATGTCTCGCCAAAAGTACTCGGGAATCAACTTATACATAAACTATAAAGTAAGTCTCGATAATAACAATACGTTCGTTGTAATATAGCCGCGAAGTCGTCACGCAATTCGTATGGGTTTTTGAAGTAGTTCATTGCGGATGATTTTTGGCGCGTTTCCTGGGCGTGACGATAACGGGCTGTACTGGACAGACTAAAGTTTTTCCAAAACAAACGAATCGGGAACCATCTCTCGTACTCAGTAAAATAACACCTAGGGTACCCAATTCATATGCGGCTTCTTAAATTTTGGACACAACTCGAGTACGTCCAACAGAACGAAATTCGACAGAACAGTCGAATTATTGCACGTTATACCTAAACTGAAATGGTCGAACACTGCAGCACTCGATTCAAACCCAGGCAATGGTCGAACTGCAATTAAGTAAAAAAAAAAAGTGATATCATTACACGATATACATTTACAAATTATGATATTGTATTTTTAACGACTAATCGTTTGAATTGTTGAACATTAGAAAATTTTATTTTTTTTTATTTAATTCTAGTTACAAGACAAATACATGATAATATAATAAAGACAAATATTAACTAGACATTACTCTACACCGAGGTAGAACCTCGTGTCGTAGAGTAAGAGTACACATATTTTTTTGTGAATACACAAAATGTTTTTATTATTTGTCCGCAAAATTGTGGGTATAACAAAAATGTATGTAAATCAAAGCATTTTTATTATTTCTGTGCTGCTTATATTCTCGTTTCTATGTACTTTTGTCTTGTGAAAATGATCACTTTTTAGAAGTGAGCTCACTGTAGGTTCACGACTTTGCGACTTGTACATCGTCGAGTTCTGTGCAATTTGACGATGTGTTTATTAAAATTAAATTTCGGTTGTCTGGTTGGCCCGTTCAACACGACAAAAAGCAAAATTTGAGCGACATCATCGCATCAGGGATACATCGCGATGGGCAAATCCTCGGTGGCCAGAACGTAAGTACATGGCGACCGCGTTACCGGTTATCGGTTATCGGTCCGCGACGTCTGACGTTATGAATCGCAATAATAACGACGACGACGACGATGATGATGCTAGTGGCGATGATAATAATAATAATAATAATATATCCAAGAATGTGCAATAATGCGTACGTACACCTAACGTGCGCGTGCACACTGCTAATAGCGTGCGGTGCCGGCGACCGCGTTCGATCTACATAATAATAACAAGTATAAAATGTATTATTATTATATCGACGTGCGCGCGCCTGCCCATATCCGCAGTTACACGAGCAACGCCGCCGTTGAAGTCGTCGCCCGGGCCCGACCATTGTGCTGCCAGCCGGACGAGCCCGCGCTCGCGTCACTATCGAACCCCACTAAGTCGCCGTCGGAGAAGAATAAACGATGGTATACGCACTTTGTACGTTGAATATTATAAGTGGCCGCGCGACTTTGAGCTCCTGGTAATATCGATATGCATTGCGTTGTACGTAATATAATATACCCGCGGCTTGCGACAGTATACGCGACAGGGGCGTATATATGGGTGGGCCGATGGGACCCGGGCCCCCCCCCCCCGAAATGAAAAATCGCTTATGCGATAAGATAATAAAAATTGTATAGCCTGTAGTCTGTGCAGTCGGATGGAAATAGATAGATAGGAATTATCGGTATTTGTAATTTTAGCTTATAATAATAGATAGTATTTTCTATTAATATTTGATTTGTCCCACTCTGCACCGGGGCCATTCCATCACTGCTATACCAAAACATTAATATATTTTGTGACCGTAACATTTTGTTATTTATTATCGTTGATCAGACATCAGTTGTGTGCGGTATCTACGAGACTCAAGTTCGAGGCTTTCGTGCTTTAGACACGTGTATTTTCGTGTTTCCGAGTATTTATATCGTATCACAGTTTGTCGTTTAGCCATATGCTTTAAAGTTTTGTGGGTACGACAGCTTCGTCATAATGAAGAGACAAATGTCGATTCAAAACCTCGTATTTAAAATGTATAATATTCGTTTATTCTTGTAAGAAAATATGTAATTAATTTTGAGTGACTGTAGTAAAACAATTGTTTACTGCAATGAAGAGTTTTTATACATTTTTTACATTACATTTCATAAAAAATAAAACAATGAGTTTATTTTTTCTCTGGTGAAGTAATGATGATAGTCCAAATAGTCCAAAGGTCTTTTAGCGTTTAAGCAATATTTGTCATTGTGCCTCCTCCGTCATTTCTCCCTAAACTCTAAATACATAATCGGCCCCCTCCGAAATTAAATCCTATATACGCCACTGATACGCGATGTTGGCCCTTTTTTAATGTTCCTAGTTCTTCTTGTCGTGTCCGATAGTAAAAAATGCCAATAACAATTGTATAAAATAATTATAACAAATAAAATACAGTAAAAAAAAAAAAAACAAATAAAATACAATAAATCAATTTGGTACATCTAATAAATCACATTTTTGGTAACGTTCTATATGTTGTGTTGCGACCAGTAAGCGGCCACCTCTATTGCATTTGTGTTTATTTATCTATGGTTTTGTCTGATCACAATCAGATCTTCCTTGGTGCATTGTGCTGGAATCATGGTACATGACAAAAGGTGTTCATCGGTCTGTCGTTCTCCACAGTTGCATGTGTCATCTTCTCCATTAAATTTCCATTTTACCATGTTAGCTTTCGTCCTCGCCACCCCGGCTTTCAATCTGTTAAGGGTTTTCCATAATGGCCGTGGAAGGTTTCCGCCCATTGGAAGTTGTTGTGTTATCTGAGTCAGTTCTTCCGGTTGTAGCTCATCTTGCCACCTTTGCAATCTAGCTTTTTGTGGGGGTTCGTGCAGTTCTTTTGCCGTTTGTATGAAACTTTTTCGAGATTTAAGTCTTGTGTTCGCGATTTCATGTAAAATAAATGAATTGTCTAATGTTCCTGGTGCGTCCAAAATAAGGTATCATCCGAGTGCGTCCCAAGGAAAAAAAGTCATATTTTTTACATAGCCCAAATGCGTCCTAGTTCATTTAGAGAAGTGGTTCTCAACGGGGGTGATATCACCCCCCAGTGGGAGGTTAAGGGTTACCGAGGGGCGATGAACTAGTTTTGGGCGGTAGAGGGGGGGGTGAAATAGGTTTGGGTGGTAGGGGGCGGCGAGGGTGTTCACGCAAAACCGTTGTACATGGTCACGTGTGACCTAAAAATAATACATACTTGATAATTCATATAATAGCTATCTATCAATATAAAAAATAATAGATACTATGTTGAGCAATGCACAATAACTTATCTTTGATTTTTTTCCAATTTATTATCTTTATTATTTTGGCGATTGTGCGTGCTCATTAAATTTTATTACACCGTATTATCTGAAATTTTAGAATTCTCACATAAGGGGGCGTTAAAAAATTGATTGCTGCTCAAGGGGGCGGTAACTTAAGAAAGGTCGAGAAACATTGATTTAGAGTTACCCAGGGTGCACCACGAGGAGGTGAACTGGCTTTTTTTTTATTACCAAGTTTTTATTACTGTCATTCACCAGAAGAAATGTTTCATTATCAAATGTTTTAATTTCTAATGAATTTAATGAACTGTGTACGTATTGAATATTAGTTGGTTTTTTGGGTAGTATTGAACGGCGAGCAGCATAAATCCCTTTTCGAATACAACATTTGTCAGCCGTCGTTAAAAATCCGTGTTTTTGATTTTTAGTTCCAAATGAATTCATTTGAGTGGACGTTCACAAAGTTCTTCTTGAGCTTTTCGTTTTATAGAGTTCCTTATTACTTGTCTCATCATTTTTCCTTCAGATTCTAAATCATGATTATGGTTTAAATTACTACCAATAATATTGTCTTCTCACACATATCTGTTTTCATGTATGCTGTACACGTTTTGTTTACACAGCAACATCGTTTTACATCGCCATTCAACATTTTTAAATCTCATTTTATATCCGTCAATAATTTTAAGTTTCTTACCGTGTTGGCTGATCATATTCGACGGCAACGACATCGACATCGACATCTTTCTAGTATATTATAGTACGTAATATTATGTAATAAAATAAATTTATTCGTGTAAAATGTTAATTATTTAAATAAACGCGTTAGCTGCCTACACATCACTAAACATGCTGCACGTGGTTGACAAAGACTATAGTTACGAATAGTAGGTTTTTTCGTATTGACTATAGTGTAAATGTAAACTAACACCAGTGTAATATTATAAGTTATCAATGCATTTTATCCATAAAGATAAACATGTTTAGCAATAATATCGCGGACGCACATAGGATATACCAAACTTATTAGCGATACTATCGCGAACGCGGTTAGCCTATTAAAAAGGTACGATATAATAAACGGGACGCACTCGGGAGTTGCCCGCGATATTATAGCAACCAGGCGTGGAGGTACCGGGTAACCGGTTATTAGGTTATTATCATGAATAGCAGTGGTTCCCGGTGTACTATGCCTTTTGGACGCGCCATGTGTTTCGGTCGCGGGAAAACTTTTGCGGTCACGCGCAATAATATAGCGGTGTTGACGCGTCAACACGCCACCAGTGCCGGGTTAAGGGGGGCAAAGGGGGCAGTTGCCCCGGGCGGCAATTTTTTAGGGGCGGAAAATTATTAACGGTGAAAACGAAAGTTTTGAATTTTTCTAATGTATTTTAATTTTTAGAAAGAAATTTGAAAAATGTGTGTAACAAAATATAAAAACAGTAATATTATATTAGATATTTATATCGAATCGCCTACCACAGAATTATTACGTGAATTAGCGTTCAGCGTATTATTAGTAAAAAAAAAGACCATATTATTATTATAGCGTAGTATAGTTAAAATTGAAAACAACAAAACACGTTATCGGTGCCAGACAAAACTGATTCACAGAACCGATTAAAAACCGTCAAGGGAACACCGCAACTTGCTACGGTCGACGGTCGACCAAAAGCGTAAACACACATTTATGTTTGTCCGATCATAGTATCATACTGACCAAATTTTATATTTTTTTATTGATTTTTATTTTTCACTACACACGATTTTATATAAGTAGGTACTAGGAATCTTTTTAAAAATTATCTAGTATACATAAATGTTAAATGCCGCCTCTAAAAAATGCCGCCCTAGGCGTGGGCCTGGGTACAGGTTTATAAAGGGCGTCATTTTAAAATATGCCCCCAGGCGGCATATTCGTTAACCCGGTACTGCACGCCCACCCATACGTAGAGAAGCAGATGGAGGCGATTTTTCGGTCTGTCGGCCTACCCTTATCTAGTAAGTTGCAACAGATTTTTTTAATGTAAATCCATTCGCTTATTAGGGCGAGAACATGATTGGAAATGTGCATGAATAAAATATGTTAACCGGCTAACCTACTGCTTGGATCCGTTTCGTTTCGGACGAGCTCGAAATGTTTTTTGTTGAAAAACTCGTCCGACCGTGTTCTTTATGATTTTCTCGGGGCAATCGTACGGCAAGGGACAGTCGCGAACAATAATATCGGCTAGATTTCACATTATATGCATAGTACGACGAATACATTTTGGTGTCTAGAGAAAGCGGAAAAGTGAGTGGCTTACGCCTCTCGTTCTGCGTTGACGGTTCTTCGTGTCGGTCCATCTGTCATAGCATGCGTGTCCGCATGTTCAAGTTGAGATTCCTATCAATCCAGACACCTACAGGTATTTCAGGTGTTTTATGTGGTCATCATGACCACTCAATTACTTTGCGAAACAAAATAGCGTTTTACCGTCATTCAATCGGCACCGTGTGTATTCGTTCCGATTATTTACAACCGCATAAGTGCATCGATATTAGCTAATGCACACGTTTATTCACACGCCTTTTGGTGCACTACTACAATATGTGATTGTTACGACTCACTTGACGGTTACCAACACCGGTATAACGTGTCGTGGATTATCGTTTGAAAACGACGTCAGTGACGATCCCAATACGTATATATCGCATGTAAATTACCGGCACGACGAGAAGGTATTTTCGGATGACGAGCGCGTGTAGGTACTGCAGAACACCGTCGTCAGCCCAGTACGCCTATCTACGGTTGATTCGGACAAACACTTTTATTCCGACAGGTTATATATACATGATATACATGATATAAACATATTATGGTATAATTTTATTGGTATACCCGTACGTTCGTTTTATTTCATCGGTATTCGTCCGTAGGGTAAAATCGGTTCCGGTGATTTAATAACGAATGCAGGTGAAATTTGTCGATACGAATTATCATAATAAATACATTACAAAGCGAATAATGGTGTACAATTAAGTTATACGCCTATTATTGTTTTTACGGTTTCGTACGAATAGTATTGTATTATAAAATTCGTCGTATACGTACAATGTATAGGCTCAGAAGAAAACGTAACTACCTACGTTTACGACGGTCAGTAAAATAATATAAGGATAACAGTTTGAAATCGTAAACAGGCGAATCAGACATTTATTTGTGATATCTATAGCGAACCCGAATTATAATACGACCGTCGACGGTTCATTATCAGCAGTGGTTTCCAACCTTTTTTATTCCACGCCCCCTTTGTAGATTTTTGAAACTCTTGCGCCCCCCCCCCCTTCTATAACATGAAAAATATATCACCTTTTTGTGTACTTTACAAAGAAATTATAAAATATCCGAGATTAATTCAATTGTATTGATGATAATAATTATAAAATATAAATCATAGTAAAATAGTAAGTAATATAATATAATGCAATTTACGATTTATTAATGTGTAGGCTGGCAACACTTTTCTTTAGACAATTTTTTTATGTTTGACTCAATGTTTGTTCATCAATACTTTATCAATATCTTTATTAATTATATTTATGTCTCTTTATGAATACTCAATAACCGGTCGTTTTTAATTTTTCATATTTTCTCTACATTTTAAAATAAAAATAATTTAATAAATAAAAACTGTATTTTGTAATGACTGCTTACGCCTCCCCAGAAATGTTTACACGCCCCCAGGTTGGGAAACACTGATTTAAAGCGTACTTCAGCCCTTCCCGCTAAACATTTAACGTCACAATACGCCCCAGCAACGCGTACAGTCAGTGTTATACGAGGAGCGTCGTGGCGTTATTGTAATTCGCCCAGAATAGGCCGGTTTTTTTTTCAATAAACCATATGACATTGAGATGTTACCAAGATATGTGACATGCTCGGTTGTTTTATTTTAGTCATCAATATCAACAGCGATCTTTTCAGTGTTTCTCAAAAAAAAGAAAAAACCTCCATATTATATTATGTATTGGCTATTTCATAGTGATACTACATCCACATCATGTGTGATATAGTTACTTCGTGTTTCAATATTATTGCAATAAATCGTATTGCGTGTGATAAACATCAAATGTGATAAATGTAAGAAAATGCTTAACACGACAAAACGATTATTGATATTTGAGATGGACATGAGCAGTACAGCAGAGTGAAGCAGTACAGAGCAGAGAGAAGCGGTACGCCGCGGGCAGCGGCGCCCTACTTCTTGAAAAAAGAACGGGATTGTTTTTCTTCAAGATTATGTTCTTTATTTCTCTAATAAATAAATATGTATAGGGAGAGTTAGTCCGGGCCGTGACGGGCGGAATGGGGTAGTGGTGGGTCGTTACTGCTGTAATCGGTACAATGTAACGATTACATAGGTGGAACGAGTAGGAACGAATACAATGACCGTTCCACTGTCGCGTTACATCGGTACATTCGATCCATAGTTTCCAACTACAAAATGGTCCCCACTATCGTGGCGGTACCGACGGTGGTCGAATGATTACGAGTTGTCATGATACAACGGTCCTCGCCCCTCGGGCATTCTGTTGTGGTATGCTATAAATATTATACTGAATAATATTACATTATACTTAATAATTACTGAACACTGGGTTTTCTTCT
Organism: Periphyllus acericola; assembly: GCA_949715065.1. Classification (NCBI taxonomy): domain Eukaryota; kingdom Metazoa; phylum Arthropoda; class Insecta; order Hemiptera; family Aphididae; genus Periphyllus; species Periphyllus acericola. The sequence goes on from OX454269.1 coordinate 27,049,209, forward strand.
AATGCTAAACAAATAATCTGCTTTAGTCGTATCGCTTACGTCATTATTCGTTACTGTGATACATAAAATTATACATATAAACATAATTACTACCTAGTACCTACCGTGAATACAACCAACGGTCGCCGGGCGTGTAACTAAAAAAATGTACCAAATGTACCGATGTAACGAAGTAGTACTCGTTACTTTTATGTACCTGTACTGATAGTAACGATTCCAGGAAAGTAACGAAAAATCCCATCACTAGAATCGGGCCTGAATAGGCGCGACAAAACACAGAGGCGGTAAGTTATACTTAAATAAATACAATTATTACATTAAATGTGGTGGGAGACCAGGGACCCTATTCTGAAACTTATACGAATAAGATCCGTAAACGGAAATTTTCGGTTTCACATGAATTTTCACATGATTCCAAAAAACCGTATTCCGAACTCTTTTCCGTACACGAATACAATTATGTCATGTGAAAGATATTCACACGATTGATTCGGATGGGTTTCGGTATGTGAAAATTGGTTTCCGTATACAGTTTCCAATGATTCTGACGTTTGTTTATGTTTATATTAAAATTTTTAAAAATTGATACAATGTTATTTCTGTAGAAATGGTGTAAAATATTGGAATACTTGAACGATAACAATAATAATGATTTAATACAACGATTATAGTCGTGTTTATGATTAATCTTGCATTATACCCACACCCACGATTGAATATGTTTGGACGTTCCTATTATAAAATAGTTTGGTTTTTCTATACATAATGCAATATTTGATGATCCCACAGTTTTATCTCCTATGTTATCGACTTCTTTATTGTACCTAGTCTATATTTGTAACCTTTTTACTCGTTAGTCCCCACCTCCGCTTCTATTTCCACTCTTAATAAACATTTATTATAATAATAGTATATTTTGGTACCTATAGTTATTGCCTACCAAGTTTACGACCCTCTATCGTTTTACAATTTATAGTTCAAAATTAGTTCAAATAGTTAAAAATCATTTAAATTTTCAAGGAGAAAAATCATTTTATGTATTTATTCATGAACACTCGCCCTGCGCCAGGCTTTCCAATCTTTTATTGGACCCGGTATAGAATTTAAAATTGTGGTCAATTCTTCCCACTGTTGGGTGCCGATGGCTTGGGAAAAGTCAAACTGTGTTTGCCCTTGTGTAAATTAGGATGACTTTTAAAAAAGTCAACCATTGCACATTTTTGGTCATTTGTGACCGATTTCCCTTTGGGCCTTTTTTGTCACTAGACATGATTTAATTGTTTTACTTTTTTAAAAAATATCAAATCTCAACTAAATCAATAACAAATTTTTCTATTACAATTCAAAAATCTATCTTTTCCATGATACCAACGAAATATATACATTGTTGCCGTGGTGCATCGTACGAATATCATTCCCATACGGAAATATTGGGAACGAGGATCCGTACACGAATAATTGTGAATACCATTTTTCGTTAGTATACGGAAGCGAATCGTTCGTATACGGATCCTATTCGTATGAATTTCAGAATAGGGACCCAGGCACGGTCGCTCCACGGGCTTGAACTAGAGATGTGTCGTTCGCGAACGAACGGATCTTATTGAACGGGTCATTGTAGTGAACGATATGATCCAGATCGCCGAAACGAGGTGATCCGGATCACTTGATATTTTTTTTTTTCGTATCGGTTCACACTGTTCTGATTCCCAAATGAACGACGTGAACCGTGGTGAACCGACACGCGAGTTTTTGATAGCACGTTATCATAATAATATATTTAAACCATTGTTTTGCTCCTCTTTATATAATAATAATAATAATTAATAATAATAATAATGACTGTTAACAATTAGTGTACAAAATATATAAATTACATGTTGTTGGTTAAGAAATCATATTTGTGAAATTTTTGATGTGGAGAGTTGACTTCTTTTTTCTGTTACAACTTGCCCTGCTTTGGAGAATATCCTCTCACATGGTACCGATGTTGCAATAATACATAGTCTTTTTTTAACAAGTATGTACAACCTTGGGTACACTTTTTTTCGCTCAGCCCACAAAACCAAAGGATTTTCTGCACGACTAATCAATGGTTCATTCAAATACTTTTCTACTTCAATTATACCTGCTACTGATGAGTTGGATCCTCCGATCAAATTTACTACAGTTTCATCAAACTCTTTCCACAGTGCTGAACTTGAATCACTAGTCAATGTAGTAACTTGTAGATGTATTGGTTCATCTGGTTCTAATATAATACTCTGTGCTTTGGCCTTTAATATTAACTGCTTTCTTACAATGATTTTCATTGGAGAATGCAAATTTCTTGAACTTCCCATCTCTGGCTTGAACAAGTCGTGGTGTTGACCGAGTCCCGAGAAGAACCGTTCTACGTAGCCCTGAAAAGGGCTATTTTAAGTGGCACGGCCGTGTGCGTACCGTCCTCGTCAACAGGCCGCCGGACTCCTCGCGTTCGATGGCGAATGGGCGTTGGCGTGGAAATCGCTGGTTGTCGGGAACGCTGGAACGTCGGGATCGCTACTCGATGATGTCGCTGGCCGTCGGGAACGCAAGTTGTCGGGATTGCCACTCGATGATATCGCTGGCCGTCGGGAACGCAAGTTGTCGGGATCGCTGGCCGTCAGGAGCGCCAGTAGTCGTGTTATCGCTAGTCGGAACGTCGTCGAATGGGCGGCAACTGCAGTGTGTGTACTACGGGATTCATCTTCATGTTGTCGGTTAGAGGTGATGAAGATGAATGAAGGCTGAAGTGAAGTTGCATAAAAAAAATCGTCTCGTTTATATGCGCCGAACCGTACCGACTAGTAAACTGTCGGTTGTTTTCGTTTTTCCGTGTGCTTCCGATCGGCGTGGTATTGGCGCTAGTTCGGCCCTGCTCGTCGTTATTAGTTTGCAACCGAGGTTTTCTAACAGACGACGAGCTCCTCTATCCCATGCCGTATTCGCGGACTCTGTGCACTTATTAGGTCGGCCGTAAATCGCGTTTTTGTCCCCGACAAAACTCGGACGGTCGTTTGCCGGGTCGTCGGCCGTGTCGTATCGTCGGTCGTGTCGTGCGGGTTGCGTTCCAATATTATGATACCATGTTTGTATGTGTTGGCCCTGAAAAGGCCCGTTTTACTATCTACACTCCGTTACAAGAGTATACCAATACAGCTCCGGATCAGTATGGAAATCAGACGTATTCAGCCATTTGGTGTAGAAGTACTCTATGTGAACCCGCCTTACGTTTTTACTTTATTGTTGTAAGCGTTGTATTGTACTCATTCTATTAGAATTTAGAATGGCTATTGGGTGAGTAAACGAACATCGTATTAAGTACATATATATAAAAATAATCCGAAAACACTTGGGATTAGTTGGGACCACAAAACATGCAGTCATACTAACCTTAAACTACTGGCACGTAACATTTGATCGTTGTGTTCTGTGTGAAATCGGAGAAGACTGAGGAGAAAACGGATAAACACAAATCGGTGATAATGCGATACCCTCGTAACCGAATAACTGTATAAACTATAGCGACCTTAGCGTTGAGTTGATCGTTTAGCGCAATGTTTCTCGACCTTTCTTAAGTTACCGCCCCCTTGAGCAGCAATCAATTTTTTAACGCCCCCTTATGTGAGAATTCTAAAATTTCAGATAATACGGTGTCATAAAATTTAATGAGCACGCACAATCGCCAAAATAATAAAGATAATAAATTGGAAAAAAATCAAAGATAAGTTATTGTGCATTGCTCAACATAGTATCTATTATTTTTTATATTGATAGATAGCTATTATATGAATTATCAAGTATGTATTATTTTTAGGTCACACGTGACCATGTACAACGGTTTTGCGTGAACACCCTCGCCGCCCCCTACCACCCAAACCTATTTCACCCCCCCCCTTCTACCGCCCAAAACTAGTTCATCGCCCCTCGGTAACCCTTCACCGCCCACTGGGGGGCGATATCACCCCCGTTGAGAACCACTGGTTTAGCGCATTAGGTTTTTCCTTAGAATAACATAAGATTACACGTCGGGTGGTGGTTCTCATCCCCTCCCTACAGGTGCATTTTTAACAGAATATAAAGCAGGCGCAAATGTAACTTGGTCATAATATTCCGACGTGAATGTTTTTATTTGGCTTCGTTGATACAATAAAAATACATCATCAGTCGCTTCACGACCTTTGTCCAGTTTTAGCCTGAATATCTTGGCCGACAGAAGACTAGAAGTAAATATTAATTTTCCACAGGCGTCCATCTCGTTGGTATTATACATCTATTACCACTGTCGAACAGTTATCACAAATAAACCAATAAAGTTCCATAGGTAGTTCCACGCTCGTCACATGTAACTATTTTCGATACATATACGCACTATTGCAGTAATTGTGCTGGAAGTAATCCGTTAAACAAAATTATCTCGTCCCGTATTGTTATAAACATAATAAAGTACTCTTGTTCAAGACGAAGAGTTTACAAAATGTTTTTGTGACAATGATGGGTCCCAATGAGTCATTCTAGTCGTCTCGGGTCGAGATGTAATCATCGCGCTACACATACCGATTATGATGATAATATTAGCTTTCGAGGCGGTCGCACGCCGCACTGCATGGACACGCGAGGGATCACATGGTACGGACGGAGTTTCGTCGAGGAAGATAGGGTTCGTCGGATTAGGTTACGGACGGGGCGTGGATACCCCGATCGAATCGGTTCGTCGACTAGTAACGGTAAATCAAAAACGCGTTCGATAACAATTATAATAACAATTATAAATGAACAGGCTAATCTTTCGTTCCTTACCAAACTTGTAAATGGCGATGTCGATTCCCCTGTCCTCCTAAGCAAACTTAATTTCAGGGTTCCAAGTTTTTACTCCAGGTGCTCCTTCCCTTTCCAAATTCCTTTTAGCCGCTGTAATTACCTCAAAAATCGTCCTATTGTCCGTATGACGAAACTAGCCAATGAGGACCCACTATTCTTGTGTGCTTGGCACTAATTATTGTCTGCCCCCCCTAAATTTAAATATTTTATACATGTAATTTTATGTAACATTTTTCTTATTTATGTTATTATGTTTGTTTGCTTATTTAATATTTTATATTTCCTGTTGTAATTTATGTAACTTTTTCTTTAATACTCTATGTAACTGGGCAAGTCCCGTTTTTCAATCAATAAATAAATAAATAATAATAATAATAATTGTTACGTAGACGTGTTATCGTGATCGTACGCACGTCGCGCAGTACATTTGTTTACCATAACAAAAACGCCCTCGACGGAAGACATTCGACTTGAACACTGTCGCCGGGTAGGTACGACGGGTCAGCTAAAGACACGTTCCGTCGTATATAATATTATGGTTATTAGACGGCGGTGGCCGCGAAAATGTATTATAACGGGGCTGAGCGCGGGACCACCTACGCACAAGCGGGTGTACACCCAGGGGGCGGTGCCGGGGGAGGAGGGATGAAAATAAATCCGCCTACGCTAATCAATATTTACAGTCGGCGGTCAATCTAATAAACGGTGTGATACTGTTACTAGGCACGACGCACGACGCGTACAACAGCGGGTAAGGGGGAATATTCCCAAAAACACATGGGTCTTGGAACGTGTTAAGCGCGTCGTGATATCAGGGTACACGCGGGAAGCGGTGGTACCCGGATTGAGCGCGATCCATTTTCGTTAACAACCCGATCGGATTTTATCATATTTCTACGGGAAAGGACACAACACACAAACGACAGCGAATATAAACGTATTTATTATGATGATCGGTACATGAAATTTTGTTTTTTTTTTTCCTAAGAAAACATTCGTTTAAATTTAAAAAAAAACTTCAACAATTTATCTCGAATTGTAACACATTAACAAAAACGGCAACGTTGCACGTACAATTTCTGCGCTCGATCGTGGCGGGTGGTTCTGGCCGTGCACAGTACTGACCTAGCAAATCAATATTAGATTTCGCTTAACGATCACTACATCGCAATACGCATAATGTCGTGTAAATGCTATAATTATACGATCGCGAGAGCGTTGAAAGTTAAAAGCTAAACAAATGGTAGTTTGTAATTTGCACCAAAAAAAAAAATTAATGTAATACGAATTGGTACAAAATATTCGATTGTCTAATTCGGAATTCCTAAGTTCTACGATTTCAAGACTGCAAAACACAAATGAAACATAAAAAACAAAAAGTGGAATGCAATGAATCTGGCAATCAGAAATTGGTTTATTTTTTTAAAAGTCATACATGTATTAATAATTGACCAACTCTGTTCATATAATATAACGTGAGCTTTTAAATGTAAGTATTTTTAACAAGTATTACAATACTTGAAGTTACACAATATGTTGTTTGTATCTCGGGCGAATTTCGGTTCAAACCGACTACAGCCGAATAAATAAACAAGACGTGGTCGGTTAAGTGTTATATTACCGGGCCGATCACGATGCACTATTATTTCGTGTACAATAGCATCGGTACGTACGGTCACGAGATATTATATTGCAGCGCGGCGCGTACACACCGCGGTACAATATAATTATCTCATATTTCAGTGCAAGACAAACGGAACGATGAAAACGTACAAAACGGTTTTACGATTTTTCATCGTCCGACTACGCGTTTTCGGTTTTTAGTACCTGCACAGCACATCGTACGGTCGGGGTTATTAGTGCGGACCTACGTCCGTGACGTGTCGACGAGAAACAAATAAACACGAGGTTTAGTGCCCGTTAAGTCAGATGCCGTGTACTATTTCACCGCGATAATATTATGGCACCGAAATTCGATTTTAATGATATTTTCAAACAAAAAATAAATAAATAAAATGCCTGAAAAACTCTTTGTTGTTTATAGCCAAAATATTTTGTTCATAAAAAAGTTGTAAAAAATATTATTATAAGGCTTGTATATCATTCGATGTGCATATAAACAAAAAAAAAAATTAATAAAAATAAAAGAAAAACACATTAAAAGCTTATAAAAAATCACTTATTCCGAATTAAATATTCATATTTAACCGACCTATACCGATGGGGATTTAAAAATAAAACGTTCTACACCGTCATAGCTATTATTATTATTATTATTATTATTATACCCAGAATAATAGTTCACGAGATTTACGTATATTTTTATGGCGCGATATTATATTAGATATTTATGTGTCGAGAACCACCGTGGAAAATATGAAAAGATAACAAACTGTTTAGAAATATTATTATTACACGCGGGGAGGACGCGCGTTTCTCACGAGATGTGAACCATAAAATCCAGAACGGAACAATGTCGAATGGGACATATATTATTTTTTTTTTACCGAAAGCGGCCGTCCGAGTATAACTCGAACGATTCGTTTCAATATTATTCATACATAAAACGTCAAAAACAGTCGCTCGCGTGTACCTAATCAAAACAAACGGATACACACGGTGCGTATTTATGCCCTGGAGCAACAGCGGTCCTCGGACTAATTTGAATATATTATAATAACATAGCCCCCATCATCGTACTGCGTGTAATCTCATGGGAACCCTGAAAATCATAAAAATGTTATCAATAATTATTTCGTTACATCGATCGATAGTAATAATCGAATATCGTCCAAGAGTTCTTCGGGGAGATCCAAAGCGTTACACGTTCGATGACCGTTGCATCGAATCAATAAACGTATACCTTTACCCATTCACATCCAAGAACCTCAAAGCCCATCTCGACATCATCCTTGATCCTTGTGACTTATGCTTGGCACTGCCATCTTAAATCAAAAAGGAAAATTCTCAACAGCCGACTACATCTCCTTCTTCCGATTTCAAAATCAAAACTCTCAAACCACACAAAACTTTTTACGTACAAAACTCTTTCGAGACTTATATATAAAAACCATCCTGAATAAGTATCGCGCACAAGCTAAAAATTCGATCAATCTCCGCACGATAACCTCCGCGCACCTTGGTGTGTGTATCAAACTTTACGGTACACACTCGGACTTTAAAATCGAATCAGACGACCAATCAATGGCCATCAAACACTATACAGAACGTTTTACTCTTTACCACCGTATAATGACCCACTATCGCAATATCACAAATATCGGCAAACGCGCAACTCGTATGACCTACACATCGTTTTAAAATAATATTGCCGAGACCGTAAAGCTAAGTTAAAGTAATACCACACCACATAGGTTCTATCGCTGGATAGGCTCTCTCTCTCTTTCATATGTTATTCACGTGTTATAATGTATATCAGATGATTATTATCATATCCACCCATTGTGTAATCCTGGCACAGATTGTGTACGGTATTCTCTAAATGAATAAAAAAATAAATGAAAAGTATAATCATATAATGTCGCGAGATGAAGATTTCAAAACATCCGTTTACATAAACCGCAAATCGGTCGACACGAAATGCGCCATTAAAACGGTATTTACTGTTTGGAAAACACACTGCGCCGAATTAACGAATAATATCGTATAATATACGTTTATTGTATTTTGGCACACGCGACCGAAAAAGATAATATAAATAAAGAAAAAAAAACCCGTATTTATGGACGTATTTTATTACGCGTGTGTTTCATTCATCGCGAGCGCGCGCCACTGCAGGTAGGTATAATATAAGACAGACATGACTGTACCGGAAATGCGTGGGCAAACGAGACGCGTGTGCAAATAATAATATAACATCTTATACACGTGTGTGTGTGCGTGTACGAGCCTTGTCCGTGTCCGTCAGCGACGACGTAAAAACGTATAATACCAATATAATATATGTACTGCAGTGGTTGACCGTAACCCGGGTCGCGGAACGATGTAAAACCCATGATTGTTTGCCAGTTAATAGTGAAATCTTAGCTATGGTTTCATTACGCACAGGACTTGGCTCGCAATAAGACGGTTCGGTATTGAGGGTATCCGTTCGAGGACAGGATTAGCAGCAGCGGCGTACGCAGTGTTTTTCGATTTGGGGGGGGGGGGCTTGAAAATAAATATTTACTCAGTTCTGAAATTTGGTTTGAAAAAATTAAGTAGATACTCTCTTACTGACTAAATTGTTAAAAATATATATGAAAAAAGAAACTGTTACATTTAATCATGAAAATAATAGGCAATAGACCATAAATACAAATTTTATTTCGTCCAATCTATTAATTGCATTCGTTTGGGTGAGATATTTGAAAAATGTTGTATTACTTCGAATTCCGAAAATACTTCTTTTTTATTAATGTTGTTAATTTAATACATAAATAAATCGATACTCCGGGTCATGGGGGGAGGCTTCAGCCCTTTAGCTCCCCCCCCATGTGTACGCCCTTAATTAGCAGGATAAACTCATAAGTTGGTGAATAGGTACACTCCGCACTCGACAATCTGGGAATTGGACCGCGATGAACCTTATTTCAAAAAGGTATACGTTAATTGGGCCACTACTTTAACACGTTCACAAACGTAATATTCTCCATATGTACTTTACATGGGACTTATAGACTCCGGTTTATTTGTACAATTATTATGTTTCATTGGTTTTTGCATAAGCGGTCTAAGATATCGACTTTTGTAGTTGGTTCAAACTTTGACCACCAGTCACCAATATTGTTCAAATTTAATTAAGGACTATTTGTATTCATGGTTTATCTAAACTTAAACGCTACTCGAATTTATCCCCTGTCCGTGAACGTATTAAACGATTTTTTACCATAGAATCCGGTCATTGGACCATCGTGTTTAAATAAGTTTCAGGTTTAAAAATAAATAAAATAGGATATCGTGTATGTTATTTAAATGTTTGGAAGTTGATACAAAAACAGTAAAATTCAGGAAACGAACTTTAATTCGAAACAACTATTAACATCCAACTACACCGACCTTATATACCTACTCTACTCCTACGTGTGTACGTGTGTACTGGCTTGAGAATTTATTTAACTATTGGAGTCGCTAGAAATTCAAAGTTAAGAGACCGAACCCCGTTGCCCCCACTCTGCCGAGGTACGCTTCTGGATATCGTGCATCCGTCGCACAGCGTCCTACGTCGGTGGTTTTTTGCATATGATAATATATCACGGTGTCGCAGGGTTAAGAAATGTTTTTATCACTTTTTGGTATGATATATTGTTATACGAGTGTATTTGATAAAGGTGTTTGAAACCTTTATAACCGTATCAATGACAAGATTGCAGTAATTAATTTCTGTAGCATGTATAGCTTATAAAGTTTGCACGTGCAATCTTTCAAGGTATGCTACATAATAAATAACTAACGGAAATAAATAAATACCAACTGAGAATAAAAAAAATTAATAATATAAAAACGTATACGGATATATTATAATAATTATGGTCTCTACGCTAAAAATGTATAAATAATATCCATTAAATGCATAGATCTTCGCGAGAACGCGTAGGTATATTACCCACTCGTTTACACAACACGCGTAGCTCTATATAATAATTAATTTAGGGCTCGGAAGTTATTGTAACTTTCATTTTTTTTTTATCTTGAAACCTCTCATACGATACTTTCTCAGCTGAAAATGTGTTTCTATAGTATACATATGTGAATCTAAATAACTAATTATTATTTTAGTTTAAATCTTTAGTTTAAAGAAAAATAACGACTTAATTTAAAGCCCTATACGACTTCAGTTTCGAAAATTCAAGTGAGTGTTTTCCTCATGACTTTGGCGCTGAAGATTTAGCTCATTTCAAATGTGCTCCAATGACTTCAATGGACCACGCGTTGAGAAGTTTTTATTAATATAAATATTTACCATTCGACAATCGTCGTTCATATAATTAAGAGAACATGAAACACGTTCTAATGGTAAAATACAATAATTTTAAGTAATTTTTAAGCTTTTGTGTTATTTATGAATTTAAAAAAAATTATTTAATTTTATTAATTTTCAACCATTATTTGTAATATTTTAAGGTCATTTTTAATCATTTTTTGGTAATATTTGCATACATATATTTGGATAATTTTTTATAAGTCACCATCTTCTGAGCCCTAATTGTTATGTTTGTTGATATGAATAGGTCATATCACCGGGGGTTTTGCAAAATTTATTGTCCGAAATGACACATCAGCTGTCACACTCGTCGTCGTCAACCAAATAGTTGTTAAAGCCTAAGGAAAACGGTCCATTTTACACGTTCGTGTTGTGTTTAAGATCAGTGTGCATCTTTAGAAGTAATTTTTTTTTTATTTTCTCGATATTTCTACTACAGTACATGAAAAATAAACCTAAAAGTCTCGTAAGTAAAAAGTGTACTTCGGGCGAATTTTTAAAGCGACAGACACCAGTCGATAGCGAAGCGACGAGAGGAAAAAACACGTTGGTTCTCGCAACCCAACTTAGCGTATTACATCGCGATGGAAAAACGCCGTATTACCGCAGATCGCTATCGTTTGGACGACAACCAATTCGGTTTTTTTCTCGTCGCGCAACGCGTCATTTGCAAAAATAACAACGCGCGCAATAGACAAACACGTCCGCGGACATGGATCATTTGTATACAGGAGGTATACTGCGAAATGAAGATGATACCGGTGATGAAAGGATGCCAATAACTGGACACGTAAGTCGCGGTCCGTGTTCCTCGGGTGACCGCGTGAAGAAATTTTGGCGAGAAATATGTTTTTAAAACAATTCCTAGGATTAGAAACTGAAAGGATCACTCAAACCGAACTCGTGAGGCAAATCGTCATTTAAATATTTCTAAAACAATACGTCACATAAAGAACATCGAATACGGGACGCGATTTACATATTACATGCAAACACAATGGACGCATTTCACATCAAAAAGGTGCATCGGGACGCGACTTCAAGTCAGCGTACGTATATCGTAACTATCGTTGATCGCCTCGGAAGCACTATGTATGCAGAACGAGGAAAACGCGCGTCGCTTGGCGATTATTGTAATATCTGCGTCGAGTACAATAATATCACAATGCCATGATCGTAGACGCAAATCAGCACTCGCGTTTTATAAAATATAACAGCCGATTGTGTAATCAAATATCTTTATTCATTTTATTTTCTACATTTTTAATCGTCGTAGGCGCGTATTAATTAACGTTCGTTTCGAAGGAATGCGCGGGGGTTTTCGTTACCGGCGATTTATTAAAAAATATAATAACGCAAGCTTTATATAATATGCTTTTTTTTTTATTAATTCGTTTTAAACTGCACCACTGCCGTTGTTATGTGGCCGGTACGTATATACCGGTACATACTATTATTATCATTGTTATAAACGTTTTCACTGTTTATTATTATTATTATTTACGACCGGGTGAAATAAAAATCTAATGAATTAAATTACTCATCGGCGAGCAACATTATTACGACGCACGGTGGAGGTACACGCGCGACTGCTGCGGAACAGTCGAGACCTGTCTCCCGTGTAAGCGGTTGTTATTGAGTACAGTTAAATTTTACGATGTTTGCTTTTCGGAGCGCAATCACATTTCGAACTGCGGATGATTTTTTTTTTTATATTTGAAAAAAAAAAAATAGGTACCCGACCCGACCTGCAGAGTGCGGGTCATTATAATACGTGTAATATAAAAGTAAACATTGTAAATTTTATTGCGTTCTATAACCTTTTATATTACATTATTATAATAAACATTAACGTTCGTGCGGAGACGAACGTGTACGATAATGCGCTTTGATTTTTTTCTCCGGTCATTAAAATAAAAAAGTAAGAACGGCAAGGGAAAAAATTATACTCGCGCACGGATCACATTTATGCTACAGCTCACGAGCCGTTCGGACGGAAATCAAAATGATCAGCTGCACCCTGTGGGTAGCACCTGTACGACGTGACGTTTTCTGTCGCATTGACATTAATTTGGAAACCGTAATATGGTTTTGGCCTTTTCGATAAAATATGCGATCGACATCCACTCACCCGGTACCGTTGGCATCACTTGGTCGGGTGATACGAGCTCGCACGGCTTCGTCTACACAGGTTTCGGGATAACCTGCATCTGGTTAATCGAACAATAGTAAAATTATTAAATAAAAATAACTACCCACAACTAATACGCTATGCTTTTCACCTCTAAATCTCGTCGTGCGTTCACTGTAGGCGTGCATCGTCTTATTTTTTATTTATATAATCTAAATTGTTTTTAATTGTTTATTTTTGTCTCAACTCCTCGATAGTTGCATCAACAAAGGGTTGTTCTCGGCGGTGGTTTGGGAAATCAAACATTTTATAATAATATTGTAACAATATTTGGGTGTGCCCGTGTTTGATGTCCGATATATTCTGATTATTGTAATTATATAGAAACATAATACGTGGAATATTACATGTGGAACACGCGCGTAACCTTAAAATGATTACCAGACGACTCCTCTTCTAGCCCGTAGGACAGTGGTTTTCAACCTGGGGGTCGCGACCCCCGAATGGGTCGCGAATGATAGGTTTGGGGGTCGCCAATTTTCTATCAGTATAAATGAAATGGATTCTGAATTAAGTTTAGTTATGAAAGAGGAACTAATCGAGTTATCTTCCGACGAAAATCTGCGTATAAAGCTTAATGAAATGAAAAGTGATAAATTTTGGATTTCTATAAAATCAGAATATCCAGAATTGTCAAATATAGCTGTACCAACACTTCTACCATTTGCATCCACTTACTTGTGTGAAACGGCGTTTTCAGCTCTTACCGTAATAAAAAACAAATATAGGACAAAATTAAATGTAGAATCAGATATAAGAGTTGCAGTCTCTGATCTAAAACCTGATATGGAATCAATAATATGAAAAGTTCAAGCTCAAGTATCCCATTAACAAAGGTAACAAACAAATGAACAGATGAACAAACAGTTGAATCACAAGTTAAATTGTACATTTTTAAAATTGTATTTGTGTATTTTTTTATATTTAAATTTATCGTATATGCTTGTATTGTTTTAAAATAATGTTGTATTATAAATTAATTAAGTTTTTAAGTGGAAATTAATCAAAATCGTATACCATATAAATGTTTTATCAGTAATTAAATCAAATTTTGATGAATAAAACAAAAATATTTTTTCGTAGTGGGTCACACTACAAAAAAATAAAAAATGGGGGGTCGCGATCCAAAAAAGGTTGAAAATCACTGCCCTAGGACGTCGAACGGATTGCTGAAAACGAATCGCGGTCACCTCGTCACGTATTACGCCTGCCGTAGGTACACTTGAAACGACCGTATAGCGATCGAAATACGACGTCGCACGAACCGATCGAATCTCGTCGAAAACGGTTGCGAAAATGTTCACCGTGCCTGTCGCGTGTGTCGCGCGATCGTACTACCATTGCTATTATCATTATTACGTACAGGTACACCTCGGCAACGTGTATAATGATACCTGTACGCACAATTTATATCGTATAACGCAGTTGCGACACGCGATCTGACCGTATACAGAGAATCGCGGCTGCGGAGAGCGTGAAAAAAAAATTTGAATAAAATATAATATATATATATATATATCACTGTATAATGCCGTAACGACGCCGCGATGGTGTGTATACGGTGTACGCTTTTATTTTCGTAACTCGCGGCGATAACGATAGTATTATTATTCTTATTATTATTATTACAATCGTCGAATTGCGTATAATACCCGAGCGGACGTTGCGATTGTCTCGCGTGCGCGCGAGCACCGAGAAAACCTCCGCAAACGCGACACCTACGAAGACGCGGGCGAGAAAGAGATGGAAAAAAGAAAACAGCACGTGACAACGATAACGTTCAGTTACGGTATTGTAATGTTGTAATAGCGACGCGAAGTTGTCGAGTGAAAAGTAAAAAGAAAAATCACTTTACCGTACGTTGGTATTTTAATTCACCCCTGTCGTATACGCCGATTGAAGTCGTACGTATGGACGTAAACACACACAACTAAATGAAACATTTGTCAGTTATGAAATGTTCTACCGTAGCGATCGAGTCACACGACCACCATAGAAGAGCCCTTTATTCGTCGGTCTTCTACCATTTTATACTATATCGCTTAACCTCATTAAACATGTTTATTGTTTTACTTCCTATTTTTTGTAATCTTATTATGTGCTTTATTTCCTAATATTGTGTTGACATTAATTATCTGAATTACTTAGAAATGCATTATTTTACATGTGTAAATGCTTATGTAGCTTGACCTACTGACGACGCGTTTATACGGACCGCGTAACAGTGATTTATGTACATGTGAACAATCCGTAAAAGAACATCGTCAACGTCGAGTTATATTATCGAACGCTTTCCGTTCATCCGTCGCGCGGGTGGGTTTTTTTCCCTCTGCATTTCTACTCAGAAAAGTGACTTAGAAAATCGATGCGAATGAATAGAATAGAAACAAAAAAACACCAAAACTTTGGGTAAAAGATTTCGTTCCGGACTGAAAAATCATTCAAATCCTCTAACTTCCACGACCGAGTAATCCTATAAGAATGCTCTAAACATTGAATGGTGTACAAATCAAAATCTTAATGAAATAAATTTTAAAAAATCAAATTATATTGAAAATACTTTTAATTTTTTTATTATTATAACATTTTCCTGACGAAGTCATCTAAACTTAGCGACGGTATAATATATTTTTTTTTTTTAATTTAAATAAACTAAAACCTAATTAAATAATTAATTGTTTTTATAATTTAATTTAGTATCACGGCATTTAATTGTTGCATTTATCATGCTTGTCGCGTTAGTGTAACATTCTATAATCAATGGTGTTACATACATTTTGTTCTCGTGCACATGACGTATACATTCTAATAGTCATTACAAATTCTTTGTTTTAAAAAAAATAAGCAAGAGAAAGAAAGAAAAGCCATTGATTTTAATTGAAAACGTTACCTTGACATTTAGTAGAAAAAATTAAATATCCTTTACTATCCTAGCCTAGTTATAACTACATAGGACATCCGAATGTCGACTTAGAAGATGCTTTAACAATAGCCAAAAATAGTGTATACGAATTTATAACAAAACTAACTTTTGACTCTATACCCTGTACCAATGATTTTCTGACCAATTTCGAGACACCCCGCAACCATATGATGATAATCGGAAAAAACATATCCAAGATTCAATGTCTTTCCGTGAAACGGTAAAAATGTTGGTGATTGTACTTCAAGCTTAGTGTTCTCATGTTACAAATTGAGCGAATTGGAGAATGTAGCTATTATACATGCACATTGATTGCAACGATGTTTATCTCTTCTCCTTTGACTATGCGCGTAGATCCGATTTTAATTTATTCGTCTTATGTACGTCGCGAATAACGATTGACACGTGTACACGGCGGACGCAACATACAAAATACGTTTGTACAAGTACCACTGTTCTGTGTTAAACCACGCAAGTCACCGGGGACGGCCATCCTCCCGCTGTTGCAGTATAGCTATAATGATAATAATAATATTATGTTAATTTCGTCGCAGATTTGGTTGCGACAGGATATTATCCTATTGCGTTGCGCCGACGGAACAGACAATACGCGCGTATATTATTATAACGTACGTATTATTTATTCCGCGCGAAATCGATACGCTTTATTCGAAGGTTATGACTGCGATTGTCCGCGAACGCGATAATAATAATAACATTACGACGGACGGCGTTGTACGTATTTCTACAGTCAACGGTACGTTATAATAATAATTATCGTGTGAGGTTGTAAGAAAATCTGTTTGTTCAACTGTCCACTTGTTTGTTAACTTTGTTAATGGGATACTTGAGCTTGAACTTTTCATATTATTGATTCCATATCAGGTTTTAGATCAGAGACTGCAACTCTTATATCTGATTCTACATTTAATTTTGTCCTATATTTGTTTTTTATTACGGTAAGAGCTGAAAACGCCGTTTCACACAAGTAAGTGGATGCAAATGGTAGAAGTGTTGATACAGCTATTTCTGACAATTTTGGGTATTCTGATTTTATAGAAATCCAAAATTTATCACTTGTCATTTCATTAAACTTTACACGCAGATTTTCGTCGGAAGATAACTCGATTAGTTGCTCTTTCATAACTAAACTTAATTTAGAATCCATTTCATTTATACTGATAGAAAATTGGCGACCCTCAAACCTATCATTCGCGACCCATTCGGGGGTTGCGACCCCCAGGTTGAAAACCACTGTCCTAGCTGAAACTTTTTTGATTTAAAAAAAAAATAAACATTTTTGTTCAAGAAAAATCATGGGGTCCTAAAAAACTTAAAATTTTTCAAAATGGAATGTTCAAATTTAAAACGTACTTTCGACCCATCCAGTGTGTTGAATATCGCCGTTTTGGCCCGTTTACGTTTCAAAATTCAACTCAACACACTCACGATGATCGGGTTTCGAGCTGTCGCAGACTCGTAAGACCGGGACGTATGGGACGTGTCACGTTCGTCTATACCAGGGGTCGGCAACCCGCGGCCCGCAAAGCAATTTTTGATGGCCCGCACAAAGGTGGTTAATTTTTGTGTTTTATTTTTGTTCAATAACATTTTTCATATAATTTTCAATATTTTATAATTCTTTTTCCTTTATAAATAAAATCTAATCTAATCTCAACAAATTTTATATCATTTTTCGTGTTGTAAATCTGCGATTGAATCTTTTGTAATACCATTGCAGTGGGATTTAATTAAACCTTAATTTCTCAATATCATTGAACAATTAAAAAACGAATTTTCAACAAGATTTGATGGTTTTTATAAATACGATAAAGAAATTAAATTATTCCAGAATACTTTTCAAGTGTAGTATAGACTCTATACTATTGTAGTGTAACGAGTATGCACGGCCGTTACATAGTTTGTCGTCGTCGGCTTTGCTCGACTATAAATCGTACGCGGCCCGACGACAACGAGGAGAAGCTGAGCCGGAGGAGCAGGAGGAAGTCGTCAGCGGGCATAATTGCTGTGAACGCGCGTGCAGGACGCACGACGGAATTCGGCCGACCGCCGGCGGTCACCGCTGCGGCGAATAGCGCGCGTACCTGTGCAGATGGATATAAACGAAAGAATTTTAGCGTCGTCGCGAAACTACGATGTTAATCAAACGGATTCCGGTCGAGACTTCGGGGCGGAATGCCGTCTCGGGCTCGCGCGCGCCAGCCACAACCGCGATGAGGTTCCACAAAGAGGTTTTTTCCTCCTTTCTCTCTCGGTCTCTCTCTCTCTCTCTCTCTCTCTGTGTCGCTGTCTGCTTTCGCGAATCCTTTTCTGGGGTCGAAACGGAAGGGGTGAACTGTTCCGAGTAAGAAGTTGCCATCAGCTGCTGCAGTGTTTTTCCGATAAACGCGTTTTTCTCCACTAGCAGCGTCCCCGGTGCAACGAGACTGTTGAAATTATCTACGCGGTGGGCCGAAGACGCGATAATATCGTGATATACACGAGCTATAGTCCTGTCGCCATCGATCGATTTTTGCTTACGGACAACTCGTGTTTAGGTGCACACAGTAAGTATACGAAAATGGTCGAGCGAATAGAAAAAATAAAGAAATCACGTGAGATCATCGCTCAACAACTAAACAATAATGTTATTTATTTATTAAGTTATTTTATAAGAATACATCCTCGAAGAGTAGTGGTGGTGCAGAGTAACAATATAATATCACAAGTTCAGGGGAAACGAAAAATTTTCCAAATAAAACAGTAATTTGATTATATTTGTTTAATTTTCAAAATTTATGAACTTTGTATTTTATTATATTTTTCAAAACTATTGCTATGTTTTTAAAATACATCTTACTTTATTTTCAATGATTATCGTGACCTTTTTTTTTTTTCTTGATATTAAGGCTTCAACCCAAGGTCATTAGCCTGCGGAAAGTTTACATTTTGTTTACAATTAGTAAATAAATAAGTAAATAAATAAGGGTTACATGTTTATGGGTTAGTAGTTTTACAGCTTTATATAATATTTACAATACAGTTGTTAGTAATGAGATTTTTTTTTTTTTTAACATTAAATTTTGGTGTCGATTCCGATATATTTGAAAAAGCTATGTATTAAGTGAGTATTGTGTTCTCCTAGGGCTTCCTCCATCGATGAGGGTTGGTTGAGGATTTTTCTTGCATTGACATGCAGCGGGCAATCTAGGACTATGTATTTGATCGAGAGCGGTACGTTGCATTGGCTACAGAGGGGGTGTTCTTCATGTTTTATGGTATATATGTGGGTGAGGTTGGTATGGCCAATTCTTGTTCTTGTGTTGATGGCTTCAGAACGTCTAGGAATATTAGGCTTATCGTGACCTTTGTCATGTTTAATTTTACGGTTAACTACTTACTTATATGGTTTGTGCCATTTCTCACATATTGGCTGATACCCATTCGCACATTAATGAAAACATTTAAATGATTTAACAACGGTAACTTGTGCTGTTTCTCACAAAAACCATTTGTTTAATCTTTACTAGTGTTTAACCTCACATGTCGATAGAATTATAATCAATACGGATAGATAAATGACTGTAAGTGACACCGAAAGACGCGACGTAAAATTCTCTGTACATTTGCGATGTGTAATAGGAAAACAGAAAAAAAATGCGTTATGCCCTACCTCTGAAACTCACGTAAGCACCAAGTAACGTTATTTTTAAAGTGCAATAATGGTATATTATCAATTTTTGGAAAGAGTGCATACCTTACCGAAGTGGCCTTGTCGACTGATTTCAGAAGAAGTCAATTTTTCTATCGGGTGCCAGTAAGTTCCCACACGGAGCATATAGCGAGTAACTATAGTAAGAGCTGATTGCATATGTAAGTTCCGACATTAAACAAGATATACGTTAGTTTCAATACGAAAAACAATATACAGATATGCAGGTTCTGACAGAAATAAAAACACAATTATGAAATTTCTCACGCGTTGAAGTAATGAAACGCATTTAGAAATAACACAATTTTTTCACGTCTGTGTGAAGTGATTGAGTTTTCACTGTAAGTCATACACGGTTTGATTATGATGATAATATTGTATACACCTCTAATATATTACATTCCATATTTTTTTTTAACTTTTAATGAAAAACCCAAATAAACAAATTTTAACCGTCCCAACTACATTTAGGTACTTTAATCGTTGTCAGTGAATAAAGTGGAATAGAAATTGGTATTTTTTCGTTAAATATTATTCACGTCGGAAACAATACATTTTCGGGTCGGAACTTACGGTGCGCATGCCGACGGGGGATTTTCCTCCTCTCGCGTGCGGCAACACGTGGTTCCACCCTTCCGTGTACAAGCATTAACCAGGGGCGGCTCCAGGGGGGGGCCCTAGGGGCCGCCCCCCCAAGCCCGTATTTATAAAAAAATTTATATTGTTAACAAAAAATGCATATTATAATATTGTCATAATATGGACTATAATATGAACCATAGATCTTACGACGGTGTATACGATGTACCTGCTGGATGCTATCTATTCTTACGAATAACCAATAAGGCTATAAATAAACTATATGAATATAAAATATACTATGGTATGATACTATGATATTATTATTTTATTATGTTCAAATATTATTTTCAAATATTATCAACTTAATCAGTTAGTGTTGCCTCTGCTGAAAGGAGTTTCTCCACACTTCGGAGACTGAAAACCTGGCTTCGCTCAAGGATGAGTGAAGATAGGCTATCAGCATTATGCCTACTTAATTTTTATAATAAAATTAATATTCTAGATCAAATAGATCATATTATTGATATTTTCGCCAATTTAAAAAATAGACGTATTGAATTTGTGTTGTAAAAATTGTTGTTTTTTTTTTATTATAAGATTTTGTGAAATTATAACTTGGCCCCCCCCCCTAACCTAGGCTCTGGAGCCGCCCCTGGCATTAACTGCACCCAGGAGACAGCTCGTCGGAACTTACACGATTTCCGCCCGATTTTCTCTCATCCGCGTCGGCGTGGTCGCAAGCATTTTTGTTCTTTTTTTGTTCGTTCCCCCCCCCCCAGCTTAAAACCTTCATATCGAGGGGCAAATTAAAATGCGGATTTCGCAACGATACCAGACGCGGTATAAAATGTACGCGCGTGCGTACACAATATAATTTATGTGTCTAATGTAATCACGCGATACTATCTATCCGCTTGGCTCCGGGGCCGACGCGCGGCGCGATTGCTTGGTGGAAAAAATCAATAAATAAAATCAAACTACATTATATTAGTATTCGTCGACCGTTTTTTTTTTTCCACGCAATATTCGTCGTCCGGCGGCGCGGCAGCAGATCGTAGACGAGCGCGGGGCGGCCGCGGGAAAGAAATCGACGGTATTTATAGATAAAAAACCTGTACTCTAATTGACTGACAGACGTGTATTAAAACACAAACGTACATTCATTATATTATCACCGGGGCCGCGTACGAGCGAGACGGATGCGTGTCCTCATAGCGGATTCTCGGGTTTTTTTTTTTTTTCTCTCTCAAAATGTGTCGTCCGCACCGGCCGGGGAATTAAGTTTTATACCAACCGATTTCCATAAGTAATTATTTATTCGGCTACCTAATCGAACAGGTATTTAACAGCGGCGGCGATCCGTTTTTTTTCTTCCTCCCTTCGTCCCTCTCGTCCTTTGTCGCGCACACAACAAGGTATAATGCTACACACCTCCACCGGCACACCGCCGCCTACGGTTCACGGCCTCCGCGTTCGAATGAGTAACTGCCCCTGATAAGGAATGCCTGTTGACGATATCCTCGCGTAATGGATATTATGATAATATTGTATTAAGCGCGCGCGCGGCGGTTGACATTTTTTCGGATCGCCCGAATACGTCTTCATTATAATATATACTGTATCGGCTGTCACCGCCGCCACGGCTCTGTTATCTTAAACCGTGTACACGCGAGTCGGCGGCGCCGGTGCAGCGGGGTACGGCCTGACGATATTATGATGATATAATATAATATTACGTTTGAATGCGTGTCGCGCGTCCGGCACGCTATGCGTAAACACCGTTTTCGAGTAACGACACGGTTCGAGTTTTAAAAAAAAAAAAAAAAATCAGAAAAATGACGTGAAACGATTGTGATTTCACGTGACGCTTTGCGCGCGCGTACCAAACATCGTCGCACTTTACGCATATATATTTACTGCATCACGATAACTATAGACGCTATCGCCGCGGTCGTGTACGCGTACGCACTAAATATTTACATGGACACTGTCTATTTGGACGGTATATAATTATGCGCAGTCGATCCTATGATAATAGTAACATATTTATACGCAGGGTCGCGTGAGAGTGAATAAATGTGATTAATTACGATAAAAAATTAATCCGCCGGGGAATATCTATTTTTTTTTTTATTAAAACACATTTAGACCGAAAGTGTATAGGTAATCATAAGACATAATGGTATGTACATGATAAAATATTTTTATTAAGACGTGTATCCTAGTTATTTTATTTACTGCTATGAAAGGGGTCTCGAGTGAAAAAATCAAAAGTAAAAATCAAGGACAAGCATACCTATTTACATACACACAAATGTGTATATGCTGTACAGTGATTCGAAAGTCATCTTTGTGGTAGTAATTATTATAATATATGCGTGTTTGGTTATGAATATATTAGGATTCGAGCGAGTGTTAGCATTAGGATATTAGTTTATCTCTATTAATTAAATAACTTACGCGTAACCTGGAATAACTCATCGTTGAAACTAAAAATCAATACGCTTGTCATTGTTGTTCAATCGCGATGTACTCGTTATAAGTCTATAATTATTACCTTACGTATACTCTTATTGTATCTGAAAACTCCAAAGCAAGGACCACCGTGACTTTAGCAGGTTCAACTTTACGATCTATGGATTGTTCACGGTTTTTACCCCTGGGATGTACAAACTCACTGGAATCAACTGTCTTCACAACGATTTGCGTCGATGTACCAACTAGCAAGATTATGATTTTTTTTCTTGAAAGAGTGGAGAATATTATCTTTATTGATCTATTTATTTTCAATGGCATTAATTTTGTTTGACAAACTACTCAAATTGAAGACATTTACCGCGGTAATCGTGGTATTGTCCACTGAGTAATTCGTTCGACTTTAACTTGAAATGAGAGAAAAGAGTGTTTTTTTTTTGTTTTCTCTCTAAAAACCGTCCGGACCGCAGATGTTAGTGAAGTTTCCAACCTCTCTATCCCACCCCTATCAACCTCGAGCTATTATGTCCTAGCAACTAACTTGCAAATTATGGAGGTTTATAGTACAAAGTGGTGGGTCAGGGTCAACTTAACGAACATTTCGAACAGATAGCTACAGACTACTGCGAAATATTTTGCAAATGGTTCCATAGACAAATGTACCGATTTATTGAACGACGAACACGTAGCATATTATGTTACTTCCGCTTCACAGTATCAAACTTCGAATCGTGGATATGCGCTATACACAGGCTGGCGACTATTGTCCACGAATCGATGTTCTTACGTGAAGCGGAATAAGATAATTTACATTTCAACCGACCGCAAGACGCTAATAAATGGTAGGCGTTAATTATAATTTATTATACGCAATACTAATAATATCCTACGGCAGCTTTATCGTTTAAACGTACACCGTTGTAACGACTATATACGTCTTATGTTTAAGTTGCGTATCACGCGTGTACGTTCGGACGTCGTTAAGGTCGGTCCGTATACATGTATGTTGTACATTATGGATCGTTCCGAGCGTACGATTTCCTGTCGAACGATCGTGGGGATTCAACCGTAATATTGTAATGTACGAGTATAACACTCGATCGTCGGAAGTCATCAGTGATCTAACAAGGTTTACTTTATAAATTTCGTGGATTCGCGTTGTGTAGGCACGTCGAAGTGATATAATATACAGGGTGTCCCACCGGGATTTACACAGAGTGAAATCTGAGAGATAATCAAATCAGTCTTTTTTTTTATCAGCATCCCTGGGTAAAGACAATTTTATTGCTAACAGCTTAGTAAATATAAGTGTAGTAAAGAATTGAAAACATTTACTTTATGTTTTATAATTTTTGTGAAATTCGGAGATGGTCATTTCATAGGACTTTTTTTCCGAACATTTCGATGATTCAACTCTCAGTTTCAATTGGATTCATGGTTTTTAATAATGTACTTAGCTTACAAAAAATTATGTAAATTTTTATCTCCTCGTCATATTTCCGGTAAAGTTTGCTGATAACGTTTTTATTATTTAAAATTGTGTAGTTAGTACACAGTTTTCTCGAAAAACAGAAAAATTATTAAACATCAAGAAGTCAATGAAAATTGAAAGTTGAACCTATGAAATGACTATCTTCGAATTTCACAAAAATTAAAAAATAAAAAGTAAATTGTTGAACTCCTTAAATAATATACGAGCTATTGTCAACAAAATCGACTTTTCCCTGGGATGATCGTAAAGTAACATTTGACCATATCCATTAACACGCGGGAGACATCGCTCTGTGTAAATCCCGGCGGGACATCCTGTATGTTATGCGCTTTTACCGGTTCCCCGGCGTTTACGGGAAACCGCAGACTGCTGCAGCTGTTACAATAATAATATATTGTTTTTCGCGCGATTTCGTACGGCGGACGAAAATTTGACGGGTTTTTTGGTTATATATTACGTAATCGTGTACTATTATTATTCAGCCGTGTAATACCTATGTATAAACGCACGCGTGATAGGAGGAGAACCTACGTTTCCGCCGAGACCGCGCGACAATGTGGGCAGAAAATTATGTTTCGAACCGACGCCGACCGATTCCGCGCAGCGAGTGCAATAGAATTAATTCTATCGTTCAGCACGTCGCGTCGTCCGATGACGTTTGCCAGTAGGCGGGAATCGTGGGGAAAGAAAAAAAAAATAAAAAAACCATATCTACCGAAACGCGTATCAAATTACCACGGAGAACCGTACCGCGGTCACAGCCGACGAACGAGTACGAGCAGTGTACACCGGCTACGTGTTGAAAATATGCAGAAACGTCGCCTCTAATGATGGGCGACCACGTGCATTCCGTAGTTCAACTTTCCCGACGAATAATTTTGTTCCGTTTTTTCCAAGTCCTTCCCGTATTAATCCTTTTATTTTCCTCGCTACGTACAACTTGTTATGCGATAAAATCCGTGCAGCGATACTTTTGGGCTTCAATATTTTACTTAAAAATTTTAAAATCGTTAATTTCCCACCCAAATAAAAGAAATAAAAAGGTAACTATAAACCGGTATTTTTTTCAGAAAAAACATTGTCAGCCTACTTCAGTGAAGTACATTCAACGTAATAGTTGAAACACGATACTCGATAGGTGACATGATCATTTAAGAAAATAGTAATTTATTGATCATCCACACACTGGGGCCGAATTCATATTGATTATGCGGTGCAATTATTGTATTATTATTTTCATACACACCATACCCACATCCTCAAGACTTTCAAGGAACACCTATTTTATTAACCGTCATAAGATAATGAGATAACTAAAAATATTAGTAGTTATAATACGTCTCATACTTCAGTATTATTTTATGTAAACCGTTTATATTTAACCATCGTCCAGACACGCAGTATTCACCCTTGAGTACCTATTCGGCGCTACTTGATCTACATATATTGGCATATATTTCAGTGTCTTTGGATATATCTTTTCTATTTGTTTGGTTCAGGAGGGGAATTGGGTCCGGTAAATGCACGCCACCGCCTACCTTTTTAACTAAAGCTAATTTATTAGAATTCAACATAACTACCAAAAGCAAAGAGTGATTATTATACTATTTATTAGCCGTGTGCCACATCAGAATGATAAGTCTAAGGTAACACTGAATCGGTATTATAGAACCAATTTGGTAGAAACGGTACGGGCACCACCTGTACTCGTATGTATACTTAAAGCATGTAGGTCACGTGCCTACGACGATGACTTTAGAACCAGATCGGAAATCAGTCGTTGGTTTCAATCAAGTGTTCACACGTCGCGGAAAGAACATAGGATGTTTGCCGATGAGCCCAAGTCGTAAAAAAAAAAATATATTTATTTATAACTTATTACACGCGCGAGTATCCACCTACCTACTTACATACACGCGTATTATGTACGTAAAAACGTGTATACCAGACGTGTACGTAATAATGTATGTAAATTTAATATAAATATTCTGACGCGTTACAAATCACGTTGATATCATACGTGTATCCATTTTGTAAAGAAAACGGTCGGCGGGCCCGTAGAAAATATTAAAATAAAATAAAATATCATCTCGACGACCCATTATGTACATCATTATGCGCACGAGGAAATGACGCGGCGAGTATGGACTCCACGAGAGGGGTTGAAATACCGTGTATACAGTATCACATTGTAATGGAAATTTGATGTCATCGGAGGAAAGAAAAAAAAACAACAATAATTTCAATACCTCGGACGCGAACAAAACTAAACACTTTGACTATCTCCGTGGCGGCGGCGGCGTGCTGCGTATACTCGTCGTCATATTATTATAAAGTTTGTATACAGGATGTCATTAGCAACGAATCCACCGCGTTTCGGTTTGAAATAGGTAACCGGTTAACATACCACGGATGTGCTGGTAAACTCACCCGATTTCTAATACCAGTCAACCCTTCCTACGGTCAAGATAATATTTACCTAAAGGAAATACGTTAACTTTTATGCGGTACATTTTATCGCTATAATGTGAAATGACTACAGACTGTGTGAATATAATTTATCATCAAGTGATAAGAAATACCCAAAAATGACTCCTTAAGTTTTTTGAAAAGCGTGTGTTTGCATCATTTTAAGAATTAAATGTTGTTTGTTCGTTGTTAAATGCTCTTTTATGACATTTCAATGATTTAAATATTACTATTTTTAATTGTTTACCGTATAATATTTATATACTTAATTTACTTTTTTAAAATGTATATGTCAATAACATTATATAAATATTAAACTGAAATGTATTTTAAATTTAACTATTGATTTTTTATTTTTTAGTCGCTATACCTAGAATTTTGTAGCTCGACAGTTATAAAGTGTCATTGTTTGCGCATCGGCTGTTCACAGGTAACTGTGCCACAATATCGTACATCGTTTGCCCACCAACATACGTAGGTTGGTTACATGCAAGCGACATGGTTGTATTTAGTATTTCGATATTACGTATGCGTTTCTGTTCAAAGTGAAGTAGACGAATAACGAATAAAAATATGTACGTACAAGATCAGGCATTGAGGTGCCTGCACGGATATATTTCCGAACAGAAACGCCTGGACCGAAGTATTTGAAAATTTAATATTAGGGTACGAGCGTCAGAGCTTAAGCTGGACGTCCGGAAGTGACACGAAAATGAAGCATACAAGTCGCACCGCAGGGTTTGCGGTTCCCGAGACTCGGGACGGATCACAATCACCCGCGCTTAGGATTGGCGACCGCGGTACTCAGACGGTACACCCTGTACGCGGTAAACGTATGTACGGTGCACGGGTACAAGTGACGAGTGGAAAAAATTAGTGCACTTGCATTATGCACGCGTACAATACAATATCTCGTGCCGTAGACGCGGGCGCGCGCACACAATCGCGTATTAACGAGTGTTTATGTGCGCGCGTTGTTGTTGTGACGAGCGAGGGAGTCCTTCGGGTGAATAAAACGATGGTATAATATTAATAACAGTAACGCGTCGAGTCGTATAAAAGGACGACCGGATCGCGCGGACATAAATAACGCGTGATGTTGCGACCCAGGCGTACCTAAAGTATACCACGGGTACGGTCGGGCTAATGACCATTGTGTACGTACGTATATTTGTAAAATTATAATATCACGTACGCGGTATATTAAAATTACGGTCAAAGGGGGCTGGGGAGTGGTGGGGAGGGGGAAACGTATACCAGAACTGCGGTTCCGCGTGGTTTACGACTGCATTGTGCTTTCGAACGCTTGTAATGTTATTATTATTACTATCGTTTTTTTTTTTTTTTTTTATGCGCCCGAGTTAAATTGAAAGTTATCATATGTACACGAGCGTTTTCAGGTTTTTTTCTCTTTTCCGCCCGACCATCGAGATACCATCTCGTACACGTGTACGATGCGCCTCGGAACAATACGATTTACGGGCGATTTTCTGGTTTCATTTATCATTTTCGTTTATTCATTCGTTTTTCTAACGTTCGATTCACCGCGGAACACGAATCGTGTACTCCTCGGCGTCGCCGTAAAGGTGTAAAACATGGTTTTCGTGGTACGTCTTTTCGGTGCTTGGGTGTCGTAACGAACGATAACTGTTCGACGACAGGGCACCGAAAGACATTGTTGTATATTACACGCGCTACGTAGGTATGCGTGTGTATTATTGTTCTTCGGCGCTGCGGCGTCGGCACGGGTTGTCGCGCGTATTGAGGATTTACTATATTTTTTTTAAACAGTCGGAATCGAGCACGATGGCGCTCCCCCCCCCCCAAAAAAAAAGTCACAGTCGTATACTATGTGTTGTATGTGCCAACTAGGCCAAAATTTAATTATTATAAAAATGGTCAAATAGACAAAGTTTGTTAGTAAGATAGGCCAGTGAAGCAAATGAGCTGAGGTAGCATATTGTAAATTAATATTTAAAACAGCCGGTCGGACGAGACCGGGGCAGAGTGTGTGTGTTTCGGTTGAAGCACGTATGTGTAGAGACTACGACGCCACGCTTTATTTTGTGTTTTTTTAAAATAGGCTTTTGGTGTGAATTATTGTTTTATTTTGAAAACCCATCAACTCTTAATAATTGAACATTATCTATTAGTTTTGATTACTAAAGAGAGGATAGAGCGATACCCACGAAAGTGCGGTATACGACAGTGGCGCCCAACGTGGGGCTCGAACCCACGACCCCGAGTTTAAGAGTCTCGTGCTCTACCGACTGAGCTAGCCAGTACGTAAATACATTTACATCAGTACGTAAATTGTGGCGGGCGATTGTAAACTCCGCCAGGATAACGGTGGTTGGATCGAAAGGTAACGAAAACGTCTAATGTTAACTCCGCCAGTTTTATTTTCTTACCTGTAACGGGCGTATGGAAGCGGAGTAGATGTCGATGTAGATGAATATTGCGATCAAAAAAAAAACTCCTCGATTAGACTTTGTGCGGAAATGATCTTTCAACGTTTTACGAGTTTAAGTGATCGTGTGACGGTCAGCAGCACGTCAGCGAGTTCCCACCAATGTGACGTGGCAAGTGACGTAGCAAGTAGCATGCATCTATCACGCTAATTTGTATCAAAACAATGTAATTAATAGATTTAACGCCAACTAAAGTGATAGGACAGTGATATGACAAACTACATGTTACTTCGGTGTCATTCAAATGCAGCGTGTTCCATTTTTTGCCACGTGTTACGTGCTACGTGCTACCGACTAGAGTGACAAGTGTTTTGGAATTAGTCATAGTCATAAAGTAGTCATAGAAAATCGTCTATAATAACTGAGTCTCTAAAATTAGTATCTTGCTTCCTAATCGATGGTCCTACTGTTTGAAGTGATAAACTAAATGTATTTGTATTCATTCTATAATATGATTAGAATCGCTCAGGATAGGTATGTAATTCTTTGAATACATCAAAAACACTACGTTTAATTTTTTGATTATTTTTCCAGTATGGATGAACCCAATACTGTCTTTTTTTATTATTTGCGTTATTAACATTGATTAGATTTATTAAAGCCAAAAAACTTTCGTCATCCGATGAAGAAGAAGACATATTGACAACTGGTGTTACTAGTTTCTAGATACATAGGTAGGCGTTGTGTCACACCATTCGTCATTTTGTTGTTACGTGTTTGCTACTTCACTTGCCACGCCAAACGTCACGTCACTTTGGTGGGCGCTCGGACTAAGTGTAATACTAAATTACACTTATTTACGATAAACCGCTATCTTGGTTTCCGATTGGTGACGCAATACGTAGAAAGATTAGGGTTTCCATGAGCGCACATTCGGTCTACAACTTAGGAGTGCGCTGAAATAATTTATCTCGAGGTAACCGGTGGTAACTTCACACCCTAAACCTATTTGACATGAAATATTTTAATTTCAAAACTAAATTAAAAATCACGACTGCGCCTTGAATAAAATCGAGATCATTAAGTTGGAAAAAGGTATCACAAGAAGCGGGGGGAACTGCTCAGTGTTGATGGCTTGTAATCAATCGCTATTTTATCATGTGGCACTCGTCTAATACTCGCGTATTTACCAGTTGTGAATTGCATGTGAAATAAACTCGTTCTCATTGACGCAGTAACAATCCACTCTCAACAATATTTTTAGCTTAAAACGAACCGCGGAGGTGATGATTTTCGACTTGAGGGTGCTTAGCACCGCCGCACGTGGTCCAACGAGGGATTCCGAACAACGTCGGGGTGAAACGTGTACATTCGTTCGTCGATTTAAAATATGTCCTAGGCGTTCGTGAAGTCGCCAGGATATCGACGAGCGTTGGGCGACTGAAAGAAATTAGAGCGAAGACGAACACGCGCGATAAACCGAATCGTGCGTAAAATTTGAATTTCGCTCGGAAAGAGTTTTTTCAATTAAATCACCCGGAACACGATACTACTCGTAATCACGAATACATTTTATACGTACATATAATAAACGTTAAACGTCAAAGCGGCCAAACGGGTTTCGTGTCGATCGCGCGTTCGATATTTTGATGTTATCGATTCGGACGTTTTCGTTTTCATAATGGGTACACATTATAATAACAATATATTATTATTATTACCGTCGTCGTCGGAATCGACACTCCTGACTCTATACGCGTACGCGAGCGTTTCGCTCCGCGCGGCTCCCGTTCATAATAATAATAATAATAAAAACAACACCGTGTAGGCACACACCATTATAGGTTTTCACGCGCGCCGCCCAAAACGTATATTCTAAATACGGCAGTCGTGTTATTATGTGGTAGCGCTTAAGTCTGGGCACGTACCTGTTGCATTAACGACAACAACAATAATTATTATTATAATATCACAAAACGTCCACGTCGAGCCGCGTAAAATTACCGCTTCTTTCCCCTTACCCCCCCACCCTTACCCCTCTCTGTTACACGCGCTTTTATACTTTTATCGTTATCATCGTACGCATTTGTTTACCGAAAAGTCGCCGCCGACACCTAGACCGTCGATAATTGTTAACGGTCCATTCGTGAGATTACGGTGCCGCGGCTGATTTTTTTATCTACACGCATCGAACAGTTGTTTTTTACGTCTCTCATATTGATTGGAAAAAAACGAGATGAAGAAAAAACCCGTTCAAAACTTCCGTGTATTGCTACACTAACCGCGCGTACCTATAATATGTACATAGGCAGGGGCGTATTTACGGTGTTTGTAACGTTTGCATAAAAATTAGTTACTTGGGTTTTCTTAGTCGCGTCGTCTAAGAATTAGATTTCCGGAACGTATCGCCACATCACTCAACAGACTCAATAATCTTTTTCATTACTATCTCAAAATCAATAAACAAGTTGTAACCTTACATTGTACATTAATATTATATTTTAAATACTTTTGTAATTCCCAATGGCCTTTGTTGCCGAGGGTACAGTTTAATAACAAAATACTATCTGAATTACCCGTCGTATAAGTATAGAAAATGTAGGTATTGTTTTTATTTGACCAGATTAAATATTGTCTTAACTATTTAAATAAAATTTAAATAAGATTGTTCAAAAAATATTTCATAAAAGTACCTATAATAATTACCCATTAAGCTGATTGTTATCTTTATTTGTTTTATTTATTATAGCTTTTGGGAGTAGCTTCGCTTGTGCTAGTATACAGATATAGAATGAGTACCGCGGCTTCACCCGTGGTTTAAATTGTTAAATTGATCAGCTGTTTGAGTTTTGTTTTGAGTATTATATAAATCTGACTAAGAAAAAACGTTTTTCATCTTTAATTATTAATACATACCTTTTATATGTATATTTTTTGCAATATTATAAAATCACTTGGTTTTTGGAAAAAATGTAAACCCTCCCCAGAAAAAATTTGTAATACGCCACTGTTTAAAGGTACAGTTTATGATGAGCGGGTAAACAAACAGTTAATAGATGAATAATTCTGTTAGATTAAAACAACCAAGTAATATATAAATTATGTTTGTTTTCTATGTTTTTATACGTGTAACATTTTAAAATATGATAATATGTAGGTACATACAATGTACATTATATAAATATAGCAAAGTTTCCATTAAGTTTATAAAATGTTTATATTTTTTAATATGTAAAATGAATTATAATTATTATATAAAAAATATAGGAAAAAAGGTTTATATTAAAATACCCCCTCTTTCCCTCACTGAGGGGCCGTCGTAGCTCCGCAAATGGAGTGCACGGTTAAGGGCGCTGCATTTTAACTAGCCCCGGGCGTCAAATGTCCTAGATCCGGCTCTGGTGTTCACCAAGGCTGCTGTTGTTGTTCCGACGAAAACGTAACTTAAAACGCAGATACAATATAATATAATAATGTGCATAACACGCGCGTATTAAATATGATAATACGCGTTATCGTGTAAAGCCACCAAGTCATTTGTTGCAAGCGATTTTTTTTAACGCCGTACGCCGAGATACGTATCGCGCGCGCAATAAAATGTAATGATACAACATGTATTTTCGTACGGAGTTAAGTATCGAATTACGTGCACGCATCTGAACATAACGTGCCCGCCTACGGTTGATTCTATTCTATATTTTCGAAGTGTTCGGTGACAATAGTAATCGGACCCATTGAATGAGATCGTTCAACGAACGGGACAATGACATTGATCGTTTCGCGTTGTTGCGATCGTTTTTGGCCGACACTATCTCCGTGTGGACGGCAAAGCTAGTACGTCATGATCGGCTAGTGCAGTGCACGCGCTTATTTTTAACGCGGTTTGTTAAATGTGAATCGGTATTGTTGTCGTAGGTTTTTTTATACGTCAAAATGCCAAAATTAAGTGGTGATGTTAATTTAATGTTTGTTGAATTATATCGCGAAGAAGAATGTCTATGGAATGCCATTTTCTAGCAACACTTGTAAATCGTCTAATGCAATGTCACATAGTTGCCGAAGCAACTGTTTTATTCTTATTACATTATTTTTATTTATTTTCACTAAATTTATCTTTACAAATTTTAAAAGTGCCCGGAATTCACCTGAAGTGAAGGTCTCGAGTATACTAAACTGTAAAATACTGTTTATAATACAATTTTTCCTAGCATCGTATAAACTATTCTAGTTTCTTCCAAGCCAGGATAGTAAGCCAGGATAGGCGTTGGAAATAGCTATCTTGCTATCCTAGCTTGAAAAACTAGCCTCGTGGGTTCCGGGCATATAATGCAACGCGGTATACCACTACCGTGTACTGCGCGTGTGGCGCGTGCGAAACGGCTCGTTAAACATACGTGCGCAGAGGAGGTATAGGCGTCATATTATGGGCGAGCGTGTTTGGAGATTTACCAAAGATCTGCGACAAAACCATGATTTATCTGCGTTAATGAATTATGGTAATAAAGCACACACAATATTCGCACGAAATTGTCAAGCCTCGGCGGATAACGATCTGGGAAAAAGTTTCAGAAACGTGTCGCGGTCGGTTTTATTAAGAATAAAAAAACGTCAGTCGAGTGGTGATCGCGTTTATACCTATGGCGGGACGGGCAATATGTTGTATATTATATTTTGATGTTAAAAAGAGAATGTCAGTACAGTGTACACACACGCACATTTTTTTTTTATTTTTATTTGAAATCAAAAAGATTACTGAGCCTCACTGAGAAAACTCGTGTGGAGGCCCAGGGTTATCAGTTTACAATATTCTAAATAAAATATTACATATCTAAAATATAACATGAGAGATATAAGACAAAATGAAATAAGAATATAATAATATTATATGATATTGAATTATAAAATAGGAATTGAATGGTTATAATATTTTAAATTTTACTCGCATTATATTCATATTGGAGCCAATGGGAAATATGTTTATTAAAAGCAGGTAATGGCATATTAGCTATATGGATAGGCATTAAGTTATATATCTGAGTTCCCAATAAATAGTATACTTTACGGCATCCGGTTTTTTTTTGCCAATCTAAAGAAAAGTTATTAGCTGCGTGTGTCTAGTATTAACTTCATGGCTAATAGGAGATAATTGGTTATGATTTTTTAAGTATATAGTAATAATTTTTATGTATAAATTGTTTATATTAAGAACGTTAAAATCTTCATACGGTTTTTTTGTTGGATATCTCCAACCTGTATACACACACACACACACACACACACGGACACGGACACACACGCACGCACGCACGCACACAACATATTATACTTAATGTACTATATATGCGCAGGCGAGGTGCGTTAGTTGCTACAGAGATCACCGTGTACCCCTTGAGAGCCGTTTAGCGTTGCCCAGAGGTCACCACGGGGAAGCGGTTCTCATTAACCTTGGTACAGTGTTTTTTTTCCGTCCCACTCGCACCGGGCCCTAAATATATCAATTGATAAATTGTAGCGTTTATAGTGTATTACCGCATCAGCGTACGCTTATCGTAAATCCAAGCACTGAGTTTACAGGGAAAAATCAAAAAAGTTAAGAAATCGTTTATATGTAATTATTAAAAATAATAATCAATTGATTGAAACCGTCCGGTACATGTAGGCAGATGTGACGAAAACGCGTTGACTCCGGAGTTTATCAGTATAATATTATAATTTGGTCGGGATGATCCTTGCTGATCGCGAGCAAATAATCTGTACAGTATGTACAATACGTTGCACGTGAACGAATATGCATTCCAGGGTCGTGAGACATTACCTGTTGAGCGATCGTCGACGAATTTTCATGTTCAAAAAGTCGAAACATCGTTGCGGGGCCGGGTAAAAACGACATCGTGCCACGACGATGTCTCGGCGAGCATTTACCGCTATATTTGTGTGCGCGTGTGCGTCCGTGCGTGTGTGTTTGAGTATGCGACAGCCGTGAGGACTACCGAGTCCTGAGAACGCATGTACACACAGGTATGGTATGTATAATACGTATGTACACGTCGGGTAAACGCTGACGGTCGCGGTATCCGTAAACGTGTATATATATATATACCACTAACCACGTATATATAAACATAATAGTATACACGCCTATCGAGCAGCAGCAGGAGCAGCAGGAGTAACAGCAGTAGATCAAACGGCAAGACGTGGTACGATGGGAAATCGAATGAAATATACACATACGTATATACGTACGTGCGTGTACGAGGAAGAGAAAAAAAAAAAAAGTAAAATTATTATCCGTTCATCTGCGGCGTCGTCGTAGTCGTCGAACCCATGTCCTACCGTGCGTTGTCCTCGTCGTTGTCGTCAAGATGATGTACGCATCTACTTGTATCGTACACGTACATGTATTATATTATTTGTACGCGGCACTATTGTCGAGTGCCTGCCGTCGCCGCCGACTAATAATCCGTCTCACCGCGTCGTGGAATTCTCGAAACGGTATAATAATGGTCGTAACCGACAAACGTACGCCCGCGGCGCGTACGAGAACGTTTTCCCGAGACGGAAATACTGACGTGGATACAGCGGGCAATACCGCGCGATAATAATAGCCAACGGTGTACGCAGTGGGGAGGGGGGACCAAGGGACCTGAGCCCCCCCCCACTACACGGCCAGTAGTATTGTTTTTTTATGTATTAAATTAACAACATTTAAAAAAAAGACGAGTAGTAAAAACATTTTCAAATATCTCACCCAGATGAATGCAATTAATAGATTGGACAAAATTGAATTTGTATTTTTTGTCTATTGCCTGTTACTTTTATGATTGAATGTTATGGTTTTTTTTTTTCATATATATTTTTAACAATTTAGTACCATTCTATCAGTATGAGAGTATCTACTTTATTTTTTCAAACCAAATGTCAGAACCGAGTAAGTATTTATTTTCAAGCCCTCCTCCCCATTGAAAAATCCTGCGCACGCCACTGGTAATGACGTATGCGACTTCTGCCGAGGGGCAAGCGTTACGGGCAACGTTTCCGGTCCTACCGAGATTTGTCGAGCAAGGAACGAGTGGAATTTTTCCGATCTTACCGAGAAATTTACACCGAGTAGCGCCGAGTAGAAAACTGTATGGTATACAACATTTAAATTATATATCGGTTCGCACAATACGCGCAATCATCCGTGAAGTTGGCCGCACCGGGTTAACCGCCAAAATTCGAATTTTGTGAATAATTAGTGACTATTTGCGAACAAAAATTTAACATTTGTAAGAGTACAAGCTCACTCTAATACCTATCCCTTGAATTCAATTTGCAGCCAACCACCACTCGCCAGCCGGACACTTTATCGTTGTTGATCTCTGTTGGCGCTCCCAAGCTTAAGTAAATCATTACAGTATAAGTATTTGTAAGCACGGTCACCGAATTCGTTACTCATAACCTCACACCACTATAAAGTTACATAAGCGCATTCGATTTATACACACGCATAGATAGCTTCCGAGAAGTATAATCTGCCTGAGAAAATGTATTTATTCGTGTACACCGACCGCTGTTTAGAAGAAAAAAAAACTAAAGAGTTTGACGTTTACAAGGATAAAAATGTTTTCGAAAAAAAAAATTATTTTTTTGCAAATATGTCTTGTATCGATGACACAAAGAGTAATAATTAAAAATACGAACATTTTTTTTTAACGGAAAACACAAATAATTTTGTCACCGATGTGTTAGCGAAATGCACGCGAGGCAGTGGCGACGGTATATCTGCAATATGAATAGCATAGGATTACGTATTACGTCGTTTCGAGCGGCATACGATGATGTGTAAGTACAGTATAACGGATAACGTTTAATAACACAATAACCGTTTTTTTTTTCTCTTTTTTTTCATACAATGCCTTTTTCGTCGAAACGAAACCGGTCGTGTTCCGAAGACAATAGCGAAAATTGTATACGGTACATCGTATAATAAACACTTGAGCGCTGCGCCGCACGTGAACCGCTCGTCGACAAGTTCCATGCGAATACGGTTAGATTACGACCGTGAAGACGTCCGCCGGACGAAATGACGATTATTTAGTCTAATCCTGTCCCACACACCACGCATCTATGTATAAAAAAATACTGAAACGGGTAAATCTGTAAACCAAGCCTAAATAGTATGAGGTTCAGTGAATGGACGCGTGTTTACAGACATGTCCTCGGAACGGGTTTGAACAACATAATTATGATTGTAAAAAGGATATTATGCGAAAAGCGCCATTGACACACATGAGATCCTACTTCGGTGGACGCCATGTCCACGTATACGTTGTCTCCGTCCAACGAACGCGTAGGACAAGGCAAATCTGCGTTCGGCAGAACCTAGTCTGTGTGACTGAACCTTTTGTCAAAATTAAAGCGAGGAAGCCGTGCGATGCCGTAAGTTTATCACTATGCTTACATTTTGAACCAGTTTATGAGCTTTTTTAAACTGTAATATTTTACACAGTCACGACTCGGTTAGAAAATAAAATATCGCAAAAACCCTATGCCGTTGCAAACATAGGTAATGTTCTTACCTTTAAGTTTGATGACAGGTCGGTTTACACTTATATTAAAACTGACAACACAAAATCGGTTTTGCTGAACGCGGGCTTGCTATGTTGTATACGTTTCTAAGATGTTCTGTATTTGTATTGTTTTTATTTTGTTTGCGTAAAGCGACAAATGAAAATATATATTATTTTTCTAAGAAATAACAAAAGACAATTTTTAATTTGTCTTATTTAGTTATGCCGTCTCCACATAGCTGAATGATATAAGCACGAAATATATTGAAAACATGTTTTGTGAAACAAGTTAATAAGGAGAGAGTCCCACGTTGCATTATACAAAACAAATAATTGTTGAATTTATGAAAAAAAAAAAAAATGGTATGCAGATAGCGAGATAAGAGTGTATGACTTTTGAGCATGAGACCACATGCTCTACTAGCTTATATTTGGGTTTATTAACT
This sequence comes from Periphyllus acericola, assembly GCA_949715065.1. Classification (NCBI taxonomy): domain Eukaryota; kingdom Metazoa; phylum Arthropoda; class Insecta; order Hemiptera; family Aphididae; genus Periphyllus; species Periphyllus acericola. The sequence continues at coordinate 27,087,287 of OX454269.1, forward strand.
GGATATTTGACAACATTTTAATAACTTTACCTACTTTTATAAATTATTAGATGGCCATTTTTATTGTCTTGATTTTTTCATAACTTTCCAAGCTCCTTTAACACAAGATCAAATAATCGATTTTATTTAGAAAACCTAACAACACTTCATTAGCTAGAATTACTTACATTGTAATACATTCTATAAAATTGATCCTTTCTGTTCTAGTACTTTTAATTCTTTTAAAAGTCATGTCTCTGTTAATCTAGATTTACACATAAATTTATATACCTTAAGGCGTTGAAACTCGAAACGAATAAAAAAATGTATCCGACAGGTGTCCAGTGTATCTTTTTGGAAAATATGTTACAACTTAAACACACCTATTGTATCTTGTATTTTCAGGTGAAAATTGATGATTCCAGCCAGTGGCGTAACTAGGGCCCACAGACCTCGCGTTGTGGGGTGGCCCACGGTAATTTTGGGCCTTTTCTTCTTTGTGGCAAGTAAATTTAATTCCTGGGAAAAAAAAAAATTGAATAATTGCTTTTTTCAAATGAAATTAATGTTAATCTGAAATAATGAAATATTTTAAATAATAGTCTATTTCGGGGGAAAATTCAAAATTAAATTTCTTATCAGCACGATTAAATACACACGACTCGAAAAGTAGTACGATTGACAATTGTTCGTGAAATAAGTGTGTAGTCTATGTACATCAGATTAATGTTTTTAAACTAATATACCTAAACAATATTTTAGAGGCCCATTTTTATTTTTGTGTTACGCCACTGATTCCAGCATTCGTCTGCGTTCCAATATTGGTATCTAGATACTTTTTTTCGTGTTTACGTGATGCGAATTCTGCGGCTCACCGCGCGTTTACCGGAGTCGTATGAATATAATAATAAATTGTTCTTGATCGTATATTCGAGGTAAGACACAGCCGCCACATTGAAGCGCGCACGTGGAGCGTTTATCGCTGCGTCGCATTTAGATGCATGTAGACGTTATAAGTACGCCACGAGTGCACCACGCGCGCGTTCACGTTTCGTTAACCTCGACGAAAGTGTGTTTCGCGTAAACGGACCGGACGGTATTATTGCTACATTAGCATAACACTTATTAGCGAAGTCGACCGGAATCCTGTGCAACGGCGTCCCCCCCCCCCCGGTACGTCGATTCCTTCGGGTGTACGCGGTCGCCGCAAATTTTGCACTTCACTAATCTGCTGTCGTGTGCGCACGGATCTCTGAGCACAATTATATCGCCGTACGCGCGTGCACGACGATCGCATTCCGTTCGAATAATGCTAGAATAGACGGTCTATGACCGCGACGTCGTTTATCCCGTCCTGTAACCCCGTCCCCGTGTTTCCCGCCCCACTTTTGGACGAGCCGACGCGTGTCGATAAAAGGCGTCTCAAGGAGAGACGCCCTTTGTTTAAATGTGCTATAAATGAAATTTATCTGTCTTGGGAAAACACGACGAATATGTCATTATCTTCGGGAGAGGTTTAGGTAAAACGGTGAAAAACAATGTCGGACATCTCGTATGACCCCCTCCCCCCCCCGCGAACTAGAGGATCGCACATGGCCCCGTCAATTCCGTAGAGGACACGACGAACATTTCTTGTTCGAGTTCCAAGACATTTCGGACTTTGTTCTGGTAAGCTGGTGACTTAATGTATCCACATAAGAAAAAGTTCACACGGCGCGTCAAGTCGCAAGATCGAGGTGGGTAGCTTTGGTCTCAACGCAACGAGTCTGCCCGGGAACTTCTCACGCAGCAGAGCGTTTCTCTTGAAGTGTGACAAGTTGCGCCGTCTTGTTGAAATCATACATTTTCGATGTTCATTTGGTCCGAAGGAGGCCGAAGATAATGACTGAGCATACTAGCACGAACCCCATTCACTGTGGCAGCATTTCCTTCTTCGTTTACGAACGGAATTCCACTTTATGTTTTTCTTGTTTTATCTGTGTTTAGTCTTCAAATCGTATAGCTTAGAGATCCCGAATTATCATCGTCGATGAAACAATTGAATATTCGACAGTCGATAACAATTTACATACATTTATTTCGGTGCAAATCCCAACTCTCGCTATACTCCGTATGTTTGTGTATACGCTTTATACACCTACGACTGTCATATACTCGTATTTTAATGATATTTGTGTTTATAACTATTTATAGTACACGTTTTACACTCGATCGGTTGTTATTAAGATCAACGCCACAAGCAAAGTAAAATATATGCTAGATAACCGGAAAAACCGAACTAAATTAATATAAATTCAGCACAAACCCGATTTGACCGTTAAAAACGCGATTTTCGACAAATCCACTCTTGTAGCACGTCTACGTCAAATTTCAAGTTCACACGTCTCGCCTTTTCCTGGATGTAGCGATCAGCGAGTGAGTGGTCTTTTAATTTTAAACAATAAAATCATACGTTGTATACTACGCGTGTGCTCACACGCTACGACGCCAAGGGCATTGCTCGAAACGAGGTGTTAATTTTCCCGGTTAAGCATACGATGCGCGCGCACCGTGTAATATATTATACGTATAAAACTGTTATAGGACATCGCGTACGATATTTATCAATTTATCACTATTATACGGTGTACGGAGGTGTACGCACGATCGGTTGCCTACTATAAAATACCCGTGCGCGCGTGCTTATTATGATAGGCACATCTCTACATTCCGGCGGATCGCGAAGATAGAACGAGGCTCTTTGAACGCAAACCGAAACGAGTTTGAAAATCAAAAACAATTTTCGAAAATATGCCGCTCTCCGCGTATAATACGGGTAGTAATGCTTGTTATTATAACTATTGTGTCAAATGATAAAAGAAAAGTAAAGAAAAAAAAAAATTAATTACGAAATACCGCGCCGACGATCGGAACGAAGATAAATTGAAATGTAATATATTATATCGTTTTACAAACCGTTCGCTCGTTCGTCCTGAAATAATCGAATAATAATACGGTCGCGCGAGCCCGCATTTATAAACGATTAAGAAAAAAAACGAAAAATTAATTTAAAAAAAGTAGAATATATAGGTACAATAAAAATGTGTGCATGCGCATGTGTATTATTAAACCGGTGTTTTCGAAACCGCACATATTCTCTTTGTTCCGTTTTCGCCCGTCCGTGTCGTTAATCATAAGTCATAACGATAAGATGGTTACGACAAACGTAATGAAATATACTTATGTAATACACAATATATTGGAACGGTTTCATCATTAGAACAATATACGACGGTACAAATCAATGATAATATTACAACGATATTTACGACTTATTCCAACTGACCAGGATATTCGAGACTTTCAAATGCGCATTAACTACAGAATATATTAATTATATTCACCGTTACCACTGCAGCTGCGACGGCGGTTATGGGGTTTCGTACGAAAATCGAAGAGTATATTGAATTTCGTTTCTGTACGCGAGGTGTCGTAAGTCCAATAATTGCGCTTGATAATAATAATGCTTATAAATCCGTATAAACGCTTCTGAAATAATCATGATAATGTGTAAAAAGTGCAATGACGGCTGGTTATGAGAAAATTGTAAGATTGCAAACTGCCAGTTTCCGGTTTAATAAATTGCCGAGATTTAAGTCTGGTATGAATAAAAAGTATTTGTATGTGAGCGATTTTTTTTTTTTACACACGTTTCTCCTGAAATCGTTTACAAACACACACACACACACACACACACACACACGATATAACACATATATATGCATAAATAAGGTTTACGCGTTTTATGTTTAATAACTCGCTTCACGGGTACGTCTTCATTATTCTCGAAAAATTGAGATGACTGAGTGAATTTTTTTCCCTCCGGGTACATAATATCATGCATAACATTATACGTATATTCCGTGGCGGACGAGCTCGTAAAAACCTTTGACAAGTTACTCAGTATTAATAACCGGGATAATCTTGAATTTAGTAGCTTAGAGATGTGCACAATGTCCGCGTCTGAATATTAATATGTACTGCAGCAGTCGGCGGTTTTTGAACCGTTTGTGTAATATTTTCGCAATGGGTGAGTAGATTCCCGAGACCTTTCTCATAATATATTAGTTGATTCCCGGGTCATTAAGAGGTACGTACGAGTTGATTCCCAGGTCATTAGATATTTTATTATTTATTTATTTCAAATGATCGCGATAACTTCGAAACGAACCTTTTACTTGGAACATTTGCGATTCGCCTTTTGCGTTTAATCGTTGTTCCAGCACATGCGTACGATGCAGTTGAAGTAATTTTTGTACCTACTGTTCACGAAAGTTCAATCTAAAGGCCGATCTAAACTAAACTCAAAAAAAGAAAAAACGAGAAAGTTACAAAGTTATTAGGTCTTGTGATTTAGAAACCGGTTACTGTGTAGCAGCACGGCAGACGAACGCGTTGTCGAAACCACGACTTGCGAAAATATTAAATATTGACGAGCTGGTTGTAAGAATACGTATACACGAGAAGCGCGCGCGGAAAAAGTGCCACCATTTCTAATTATTTATTTTTTTAAATATATTTATTATGAGCAATAGAAAAATTTACAATAAATACATATCTGCCGAATTTAAGCTGAGCTTATGATGTTGGTAGAGAGTTGTTGTGTAACGACTACCTATATTATTTTATCATATTTTGACTTGTCTAAAACGCGGCACGTGCTCCGCAAATGCGTATTATTATAATGTACAGAACGCGTTCTTCGCACCGTGAAGATCGTCCATCATGTACGCGTCCGCCGGGCGCCGATGGAATTTACCGCCGACGCCGACCAGATCGTTTCTGTGAAGGGGAAAAATACTTTCGTCGCAATGCAAACGTGTTTAATGTACAATAGCACAACTGCCGCAGCTGTAGCTCGTCTCCGTACTGAGGCTAATATTAGCCTATAAAAAATAAAATTATGTAACGGTCGCAGTAAGGCTAATAATTTTGAATTTTTTTTTTCTCGTGTAGAGAGAAATAAACAATCGATGCCTACTCACCGTCTAGCTAACAGTGTCATATTGTATAAAGTACTGGTAGATATGAGACTATCGCTGACCAACTTTACTGCACTAGAGTTTATAATTTATAATCACTTCTCCCTTGATCTCGGCCTTTCATATATATTTGATACTCTATTTATTCCAAAAATGTTATCTTAATCAATGGAATTCTTCATTGTATCCTTCGGATCGGCCTAACGTTTTCAAATAAATATAAGAAATTTGAAAATCACAATTATTTCTTAACTACCTTCATTGAAAATAAACAAATTAATTTACTGGAACTGTCCAACGGGAATTTGAAGTCGACCCCGTAGCAGACCAATGCATTTGTTTGTCTGGATCCTTAAAGGACTATACATTTTCAAAAAAACATACATAGGTACCTACACAATGTAATTGCATTTTTTTGGAATATTTTTAAGTATGGTCCATTGGTTATAAGATCGTATCTAGGTGACTTTTTATTTTGTATTTTTTCTGATTTTTTTCATGATTTCGTTCTGCACGACTATAACTGTTTAATTTTACTCATTCGACCGTTGAATGTCGAATACGTTTATTGAAATAGTCTGCAATATAAAATATTAATGAAATGGCCTATTTACTGCAAGGGGCGGGGAAAGTTATACGAATAGTACATAATAATACATTTTATTGACTTTATTTTTTTTACTCTCCAAGTTCTCTGGGCCGCTAGATTTTCACTTTCAAAAAATTGGCCCTGTAGTAGCATTGAGTTGTCCATGCCTGCGCTGTGGTATACGCATTGTTAAAAACAAAGTGTAAAATGTGCAATTTTTCCACGAACAGCCGGTAGAAATTGAAAATAATAAAAAAATATTTTTTTTTTTTATACGAATTCCGTATTCCGCGCTGCCTCACGTGATCGGTTCGCGCGTTTGTCGATAGGTCGCAAATCGCGCGGACTGCAGCAAATCTCGCGACCATTCCTAATGCAGTTCCTCCAATGCAGCGGTGTATACCTACAGATAAAAATTGCATTCCACGCGCGGCGGCTGTGACGATGCACTGCAGCAGCTCATCACTCTCGTCGTAATGCGCTCGAGTCGTTTATTTTTTTTTTTCGACGTGCAGATCGTACGTCCCGTAATCTCGAATACGTATACATATAGGTACGCGCGTGCGCACGAACGTTTAGAGGACAATCACGTCTACTTGTCAGTCATGATTTATGCGCCGCGCGCACGCACGCGTATGGTGTATGCGTGATTATTATAAACAATATTCGCGTTGCCGTTTTTTTCGTTTTCACCCGCCGACCGCGGTGATTCGGAGACGCACGAGTTGCGTGAAAAAATTGCATTTGAAATTAACCGGACGTTTGACCGTCGCCGTTTTTGCCGCCGCTGCGGCCACGGTCGTACAGGTCGTAATAATAATAATCATGTCATGACGTGTACAGTGCGCGGGTGCCCACTCGGTTTCGTAAATTCGTTTCGCAGAAGACCACGCGAACGTCGGCCGGGCGGGGGAGGCACTGGCCGGGAGACTTGTACGCCGTAAACGGTACACGGAGATTACGTGTTCGGTGATTCGGGTCAAGTAGATAAGTCAAGTTTCGACGTCAATCTGTGCTCGAAGTGCAACGCCTTAAGTAACACCGTCTCGTTTCGGTACGTTTCGCGCGCGTCTCATCTCTCCTTACAATTGATGCAGCTAAATGGGGCTGTTAGAATTCGTGTTTTTTCCTTCTTCAAATGCGAGCCGAACGAAATAAAACGTACGGTTTGAACAATAAAAACCAGTTTCGAAAAATCGAAAAAAAAAAAATTCCAAAACGTGTTTTTAATCGTAATATATCATTATATACGCGGTGTGTATATTAATATCGATCTCGCCCTCCACAACGGGTACGATACGAAAAGGCTGGTGGCACACTTCAAGTCCATGATAGAGTTTCTATCCGTTCGCATTTTTCCAAAATCGTTTTACCTGCATATTTGATGGCTGTAAAGATTTAAGAAGCTGCGTCGTGGTCGACGAGGACTTTATTGCCTTTCCTTCTTCCTACTCGGGAAGGTTTTTTCGTTATCGAGATTAAATACAGACCGAGACTGAATGCCGAAAAGGAAAAACTGTTTAATTTCAACGAAACCAGCTATTGCTAATATTATAACATGTTTATTTCGTTGTTAGAGTTAAGTATTTTTAACTTGGTAATTATCATATTATTCATTTAAAATAAATCGTTTATAATTTAGCGGTAGCCGTTTTCAAAGTCAGAAGAGCCGTGGACGCGAAAGTTTTGAAAACCTCTGTGATAGGTAATTTAGTTGCATACAGATAATGAGATAGACAAATTGACGAGTCGATGATTTTGTTACAAATATATACTCATACGTCATAGCCGTTCCATAGGGATGGATTCGGTGATTTCGAAAGTATTTATAGTTTCCGCGTTAGTAAAAAGTTTTTAATAGTACCTATGTCCAACATAATGTATATACGTGTCTTTGAACATTCTTCCGAAATAAAGTTTGTAAAATACTAATATTAGGTAACAGTTGATTCGACATTACGCGTCAGTCCGGTGCTTTTCAGTCATTTTTTTTTTGTAATTTCTCTACGGTTTACAGAGAAATCGAGAAAAACCCATGAAAACTTTCGAAAGAACTCCGATCGTGACATAATGTACGTCACGCGACCGCGGATTCTCTCACCCGGTCCAGCTGAGTTTCGTCCGTTTATTACGAACAGCTATTTTAACAGCTCGCGTTTATTCATCACCACGGTTGTAATAATATTCTGCGCACACCGTACGGCGATGAGTATCACGATGAGTACCACGATTTGGGTTACCTCGGTATACTGGGATATAAAGGCCCCGAACTATTTTTCACGCCTGACCCGAATACCGTCGAAGTCAACGCTCGCGCACGCTTGACAGTCCCACGGTCGTGGTCGCGGAGTGCGGGAGTCGAAAATAATTAACGGTCTTCGCACGAGACGCACGAGACCGTAATGGAAGACTTGTAATAATATACCCGTATATACCCGGTACCCGGTAGGCGGTGATACGCGCGCGATGTTTCGGCCGCGAGGACCTTTTTATCGTACACGTATTGTTATTACGTCTTATTACTGCGCACGCGATATACCGTACCGCGTTTATCATCGTTACGTATTATTATTATTTCTTTCCTCGCCACCACCGCCCCTCCGCGGCGTAAATAACGTCTACGGCACGTTTGTCGGCGGCGGTCCTGCCAAAGTGCCAACAGTCGTGACCTCCGCTCCGAGCGACCGTACGCGGAAGAAGAGTTCACCATAATATTACACACCGAACGCGCGACTCGTGCTGTATACGTGCCTGTGTATATAATATATATATATAATATATTATTATCGTTATATGCGCGGTAGTATAATACAGGGCGCGTGCATATACACATCATCGTAGTACGTGCGCACGGGATCTTCGATAATTTCGAGGCCCGATGATGATAAATCGACGATACGTGCGAGGTGGCCAGAGGCCGACGCGACGCCGCTGCTGCTGTTTTCTACATTATCGTCCGTGCGGCGACGAAATCGAACGTGAGCGGTATTTAATGGTATATTCAGGTAATGGTACGACGGTAATTAGCGTGCGGATTTCGATGCGAATCGCAGTTTTTTCTGAAACTCCCTAAAAAAAATGCTTCCCGAGTGCAAAGTTCGTTTCATATACATATATATCTCTTCTAATTTTTCCTCTTGACATTGTTTGAACTTTAATTTTTTTCTTTTAACTGTAAAAGTGCCTTCACCGGAAGGTAACTTTAACCCGTCCTTCATGTTAAATAAATAATATTTCATCAAATTCACTTATTGTTCAAGATATGTAACAGATTGCGAATAAAAAATAAAGTATTAAAAATATATATATATATATACATTTACTGTAAAACCTCTATAACGGAATCGTTTGGGACCAAACATTTTTCCGTCATAAAGAGATAGAAAAAAATATTAAGTTTCAAGACTGTATGTATGTATGTAGGTGTTAAAAAATTATATTTTAGGCAAATATGTACTTCGTACAACTTCAATTTGTACAGTATTGTTATAATGTATGACTTTATATTTAAAGGTGTTTGTGAATAATACTAAAGAACTGAAAAAAACATTTTACTAAAAAGGCGACTGTGCTGTTCATATTTACAAAATTACGCATATAGGTTATCTAATCTTTTCTACACGCTCATTAGAAGGTATGTAATTAACAAACCAATATAACAATGGTGAAGCGATACTGTCAAATGATTTTTCAGGAAAACCTGTAATTTTTCTTTAAATAATTTTATTTTATTTTTAACAGAGAATTTTTACTAATTTGATTAGGGAAATTGTCCGTTTTCGTTTAGTAGAGGTTCCGTCTTAGAGAGGTCAATTTTATATATTATTTGCACCGGGACTATTGACATTTTCCGTAATAAGGATTCCGTTTAATAGAGGGTCCGTTATAGAGAGGTTTTACTGTATTTGTATATATATATATGTATCAAAACGCATTAAGACATTTAACTTTTATTTCGAATTTTTATTTTAAGACCGTTATTTGACATTTTTAGTGCATTGTTTTTATATTATACATCATCCAAAACGTTGTTAGAAAATTTATTTTGAATTTCTCCTAAATGAAAAGAATCAATGCGTATTTCTATTTGCGACGGGATATAGTGTCCATACTGTATTTGAAAGTATTAAACACCATACACGATTAACCAGTGCCATAATGAAACACGAAGTAAAAATATAACAGACGCACCTGTCTAAATATTGTGAATTAATGTTTTGGAAAACATTTTTAGGTTTAAAAGAAGATAATAGAAGAAATATACCCGTAGTAATAATAACCGTGCGACCGCGGCTACCGGCATTTCGACGTGAGTCACACGATAACTGAGGTTTACCCGAGAAAATTGGTACGACGATCTGCGGGAAAATCTGTGCTTGTTGCGGGGGTAGCCGAAATTGCAGAATTGTCGTTATGCCTACAATATGTAATGACGATAAAGCTGATAACGTGTTTATTTTCTTAATTAAAAACTTAGGAAGTGCCGGTTGAACATATTTTCGAATCCAGCTGCAGTTTCCTTGTCCGCGATGACACGCTCGTTTTAGCTTCTGCGGGTTTGCCCGAATGTAAACACGTAGGAAAAATTAAATATCCAAAAATCGTCGTACAATAATTTCTGCTACGAACACGTTGACGATTTTCACCTTCAATTGTGTGTAATTTTTTATCATTTTTTATCCAAAACACTGATGTTAATCTAAAACAATCGTTGTCGGCCGTGTACCCATCCGTTTACGCTATACGTATGGTAGTGAAATCACTCAAACCGAGAGTAAACAATAGGTGAAATTCCACAATTTCAAGTGCGTGCGTGGACACGAACAATGCGAACGATGGTCTTGCCGTCTGCTCACTAAAAGTCATCATTTTTAAACGCGATTCGAGTTTTTCGTCGACAAAAAAAAAAAAATAAACAAATAAACTGTGAACCGCAGTCGAAGACGGGAACCGCATGGTGCTATAATTACATCGCGTTTCAGACGATCTTTCGGACTATCCAGTTCCAAAAATGGGCACCTGTTTGAGGGGAGTGGACAAGACGGCGCACTCACCTCCCTGGAAAATGAATGAAAACTTGTAATTGAATTAAATACCGTTATTATTATTAATTTTAGAGCGAATAACAAGAACAATCGCATATTGTGTCCATCTCGGCGATGACCGCGCGCGCGCGCGGAGGATTCGGATGTCTCGGTGTTTCCGCGACCAAGACTTGCACCGTGTTATAGTAATAGAAATTAAAAAATCAAAAAATAATATCATCTTTGGTGAATTATAGTAATAACGATGATGATAATTGTTTCCGAACAATGTGTGGCAACGCATAATACGCAGTGTCCTCTTGTTGTCGCTCCGTGCCGAGTGCACGCGTAAGAAAATAAAAAAAAAATAAATACACGACGATAACCGCGCTCGGGTCATTATACAATGTACGTGCATCATGTTTTAAGCCACGGAGGCGTTCTCGTCGGATTGTTTTACATTTTTATACTATCGTCATTAGACGAGATGTGTACTGGCGGTTCGCCGGAGATGTTGTTTTCGAAAAGAACAAAAAAAAAATTAAAAAATAAAGTAACGGAAAAAGGAATACGATTTCGAAACTAGCTTTGTTCTACGAGTGGCGTCGTACGACTGTCGCCGTGCGATTTTGTGACTTGCGGATAATAAAGGACGATAGAGCGACGGTGCCTACGTGCCTTACAGCGTGATGTTATATTATTGCAGTACTGCGCGTGTACGTGTCGAATTCGAATCCGTTTACAAATCAATTATTGATAATAAATCAACGAGGCGGATTGATTGTTTGTTGTTTAGAAGAAAAAATACCGCATCATTTAAGTCGACGGGGGTCCATTAACGGTCGGAATTCGAAAGATCATATTACTCTATTAGAACACGGAAAACCTGATCGCGGCTCGTGGACGGTGTACTATGTATCGGTTGTTTGTCTCGTGCTATCACAGATTATATATCCGATGTATCTTTCTTCCCCTCCCCACCACTTCACTCTCTGTGACTCTCGGACATCGTTAGAAGAAGATATTGGAAATCGTAAACGGACCGTTCGCGTACGTATTATACGCTACGCGTTGTGCATTATAATTAAAAATAACATTGAAGCCTTAGATTAAAATCGAAAACGACCCTTATTATTAGAGCTCACGCGATGTGTGTATATTTAAATGACGTTACAATAATGATATCGTATGAAGCCAAAGCGTACGATAATGATATATTATTATAATCTATTAAAAACACGTTCGAACGTTTTTCACCGCAGTGCACCGGGGGACGGGGGGGACGGTGAATTATAATATGAATCGTAGACGACGTTTTCGGTATTACCTCGTCAAACTCGTCTTCGTTCGTATATAATTACGTCGATTTTCGCGTGTGTTTTCGCGCGTGCAGTCGCACATGCTATTATTGTCACCATGACGAACGAAATACACGTTATGCGAACGCGCGTGTGCAAATAAGGGTGTTATGTTGAGGTGGGCGCACCTGTTCTAACACCTACTCTCGCCCGGCCCGATGGCTCTATACATTTTTTTCAAATACGTATTATTTTTGTGTCACGTTCAATAACAAACAATAATGGTCCAATGCCAATCAAAACACCGATACTGCGTTCTAAATGTTCTTCAGACATCAACCGTACACAGTAAAACCTCATTATGCCACGCAATCGCTCGGAACGAACTAGAGCTACATAAGAGTTTCCGTCAAATGGAGACGGAAAAAAAATCTTTTCAAAAAATTGAATGTTTATGTATGAACTTCAAAACAAAAATAATTTTGAGATACCTACATACATCTTCCAAATAAATTTTCAAATTGAATACACATGATTTTTTTGTCGACCAATAATCGGCTATTATTCATTTCATTACGATTTAGAAAAATAGTAGTTGATATTTTGTTAGTTTAAAATGACACATATTCCGAGCACGAGATCGCCATTTTTAAATCTTGTATTTTCGTCTTATATAGGTGTTCCGTACTTGTGAGGAAGTTTTACAGTATTACATGTACTATGACATTTTATAACAGAAAATTTTTATTTTCCGGCGTACAAAGAAATGTTTGTCTTTGTTCGAAACGACTTACGGTTTCCGTTTCGGGTTATTGGAGGTTCCGTTTTAGAGAGGTCATTTGATATGTATAATTGCAAGGGGATCGTGGTTATTTTCCGCCTTAAGGATAATTTCGTCTTGTTGGCGGTCCGTCGTAAGGAGATTTTACTTCAGCGGTATTTTCGAATCGACTCGTATGTGACGTATAGCTCATTAAAATCGAAAGTGCGATCGCTGCCAGGTCGGGGGGAAGCCATTTCCGGATACGTGCGAAGTCGAGTAGTACGTGCAGCATGGCCGGATTCGGTGGCCACGACTTGCTGCCTTGACGATATATATATTATATACATACGCGTTTGCAGAGTACCGCGCGGAGAACGTGACGAAATCCGACGTGTTGTAATTGGCAAAACTTACACGTGTCGCAATTAGCGATGAGAAATGGCGAGCAATAGGGATGGGATGGGGGAGGGGAAATGAATAAAAACGTCGTGAGCACGGAATAATAAGTGCCTATACGTATACCGCCGGCACGTATACATCCGTACAGAATGCGAAACGAGAATATAAGCGCCAATAATATAATATACGTTAGTCGACGGCCGTTTTGCGCATCCCGCGCCGATCCGAGCACAACTCATCGCAAAGACCTAATCAATTCTCAGAGCTGCTTTTGCCGCTTTCGCGATATTGTGACGTTTACGCTACTCGCGGGCACTGCGTTTAGTCTACAAAACCCGTTAAATCAAACGCGGTTCACATACGATAATCGCGATAAATCACTTTAAACGTTTGTTTTTATTTTTATCATAAATCCATCTGCACGTCAGCGTACATTTTTTATACGCATGGACCGTATACAATATACTGTATACGTTACAAGGTGGATTTCGTCGACGACGACAACGTTTGATTTCACTGAGCGGTCATCGATGACCATATACGCCGTAAAAGCGCAAGGGTTACGGTGGAACCGTGGAGGGGTCACGAGAGGACCTAATGTCTGATTAAAAATGTCACATTTATAAGGTACCTACGCTTTAAGGCTGAAAATGTTATTCCGTAAAAGTCCATGAAAATACACTTAATAAAATAATGTTTCTGTACCCGAAAAGTTCTAAAAATTATTCACTAGAAAATTCAATTCGATTATTTTGTTTTTAATAATTTTTATATACATTATTTTGAATGATAGTTGATAAACAATCAAATAGGAAAAAATATTTTTGTGCACAAAACTGCAGGACATCTCCGATTGCTTTTAATGTGGGACCACAATTATTTCCGTATATTTTTTTTAACTATTTTATTAGGTTTGAATCGTTTACAAAGTAGTACCTACCTAAGAGTTAGACGTTAATTATATTCATATTCCAATTCACTTAGGCAGCCTGGCGTGTAAAATCTTAAAATACCATTTCAGAATCGGAATTTTGGATGTAAAAACTCCGAAAATGTGTCAAAAACTCTAAAATACTCTAAAAAATGAATAAAATGACTATAAAATGAAAAAAATGCTACAAAACGCAAAGTGAAATGTCTTCACCTCATTCGGAAGTACATGTAACGAATATGGGACCATCGCATGAGCATTGCACAGTAAGTCTTGGAAAAAAATATGTCAAGTGCATTTGAATCCCAGCCTATGGACGATAAACGTGGTGTTCGGTGTAAAGTGTTCAGCCATTTTGGTTTTGCGAACAAAATCATTCGATCAACTGTTTTCGTACAATTGACGCGATACCGCGCATATCGTGGGAAACTATTTGAGATTTCCGTATTTCAAAATAAACTCGCGTACATCATAATAGGTGTATATAAATAATAACTAATAGCGGCACGAAACGCTCAATATTCTATGCGCATATAATAGTGGTTCGCAGTCTTCCTGCTTATTTTTCGCCACTCAAGACATAGTTGCAAACACGATAAAATGCTGTGTCGACGATACAACATTATTCTGTACTGTAAATCGTAAGCTGCAGAATATAAGAATATGACCTAATATTATAGACGTGGCAATTAAAAACGATAATAATTACCGTTAAAGAATATTGAATTAGTATTTGTATTCATGCGAATTGATATATACGTATAAACTTCATACTCGTCTATCCGTATATTTACACGATGACAAAACGGATTTCTCTTGTAAAGCTGTAACATAGAACATAAAAATATTATTATAATAAATATATATATCGCGTTATTATCGAGATTATGCACGAATACATTACGATCATATTATTGCCGGGCAGCGTCCTACGTAGATTCTCGCATACATATCCTATATCGTTTAAGGAAAACGCTGCAGTAAACCGTGTTTAAATTACGTGAAATGTTTGAAAAAAATAAGAAAAAAACCCATTCACAAACAATAAGCGATCCCACGAGCAACTATATACGTGTAGAGCTTACGGGTTTGGCTGTGATTCAATAGACGAAATATTGTGTTGCGCGTTCGATTGCGTATATACTTATCTCGAACGTTGGCCGGTCGTGATTTACGCATAAGTATGTTATACCGAACGTGCATCGAAAAACGTATATGCGCGTGTACCGCAGCATTATGTTCAATTCGACTTGAAATGCGTTTGGTGGCTACAGTTTAATCTCATCGCAGAATTTATTGCTTTTTACGCGTGGTAATAATTTGTATTACCACCTACCTAAATATTTTCAATTTCCATTGTAATGCTGCTATTAACTATGCGTTATATAATATTATATACATATGATGACTGATGGATACGCAAATAATTGCGAAAAACGCATTTTATATTTGAAACAAGAAATTATTCAATTTGTTAAGCAAATAAATAGTGATCCAACAATACTATTATATTATATATCAATAAACTGTTTTTATGTCAATATGGATGGTGTTAGAGAAAAATATTCTTATTTTATGGTTTGATTGGAATAATTTTTATAATATTTTGACATTAACAATTTTTTTTTTTAAAACATACTATAGTGTCCGAACCTACCCATTATTTTTCTCTATTCGTCCTGTCACATGAATAACACGAAAAATAAACGCGTGTCCGAATTTAAAACAAATGAGGGGTAACTTCGGACAGCTAACTACGTATTAAGTTAGCAAAATCTAAAATTTTTAATTATTTTTCTCTTATAGTGTGTATTTCCACCTTAAAATGTATAAACGAATTTCGTACGAGTGAAACAGCTTAAAAATCGCCAGTACTTATGCCGTATGACCGTATTATATAATCGTGTCAAAATTATACATCTTAAACTATCTTTCGGGCGCACAGAAGTTAACCGAGAAAATTCCGATGCTTGTTCGTTGAAAACACCGGTACTGCATAAATAATGTATACAAATTAGAAAGTAGTATACAGGGTGTCCCAGGTCTATTTGACTAATGCAATAACTTTTTTTCTATTCAATATTTTTAAGTTTTTTTTTTTTGTAATGATTTATAGAGCCCTGCGCTATAATTTGTATATCTTATACTTTATTTTATTTTTTTACAACAAAAATAAATAATTTAAATTTTGTATTTAATATTTTTCTAATAATCCAAGATAGCTATTTCATAAATAAGTATTTAAAACCCATTTTGGCGTTTAAAACTTTTAATTTGGTTAAGTCGTTAATTTTTAAACAATTTTCAAAGTGTGTTAAAATTCAAATTTATTTCTTGCTAATCAATGTTACTGCTGTAGTCGATTTTCAATTGTTTTCTTCCAAGAAACAATAAATTTGTTATCATTAAAAGGTAGGTCATTAGTCATTACATAATATTATTATACATTATTGTATTTTATCATTATTTAACATGGTCACGTGATGCTTACCATGGATGTTGATACTAAACAATTGATACTAAATTGTAAGAAATAGTAAAATGTAACTCTGTAAATTTAATTTTTCAACTATAAGTTCAGTTTTATTTCTTAACATTAAATAATATAACAAATCAAATATTATGGAACAATATACCTAACTAGTAACTAGTAACTATGAATAATTTTCAAAGTGTGCTCCATGTTTCATTATACATTTTTCATACCGTAACAGAATTCCAGTTGTCGTGGATTCCAACATTTCAAAAGTAAGAGAGTTACACACATCAATTATGCGTTGTTTTAAATCATCTAACGACGTTGACTGTTGGGAGTATACTATGTTCTTTAAGTAACCCCACAAAAAGAAATTGAGTGGTGTTAGATCTGGAGATCGTGGTGGCCAATTTAGTGGACCTCTAGTTCCTATCCATCTTGATTGAAAATTTGTGTTTAAATAATCACGGACTATATTCGAGTTATGTGGTGGAGCACCGTCTTGCTGAATCCACATATTTACTCGGAGATTTAATGGAATATTTTCTAATAACATTGGTAGTGTATTAGTCAAAAAGTCTAAATAACGTTGGCCAGTTAGTGTGCCATGATAGAAATAAGGTCCAATCAAATAACCACTTATTATACCACACCACACATTGGTAGACCAGCGAACTTGTGCATTGGACTCACATGTCCAAAATGGATTTGATTCATTCCAGTAATGAGAATTATGCCGATTGACAATACCATTATTATTAAAACAGCTTTCATCGTTCCATAATATTTTTTTCAAAATATTATTGAAGCCTTCTATCTGGATCAGAGGGTTTCAATCCTTGTACATAATGCAATTTGTATGGATGGAAATCATTTTTCTTCAATATACGATGTATAGAGCTACGACTGATGTCCATTTCTTTAGCTACCGACCTGACAGATGCATGAGGATCACTGCTGAAAGCTGCCAAGACATTCACTGTATGTTCTTCATCAATAACATAAATTTTTTTTGGTTTGAAACCATTTGGAAAACGACCTAAAAAGACTATTTTTTAATGTATATCTTAATTTAAAATTTGTATAATAATAACTGAATTATACATGTATGTATTAGGTTTTAGGTACATAATTTGTTATATTAATTTTATAGGAAATTTTATTGATAATAAAAAATTTACCTGTATTACATAATTTTGTTTCTATATTACAAAATGTGTTTTAGATGGCTGTTTCCTTTCTGGAAATTTTTGTAAATACAGACGAGAAGCTTTTACTGTACTTTTTCCTCCACTTTCATAAAAAACTTTTAACATATCACGGTACTCTAAATTACTATAAATAGTAGGCATATTTAAGAAAGATAAAAATAAAAAATATTGAATTTTATATTTCAAAAATCATACACTGCATTTTTAAATACAATTTACATTATTTAATTTTAGTAAACTTATACATAACAAACTTATAAATAACAAATTATAAAAATATATACAAATACAGAACTTAAAATTAAAATATTTACTAACAAAGAATTAATTATGAAATTGTTTATAATTATATTAGTATAGCAAGAACTTCAATTGGAAAAAAATGTGAATGAGAATATGATGACCGACATAAAAAATTATAGGTATATCAAAGAGATATATGACAAAAAAGTAAACATAACCCTATATTTCTTTACATAAATTATGATAAGTTATTTACATAAAATTATTCTTCTAGTGTGAATCATGGTGGTGTGCTAAGCATTCAGACTTAGCCACCATTCATAAAAAACTGATTATTGTGACACTGGAGGAAAAAAAAGAAATAGATTTGGCTCTAAAACGCCAAAAATACTGGTGTAAAGATAATCAAGTAACTAGAAAAATTTGAAGTAGCTAAAATATTTAGTCTCTATATTATTAATTATGATTGTTTTATATTAAACGTTGTGTGTATGACCGCAAGATGGGCGTAGACAAAAATTCTTCCCCTCCTAATTGCTGGGTACAATACAAAAAAAAATTCAACGATAATACCACTGGCAGTAAATATTATTTCTGATGATGAAGTTGATGATGATATAAATAATTAAGAATTAAAGTAAAATGTTGAGTTATTTTTTAATTGTTACCTACATATCTCCAGTCTAAGTAAAAAACTTACTTTCAGCTATTTACTTATTGTCATTCAATAACATTCTCTGCTATACATGTATGTAAAGGTTCTTTCACTAGTGACGCTAGCTGAAGAAAAAAAAAATAACCGACACCTATAATATAAGTTAACAATTTGTTGGCTAAATGTTCAAAACAACTAAAAGTATAATTACAATATTACGCAACGGTTTGCAACTAGCAGAGTATTCATGTATAAAACAATACACTCTTAAGTGTTTCAAACAATTTAACCATCAGAAGGATATTAAATGTCACATATTATGCCATGTAGAAAATTATTGATTTTATCTGTTATTAACATGAACTCTGGCAATATATAAATCATAAAAGGGATTTCAATTAAGCTTTGTATTAATTTTCTAATACAAAGAGATCTGCAATAAAACAACAATTAAGTGTTGCAACTATATTTTTTCTATAATTTTTTATAGTAAAAATAAAAATAGATATAATAAATTACAACTTACATTTTATATTAAAACCAAGATAATGTTAGATATATTTTTAATTAATAGTATGAAAATGTTTTTTTATGTTTTATTTATTAATGAATAACAAACTGAGGAAAATTAGTATTTATTTTATCTTTTATTCTGAAATTCTCAAAGGTTGAAGTCCCTAGTCTTAATAAGTACATGACAAGTTGACATTTAATACCTATTCTAACAATTTCAAATCATTAACTTAATTATTTCATGAGTTATTTTTTATTCTTAGTAATTATGTAAACATACTAACACACTATGAAATACTAAAGAAATAGGTAGTAACGTGTTTATCCATAACATTTATCTACACACTTTCAAGCCAATCAAAACTATTTCAGAATGCCCTTATTTTTCTGTTTAGTTAGTTGTTATAGGTACTTATTAAATTCTTACATTAATATTATTTTTTTTTTTTTATATAAACAGAGAGCTATAAATATGGTTAATATTGAATACATAAAGTTCCTGATGAACTAAATGACTAAATGTAAAACACTAATATTATATATCTACTCATCTACTTACAGCTAACAATATTTTTTATGATCTACAATTTTACCATTTACATTTTTTTTTTAATAAAATGAAACATTTGATTTATGTTGTTTTATACTTAAGATGAACTGGTTACAATTGAACTTCTGATGGTTTTATGTATAGGTACATACAACTAGTTACAATAGTAACTATTGTAAGTATACAAATGTAGTATTAAAACAGCAAGGTACAAAGCATTAATTATACAACTAACTGCATGTGATTGAAAATGAAATTGTTTGAACTCTCACCAAATATGTATACTTTTAATGTTGACATCCACCTAGAATATTTTCGTTAACAGTGAGAATATTTTAATTAATTTTATTAATAAATTAATAAATGTTAATATTAATATTAAAATGGTTAGGTTGAAGTATAAATTAATTTAATACAAATGATACTCACATTTTAACAAAAATGTTATTTTGCTATTCAAATTAAATTAAAATCTTCAATTGTAGTATGTGTATAGGTAATCTACATAATATTTAATTTTGAATATTTTTCTTGATAATAGTAATTTGAAGTGTTGAGAATTTAAAATGTTATTATATGTATGTTTAATTTTTGATTTTTTTGTATCTAGTTACCAAAAGTTTATAAAGATATTAAAATAAAATAATTTTAACTTGCAAACTAATGATAATATGTACCTGTGTTCAAAGGCATTTCCAAAAATATTTTCTACGAATTATGTTCAATCTGATAATTCCATAGTATTACTAGGTATTTCTCATAAATTTAATACAATAGAATTGTCTTAAAATATGAGAAGACAAGTCTTAAGGTTTTTAGTGATTACGGCAAAATGTGTTTGATCCATAAAATATCAACTTAACCTAAATTTAAATTTAAAAAGGACTTACAGAATAACTATAATTAATATTCAAACCACATGTCATTTGTTTCATAATGCAAAATCAAAATGTTCTAAATTTGTTTAAACGTATTTAAATGATTGAACAATAAAATATTGATGAATGATGATGATTTAAATTTTAAAATAAGTAATAGTAGGTACATCATGTTATAAATTATAATCATATTATGTTAAATTATGATAAAATACGTATTATAGTATGTGTATGTATTTAATATTGATTATCAACCTTTTAATGATAACAAATTTATTGTTTCTTGGAAGAAAACAATTGAAAATCGACTACAGCAGTAACATTGATTAGCAAGAAATAAATTTGAATTTTAACACACTTTGAAAATTGTTTAAAAATTAACGACTTAACCAAATTAAAAGTTTTAAACGCCAAAATGGTTTTTAGATACTTATTTATGAAATAGCTATCTTGGATTATTAGAAAAATATTAAATACAAAATTTAAATTATTTATTTTTGTTGTAAAAAAATAAAATAAAGTATAAGATATACAAATTATAGCGCAGGGCTCTACAAATCATTACAAAAAAAAAAAACTTAAAAATATTGAATAGAAAAAAAGTTATTGCATTAGTCAAATAGACCTGGGACACCCTGTATACCGTGTAATAATGTAGATACATACAGGGGCGTCGTAGCTATAAATTTCTTTTTGGGTAGGCCCACAGAAACCTTCCACTAATATAATTATTAGGCCTCCTATAATTTCATAGTTATCAATGATTATTTTTATTAATCATTAATAACTTAAGGCAAAGTTTGCAATTTTTATTTATCAGAATACAAGATATACGTATTGTCCATTTATAACATATTTTCAAAGTCAAAATTATCTCTTATTTTCTTTATGATAGCAAACTCGTCAACAAAAGCCGACAATCAATAAATTGCTCACTTATTTCCCTTTCTATGGAAATTAACGTCAAATCGTTTAGCCTAGGAATGTTCATAGTTGACCTGGGGTATGTTTTCATTCTTCTCATTGTTGAAATACTTCTTTTTCTTTTTAGAGAAAATCTGGGTAGGCCCGGGTCTACCAGGCTTACCTACTGGCTACGCACCTGGATGTTTTATTGTGACAGTGTCGTACAAACTTATCAGTCGGACAGCGGACGACAGCCTGACGCCAAAGCGTTCGTACAAGTATATTATAATGTTATGTACACGTATACGAGGAGCACTGCCGGGTAATGTAGGGGAAAGAACGGCAGCAGGCACTGAAGCTCGCTACTTAAATTTTATAAACGATATTATATTATGTTCATCACGTCCTCGAGTCTTGAAAATATTGAACGAGCGCAACATAATATTCTAATATCGTGCATATATTATATGCGTGCGCTGTTGGAAGTGTACCGCTGGTACCGTTGGGTTTCCGATCGGCCGTAGTTAAACAATTTATTATCGTGTACACTGTACACAATATATTATAATTTTTTTTTTTCCTTTTCTTTTTCTTTTCCCCTTCGCAGACCCGTGCGCGCACTCGGTTTAGAGAAAATGATTACGTCACGCTGGTTTTATCACACGATTAGTGTTCGCCGCCGCCGCCGATTTGTTCTTTTCTGCAAATAAATTATCGCACAGAATCGTGTTCGAGCACGGTCTAACTAACGCGCGTTGTGCGCGTACGCACCGGTACGCCACGTAGGTGCTCGTGTAATAACGCGCGAAACGCGTACTTGACGTCTTTATATGAATTTATATACACGACAGTCTCGGGGCAACATACGCCCGACCGCGCAACACCATAAGGTCCTGCACACGTGCGCCATTTGCAACGGGACGTTGTAAATATACGTGCCGACACGTGTTGCTCGTGCGGTACATAAGTTATACGCGTAGGGAAAACAATCCTCGCGCTCTAAAGGCTAGTTCAGACTATGCCGGTAATTTAGTCGAGTGGTAAGTGATTTACTAACTACCCAACGGTTTAGTAACTGAAAAGTGTTCCGTCACAGCTAGGGTTTAAAACTGTTTTAGTTGGTACATTAGTTGTCGTTTTGGTGCTGTGAAAAGTGATTGTCAAAATGAATAGTTTACAAAAAAAAAAAATTTGAATAAAGCAATAGGATTTATTTCAACGGCTATTTTATGTTTTTCATTTTTAACTTTATCTCTTTTTCACCGAATCCAGGTATATTCATAATTTTTTGTAATTCATTACTAGCAGATTGCTTGGCCTGTTTATTTTTATATAGCATTTTATATTCCATAAAGACTCGTGTTTTATATATTCCGAAACAAATTTAAATGTCGTGTCTTCGCTCCAGCGGAACGACATCGTGTCAACGATAATGACAACTTATAAAATAAACTAAAATAATGCGTTCAGACCCAAAGCTAGCTTATTAAGTTATCAGTCGGGAAAGAGGGGGTAAGTGCTACTCGACCAAAAGAATAGAATAGAATGGATTGACTAAACTAAATTACTTTACTATACTACTCGACTAAATCGATCTGTTCATACATGATTAGTTACTAAAATACTCGCTACTTGACTAAACTACTGGCATAGTCTGAACTAGCCTTAACGTCGCTCGCGATCACCTAGGTCCGTGGTACTTTCCCCCCCCCCACTCGCGAAATCGTGTCTGTACACGTGTACACGGCTGAAAACTAGTACGTCGCGAAAAGCTCGTGACGCGAACGCGCTAATTATCGCATCAGTGCCGCGGCAAAACGGTTTCTTAGACGCAACTGCGGCGAGAGCGACCGATGCGAGGTATTCGCGCCGCGTGTCCCGAAAGGTCCGTTTCCCCAGCACCACCACCTCAGAATTTCGAGAATCGAAACGGTATTCGTGTGTAACGGTTATGGCGCGGTCATCGGTTTGAATTACCGCTAGCAGGATACCGGGAAACTTCTCGGTGGACCGATATCTCTGAGGGCTGCTACGGCCACCGACATTTTTTAATTTTGCTCCAAGTTGTCACGAAATGTTCTATACAATAATGATTTAACCGTTGAACACTAAATTGTTTCGCTATATAATTTAAGTGAAAATTTTATTTTAATAAATATATAAATGTCAATAAACAAAATTGTATATATGGAGGGCAGGTTGAACCGCCTATCGCCTAAAGAAACACGAGTAGTATTTGTTTTTATGTGTATAGCATCAGATATTATAATATAGAGGGCCGGTCTAAATCATTTTCCCGGGCCGAAAAATTCTGCCAATCTGTCGCTGACCGTAAGTTATGAATAAATGACGTGCGCGTAACGTATTTCTTTAAGACATACTATGCACTACAGTGTCTTTCGGAGAACCAGGCTCATCTGACGCAAAATACCTCATGTGCTGTTTGCGACGGTAAACGCTATAAATATTCCTAACGGTCCAAGTGCGTATAATGTACACGTCTGTGCACGTAGAGAACGCCCTAGTGTAGTATACATCGTGTCACAAATGCGACCACCTTGATCCGCGGTGTGGTTAGTGTTTTTTTCGAAATCGTACCTACAACCGAAAACAAGAAGCCACGTCACGAAATGCTCATGATCTGCACCGCGGAAAAAATTGTTTTGTCGACAAAATTGCGGCGAGCGCGACCGACGAGTGGTTAGGGTTTAACCCCCCTCATAAGAAAAACATTTAAAATGATTTCTTTTATGGAATATTACATTTAATGTAGGTAAAAATCATTTATGTCGAAAAATAAACGGATGCATCTGAGTTCCGTCCCAAGAACCTTTTTTTATACCAATTCCGTCCCGGTTAAAAAAAAGATACATACCAATTCCGTCCCGGTTAAAAAAAAGACACATACCAATTCCGTCCCGGTTAAAAAAAAAAGAAGAATTAAAATAATAATAAAATATAATATGTATAGTGTTGTTGTTATAAAATATTTACAAAAAAATATAGGTATTCATAATATTAGTACATCTTCATAATTTAATTATAATTAATCGTAATAATATAAATAATAAAAATCAATAAATATTAAACATTTTTAAAAATTTGAAATTGGATTGAATTTAAAGGATAATTCCTTTATTTTTTCCTTTATTTGGTGCAATAACTGAAATAAATATCATCTTTATTTCTAAAAGACTTGATACAAGACAGAATTAGTATATTATCCATTAAGAAAAACCTGGGACGGAATTAGTATGTTCATTAAAAAAAGATGGGACGGAACTAGTATACCTTTAATTTCAATTTTTATATATGGGACGGAACTCGGATGCAGCCAAATAAACTGTGTTGTACCATGTTTTTTTATTTTATTACACGGTTGTATATGCCATACGGGCAAAGTTCCAACGTTTATACACATATATAATATGTGTAATCTACAGGGACACCCGAGTCAATCTCGGATTAGCTGACAACCTCCAGGAAGCACTGAATCCGGATCCATCAAACATCTCCAAAATCTTTAGTTTTTTAAAAGAAACAAATCTGTACCATCTCATTTAAACTTTTTCCGTACATAATTGTAAATATATTGTAAGTGTTAATTTGTGATAGACAATAATCTTAGTTGTTGTGGCTTTAATACAATAAAAAATATGTGTATAATAGGTACATAATCGTAAATCGTAATATCGTTGCTGTCTACTTCGTAGAATAGTGTATAGACATAAAGATAAAATATGTAAACCTCATCTACAAATAATTACACTCTTGTGACGCAGGATGCAGTCAGTGACGTGGATATAAATAATATCTGTACAGTAAAAATAATTATGTCGGTATACTACATAGGGTTTAGGTTTTTTCTGATGTGATACATAAAGTTTACGGATTTTTACCGAAAAAATGTTATCCCCCCCACTACTCATAGAGCGAATCCCCTGTCGAGCCACTGCCCGCGGTATGTACACCCAAAGCGACCCGGCCACGTAGGACACGCGTAGCCGCGCATAAGACACGGGGGGTACGGTCCGTTGTTTTTGGATTTGGCGAACGGCTCGATGCGATATATCACGCGAGCGCAATCGGCCGAGAGATCTCCGGAAACCGTACCTGCATCGTATACATCATAATATTGTTGTACGACCCGTGTGCGCCGCGTACACACGCATGTAATAATAATATATATAATATTTACTCTGCCCGTGCCTATTTGTCCGGTAGCCCGAGACCGGGTTATCTACGCGCCCGATCGGATGCACACGAATAATGACGTGACGTGCGCCTGTACGCGTGGACCTACCGGGTCGAAAACCCCGCTGCGCCTGTATACGATATAACCCCGTTGAGCACTAAATTACCGATCTTTAGCCTGAACACACACACACACACACACACTCGTCTTGCGAGTCTTTCCATTAATTTACCGCGCGAATTGACGTCCGACTTATGGCCCGTAATTACTCAGCAGACCCGAACTCGTGTTCCGTTGCCCAGCACCGCTATATATGTATGTACTGTACCGCATACATTTGCATGTATACCCTTGCGACGTACGTTGTATTTCAACCCTTCAGCGCTAGAGGGTGGTGAGCCGGACGGTGTCTTCCCACGTCACTGAGTCCCGATTCGCCGAAACCCGCGATACAAGAGGTAATTCCATACACTTCATATATATAATATTATAAAAAATGCGGCCAAAATATCATAGAAATGCAATCAATTATAATCATTATGACACCTGTGTCGTATACCGCACTTTCGTAGGTATCGCTCTATCCTCTCTTTAGTAATCAAAACTAATAGATATTAGTTCAATTATTAAGAGTTGATGGGTTTTCAAAATAAAACAATATTTCACACCAAAAAGCCTATTTTAACTAAAACACAAAATAAAGCGTGGCGTCGTAGTCTCTACACATACGTGCTTCAACCGAAACACACACACTCTGCCCCGGTCTCGTCCGACCGGTTGTCTTAAATATTAATTTACAATATGCTACCTCAGCTCATTTGCTTCACTGGCCTATCCTACTAATAAACTTTGTTTATTTGACAATTTTTATAGTTATTAAATTTTGGCCTAGTTGGCACATACAACACCTGATTATTAACTTAATTACAATTAATCACACTTAAAATATAATATGGTACATACTACATAATCATATCAATTAACTCGAATGACTATATTTCTTTGTTTCTAATCTGAAATAATATAATGAAAAATTCAATTTCCCAAAACTAAGTTCAAAATGTGTTGTTTTAAACGTGTTACAATTACGAAAAACATACTGCACAGTAATATAAAATAAATGTTTGCACTCAACTTTCCGACAGTGATAACTGATAAGACAAGAGTATAGTTCGTCAGTATATCGGGAAAAATGTTTAAAGCCTTATTAATCTACCATATTTATAGTTTCGTCGAATATTGGGAACAATTTTTATGGTTTGACCAGACGGATTTTTTATCGAAAAACTTTGAAGTGGGTGACGTGTGAATGAATCAACCAAACAAGGTCTTGTGCATCCCCTATAAGAACCAACATTTCCCCAGGGCGACGTGTGGAATGGATTTGAATAGATAAATAAATAATAAGTAATGAACACTAGAAATTAAAAATTCTATACTCATTACATTTTTAAAAACATTGCGTGAACCACTTCAGTATAGGCCACTGGCGGACACCTCCTTTAAAAAGATCTTTATTGCGCCACTGAATGGTACGGGCGTCACGATATGGATAATGGATATCGCAAACGATGATGGTGACGACGATGACGATGATGTAGTCGTTTAATTACTGCGACACTGCAATGATAACTCTACAAGGCAGGCGTGATCAAGGATGGCCGCGCGCGTCTTTGCGCAGGGAGAGAATACATTAGAGCGAGACTGTTCTCGCACGCAAAACCATCAGAGGCCGACCGGCGACGACGCGTCCTGTACGCTAGAATAACGGACCAATGGAGTTTCCGACGAGATAAAAAAAAAAAAAAAATCTAAAAACAGAATTGTTAATAATAATTGTACGCGTTATTGTAATACGTGTATAGTAGTGATGCGCGTGCAACAGGTCCGGCAGCGGTGCGGGTGAGCTACCGAACGTGTGTCGACCGAAAGAAAACGGTGTGAACAAACCTGTAGAAAGTCTACGCGTACGTCATGTGTTCAACAACTGCTGTTGTACCTAACCACCAACACCTACCTACCTCCGTTCCAGTCGTTGAAATCAAACATGACACGTTTTTAACGAAAAATGTTATTTCAAGCGTACACCACGGTATACGTATAATTGTATGATACGTACTGCTGTTCCCGTCGGTTATTAATTAATAAAATACCATTACCGTACGCTCGGAGTGAAATATATTATTTTCATTTATATACAATGGAGGTGTTTGTGATTCTCACCGTAGAAATTCCGTCAGTTCCGTGGCACATCACGTCATGGTCGGTGTGTATTGGCTCTATTTTTGTCCAAATGGCTACAGGAGAATACAATAATATTACGCACACGCGTATCATAACGCGCGTCTTGTCGTTTGACGTGACGATGATGTTTGCATTGGTCCGAAGTCACAGTTCGGGAACAACAACAACAACGCCTACCGCGGTAACATATTTACGCGGTACGTTTATTACACGATTCGTTTCGCTGCGTAATACCTATTGGTTACCTACTTAGCTTACTTTACTTACTAAGGTCAGTATGAACGTATTATAGTGGCACACCGCTACTATTTTCATAACTTGTTTTGATATTACGTTTGATTTGAATCTCGGCGCTCGGCGTATGGTATAGTTTAGAAAAAGAAGCAAACACTATTAATTCTGGTACGCGACGACAATCCCAATGACGCGCTCGGTTAACTTTTGCGTGGTGTTGGGCGGAAACGTCATACAATGGCAAAATGACCAGGAAATATTACAAGACTTGTCGTAAAAATTGAATTGGACCGGGAAATGACCCTCCTCCTCGTCGAACGTTTGGCTACGGTCAAAAGGACACGGGCGAAAGGATTTACGACCCCGAATGCCCTCCCTGAAATAAGGAACATGGTAATAAATTCTCTACATCATCTTATTTCATTCATTTCTTTCCTTTTTGTATTTGAGTTATTACGATTTGCGAACGGGCTGCGGCTAAGGAAAATATTTTCGTCGCGCTTTTTCAAAGGATGTATCGGGATACGCCTACTGGCACTTGGAGAAGTACCGTCTGTAATGTTCGTAAGAGAAATCGAACGACAATGTGTTGTTATTATGTTGAATACGCACGCGACACGTGCGGCTCATCGTCGCAGGTGCAGTCGCCTGCACGGCGCGCTTACACCAGTATGCACTCGACCGGTACAGCACACGCGCCCGCGGTGCCCACACGGTCTATCCGTCACCCGGCAGCGTATCCGACGATATTCATTCGTGCGACAATTTTACGTACCGAACGCCGTCCGTGTCCTGCACGCACGTACGCGTAATATTTGGCACACTGCGGTACCGCGGCTCGCATCGGGATCTGCCGAACGTCCGCCGAGGCCTGGAACCAGTCCGGACGTCATCGCGGTTCAATCGGACGACTCGCCCCGTTTCCGCCTCGGCACGCGAAAACATTTTGAGGGCACGCGAAAAATTGAAATATTTTCGGAAAAAAAAATTTGTTATACTGAGATATATAGAAATTAGAAGAAATTCAGCGTGATAGGGCGATAGGCAAATCGATCGTAAACATAGGGCACAAGATTTTGAATGTGTGGAATGAAATTCCAAAAGATTATTTCACTTTAAAAATAGTAGCATTAGCTGTTTCGTCTATTTTTTCTTCAACATATTCATGCGAGGTACTATTTTCAGAAATTAATTTTATAAAATCTGATTTAAGAAACCTACTAACTGATGAATGCAGACTGCAGTGCAGCATGGACTTTATTAAAAGTTACTAATTATAAGCCATATATCAACGAATCGGTATCGACTATTCAACAACAAAAAAAATAATTAACAAAGTAATAATATTACAATTGTACGTACCTAAACCAACCTTTTTTATACTAGTACATTATTATACAATCAAATTACGAGCTCGAGCAAAAAAAAAAGGTAATTTTTGGCACGTAGTGTTCAAAAGGTTTGCCACCCCTGACCTATAATATTGCTCGCTCTTCGTCCTCTTCGTCATCCTTCTCCTCTCCACGTTGCCCACTCCGTCCCGAAACTCTCTCTCTGTCACTGGTCCTCGCGCATAGTTCACCCGGGGCTCACCCGCAGCCGCGCGTAATATATTGTTGTTGATAATTTATTTATACACGTAAATTACGCGCGCGCCGCCCGCCCGCGACGATGCGCCCGCTTCATCTCGGCCACCAGGCGTACATTACCTAACCAGGTATATACCTACACGCACGCACACGCGCATATTACACACACGATAATACGTGTATGTGTGTATATAATATACCCATGGGATTATCCTCCTCGTCGTGTTATTAATCCGACGCGTCGCGGCAGACGCCAATTAATTTCATTCGTTTTTACGGCCGTCGATAAATATCGTGTCCGTCGGATAATGAGACACCCCTTATTATTATTATTACGAACACGGACGTGAGCGAACGATCGCGCACACAATACCTGCCGCCGAGACGACGGAATGTAATACGTGTACTACACGATGCTATAAAAAAAAAAAAAAATGACGAGAGAAGGGGGAAAAAAAACGAATAATAATAAACCGGCAAATTATACGCGCGAAGCGTCTTATTATTATTGTTGTTGTACAAGTGCGCGTAGCGGAGGGTCTCTCGACGTTTTTCGACGTTAAGTGAATAAAAACGCGTTAAAGATGTCCCGTACAATAGGAAACGGTTTTTTTTTAATTTTTTTTTATTTATTTTCAACGCACATTCTCACTACCCGCTTTACGACTCTCGTGGCCGTACGACAACAATAATAATGTTATGATATATTGGACGGTCGGGTTTCCACATTACAATGCAGTCGCCCTCTTACGCCTCGTCGGTGCATACATAATATTACGTACAGCGGTACGCCGCGCACCGCGGGAAATTGGTTTTCTATTAGCCACGCGCGTTTTTCATAATACGTTGTGCTACAATAACACGATACTATGCGCTTTCATTATCTGTTCACGTGTGTGGCAATCGAATAAAACCATTATACATTATTATACACGCCCGCGCCTTGCGGTATACATTAGGTACGTCTTAGGAACGTCGGTCAACCGGCGCCCGGTGTCGTATACCAGGGGTGGCCAACAGGTCGATCGCGACATGCGTCTGAGTCGATCGCGACCACCATTCGGATTTTCTTGAATTTTTAAATTTTTCAGAAAACAAGCAAAAGGTTTTTTTTTTTCGTAAATTTGTGTATCTTATGTTGTCTTATGTATCCACGTTATTAATACTTACATATCAGGGGTGGCCTAACGGTCGATCGCGTATGATTTAAAAGTCGATCTTTGGCATCTTATTAGAATTTGTACATGCGGATACACTGATTGCCTCTGGTGGTTTAGACTTTCAAATGATTGTTATCATTGTTCATCATTGAAACTCTGGTCGGCGTTCTCTGCTCAAGTTGACCGTCTTAAGAAAAATGTTTTCTTAGTCGATCTCTACTTGAAATAGTCTGGCCACGCATTTACATTTTTGTTTATTGACTACCTTTTTTTTTTGTCGATCGCAATAGCCTGAGCAAACTAAGAAGTCGATCTTAAGTCTATTAAAGTTGGCCGCCCCTGTCGTATACAAGGGGTGGGGGGCGATCGCCCTCACTGGACATTTGTTTTGCGCGGTAATATTGAATCGAGTACCGCAAATATTTTTAGGTTATCGGAGTTGAATCCCGTAAATATTTTTAGATTATCGGAGTTGAGTCCCTTCAGTCTGTTAGCGTTATCCAGGAGGACAATCCCAAAAATTGTGTAAAAATAATATAAAGTATAAAAATTAAAAAGTTAGTGAACAAAAAAATTAAAATATAATTTTGCGTGAAAACTTTCACAACTGTTAGTGGTCCGATTAGTGCTGGCTGAAAAATCACTCCAAATGTTTTGGGGAAACTGCGTACAACACACCATCGTCAACGTAATTATATAAAATATAATCTGTGAACTTGTCAATTTTTTCGTCATTACATGGTTTTATTGTCATCAAATCTTCCGTGAAACATTCGACTACCTCATTTTCGTTTAAAAATGGCATCCCACATGTCCATCGTTGAACCTCGCCTTGCAACATTTTATGGAATAAATTAAATTATAACTTATAACATTTAATAATTAAAATTGTTTTATTTTTTTCGCTCCATATTTTAATAGTGTGTTCACGAAGTATTCGGCACGACTGTTTGATTTTCGACGATCTTATCTATATTCAAAGACATTAAGATAATACCCAGTACTCAATTCAAACATACTATGAGAATACCCGGACTCAATTCAAACACATAAAAATAGCATGGACTCAATTCAATGTTATCCGTTTTGCGTATACATGTTACTTACAATAATTTTATTATTCTTAATAATAACGAAATGGTTGTCGAAAACACATGTTTTCAATCAATCGTAAAAGAAACGGGCTGTTGTTACCGATATTAACCAAATATTATAAACCAATATCATAAAACAATATAAGTAAACAGAGATATAGCGGCTATAATAATTATATACCATCAGATATTATTAAAGCGGACATATTTCGCACTGAGCACTCTGCAGCCGTGTAACTTGTTCGGTTTTCGGCATTGTGGTTTTCGGGGGAATCTGGAATGATAGTTGACACCTCATAAGAGCATAATGTTGATATGATACAAATAAAAAATATTATAACAAAAATCGATTACCTTGTATACGGAAGTGCAGTAGTTCTTCAGTAGTGTTCTGCAGCGGAAACACGGACTGTACGGTATTGGAGCAGCTTACGGATTTCACTAGTTTATCACACGAAATAATGGTTTCGATGAAGAGGAAACGCGGTTTCGTTTATAGACATATAATTTCTATAAGTACGATTCGAGTTCAAATCCCCCCCCCCGCCCCTGTAAGATGATCTGGATACGCCCCTGCCGTTGTCCGTCCGTGTACATCGCATGTAACATATCGTTATAACATCCGAGCAACCGTTGGAACCGATACCGTCATGTCCGACAAAAACGACTCCGCGTGAGACATAAAACCAACCAACATACTGCTTCGGTGGCCGCGATTCCTCGTGCATCGGCATCGTAATAAGCGAATTCGACTAGTAATAATATGCGTTTACGTTCTAATTTACCGTAAGTGAGCGGTGCGCGTGCGGTACACGTGTAGCATTCAATAGCGTTTCTAGCACAATTTTATTAAAACACTAATTCGTGTAGAGCCATATGTTACGTTTGACTGTCTGCCCGTGAAGAAATTCTTATTGAGAAGTATTCTAAACTTCAAGACATGCCTAAAGAAATTCGGTTTTCGCAACTAGCGCCGCATGAACTCGAAGAGAATGTTATCGAGGTTTTGATTTTTAATTTTATTTACTCGTGTTAATGCAGTTAGTTTTAACCGTTCGTCTACCATATCGTCCATCATTTTCATTGTTGGTTTATCGTGATCTTCATCAATTATAAAAAAATTGAAAAACATTTTGTTAGTTAAGTATTACATTTTTTACGCAAATCTACAGATTTTTAAGTTTTCTTCAAAGCCATAAATTCTTTCGCCCCTATTCCTTACAAGCTTTTTTTTCATATTTCACCAGCTCACAGACTTTATGCGTTTTATTTGGTTTTGAATTCTATTAAAACCTCTGGAATTTCAAGACATGCGGTATTATTTTTTTACATTATAAATATAAGATTTTTTTTTTTTATAAATAATTACCTTTTGATTAAAACAAACATGAGAATAAAGGATTGAACACGAAACCGTGTTAATATATGCATACATTTCATTAGATAATTGAAAAGAAACCGCTCAATCAAGATAAGTCTCGAAACCTGAAGGCAGTGCATTTGCTATTAATAAAATATAAATTATACTGCTGCGATGCTGCTTCTGTATCATATATATATATATATATATATATATATATATATATATATATATATATATATAGAGTTATTGATCGAAAACAATATTTCAAAACGAATGTGACACAATAATAATCATGCAGCACTCTTAGGTGCTAATGCGTTCAATAAAAATATAACACAATATATTAATCACCTGCAGCGTTATGGTTGATCTCTTGAATGTTGGTGCGGGCATAATAACTGCTCTTTCAGTTATCCGCATTTCCATTACGTCGAAACGCGAATTTTCTCTCGCCACACTTTGCACCGCGTTATCATCACAGAGGATGACTTGTCACTCTTAAAAAGCACTAAACATATGCAGGTATGAATTCACTTAAGACCCCCTGTATCATGCACTAAAAAATATGCTCTTATATTTTTTGAAAGCGATTTATTTAAAATAAGATTATGCAAAAATAAGTAATAACCTACGTCTTCGGACAGTTGACAACCATAATATTTTACGATCAAAATTTAAAATAATTTTAATTCAACGACATGTTGGTTGTAGGTTAGATAAAATTGAAACGTCAAAGGCAAAACGTCGATGAAATGATAAATTATTCAAACGGATGCATCTAAAACAGTGTTTCCCAACCTTTTGACCACCACAGACCACTTCGATAATATTTTATAGGTCGCGGATCACCTCAATTTTAAAAAACTAGGGTGACCTTTTTTTTTCATTATCAAGAAAACACAAAATCAATCAAAAAAATGTTAATTTTCATACTTTATGTTACATTTTATTACATCAAACATATTTTTGCAGTCAGAGTCATTTTGCAGTTCGGTGTAAGCTACTTGAAAATATTCTGGGGCTTCTTCAACTTTTGTACAAAAAGGGTTTCGAATTATTGTTTATGTATTTATTATTTTTCTTCGATAAGTTTTAATATTTTTCACTGTTTAAAAAAAAAAGTATTATAATAATTTCTAATAGAAATCGAAGAAAAAATCTGTGGGACCGCGCAACACCTATGACAGGCCCGCGGACCATAGCTGTTGGGAAACACTGATCTAAAAGTATGAAATTGAAGAGATAGTATGAATGGAATGTAATTATGCACCGTTTATGTGCAAAATAAAATTTCAAAACTAGCCATTGCGATTGTGAAAGCATCGTCTTGTACTCTGGCTTTTTTGCGATAGCGCAAGTCGTCCGCGCCAGTTATCGTGAAACAATAATACATCGCCGGGGAGGTTATATTAATTTTCCGAACACATTGATCAATCGACGCGTGCGGCGGCCTTGCATCATATATTATACGTCGTACGGGCCTAGGGTTGCCACCTTTGAAAGATTGCCGACCCGGAGACAGGCCGATGAGCAAAAGAAGAAAAATAAGTAAAGTCGTCGGCAAAAGATTAGTTTATAAGGTGAAAACTGAAAAGGTAGACAATGAAAATATGATATAAAAAAATTTTAATAAAATCACATATTTTATTGTTAAAAAATGCAAAATATGTGTTTTATTCAAATTTGAAAACAAACTTAAAATTTTTCGATGCACATTTCAATAATCTTTTTTATTTGGGATTTTTCAAATAGTGCAACAATTGTTGACAGACGATTTCTTTCACACATTCTTCATCAGAGAAAAGACGCGTTGAACAATAGCGTACACTTATTTTATGACAACCCGGAGAATAATTCACTGAACCCGTAGCCCTAATGTTTTTTATGTAAAACCGGATTATCCGGGTGAAACCCGGAGAGGTGGCAACCCTACGTACGGCCCGTGTCGTATCGATCGTTATCGAAATGGATTGAACGCCACCCAACGACACCTTGAGGGGAAAAAAAATTCGCACTTAGAGCATCGCCCCGTCGACCAATGTTTTCCCCGTCGAGCGATCGCGTTTTAATGGAACCGACCGCGGATAACGACGTGTTTAAGGTTCGCGCGAATTATCGCCCGTTTACCCGTACCATTGATTTTATAATAAATATTTATATTTATGTTTATTCTCTAATCAATGCCCGTACGTACGGTCGCACGGACGATTTGTTAATATTGTCGGCGCCGTCCTCGAAACGGTTTTAATCAATCATTGCCGATCGGAGCGGTATTACGTTTTTTTTTCCATAACTATTATTATTCATTTTTTTTTTCTTTCCTCTCGAACGTTTATAGGTCTTTGTCGACCGCGTCGGCGGCGTCGTCCAATCAGAGAGCGCATTGACGACGATGACGCGCCGAGTTCGTGATAAACGTATAGGATAAACCTCTACATATTGTGTACATAATAATAATATGGTAATCGACCGGAAAAACTGTATTACACGTCTTGTTCGAACGAGCGCAGTCGATTAGGTGATTACGACGACGACGACCGACGGTCCGGCGGGTTTTTTTTTTTATTTTTTTTATTACATATTTCCGCCCGATCGAGCTTCGCAACACACGATCATTATTATTATGCTCACTGCGATTTAACATTTTCTTCTTTTCGCGTCTCTCTTTTTTCTGTTCTTTTTTTTTATATATATACGAGTACACCGTCTGCCGGGTGCCGTTCGAACATAAAAATCGCGCAAATAGCAAACGCACCGAGCTACGTATTTTAAATGTATATATAGCCCGGCCGGTCGAACCGCGCGTGTTGTAAAACCGCAGGAGGTTATTTTTACCGGCTTTATTATACTCGCCGTCTCCTCGTGAATTTATCGTCACGGGACTACCGGCGTCCACGACGTCGTTTAGTCGTATAAATGCGCATGTGTGTGCGTGCGCAGTGCGTGTGCATATGCGCTTATGTGCGCGCGCGCGCGCGCGTGTGTGTGTATAATATGTGTGCGTAACATTGTACACACACTTGTACAACACGACGATTCCGGTCTCGATGTGTCCGCGGACGCAAGAGCCCGGCGACCTGTGACCGGGCTTAGAACACGCGCACGCATGTCCTGTCCGAAGAACATAACCCGGTGTACATCATAATATATTATTATAATGTGATAATAATATTATCCTCGCACGTGTGTACGGCGTGTTACGACGCGGGCCGGGACGCGCGACTTTTATCGCCCTCCCCGGAGGCGTTCGACAATACGAATTTAATTGATATTTTCGCTCGCTATAAGACTTCCTACCGGGGACATAGGTGCGCATACCGGGCACGCACCGCGTCACCGAGTCACATGTTATATTTATACTCGTGTAAAGACGTTAAAGTATTGCGTCTCCGCCGAAGGAATCATCCATACAGGAGGCCGTTCCCCGTTCGATCGCAGCCGTTAAATCTGTTAATATCCTTTACACGCACGCGCGCGCCGTAGGGGCGTGTAAGACCTGTGCACGGTAGGTACACGATTATAAACTATATAGCCGTACATGACGTGTCAACTTGAGTTATAGCGCTTGCGATCTAAAAAGAAGTTGGTTCAATACTTTGCAGCGGACACGAGATGACCGCGAGGTTTGTCATTAAGTGTCTTTTCGTCTTACGGAGAGACCGTAAAAGAAAATTTACGCTTATTTGATTGAGAAAATTCTATACATCACTACAGACATAATCCGCAAACGTTTCAAAAAAAAAATAATAATATATATATATATAGGTGTCAAAAGCAGGCGACGGATTTCAAATGTAGTTCATCGATATTGTATAGTTCCCGACGAATTTACGAGCCACGGATGATCGTCGATAGATAATGTCCTTGGATAATCCAAAAAAATTCAATAAAGTCATGGTCAATTGTAAATTTGTAAATGGTACAATATGTGGAGAAAACAATGTGCCAAACTAAACGAGTTAAAATTAGATGTAAATCGAAAGATAAACCCAAATCTCAAGAGAAATGGAAAAACAGTGATAAACAGGTTAGTTACGTATATAACACACACCACCACTCAAGGCTGTACAGGGAGATCCCCCTTCCTGTTTGTTTATCCTGTGAAATCGCCCTCTCTATCAAACACAACATTTCCAATTGTTTATAGAGTCTATGCTCAAGGTCATAAGGAGTACAAGATTCTTAATAAGCTCGATGCCACACGTTGAATCCAATCAGCAACAAAGTTAAAATTTAAAACTATTTCTAAAAAAAAATTTTCCAACCTTATTTTAATGAAAAAAACGGTCGAAACTCCTAGGTCAGGGATGGGTTTTTGTAAGCTTACAACCAATGTACCATAATATTGCTCTCGAAAAAAACGATAATGAGTGAAAAAGTCTTTTGGATCAGTTTATATTTCTAATGATGTTCGATTCAAGAGTAGAATCAAACAACTTAATAAGGTAGGTTGTAATTTTAATTTTCTACCGTTGCAAAGAAAAAGAAAAAAATGTTATGAACGAAAATTATGAGATTTCTATTGGATACTATGATTTATTATGTACGTCTCGAGTCGCTACCGGATGAAGATAACCTAACCTAATTGTATAAAAGTCAAAATGATCAGTTCCGTTCGACGACGGTGAGAACACTGCGCATGCTTGTAAATTAAAATCACCGTCGTGTCATAGGCACCTACACATTATAGTACGTTTTATTTTACTGCGCTTTTTTCCTCCCTGCGGCGGCGGGGCGTGACGCGCTATTTTGTACCGCACGCGCGCGCGCGCGCGCGCGACCTTCTCGTCGTCTCGACACCGCGTAATACATATTACAGTATAGAGGTGCGTGCGTACGAAGAAAAGAAAAGATAAAAAAAATAAAATTACTAAATCCGAACAATAATGTACACACGACGTACCGGAGTCAACCGCAGTTGCGACTCGCGATACCACGTAATATATTACGATCTCGGCCGTATAAATACTCGACCCGTTTGAACGTGTCCGGCAGCGTTTATTGTTATTAGCGCGACCACGTTACGCGTGTACACCCCGTATAATGTACCCGGTACGATTTCAATCGCGGTCGTATGATTATATAATAATATATTTTATTCCGATGGTCGTGATTAATTTTCTTTCTCGCGTGCGACGAGAGGGGTCGGTGGGGGGAGGGGTTGGGCGACAACCCCGAGGTCTTGTTGCGGAAACCGCGACCGACCCGTGCGGCGTGCGAGGGTTTCAGTATGCGGGGGAGGGAGGAGTTGTTGGCCGACGAGAAGAGTCAGAGTAAAAGAAAAAAAAAAACCTTCCCGCACACCTTTAACATGAGCGTGTTCAACGATAATATTATAATTGCCCGGATCGTTATTGTAATGCGGAGGGAGACACGTTGCAGACGATGATCGCAACCGCAGCGGTAATAAAGTATGAAGCTATAAACACTGCACGTCTGCAGATTATCAGTTCGAGACGGTATAGGTATGTATTATATGTATTGGCACACCCAGCTATGGGGCGGGAACGCGTCAGGGCTCGAGCTCGATCTCCTCCGAAAATCTGTTTTTTTTTTTTTTTCGTTTACACTCGTTTAATGCGACTTTCGCACGCAAAGTCAACGAGAACGTGATTATCGTCCCGAAACGTTTGTACACAATATTATACTTCGAGATCGGGTGTACTAGCTTATAACACCGTGGGATCATAATTCGTTAAAATACCCAATTTCGTTAACGTTTGTAAATGTCGTTTGAAACTTCTCGGTAAACATTTTTTTTTTTTTAATGGCTGCACAAAGAAATTTAAACAAGTCGATCACGGTCGAAATTGTTTGTAATTTTTTATATGTTTTTCTCAAAACTGTTAGGAAATTCAAAAAATGACCTCCTCAAAGTGCTAACCATCAGAAAATACATGGTTTCTTTATATCAGAGCATTCCTTCTTGTACCAATGACATTCCTATTGATTCACCCAGAATCTAGAATATTATTACAATCTATAAGACGATTGTGCACTTTTTTCAACCTTAAATTTTAATCTTTTAGTAGTATTTTGCTCTAAAATAATAAAATATCTTCCGGGTGAGGCCGGTTAATTCGACTAGTATGTGCTGTATAAATGTTTTACACACGTATACGGGTCATCACAAACTGCAGAAGCGGTAGGTGCACGAGCAGTGCCGTCGGTCGTCGACGAGGGAGAGTCGGTAGGAGGGAGAGAGGAGAAGGAGCTAGGACGTTAATTTTAATCGCCCCGGCGGCGGCGTCGGCGGGCCGCGCAGGAGGAGTGCCGTCGTATTAGCGCCTCTGGTTCTGCGCGTTTACATACATAATATTATATACGATTGCCGGTGTACGGCTTGCGCAGGAAACGAGACACAATGATCGCGGTGTTGTTTTTTTAATTTGTTTTCAAAAACGACTCGCGTTTTATTATATTATACATACGAAACGCATAATGGTTGTATATATATTATATAAAACGCGGTCCAATATTACACTACATATATATATATATACGAAAACCAGACGGACGACCGGACTTTCCGGTGCGAGCTGTCTTCTGCAGCGTTATGTGCAGCCAGTGTCCGAGCGTGAGAGAGGGAGTGAGGAAAAGGAATATAATATATAAAGTCGGCGGCGTTACCGGTGCAGCAGGTAGCACATAATATTATTATACGCGTACATATCGTTTATTTGAATTTTTTTCTTCATCTTTCACGAATTAATTAAAATACGTGTTGTAAACGGTACGTCGTGGGCGTTGCCGGGAGGACGCGCCGCCGCCGCCGCCGCGTGTATAACGCGTACAGGTAAGAATTAAATAAACGACCGGGCGACACGGGCGAACACCCTGTACACCGCGCCGTGCTAGTATTATAATCACGCGTACAGCCGGTGGATATATTATATAGTCATTAACGTAGTGGTCGTCGTCGTCGCGGTCGCCGCTGGACTTACTCGATTTACTATACGTCAGCGCTAAATTTCGATCACGCGGAGAGACATGATGACGTGCGGCTGCAGCTAACACGGGCACGTGATGCATTACAGTGAGGTCGGTGGCGTCAAATCAAAATTGGATCTGTCCGTCGTGATTTTCACCCGAGCCGCCGCCGTCGCGGATCCCGCGAACTCGTTGAATATATTATATCTTCATTACGCTTACCGCGGTCAGCTGTATATACGCTATTATGCGTAAATACAATTATTATTATCGTACCGTACAACTAGAATTATCATATTTTCCCTCCCGAGGAGTTTCGTGTCAGTTCGCCTGCTAATTGTCTGCGGCCGCATAATAAAATTACAAACAACTACGACGTGTACCTGCAAATACAATATTACATAATATACGTAAGAGACGACTTGTTTCACGTTCGTTCAATCCAAAACTCAGCCGCCGCGTTTGAATCGTTTTCGTTGTACGACTCGTGGTACTCCTTAAGGTACGCGTAGCGGCACATTGGACAATGGCAACCGAGGCAAAGTTTCTTTAACGGTACGATTTATGATATTATTACATCTATACATAGGTTTCTCGGTCATCTCAGATGTAGTGACATTTGGGTTTGAGATTCGTGGAGCCCCAGAAGCCCAAGTAACGCGATGAAGCAATAAACACCTATAAAGTTTCATTTGCTGCGCTAGGTTTTCAATAGTTCATAAACGTGTGTATACCTTTAAAAATATTTCGAAATTGTTGAGCCATTTATAGGTATTTGAAAACGTCACGTTTTCTTAGCTTCTTTTTTTAATGAAATATCAACAAAATAATATTTTGGTTTGACAAAGAGTCTTGTAAGCTTAATAAAAGCTTATTTCAATTTGTGCCACTACAGGACACCCTTGCGGTGGCGTGAAAAATGAAGTTGCGGACAACTTATGGCTTCTACTTGACGTCGGGAAGAAAAACTCCAAGCGATTTCATGGTCGGAAAAAGTGGTGAGCGCGGTTAAACAATCACCGTGCACGCGTCCTCGTAACACGTGATTATATAATAATATGGTTTACTGGTTTGGGGGGGTTTGAATCAAAATGCATTGACACCACTACAACTTTTACAAATAAAAGTTATTAGGATATGTTTAAGAAAAAATACGTTAATTGGTTAAACTA
Source organism: Periphyllus acericola (assembly GCA_949715065.1). Taxonomy (NCBI): domain Eukaryota; kingdom Metazoa; phylum Arthropoda; class Insecta; order Hemiptera; family Aphididae; genus Periphyllus; species Periphyllus acericola. Next base: position 27,128,704 of record OX454269.1, read on the forward strand.
AAGAAAACTTTAGGTCATTAGATGTGTTACCTTTTGAGTTTGTTTATAAAAAAATAATTATTGTACATATAGCTAAAAACTCTGAATCTTTTATTGATATGAAAAAGGTAACAGTTAAAAAAGAGACTAGGGCATTCGATGTCAAAATTAAGTATTTTAAAAAAGCGTTTGGACAAAAATTCATTGACCATCTAGGTCCAAAAAACTACAACTTAATGCCAGTAAATATTAAAAGGGAAATATTCTATACAGAAATGAATCGTATAACTACAGGAATGAAAAAAAAAATTCAGATCTGGTTATTTTCAGTGCTTGATTAGGTAATAAAGAAAAATATATAATTTAATTTAGTATAAGTATTCCAACTTGTATGTACATATAATTATGCAGTATTTAGTTCTCGTCCGCTTTTCTTATTTAAAATTAAATTGTTCATTACACGTTTATAACTCTCTACCACCACCACAAGCATGTGCTAAAAGGTGGTAGATAAAATTGTTGTTTATTTTAAATTTGAGTAAACGAAATTTCATTAAAAATAAAAGACGGTATTATCGTAATTCGTAATACCTTAAAATAAACGTTGATCGAGACACGTGCGGTTCGATTACTATCGTCGAGGTATATAACAGGTACATTACCGCGTGTTGTAGCGTACGTCCGTTGTGGTACCGCATATTGTGTCATGAGACGGAACACGGTTAGCGCGCCGGCGTATCGCGATTATGATATCCTTAAGGTGCGTCCTCACTACACCGATCAGCAATACCGAGTGAAAAAGCCGATTGGCCACTTCGAAATCGGCATGCGTCCACATATATTTTTTTCAGTCGCGTTCGGTATTCGGTTTAGACAATATGAGTAGTGAGGACGATGTTATTTTGGTAGCTGCGGCTGCTTTAATTATTGATTCTTGTTTACATGTAAGCAAAAAAAGCGATTTTGTGTCCGACCAATCTTAAAAAATCGAAAAATTTATAGTGCCAGTGATTTAATTTCGGACGATGTGGATGAATTAAATTTAAAATATCGTTGTGATGTGGGTTTTAGAAATTGTTTTCGCATGAAAAATACCGATTTTGAAACTTTGTTGGTATTCATTGGCCCTAGCATTTCTAAAAAGGATACTAAATTCAGACCTGCAATAGCAGCTAGAGAGCGTCTTGCAGTCACCTTTTTTTATCTTCACTCCACTTAATTTAAAAAAAAAAATTAAATGAAACAAGTGGACTACAATAAAATGTTTGGTTCCTACAAACACCAAATGCCGATTGTGATTGAGCCGAAACGCGTCTCTACTAGGCGTGTCTCGGTTCGGCTTTAGTAGACCGCCAGCGCGCGGGTTACGATCGGCCACGAGTTCGGTCCGATAACGAAGCTGACAGTCACTAGTGCATCTTTGCCGATCGGTATTGCACTTTAGGCATAGCGAGGACACGCACCTTTACGACGCGTCCGCCGAGCAGCACGGGGGCAACACGCATTCGCGATTGCGTAACGCCGCTGTTGCGTTGAATACGATTATAATAGTAATAATAATAGTAGTAATAGTAATGTTGTTATTACGACGTGCACGGTTAGGACGCGGTTAAATTAAAATATCACCGCACGGGCGGATCTCAATTAATTACGAACACGACCGGACCGATGCCCCCGCTGAGCGTTCGCGGTAGCCCAGGATACGGTAAAAATATTATCCTCGTCGTCCCGCGGTAACACACGATGCGTGCCGTGTACCCGCGCACCGCGGGCAACGGCGCGGCGTATCCTTCGCGAGGATACCATAAATCACGCACCGGTCGCGCTCGTCGGAAAACTTACGATCGTAAACATTGCGCGTCCGAAAGACGTGTACGCTCGCATCGTTGTGGTGTCGTCGTAACGTGTACTCCTGCGGGACCTATCGCTCTTTGTTTTTGGAAAGCACGAAGCAACCGTGTTTTCGTGTTATTTCGACGGTTTATCATAATAATAATAATAATAATAATATAACGGAGTACACAGTGTCTACATTGGTAACAGAAAAAAAAAAAACGAAAACGACGTTTGAACCGCCGTAGAATGTACATGTAAGTATTCGACATCGCGTGCAGTGCGCACCGGCGACGGACGTTAACAAATTAATTTCCCCGCGAAAGCCATGTTGTATGTATGCGCTAGTGCCCCGTCATTTTGATATTCAAAAACACAACCGAAAACTCCGTACGACCGTAACTCGGGGTACCGCTGCGCATTAGTTCACGAGACCGGTCGCGCTAATCGGTTTCGGGTAGAAAAAAAAAACACACCTACAAAGTGAAAACCGTCCTGGTTCATCTTGGGTTACGATATTATAATACGTGTGACCGTACGTTTCGGCCTATCGTTTCTGTTATTATTTTCTTTTTTTGAAACCATCGTATTATTACTATGGTGCGTACGCCTGAAACAAAAGGCCGGATGATTTGCTTCAATACCGTGCGCGTGCCTTGATATTACACATTCAAAACGGTTAACCGTTATGGTTTTTGTAATTGAAATGTATTTCGTGTACAAAATATATCGCGATGGCCGACGAAAAACGAAACAATAATCACGCCGCCTATGTGTATATTACACACGCTTTGATAATTATTACCATCTAATTACGCCAGTCGAGCGGGGTACGTTTACGATATTATATATGATTATCGTTGTTGCGCAGCTCTGAGCCGTGGTATGACAATGGGGGCGCGTAGGTTAGGTTAGGACGGATAGGTAACTTCACCCGCGTCCATTGTTTCGGGGTTTCGAGAGCCCGGCGCCGCCGTCAAGACCACCACCGCGGCATTATAACTATAACGCATTTACATAAAAGCATACACTTTTCTTGTTGTACCCACTCGGTGTTCCCTCTCGAAAAAGCATTATAGCTTACGGTAATATTATAAAATAGGCTTGTAAATTCGGTTTTAAAAAGTTTCAAAATATTGTGTCCTTTAAATCGGGCCTCAAAAATTAATATTTTTTATATTTTAATTTATCGAGGGGCTCACAAAGTACAAAGTACAAGGATCGCCTAAAAAATGAGCTTTACGTAAATATATGCGGATCCATTGAAATATTTCGCTCCTTTGGAATTTATTGATAATATATTTAAAAGTAAGAACCTGAAGATGTCTTAAATATTTTTAATAATTTTCAAATAAATTATAATTATAATTATAAATATTATTTTAGATGATCTTCAAGAAGTATATCAAGAAGTTACGAAACTTATTCAATTAGTATTAACTATTTCTGCAACAACAGCCTCAAGTGAAAGATCCACGAGTACTTTAAAACGTATCAAATCCTTTTTAAGAAATTCAATGACAAATGATAGGCTTTCATCTTTGTCTACTTTAGCTATAGAAAAAAAAATGTTAGGTGAATTATCAAAAGATCCTACATTTATAAAAAATGTAATAGATGTGTTCGCAAAAAAACAAAATCGGCGAATCGATTTAAATTATATTCAAATATAGTTGTTTTATGTAATTAACTTTTTTTATGATGATCTAATTTTTAAATAAATTTTATATAACACCATATCTTTGGTTGTCTAGTTGTCTACCATACGAAATTGTTCACGCGCCGCCAGTGGGCGGGTGATGTGATTGTAACCCAAACGTCATGAACAAAATGCGTTTAGCACACGCATTTTTCCGAAATCTTAAACAGGTTCATCAGCGCAGTGATGATATTTCGAACGTCCCACGCGGCAGGAGAGATGGCACGATGGTGTACGACGCGTGTCGAGCAAAACACATATCGACGGCGGAGAGTTGAAGTCTTGGACTTTTCACAATCGTCGTGAGATTATTCGTTCAAACGTCTTCTCTTCTTACTGTTCCCTTGCGTTTTCCCCGCGATGTGCCCGTAACACAATAACAATACCAATAACAGTAATAACTGTAAGGACCGGATTTATATGCAAATGCATATATGTATTGGAATAAGCTTTTTGAAATCTGATGAGAATTGTGCCCGATGTAGATCATTCTTATTAAAATAACACTAATTGTATTTTGCATATTTTGCATATTTCAACGTTTTTACCTATTAAATGCATATTTAATGCATATTTGTAGTTTTATAGCACATATATTTGTTTTTCGTGCGAAGTTTTTCAATATATAAAAATAAACTAACAGATAATCGGAGGAATTTGACTTTCGAACACATTGAGGAACTTCTGATAATCCAATGCAATAAGGTAAAATATGAATTCAATTTTTGTTTTCACTTTTTATTAATGTGGGCTAATATTTTATAGATTGCAGGTAAAGATTGTTAAATGGCGAACTTAATGAAGACGACAAATGCTTTTTTATAAATTTAAAGCTTTTCTACACCTTTTTTAATACTTAATTGGTTAATACTTATTTTTAAATAGTTTTAAATGAAATGTTTTCAATTCAATCTTAAGTGCATGTTTAAATATAAATGCATATTTTGTAGCATATCACAGCATTTTTAGATGGATATTTTGAGGATTTTTTGTGCACATAAATCCGGTGCCTAGACAAATAAGTATAATAACAGTACGTGGGTTCGTGGGCCGAGACAAGACGACCGTCCGTGCCGTGCCGCACACGAATTCCCGCCTCGGCGCGTAGACGATAAACGATCGTGTTCCCCGGGAACCTGCAATTACCGCGGCACGCTCGCCGGGCCCCGCCGACGACGATTTCGCGCACAAAATTAGGTTTTTCCCGCCGCGGACGACGTAACACAGTACGACGACAGTACCAATAGTAATAACAACAGCGACAATAATAGTATATAATCGAGCGCGCGGCAATAAAAAACATTATTACGATCGCGATCGTCGTTGTTCCATCGCAGTTGGGTCGTTTCGACGTTGTTTGCGCCGAGGTTGATTTATGCGCGCGGCGAACGCAGCCCGATGGCGCCACGCACGGTCGGCCGAACCGCGGCGCACCGCACACATGGCGTGTTGTACGTGTCGTCCGACGGTCGAGGCGATTTTTCCTTTATTAATTCATTTTTGTTTCTCCCTCTCCACCTCCCATTCGCCGACCGCCGCCGACGTGCGCGTATCGATTGCGATTCAGTCCTTCTCCTCGTCCGCACACGAGTACAGTGTACGTGCGCGTAAACGGACCGATAAATTAGTACCGCTTAGCAATTGTGTTGTCGAGGTGTTGTACAAGCTTTTTCTCTTAAGTAAAATTAAAATGGAAATAGTAACTTCGAGTAGTACAGAGTGGGAAAAGGAATTAGAAACTGCAGCTGTTTTTGCAGTTTTGGACGAACAAAATGAAAAATCCACCCGACCGTGCTGGGTACACGATATTAATAAAAAAAGGTCAAAATTGGGAGAATTCCATCATCTAGTTTGTCTAGCATCGTCTTATTTGTTGGTCCCTATAATCGGTGGAACCATGGTCGTATAAAGCCTTATGTTCACGAACTTTTTCAATTAACAGTTCATCCATTTTTAAATTAATTAATTTAAAGTAATATAGTATATATAGTATAGACCAAATTCGTGGTGACACGTGAGTCGAAAATGTGTGTGATATTAGAAAATCAAAACGTGCTATCACGCGTGAGCTAGGAAATGTGACGTGACACGCATGATGTGACATTAGCGTGGCGCCGATACATTAAAATACTATATAAATCTATATCCCACACTTTTTCCCCGTGACGTGATAACATGTGATAGCACGAGAAGTCACGTGACGTGACAATAGTCTGTTCCCAGCTTAAGTGTAACCGTAGACCATACCGCGATATTATAATTCATGCGCGCGTCTCGTGGACCCGTTTATAATCATACGTCACGTGCGTATTATAAAGGTCCATTACGACGGTCAAGCCATTAACGATTTGGTGTGTTTTGCGATACCGCGCGGTATACCTGAACATACCCGTTCAACGGCGATCGAACGACGTGTCCGTACGTCTTGACGCAATGCGTAACACTGTACGTCGAAAACTCGAATAACCACAAATCGAACTTTATAGTTACCATACTTTTATACGTCAATGTCAAAATACCTGTCCTAGTCTTTCACGTGTACAGAGAATTTCCATAGAATAACACCCACAATCCCATCAAGCTCCAACGCACTCCGAACTCTCTAATCCATTGACCATTACTGTCCCTTAATAATCCTCCCCGTAGTATTAAGAAAAAATAGCCGAGATATCTACTAAATGCAGTCAAGTTAACGCACACCGCCGCACCACACGTGTTCGTATCGTCCGACGACGAAGACTGTTAAGGATATTTTTTATTTTTTTATCCTTTCCCCCTCAAAGTCTTCAATTAAATTTGCGGGGACCGGGGTATAACACCTTTACCGGGGCCCCCTCGTTATAAAACATATAACCCACAATACTAATAATTAATTATTGAACTCGTCGTGAAGTTGTTTCCGAGAACATAACTTTTATTGGGGTTAATTTGTGCATCGTCAATATGAGCGTCGACTTTAAAATGTATTTTTTTTCTGTTTTTATAATTTTGTTTGTGCACTACATCAAAAATAAATCCATTAGCAACCAATGAGGGGGCCATGTCCTCCCACATTCTCTTTCACCACCACCCAGAGCGTTTCAATTGATATAAGCCTTCTCGTCTTTGTAACGTGCGTGCGTGCAGGGCTCGTAAGTTCATGCATCTGCATGTTTTTTTTTGCTACACAGGAAAACATGCTTACCGAAATACAAATCCGTTTCACAACCAAAGTAATAATAATATTTAGTTTAATAGTGCATGTTTTTAGTGTAAGGGCTTTGGTATACAGTTGATTTTTTAGAAAAATATTTAAAAAATATCTTTTCCGTAAGCAAATGATAGGTTTTTTTAAATTTATTTTTATTCTCAAGTGACTACCTAAATAGATTTTATGCGTTTGCGTTGTACGCAGTGCCGCGGAACTTATTGGGCTTTAAAATGAATTGATATATTCTTATTATTTTAAAATTTGCTCACGATTTTTTACATAATGCATATTTTGAGTGCATAATTTTAAAATTAGTAAGTTATAATCATGAGTACATGATATTATAATCTATCACACGAATCGTGGATAGTGCGTACATTACGAGTATAATATTACGCGCGCATTAATAATATCCATTATCATGATATGCTGTTGTATTTTCCTAACGACGGATCGCGTAAATAGCATGATGAGCATACAGTAAATGATCGAACGTGTGTCCGTACGTTGAATAAACGAAAAAAATTATATAAACAACCGTCTAATAACTATAGTTAATATCGTACATCATGGTTGTTCATGAATAATATTTATTTACCTTCTGTTGCATTCGATTAATTTATAATATCGTTCTGCTGATGACCGTAATGTCGCATTATAGTATGTACGTCACGTTAGATGGTCGCACATTTCTTAGAGGGACGAAACGATATTATGGTAATTTAATGCGACGGGTAGGGTAAAAAACAGCGGCGACCGGGGGAACCAATGCACGCGAATACACACGTATTCTGTCAGATCGCGCACCTCGCCGGAAGAACAAAAACGCAACGTTAACGCGCAATAATGACGTTTCTGGATGACCTCCAGTAGAACTGTTGGTGCTCGGGAGTGGAATAGACCGTATTGAAAAACACGGACTTTTAAACTTCTAAAACTGTGTACTGTTTGTATAAATATCGATAATGGTTTGGGGCATAGGTGTGCTGGCCAACTGTGGGGAGAATGACAAATAGAAAAATAAAACCGTACAGTAGATAATAATAATAATAATGATAATGATACAATACTAAATAACGACGTGATCTGGTCGCTGGTAATGGTAGAACTGTAGAAGTAATACACTAAGACGGTGGTGACTGGTGGATGGTGGACGGTGGTCGATCACGGAAAAATTGTAACAAAAACAATTAACAAAAACGAACAATGGTAAATAAGGGTAGAAAAACTAGAATCGCGACGTGTGTTACTCCTTGCCCGGTTAGCGAACGACAACGAAAACCGGCCGTCGCAGTGTCTCGATGTATTGTATACGATATGAATATGGGATAGGATAGTGCGTAACATCGCGTGACGCAACGTATCGCAGGAACGGTTGGATTTCGATCGTTTTTATTTTTGTATTTCAAAGACAATCACTGTTTGCAGGTCGCACTGGACTCGAATTTTCTACTAAACTTGACAAAAAGTAAGTAAAATTTTAAATTAAAAAAATGTCTTTATTTGAGACGATTAAAAACGTTGTTTACGGCGCGTCGGTCAAACGCAAACTCGCAAACTGTAAAAAAATTATTTTTGTTTCAAATAATAATTACACGAAACATAACAACTGCATGAGGTGTGAGTGTTTTTTCTCATAAGTCAGTTGTTCATACTGAAATCGCATGGGTTCACCAAACCATTTTATACGTCGTTTTTCATAATGAGTAAAATATTTCAATTATAATACGTACAATTAATATTGGCCGTTAAAAATTGTATCCTTTGTAATTCTATCCTTACACCGTTGCCCGGCAAATTTGAAACCGGATTGTTACTGCGGTGTATTTACGTATTCGAAATCATTTTCATATGACGCGTACCTCGTACAACATCATAATACATTACCAAAACTACATTCACTGACAAACTTGCAGTTAATTCACAATGATTTCCAGGAAGTTTGGTGCACCGACGAGGTATGCACGGATCTAAATCATATCATAATACCTTACATACGTTTGCCGCGAACTAATAATACTGTTCCTGATCCTTTACCGGGATACGTTCGAGCCCGACGGTCGATCAAACGGCCTCGCCGTACGTGTATAACACTCTATGTGATGCTTATATTCTTCAGCTCGGCGGATGTTCAAAACCACAGTTGATCGTTCGATCCTATCGGTAGGAGGGAATGGCGGCTGTTTGCTTCGTGCGTGTTCTGCGACGGGATCAGGTTGTTCGGGCAAATGATCCGATGTGACGGTGCGCACGACCACGGTCCAACTTGTAACATAACTTGGCGATTTTCGAGTTTCCAAAAACGTTTGGTTTCCTCGTGCTTTCACGTGCGTACTTTTCCCGCTTTACATTGCCTATGTCTAGCGCATCCGCATTGCGTTGAAAGCAGACCCTTGGAGGACTACCGACGGGTTCCTGAACGTCCGGTGGCCAGTACCGACTGTGCAATGGAAGTAGACGACGCGCGGACCAGCTAACGGCAATCGTGTACCGTTCAATTTATTTTTACAGTGTTCTCCGATTGAGATTCGAAAAAGACATTATTGTTAATAAATTGTATTACGCTAAAAATGTAACATTCTTGAATGCTGCGCATCGTTTCAATATTTACATACAATGCCACATACTAAACGACATGTGTACGCTTAACCATTGATTAATCTGACGTACTTTTTCCAGGACTTGAACCGGACGTTCAAGCAATGGGAGGGTCGATACGCCCTGTTCACTAGGTTCAACGAAGGGATCATAGCCGACCGAGGTGTGTTAGACGTCAGACGAACGTCTTTGTAGTCATCGCAAAGTTGTTATTTGTGTTTTTATTATATAACGATTCTTATACAGACACGCTGTACTCCGGACCACCAGAAGTTCTCGCAAAATATATTGCTTCCCGTTGCGGATCCATGGAGACCGTATAGACCCTTTCTGCGGCTCCGGAGCTATCGCAATTCAATTGGCCATGCTCGGACGTAAAGGTAAACCGTTCGACATAATTATTATCCGTATTCAACCCGTCGAAACGTATATCGTACCAGCCTATTGCCAACTGTTGTTGTATACTGGTACATTTATTCGTTTATTCTTTGCACAGTAACTGCGATGGATCGCGATCCGGCGGTAGTGAAGTGTGCCCGAAACAACGCTAGTGTGTACGGAGTAGCGGACCGTATACGCTTCGTTGTGGGCGATTTCTTCGAGATATGGGAAACGATGGAAAGGGTCGACGGGATAGTGACGTCGCCACCAGAACTCTTAGGGAAACGCAAAACAGGAATTTTAATGCGCATCACCAGTCGCTTGGCGCCGAAAGTCTTATTAAAATTTCCTACGAATCGAGATAGAACTGTGGTAGGTCAACATATTTTGTTATGAGCGTTCAAACGGAAACCATGCCAACAATATTGTTTTTTTTTTACAGTTACATCGGCTGGGAAGCTGCGACTTTCAACGAGTAAGAATTGAAACGATTTCCGTCGACAGAACTTTCCAATCCATAAATGTTTACCTCGGCCCTGTGGTACGTGCTGATAATAGTCGATAAAATAATACTTGTACAATAATAAGGCAACATTCTTCGGTCATCATAAAACTCTAATATGTTAATTTTTCATTTTCCAAATGTTTTTTTTTTTTAAAAGAACAATGAATGTCATACACGAATAAGTACCGGAAACGAAGCTGCACAAGGGATTGACTCAGACGTACTGTTGTTTACAGATGGTAAGTCGGTATGAACCGTGCGACGCTTACGGACAATATTTCGTTATATTTACAAGAACTTTAAACCGAAGATAACACATTGTTCTTAATTCCCTTTAGGGGTAACAGTCAATCGCCGAGTGCAGTGCATACGAGGGTATAACTTATTCGCGTATGAGGAATACCTAAATAAAGTAGAGGATTTCTTAAGATTACCAACAGCTGACTAACCTATGTATCGGACCTGATTTTGCCGACATCTTTGACTGGCATTGTTCGATGTGTACAGTACACAGCGCTCTAAATGTTTTTGTACTGTTGTACACGTTTTTTTTTCATCATTGAGATTTTTTTTGTTTTACTCATTTCATTTTATTAAAACAAAATATCGCAAATTATGTGGAATTTTCTAAATAATGATTATTTCAAGGTTTTTACGTGAATTTAATACGTAAATACGGTGTACCGTTTTCAGTATAATATATTAAACATGGTAGTAACCATGGTAACCACTGTAGTAGATAAAATAATATACTAGGCCGGAAATGCGTAAGACGGCTGACAGGTCATGATAATATAATAATACGTTTATACGTATAATAAGAATGTATGTGGATAATATTAATAATAACGTATACCACAACTCGCGTTTACCTTGTAACTTTATGTAAATGAAATATTAAAAGGTCAATTTTCCTTATGGTTAAGGGATGAAAATACAAATAACTATAAGTGCGTTTCATGTGACCCCTTTCTATTAAAGTATTAAACTGTACTGACAGACAATTTAAAAAAAAATTAAAAATTAATGTCTACGAAGATAATGTATCCGTCTGAATATCACGATGCGCCACACGGTACGTATTCATTAATATTATTGTAATACTATAATTACATTTCTCGACATTAAAACGTAAAATGACCTACAAACGATTTTCTTTTCACATTCTGAAGGGCTGTCGATATCTATATTATTGTTATTACGCTTCCGATGAACCATCACACCGTGTATACAAAAATGTTTTCTCATAACGTATTGTTCGCGTAGGTACATAATGTATTCACGGGTACGCACGCACGTAGCACGTAATTCCATCGTAGGTTTACGACGATATTGAGACATTAAACTGCGGGTAGCTCATGTTCCACATTATATAATAATATATTCGTCCGTCGATCCGATATTATTAAAAACAATATTTTTTCCAATAGTAAAAAGACGTGCAATCGTAATCCTGTCAGCTACGGCAAAGCACGTCATTTTCTCGACAGTCGACCCTATAAAAACGTCCGGGTGTTCGGTGAAAAACAGGCCAAACAAATGAAGAAGCATAGTATAGTATATTATTATTTTACACATGGTGGCCCAGCAATCAGTTTTCCCAGCGGAAACAACTCTGTGAGTGTCAATTTTTTTTTCGTTTTTTTCAGTGTATGGGAATTCAGTATGGGAATTTGCAAAATAGAGTTAGAAATTATTCTATAAATCTATAGTTCTTAACTTTAAATAATCGTAAAATAAGAAAACCTATCCTTATCTTTTCGATATCACTCTTAGTAAAAAGATTCAAACAAATGATTAGTATGCTACACGAATTGAATACCTAATATGTTTAATATGTTTATTATAATACAGTATTTAGTTAAAAATTAAAATGTTATAGCACAAAGCACTTGGGCGTACGATTTCTTGTATTATTGAAAATTTAAGTAGGCATAAAATTGAAATGAACATTTGACTAAAAGTTACCGTAGTTCTTAATTTACCAGAGGACCAATATTAAAAAGCGATACAGTTTTTATGAATTTATATTGCTTCTTGCAACATTTTGACACTAGACTTTTGAGAGCCCAAAATCAAGGTCCAGGAAACTTAGGTATCGTGCGACGTGTACTGGAAAAATCTGCAACTAGTGTACGGGATGATCAAGACCGTGATTATTAGGAGCGGAGTGAGTGGGCTACTATCCCGGGCTAATGATTTTATTTAGATTTAAATTTTTTTATTCTACTAATAATTATTCTTTTACTACTCGTTTCCTACATTTATTATTGAAATTAAAATATTTTTTTAGTTATTTGTTCACATAAATATTCATGGTCTGTTAATCATTTTTTTAAATATAAGAATAAAAAAATAATTTTTTTTTGATTTGGACTTTTGTTGTACTGTTTCCCCAGGGCCTAAAACTCCCGGATACGGCCCTGGAGAGGAGATACAGGCAGGACGATATGATCGCAGTCGTGAAACAAAAATTCAAATAGAATTTCGCAAAAACGCAAAACGGACGTGTTCGGTGACAGTATAGCGGATATGTTCGGTGAAATATATGTGTTTCCTAACCAAACGTGCGGAAAACGCAGCAGGATGAATGGAACTTTTCGATTTCTACGCGTGCGCTAGCGTAACCCGTAAGGTTTAAATTTTGCAAACGATTTTACGGCTATTTCATCGGACAAATTCGAGGAATTTAATCTTCTCCGCCGCAGTTGTACGCGTGACCGACGACCGCGTCACCACGAGACCGCTCTGTATTACGTAGGTATACGTGGAGAAGGTTTCGTGGATTTCGCGGAGGTCGTCACTATAATAATATTTTATAATAATAATAATAATAATAATAAAAAACGGTAAAACGATGATGTCGAGCGGCGCACAGGGTATATATATTACCATAATATAATGTGCGTGTGCAAATGAATTTTTTTTTTATTACACACACGAACCATTATAATAATATTATAATCCTCTTTCCCACCCGTGTCTCGTCGTCCCATAAAAACAAATATTGTCAAACGCGCCATGCGACTGCACATTACGCGCGCCGCTGTGAATTTCATAATTAATATCAGAACCCGTCCGTCGCCCTCCACGATGTCCGTCTGGCTTCGGGTGTCCGGGCCGGCAGGTCTCCGGGTGTGAAATATCAGTTCGTAAAACTTGTACCTCTATAGACGTCTGTCCCGGGGTCTCACGCGTATTTTTCCATTATTTTTTTTCTTCTTCTCCAAATGATATTATAATACCTACTCGTACGTTTTTTTGTTTTTAGTTTTTTAGAGAAAACGGGATTCCACGCCGCTTAATATCGCGACGTACATTATCGCGTTATTATTCCACGCTCGTAATCGTAATTTTAATTAAAAAAAAAATTCGAGTTGTCAAGTTTTTCGAGTTATCGAGGTTCGAGTTATCGCGGCTCGACTGTATATTGTTTAATGAGCGTAGCATACGGTGTAGGGCATGATTGTACGCATAGAGTGGAAGGAAGTATGGAAAAGGATATAATTTCTAGAGTAAAAGGACAATATATTATGGAAACCGATGTTTGAGCTGAAGCGCATGGAATGTCTAGGCCCTAGTGAGAGCCATTAAGAACAGAGGAGACAAAATGGATGCCAACTTCGTGGGAGCGAGAGCTAAGGATTAAAATTATATTAAAAATACTATGCACGACTGGGTTGTCATGCTGCATATGATTAACTTTATATTTGAAAAATGTGTGTAAATTACAGTAGGAACTTAATTTTATTTTGCAAACGGTCAAAAATAAATATTCCGAAAAAAAAACCAAACTATAGGCTTCGAACCCGAGCCATTGAAGCTATCTTTCTGACTACATGATCCATGTAATATTATAATGCAAAAGGCGATAAATTATAAAATACTTTTTAACGTGTCCTCGATGATTATTCATTAAAAAGCGTTGTAGATTTCATAGAATTTTGCTTCGTAAAAGATTACGTATTGATTCGGTTAAAACTTAAACTCGTCAATTATAATCATTCTAGAGTTAATGATCGCCATCGCCAAATGTTTCCGCAACGGTTCCATCATCGAGGAATATATCCGATAACGATTTTTATACAAAATTATTTTCTATTGGCCATTATTGGTTTTTTTTTTTCCAAAAGCCGGCAGACTAACACAGACATACACAATATGAAGATGCTAGTTTATAGACGTCGCGTGTATCATTTCCGAGTTCATCGTACAATATCGCCGTGTTAGGTACCCATATCAACGACACCTGAGCCGACGGGACGTGTTGCATTATAATTTAAGATATTTAAATATTGTTTTATGCTCACGCACCTACATAAGTGAAGGTGCCTATAATTTACCGTATACAAACGACGGATAAAGGACACGCACGACACATTTTATTTCTAATCATTGCGGTTTATGTGTGGTATTTGGTTACCACATAAAAACGTCGTATTTCCGAATGCCTATATTGTGTATAATAGATTTGGGTATTCAATTTGAATAAATTACAGGAAACGGTTAATACATTTTTAAAGCGGAACATAAACGTTTTATCGTGATTTCACCGGGCGCACGTACTATATACATCTATGGCTCACTCGATTACGAATGGTGGAGCTCAGTATACGAGTAACTCATTCATTTTATCGATTACGTAATCCTAATATTCATAAATACGATTTCATATACATACCTACACTCCGTACGATAAAAATGTTAAAGTATTAAATCGCCGTGTTATTAAGTGTACGCGACTGTGACGTGCGCCCGAATAAATACCTAATTAATAGCATATTATTACGCACGGTATGTAAACGGTCATATAAGATAACTAATATAGTAGTAAATACGTTATAAAGTTAAAAAAAAACTGTTTGGCGCAATCTAATAGTCTATAACTATCATCAATAACGCTCACCGGTTCGTTAATATTCGTTATCACTTTACCAGAACTTTATTTGAACACTTCCGACGAACGTTTTTGTTATTGATACGTATGGCCGCGTATTCATACGGTTTTTTAATTGATTTTGGTTCATTAAATTGTGTTTACGGTTTTTTAAATGTTTCAGCTTGTCGCGTGCTTTTACTAGTGCATTGCCATCATTACAACCACAATAACTGATTACACTATAAGTTCCAATATACTTGATAATAGTTAACAGAATAAGATTTCTAATTTTTATAGTTGAGCTGAATATTATTCTCCTTAATCGCAGTCATCTGATAACAGCATAGGTCCTGTGGTAGTTGTTATTTTAACCGTCAGTTTTTTTTTTTTTTGGTTCCTTGGTCGAAGGACCGTGCTCCGATGTATGCGTGGAATTGTTTAAATTTACTTCTTAGCCGGTCGTCTTGGACGAGGGACTTTGGCGTTATGTGTTTGTGTGTTCCTTATGAACCATGCGGGTCCTTTAGGAACATCCTTAAGAATTTTTTCCTAAGGATTTGGTTATTTTTTTTTTATGATGCAGTCTTTTCGGTTTGAACTTTGTTGTTTTTAAAATGTCCATGCACTCCCGAATTTCACCGAATTCATACTGATCGATTGGCCGACAAGTCGATCGAAATCACGATCAAAATAGTGCCAATCGCTGTCGTCAAATTAATAAGTCCTCACCACATTATGCTGTCGCCAAACCACAAAGGTTCCCGCTTCAAACCCCAAAGTCAAAATTTCCAAAAAAAAAATGTACAAATCAAGTCGCCAACACTTTACAGTGCGATCAATTCTGGATGAAATACGTTTATTCAAGTACCTACGTAAATATCCGGAACTAAAAAGCCTGGTTTCAAAACTGTGTACAATGTTTATTTGTACACATATGTTTGTGAAGCAGCTTTTTCTAAGATGAACTTTTTTAAAAACAACTTCAGATCTAAGTTAACAGATGAACATCTTAACGAGTCAATGCAAATCAGTTGAACCAACTTCACATCAAATATTAGGAAGCTCGAGAAAACTAAAAAATGTAATTTTTCTCATTAAAAATTAAATATTTCTAGTGCAATTAGATAGAATTAATAGAAATGTAAAAAATGTATATACCTATTTATTTATTTTAAACCGTTTGGACCGCGGAAAGTTTGGTAAGTTTCGAAATGGACACCCAAAGAAATCGGTCGGTGACCCCTGTCGCGTGACGAACGGTCGAAACACTCGAACCGAACATATTTTGTAAACAATACCGCGTGTCGTGTAAACGCCGTCGATTCGTTTCCAATATGACGCGTACCCGTGCAATTTAACTCGTCTGCGAAGAAAATGAATAGATACGATCGGGAATCCATTAAACACGTGGTAATTTATAGGTCGATAAATTATAACCACGCGCGGTTCGTAGGTATAATATGTCAATAGACGCAATACCGTAGCACAAACGGTCGGCAACGTGGAAACAAATTGTTTAAAAATGAAATTTTCCAAATCACCGACGCGGCAATAAAAAACGTTACAGCGCACTGCGGGCGTACGCCGGCTAACATAAACACGTGTATACGTACGAGCGTTCGCTTCCCACACCGAAATATGGATAAATAATAATAATCGAATGTAATGTAAAACAATGCGATGTAATGTCGTAATAAACTCCGCGGCGGTCGGCAGCGGTGGCGGCATTATAATATTATTTTACATTGCGCGGTTCTGTTTATACGTTTTTCTTCACATAAATCGTGTAAAATAAAGATATTTACATTTGTCTGTCGCGCCCACGCGCCGCGTGTACGTTGTGTTACGTTTCAGTCGCCCATGCTTTCCGATGCCGTATGTTGAACGGTCCCTCGGACCGAAAAGCTACCGCGAGCCATGACGTTCATTTATTTTTGTTTCGTTTTCCGTTTCGAAAATTATTCAATCTGTACACGTATGGTGTGCGATACGCATAAATTAAGACGTTTGATATGATACAAACAATAATATTAGTACTAATGGTCGCAAGCATATTACTTTACGAAACGTTTCTATTTATATGAATCGTGTACTAATATTACGCTACTCGAATACGTGTAGTGTTTAAGCGCAGCAGTCCAGCGGCGGCAGTTCGGTGGGAGACGGGAGTGGTTTTTGTATAATGATTAATAATAATATACAATACACATAGCGTATGGAATGTATAACATATTGTATTATACGATTTGTATATTTTAATTTCTTTAATTGTTGTGAACGGAACAAGATTGATTTATATTTTGACTTTGTAAGATTATAAATGTAAACACTACGCATACTATCGCTAACCAGCTTATTCACCGATTAAAAAGTCTCTGGGCCGCATTCGCTTAAGTCTTCTTACATGATTACTCAGAAGGGAGTTGTTTAAGGGTGGTTCTGAGAAATTAGAGAGTTGGAGTGATAATGGAGGTAATTAGTGAAATTTTCTGTAGTGCTGTTTTGCAAATTCTCTAACAAAAGGTATTTGTAGGTAAGTGCGAAGAGCGCCTTCGGAAACGTCAATTTACACATTTTAAACACATTCGTATGACTATCTACTGCAGAAATATACGCTTAACTCTAAATGTATATATTATACTATCGTGTAGACCGTGCGTTCCGTCCCGAATCTGTAAATCCTATTGGCCGATGTTTTTTATACTCAAATTTGGCTAACACGTTACCGCAAGTTCTGCACTCGACAGTTGAAAATGTCCAACTATTACACGTTGTTTTGGTTACTGATGCCCAAGCTGATTAGTGATACGTGATTTACTTGATCGGTAACTCGATATAGATCAAATGGTTATAAACGCAAATCATTACAAATTAAAGACGTATTTAGACATAAATCATAATATAGATGATATAAGATGATACATAAACCGAATACGCGGTGCAATATAGTACCAACTGACGCCCGTGTACGTACTGCGCTTCTCAGCAAAAGAAAACCACGTGAACAGTCACAAACAAATGAAAAAAAAATTTTAGTTTTGTTCCTTCAATGAAGCGGGAGCACACCGCAGACGCTTTTAATCCAATGCACTTGATCAGAAAATACTTCTGTCCTTAGTATTTTAGTATTTAGTTCTTATTATAAAGTTATAAAATCGCGTACGCGAATCAACGTGTTAAAAATACACCGCCGTGCAAACCCGTATTGAGTTGCTACTGACAATCAGACCCAGGGGGGCTTAGTCGGGTAAGAGGTTACCGAGAAAAATCGCTCGAAAAATGTCAAATGAAATCGACGAATAACGAAAGAAACAATCAAACTATTGCTCGGTAATGATGACGGTGAAACGGTGTCATTTCAGAGCGGCCGAAAAGAACACGTATGCGAGATTTGCTGTTGGCGAGGAGCAATAAAAATCGAGCTATTTATTAAAAAGGAAGTGGAAGGACGTGGTTACGTGGTAAACGCCGCAGAAGACTACGATTTTGCCGTAACAGAACATATTATATGCGCTAAAGAAAGAGTGCGAAAAAAATGTGGAAAGGACACGTTTACAGGTGTAGTTTTTATGTTGTTTCAATTGCTTTTATACAATATTTTTAACAATCGGACGGTATTATCTAACATAGGAACGTATCTCCCGGTTGAGGAGGGATAGTTAGATAATTATACAACGAGATCGGAATAAGACAGTGTGACCGCACAAGCCTTGACCGACACATCTTGGACAGCGCACGAAAAAAAG
Organism: Periphyllus acericola; assembly: GCA_949715065.1. Taxonomy (NCBI): domain Eukaryota; kingdom Metazoa; phylum Arthropoda; class Insecta; order Hemiptera; family Aphididae; genus Periphyllus; species Periphyllus acericola. Next base: position 27,147,514 of record OX454269.1, read on the forward strand.
TAGAAAAAAAAAAAAATAATACATAAAAACAATAAAACGGCAAGTCGTCGCGTCGGTCCCGCGGTGTACGTAACAATATAACTACCTATGTTTTATGTACGCGAACCCGTGCTATGGTGGCGTGAAAACACGCAGTCGTACGACAGTAATAATATATTATCGTTTCGACACGTTTACAATAATAAAATATACGTACGTATCCCCAAGTCGTAAAGTGTACTCGCCTGCATTATGTAGGTGCACATAACGTGCACGAGAAATCGTTCGGATCGCGCCGGAAACACAATGCGGAAAATGTGTTTTTTTCTCCCCTCGCGCGGCGAGAAAAAAAAAACGGTGCGAGAGAACGATTAATATTTATAATTACGTAATACGTTACACGAGGCGTTGTGTAGAAAGAACGAACAACTTGTACACCGCGCATGTGACGTTGCTGTTTTTGTCGGAAAAAACATACCGAGCGGTGATCAAAACTCGATACGATCGTTCTTGTTGCTTTACCTCACGTGAAACATTATACCAGCTATGGGTATGCGTTACAGTATTTCTTTAGTTATCGTCCAATCGGGAGGCCGAAAAAATCGCACTACCGCCATGGGCTGTGTTAGGGAACGGGGTTGTCGGGGACACGTATGTATGCGAAAATCGCGATTTTGACTTGGAAATGAAGTCTTAAAAATGTTGCGAATAGTCGCACAAATTCTTGAAAAATTCCGTGCTAAATGATGATACTGAAAAAACCGCAATTCCACCATGTGGGGGGAGGGGTAACGTACGTCTTCGTACACATTTAGACGTTTGGCCAGGGGCGTAGCTAGGAATTTTTTTTTGGGTAGGCCCAAATTCCATCTTATTTTCTTTATGATAGCAAACTCGCCAACAACAGCCGATAGACTATCAAAAAATTGCCCACTTGTTTCCCTTTCTATGGAAATTAACGTCAAATCGTTTAGCCTAAGACTTTTCATAGTTTATCTGAGGTATGTTTTCATTCTTCTCATTGTTGGAAAGCTTCTTTCCGCTTCTTTCTCTTTTTAGAGAAAATCTGGGTAGTCCCGGGCCTACCAGGCCTACCTACTGGCTACATTCCTGCGTTTGACAATCATGTATACGCGGATACATACGATATTATAGATAAGTAACCTATCAGTCAATTTCTGAAAATAGATAAAATATTGTCAGACTGAAAAATGTGTAAAATAACCCAAAAACCATCGGTTAATATTTATACCTAATATTACAGTTATTATAGTGAAATTACTATTACGTTAAAATAATTAATTTTTTTTTACTCTACCTAACATATATCATAGGCGCTCGACTGCCAAGGCATTATTTAAAACAACTATAAAATCTTGTACAGTGCTAAACAGTACAAGGCAGAGGTATTCAAACTTTTTCATCCCAAGGCTCCTTTGAGTCTTCACAAAATGTTGACGGCTCCCAAATTACAAATGACAAAAAAATCAATGTTTATTTGAATGTAATTTATATTTTATACTAATTATGTATTTACCATATTAAATATATGAAAAAAATATAAATAAGTAGTTATTGTAGAAAAAATTGTGATTCAATATTTTATGTTTAGTCTTAGTAATAAAATATAAATCAATAAAATAATAAATCAATATTAATTAAAGCTATATTTAGCGAATTATTGTTGAAGACAATTCAAAGTTTCCCAACCGATGTGCCTCAATGATAACAATAAACGTTTTTCGTAAAAATATTTATTGGTTTTGAAATATATGACACGGCTCCCTTCGACAACTCCCGCGACGCCCCTGGGAGCCGCGACGCACAGTTTGAATACATCTGGTACAAGGGATTCCATAGAGTTCCTAGGATTTCTTCGGAACGCATATTATACGTTCATCGCTTTTCCGGTATCGCGGCGGGACCGCACGAGATCGCGACTGGTTACCGCGCGTAATCAACTGCAGGGTTGTTCCCCCGTCCTTAAGGACAGGTTATTCGCCGTATAACATTGCGAGCACGCCGTAAGTACGGGGCAGCACACCTGTACCGGTCTCGGTCGTGTTTATAGGTAAAATGTATGCATTGCACAGCGTGCTCGCGCGATTTAATAAATTATTATTATTATCGTTGTTGTTGTAATATACGTATATCGTATGTGCGCGCGATTACGCGTACGGTCTCGTTAAGGGTCCGATCGCGTGCTGCCGTCACGCACCGCAGCAACGTATCCACCTGCGTGCACACGCCCGGCACGGGGCCGATCAATTGTTAATAATTATTCGTTTATTTGTTTTTCTTAATTGTTATTGCGATAAGCACGCGACAATCGTATAAATAATGGACCGCACTCGGCGTATTGTTCCACGCCGCCGCACAGTAATGCCCGGTACCTACACCCGAGATCGTAGAGATTTTTCGATTCGAAACGGCCGCGCGTATTTCTTACTCGATATCATAACGCGTGCTCACGCGAACCGTTGGATTTCCAAGAACAAAACGCACTGGTGCAATAAAACAGTCCTACCGGGGTAATCGAATCGATAAAACTCGCGCACGTCGTTATAAACCAACAATACGTATATTATGATAATAGGCTCGGAGCTCGAAACCACCGTAAACGATTGTCCCCGCGTCGGCCGCAGCGGGAAATTTAAATAGTTATAATTAGGGCTGTGAAGTTGATAACCTAAAAAACATTAAAAAATGACCAAAAAAAAAAATAATGCAAATATGACGTACAAATTCCAGCTCGGTTTTCAAGACGATATCTTCGTTATCGGACACGGCTTTCGGGGCTGGTCCGCTGATTCCGTTGTTGTTTTGCAGCGGCGATCGCATCACTTTGATCCAGGCTCGCGTTTTCTTATTAATCGTTCGGAGTAAGCGCCTGAGCGCGTTGATACCTCGAACCAATTGTCTAATCATGTTGCTTTGCAGTAATTATGAATAAACGTTCGACCGAAAAATATATAATGCAAAATATCGTATAAATATAATCGTGAAATTACAAGATGTAGAAGCACGGATTATGATACTGTCGTATTATTCAGTCTTGTTGAACTTATCACTAGCCAGGTGCCTTGGTAACCATAGAGCATATATTGAAAAGTATTTTAATTGTTTTGTCTTATACCAGCCATATCGTGTTTTGGACCGCCAAAATAATAATGGTGAAATGCAAGTGTAAATACATCCATGAGAATATTATATCACAAACATTTGTGGTTCAAAATTATTTTTGTCACTTTTGAATAAAATATTTTTACTCTTCGGGTGGCATATCGAGGGAGGAATCGAAATTCGAATGAAAATTCTGTTGAGAACTTCAGGGAAGGTGATGTAAGTAGTTCTAGTACACGGAAGCTTGCGGAATGGTAGAATAAGCATAATATAGGAAGTATGAAATTAGGTTGTCTGGAGGAAAGAACCATGTTTGGAATATTAATAAGAATTAGGAACGGTAAGAGCTTAAAATCGATACCCGGTCGAAGCGTTTCGTCTGGACAGAGGAAGTGGTGATGGAGAATGTCACAGTTTATAAAATGCATTTTTATTTTGGTCTGAAAAAAAATTCCTGTTGAAAAAAACGCACAATCGTCGTCCAGGTACATTCTAATGATATTTTTTTTAAAATTGTTTTTTTACTTTAATATTCGCAGTCCGTGTGCTGTAACGGTACGACATTACCATAATATATACACGTGTACAACGTTATGATCGTTTTCGATTCGCAAACGTCGTTATAGCGTATTATAATAATATGTATATACGGCGCGCGTGAAGTTTACTTGCGACTTTTTATGTGTGTACAATTAGCAATATGTTTATGACGTACGATCCCGTACACGCCGTGTCTCACTTTTTGTCATCTGATATTCGTACGCGTACGGTGTACGTACACTGGCGCGCATGCATCATACGTTAACCCGGGTTTTATTTTTTATTCGTACGTATCGTACGGATAATAACTCGGCCGCAGTAATATAAAATACGCGATAACACGACAGTAATACGCGTTCGCGACAGTTTAAATCACGTCGGCCGCGCATAATGTCGCATGAATAAATAAGCGATAATAAACACACACAAACGTATAATTATTAATAATATTATTTACATAACGTACGAGTGTGCTGCGTCAGACGTCGTTTACGAACGACGTGCGGTATCCGCTCGTCCGGTGTTCGTCAATCGAGCCGGTTTTTCGAGACCAGCGTTTCTTATACTGTGTTCCGCGGAACCCCGGGGGGTTCCACGAAGATCACTTCAGGGCTCCGCGAAGCTTAACTGATTTTTTCAAAATTTGCAAGAAAATTACTTTTAAATTTCCAACTAAATATCAGTAGTGGGGGAAAAAGTATGCATCATAGACGTAGTCGTCATATAGAATCTGTTCTTGGTGAACTTATAGAAAAAAATGTAGAATTCTTGCTCGAAAGCGTGATGAACTATAAAAATCAACTGTATGGTTCAAACTGAAAAAAACGTGAATGAAAAAGCAACCGAGGCTTCTTATTTTGTTAGCTAAATACCTTTAGCACAATATTATTATATAATTATAATTTATTTGCAAATAATCCTGAAAAAAGCTAAAAAGCTAAAAAAAAAGTTGGGGTTCCACGTTAAAAGTGGGCATCAAAAAGGGTTCCATGCATAAAAAAGTTTAAGAAACGCTGTTCTAGACTACCAGCTGGCATCTTCTGCGCATCTTTTGCGCCGGCGGATTTGTCTCAAGCCAAACAGGTGTACATCGATCGCACCAGGAAAATATTGTAATGGACACGGGTCGATATGATATTTTCAGATATTTCATTTTCATTGGATACGCAAAAAAAATGTATTCAAATAAAAATAAGTCGTCATCAGTTGTAACTGCATGTGTTAACGTCATAACTTTATCGCTCATCGCAAACCGAGAAATGCATACTTGTTGAGAATTGTATCTTATTTGAGTACAATCAAACTTACGGAATAATAACATTTGAAATTTCGTTTATTTCTCAACTTATAGAGTCGATTAAATTGCCTAACCATTTTGTAATTGACGTATACATCCCTCACGTCGCGCTCGAATTTCCCAATATTTTACACCGACACTGTACACCGCGCCGCCGGTGCAGATAATCAGATTTCACGACGCGACGTAACGTTGAAGTTTTATTATTTCATAGGACGAAAGGTGAACATCGCAAGAACTGTACTTGTATTATTTTTTACAAATAACTCGTAGTTCACGTAGATCTGCATAAATCGTGTTTACCTACACGGTTATATCGTACTGATCGCACAGTCCGTATCTGAGGTCAAAATGCCGCCACTAACTATCTGCTTAAAGAGTTGTAATGTACTGCGTATATTACTTTAATCTTTGAAAGTTTTTTATTGTATAAATTTATATAATTTGTATAATGTATAATTTGAATAATGTATAACATTGTTAAACAAATACGCATAATTAAGCGACACGTGCAAACCGCAAACGGAAATGCAAGTGCCCTCTTAATCAAGGACTGCATCGGGTCAGATGCAATAAGAAAAAACAATAACTGACGGATGTACGATCAGCACGAACAGGGTGTATAACAGCTCCGGATTTGCACATAAATCAGACGTATCCAGCCATCCAGTTCAGAAGCTCTGCCTGTTATCATCATTGAAAGTTTAATTTGTGTTTTATGTTGATTGATTAAATGTACAAGTGTTAATAAACGTAATACAGTACAAGTTCATGTTATCTTATTCTTTGAGTAACTAACATTTTAACATTTGAGTATTGTTACTGCTGGTTCAAAACCCGGCACGCAACAGAGTTGTCACCCATTGCGAACGCGCACCATTTGCACGTGCCTTAATCCGGCCATGACCGCTACCGTATTTCTTTTAGAAAGAATGTTCTTTGGTGTCATCTGCTCCGGTAACATTTTACACCAATATTCTGGTAAACATGGTCATCATCATCCGCTTGGACTTTCACAAACACGAATAACTGTTAAATTATAATATTGTTATCGGTCCAAATACGAACCCGAAGAACTATCCCAGCAGCAGTCACGTAAACAATATAGGTACATTCGTTTACATTTTAATATTATTCAGCCTAATAATATATCCGCGGCTCGTACCTGTTGCGTTCGGTTATTCTCTTTTCTCTCTTACTGCTTTTCGAGATTGTGCACATTTCAGCTGGATGATTATTATCGTAACTCCAGTGATATCTACTATATGCGTTACATAATGTCAATATATTATGTAACGCATATAGTAGATTGACACGCCGTCAAAGTGTATAAATTACGTAAACGGCAATCGATGAAACCGCGGATCGAACGCGGAATCGTTGAAAGTGATTCAATATAATTGATACATCAAATTCAGCATATTACATTAACCATTTACAAACCAAAGTAACACGTCGGCAAATAATATTGTCTATTTATGAATAGGTAGCACACGTGTAGAATAACAACAACGGTGTCTCACGTGTATACAAGACAGACTCATCAGACACTGTGGTCGCTATATGGTATTAACTATGTGTACGTCATGTATTAGTAAAATATTACTTATTGTCACCAATCAGAGGAGTACATTTTATTCATGATCGACCTACAACACAATCCTTTAATTCAACAGGAATGGATCAAATGACTTGCGTAGAAGTGCGATTGTACTTTTACGAATTTACATAATAATAGATTTATCGCTTTTTAAGCTTTTAATAATTTTATTATAATTTTAATTTTTTTTTATTTTTAAACTGATTTAAAAATGATTTGAAAAATCGTAACGAACGTGTACAAAAATGAAGATGATATTGTGTTCCGCGGTCCGGCTCATCGCACTGCTATAACACGACAGAGTTCGTGTCTTATTCTGCAACACGAAGATTGTTATTGAAATAGTTTTCGACGGCGATCCCGTTGACCCCGAAACGTATGTACCGAATAAATTCTTAGCGGAGAAGTTAATATGGTATTATATATTTATGTATTTTTATGCATGATTATTATCATAGTATCGCCCGAGAGACTTTAACGAACGTACGTACATGCATCGCGTTCATTAATCGATTATCGCACGAATATTATAATTAAGGTACCCGCGTAATACCTGAATAGCAATAATAGTAATATGCACTCGCGAGCGCTGGCTGCAGGTGAAGATGTATAGCGGATTATTATTTATTGCACAATATTCGTGTTGAATTAGTTGTCTAAAATTTCACGCCGGTACGGGCGCGAACACGCGGTGGTGTTTAAAGTTAATTGTATTCAATCGATTACACATTTTCGTTAACCGCATATATCAGTAATATATCATTAGCATGCGCGATTTATGTACGCGTCGAACCATTATAACGCACGCGGCGGTTATAATATGCTGTATAGGTACGTGATGTCTCGAAATAACTGCCCCCGGGCTATTATTATAGGCGTTTCTGTCTCGATGGAACACAATATAATTTATACACGCACCAAATCAATTTGTGTGTAATGTGATTTTTCGTTCGCTCGTTAACCGCGGTTATTTAACACCTCATCTTCCAGTGGCTCAGCCGCGGCGGCGGCGTGATCGTTATTATAATGTACGGTGTACAACTCAGCTATAGCGTGTCTAGCTGTTTACGCGCATGATGATTAATATCGATTCGCCCCGCGGATCGCCGTACGGACAACTAATTGCCGCGTTATTAATTAAAAAGAAAGAAAAAAAAAGGGGACGACGCACGACGATATACATCCGGCGAATATATTACATAATAATATGTGCTACGGTCGTCACCACCTTCGCGGTCGCTGACAATTCAAATTAGATTCAAAACGGAAACATATTACTTAGGTATACTGCAAATTAGTGTTCTACACGTGTATTAATTTATGTATTATGTATACCGCGATGAGTTCGATTGAACAAGAGCACCGCGGTACTGCATCCATCGCGAAACATCGTTTTTCATTTCTTACACTTGCTCGTCGACGCCCCTTCCTGTAATCGAATTTTTCGTCGCGCAAATTTCGCGAACGATATTACGTATCGTGCGGTATTGTACAACTTTGCAGCACGTTTCTCTCTGTAGCTATGCAATATTATTCGCACGCGGTTCGGGCATACCGCGATTACGGTTAGGTACATTTCTCTCGAGCCGAAATTATCGAAAGCCTTTTTCCCGTCGGTTTTTACGTTAGTATAGCCCATACCGATGAAAACAGTCAACCGAAATTGGTCAACGTTACTTAAAATCGGCAACATCTATGAAATAAGCACGCAGCCAGATTTCTAAGTGTTTTTTTTTTTTTAGGAAAAATTGTATTTTGTCGTGATATCGAATTTTATGCTATGTCATGTGCTATTACCGATTGTCCTACAAACCAGAATCACTTGGTTTTTTTTTTCGAGAGAGAATTGTATTAAACTGTTATGTTTACCATAATATCTTCGGATGGGGAATAATTCGACATTATTTCGGTTCGGGAAAAATACCGTGAACCATAATTCCGATTACCGAGACGATCGGTACTTGTAACATAGTATAATACCGTAGTACATGCGCAGCGTATCAACGACATGAAACGACAGCGCGGGATGGCACGTAGAATGGGTTAGAATAGGACGGACGACGTTCGCAATAAAGTACAGAGAGATATTCAGCACAATTATCGGAAATGTATATTAATCAGCCATTGCGATGCTGTTATTAGAACGTATATGCTATATGACATTGTAAAACCTCTGGACAGTAGAACCGAGGAACGGTATGTATATATTCGGATCATTTTATACGACCTTGCGTGAAAGCTGCAAAACCTATTTATCTGCATTTTTACCCTTGTGAACTTGGCACAGCGTAACAACAGAACTATTTAGAAGTCAATGTTCGGACAACTATCAAAATATGTATGTCTTTTATTATTTTCATCATGGTTTTAACTCTTGTATCGCCAAGTTCACCATAACGTAGCACACAACTTTTTTTTATTGGAAACATTTTTCTATGGTACACTTTTCGGACGTTGTTGGAAAACTCTCTGCAAAATTTGACGGTCGTTTTACTCGCACTTGCAGGAGTTCCATTCGAACTTTTGCACCACGGAATTCCAAATCGGACTGCTGCAGGTGAAAACGATTCCCGACAAACTTCGGCGGTCATCCGATAAATCGAAAAGGACTGCAGTGCGCTCCGGGCCAGGTGCGGGGAGGGGGGGGGAAAGAAATGTCCTTCCCAGCTGTGCCGCGTTATAGCCGGAACCTAACTGTGCGAGGGTTCAAAAGGGTCGTGCAGAGTTTCAGAGTTTCAGAGATTTACGAACACGCACTCGTATACGGAATATAAATCACACGTTATACCTGCGTACGATACACATATTATATACTCGTCTACGGACTGGTTATAGTCGTACGAACGCTAATCTCTACCGTCCGTGAGACCTAGTCGTATTCGTATACCAACGCGTGGCGCACGCGGTCGTACGTTACGATAAGCACTACGTATGTAGTCGTTATTGTCGGTCGCGTTGTTACGTATAATTAAGCGCGGCGGCGGCCGGTATACAGGACGACATGTGATGTAAATTAATTTACCTCGGCCGTATCGCACACGCGCTGCCCGCTGCGAACGAACCCGCCGCACTGCTCCCACCCATGTTCTTATTACTATTATTATCATCGTGCACTGCGTTACGCTGCGAGTGGACTGCGACTTTTCCCACCCGCCCCCGTCCCGGCAGCGGAATCTGTTTTAACGCGTACAAATGTTACGTTATGTTTTATTTCATTTTTTCACCGTAAACGCGCACGCACGTTATTAACGACACGGCCGGGATCGCTTCCGTGTCTAGGGAGAAATATGAATAAATTAAAAAACAAATAGATATACGCCGTTCGACCCGATAAAGTACATACGTACGACGCGCCGCCGCAGACTTGCGCGGGTGCACCCAGGTTTTTGACATATTTTATCTCGTCTACGTGTTCGGAAACGGTAACCCCGGGGGGTTGCGAGGGCGAGACTCCCGGATGTGCGTACGTCACAGTAATGCGTACAAATCCTGGTAGTGGTAACCAGTGGCGGTTCTGGCTGCATTTTTTTTGGTGAGGCCAAACTTTCGAAACCACAATGATGCAAAAGTAGATGATGGTGATAATGAGGTGGGGTAAATATAATTTTTAATGACAACGTGAGAGTTTGCCATGATAATTATATAGATATAATCACAGTGGTAATTGGTTAACTTATATGCATAGTACAATATGTGTGTTTACGAAGGGTGGCTGGAGGAGTTGGAATGATATACCAAAGGGATTGAGAAATGTGGAGGATTTAAGAGGTGTTGAGAAGACGAGGCATTTTATGGATGGGACGGTTATGACATTAATTAGTACGGTAAGAAGGTACGTGGAATAAGGAGGGTGAGCTGAATGTTGAGAAACACGGAAAACATATAGTTTACATCGATGGAACCTATATTTGAAGTGATGTACGTCAGCATTACTAGGCCAGAGACATTCCAAAGAATCAACATTGGTCACATTTAAATATTAATAAATAATATAATCAATAATTGGTTGTGTTTACATATTATTTTATACCTTTTACTATACTCCCCGGAAATAATAATAACCACAGGAGAACGTTACAGAAGGGAAACGAGTTTTTCAATTCATTACCGGTTTTTGTTCAGAGTGCACAGTTCGACCATTTGAATGTAGGTAGAAAGTGCATTTCTTCGACTGCGTCCCTCTCGGGGTGTGGACTTTGGTGCATCCGAGTTGCAACGTCCCGAAAACCAGGGTGGTGAATAAAAATGCAGTACAGACATGAGACACTGACTATACACGATTTGACCGCGGTGTAGAAATTTCGACTTGGGCACTCGTCGTCGAAAAAAACTGGTCGTACCCGAAACCTTAACCACTGGTGCAAAGGACAACACGTAACAAACCCAAATCTCGCGGCTAACATCCGATACGCTACATAAATAGTATCGCGGTTCGCTCGGGATCTGAAACTAACAATATGTACACTCGCGGTCGGTGCATAAATCGCGCGAGCGCGCGCTCACCCGAGGCGACGCGACGACTTATGGCCGTCCCGAAAGAACAAATCATTTCCAATACCGTACCGGACGCCACGAACGAACATAATGGGCGTCCATTTACCGCGCTTAAAGGCGGCGACGGTTATAATAAATACGATATTATTGTTTTACGGCGTCGTCGTCGGGCCGATTGATTTAGTGAGGTCCGTGTGGGCATTAATACACGTGGAATCTATACGTGTGTGTATAAATAATGTCCGTGGTGTGTGCGCGTGTCTATAAGTACAATACACGCATCGTTCGTGTATACGATATGATGTATGCGCGCGGCGAGAGAGAGAGAGACACGAGATACGTGCGTTATACGTGAGTATAATATTATTGTAGTACCCATAGGGACGCGGCGGCGGCCGTCACACCGTTGTCGTATAACGCACAAATTGAAATTGATGAAAAAATAAATGGTGTCCGGGGTCGTGACCCGAGGTGTGAACGCAACGATGCGAGAAAGCGGACCGACACAATGTAATAATATCATGCAGGCAGGTTGTTGTACACCCGCGGTCAACAACGAAACCCGGTTATAATAGTAATAGGTAATGTTAATAATAATAATAATAAAGTAACGTGAGGACCGCGTCACGTCCCTCGGGGGGGACCGACCGCGAAGAAGCGCTCGAGAGCCGTTAACAAGTGTACGTTTGACACGTCTCCGAGGGGTCTTGCCGCAGCGGCGAGCGCGTGTGAAAATTCAGCCGATTATGGAAATGATCCGTCCGCGCGTGCAACGTAACACGGGCGAGTGTACGGGGGGGGGGGGGGGGGAAAGATGGAAAAAATAAAAAATTACCATAATGAATTACAAGCCGGCGAGCGTCTCGGTTCGCACGTGCGCTATGATGACGGGACTTACGCGAGTCGCGCACATATTCATAGGGACTCGCGAGCAGCGCTCCGCGTGCCCGCCGCGGGACGATAACGCGAACCGTCGGAAGCGCATCGTCATGACCCGTACAGGATGTACCGCGACCGTAGCGCTGTTCCCGGCGGCAGTGTTGTTTTATTTCGTTTCTTCCTTGGTGCCTCTACCTATAATGTATACAATATTATCATATAATTATCGTGCTAGCCGTCACCCGTATGTACCGGCCGTGTGAGAAAAGAATCCGTCGATCGATGGCGATGGCCGGCATATTTGAATATTTCTGCCCCCACAGCGGCGCGGGTGTAAGGCGATGCTCGAAACCACCCCCAGTCGTGTGTTGATTGTTCGCCCCCCCCCCATGTCACCGTTGAGGTACAAGTTTTATACATTCGCGCGTGATTACGATATCGTAATTGTTTTCAGTAATCACGCTCGTCGACCGCGAACAACAATTCGTCTCACATGTTTCGGCTATACCGAACAAACGGAGTAGGTATACACTATAGTGCTCGTCAAAATTATCGTATACTTATGACTTTTGAGGCATAAATTGAACCCACTACTGCGACACACCGCACAGATTATTTTTTAATAACTAATTTATTTCGAAATTTTAAGAAAAACGTCTACATTTTCTAAACAATTTGCGAAATTGGAAGCGTCCTTGAGTAAAACTTTAGTCTTACAGCCCAAGTGGTGAGTCTTATAAACGACTTTGTTTTATGAATTTGTATACTTTTTTAGTCTTATAAACGATTTAACCTTTTATCCGTGAGTTTCATATGAGCCATATATATATATAGTGTCGGATTAAGAACGGGTGCCGCCCAAGACCCTTTTAAATCCACACCTCTACCCCAAGAAAAAAAAATGTAGTATTTATTACTTATACATTAATTTCATTATAAACTAATTAGATCAGTAGTAATTATAAATTATAATAAACAATAAGACATTTTTAATCTTATATGTTACCAAAAACATTTTTGCGGCTTTATCTCAGATATGTAGTATTGATGTTTTTTAAATATAAATATAAAACATAACATAGTATTGATTTACGCAGTTACATATAAATGCATAACATATTTATATGATTTTTTTTTTCTATTTTTTTACAAAATTTGTCGTCCTAGGCCGGGCCTTACGGGTGCAAATCCGGCTCTGTACACTGGAGGCCGTTTATAAGAATATCGCATGTAAGCCGTTTATTAGACTTGAAATCGCCTAGAACGGACGTATCCAAATGCATTAAAAAATATTTGATCATAAGACTGTCTCCCCACCTCGTAAGTAAAATCGTAAAAAATAAACTCTTGTGTTTATTACTCATAACTGGTTTCTAATAATGGCATAAACTACGTGTGCACAACAAATTGTATAGCGTTCCAAATAATGTATCGCTACGACGATAGTTTTAGCTGCGGTCGATGGTATATTATGTAAGTCAACACGTTATGTATTCAATTAATATTATGTATGCATTTGTATTTATTCGATAGCATTTGATCGTAAAAGTAGCGAAACAGGTTGGACAATTATTTGTCATCATTATTGTGCATTGTTTTCTTCCCACTCGGCCGAAACGATTCATTCGGTCACAAGACTCGCGCTCCGTACTGCACAATACGGTCAATACGCACGATGCAAATTAATTAATCTGTAACCAAATTTCTTATCCTTGTCTTCACGTTTTCGGGGTTATATTTTCTCCGGCGCGCGCACCACAAACCGTCAAATGCGTCAATCAACAAAAATCTCAACCATTCGTGAAGAAATCTTCAATTCAACCACAAGTCTTAAACAAAAAATTCTAAATTCGCCTTTCAGTCAAATAAAAAATATTAGCCTAAGAAAATTCACATCCGAGAGATTTAAGATAAGACCTATGCAATTCTAAGCAAACAACCACTAAATTCACATCCCTAGTCACTTCACCACTATCTGGTAGGAGCCCAAGCTCGAAACAGATTGAAGTGATCGAAGCAATGCAAATGCATGCGTCACGTGCACGGCTGCAGTAATAGGTTCGCGCGGACGGGGAACACGTATCATCATCATGCACCTCGTGACACGTCCGCCGCCGGCTGCCCTGGCAAGGGACCGCGTTATACTGTACGCCCACAGGGATCTCCTTCTGAACGTGTAAATTAGTGTCGACGGACGCGAAAAGACCGTTGCGAGCGCGCGAACGCACCTCGAGCGACAACGTAGTTAATCAGTCGCGGTAACCACGGCTGCCACAGTACGGTGTAATATTGGGTTTTTTTCCGTTAAACAGTCGAACGCGTCCACCGCCCCTGCCCTCACGCCGCCCCTCCCGACGACCGGCCATAGTAATAATGGTGATGATAATATTATATTATTATTATTACTGTCATAGCTATTACTATATACGCGTTTCGACGTGGTTTTTTTTTTCTTTTTAATTTCCTCCGACTTTCGAAACGCGTATATCTGATGCAGCATAAATTATTTAACTTTGTATACTACATTGAACGCAGTGCACACGCCGGCAGTGCCGTGAAGTCGGTTCTTTGCGCGCTATACGGACGGAGACTATATTATAATATACATAATAGAATCTCGCGGGGTGTGTGCTCATAAATCTCTGAAATAAATGACGTACGGACGCGTACGGCGAGTTTATTTTCTTTTGTTTTATTATTATTATTATTATTATTATTATTACCATTACTGTTGTTGTTGTTGCTGTTACGTGTGCCTGCCGGTCGCGGCTACCGGCGCGTGGTTGTGGTGGCTCGACGCGTTTCGTTTTATTGCTATTATTATTACAACAAGACCGCGACGGGGATGGGCACATCCGACAGTGCAGTAGATGTACCGTTGTACGCGTGCGAATGGCGACACGAAGACGACCATAAACGTTCCGTATAAATCAGGGACGTCCGACCGTCTGGAAAGAGTGGGCCACATCACGCGAGTAGAAATAGTCGTGGGCCACGTGCGCATTCTTGTGATAATTGATTTGTGTAATTTCACTTGTAATCTTACCGCAGCGCAGGGATGGGCAACCTAGAGGGCCGATTTGTTGAAAGTGAAAATCTAGCGAAAATCTAGAGAATTTAGAAAGAAAAAAAAGGTCAATACGATTTTAACGATTTACATTTATTTTTTTTAAATTTAATTATTAAGTAAAATAATACAGAAAAATCCTGACATTTTTTACTTTTAAAAAGCAATTTGAAAATGTATCACGGGCCGGATAAAAAAGGTTCGCGGGCCGCGTGAGAAAAAATCTTAAGAATATGGGTGGACTCAATTTGTATTAATAAGCGTTCGAATTTGAAATGTTGCTGAAAATCACCAAATCTGCCTACTTTTTATGGTTAAGAAACGATAAACATTACAATATCATCACTTAAGACTTAAAAATGTAGTACAATGTACTTGAAAAGTTTTTCTTTTCAGTGAACCAAAATATAGTTTACCGGAGAATCACAAAAAAATTTTATAAGCGAAAGAAAATAACATTTTTATGAAATCGGGTGTTTCCGAGATATCTATTAAACGGTGTTAGTTATTTTATTGTAACTCAAAATATAATCATCGAAAATACTTGATATTTTTACAGATCACTTATACAAATATTTTGTAGGTTTGATGTTAATTTCAAAATATTTCAAAAATGTCGATGATATTTATTGAAATTTGAAATTTAGATTAAATGACAATCAAGACTATATCTTTTGCGTAAAGGTTCCAGATTAAAAAGTTTTTGAAAATCTCTTTGCTTTTTTATAAAAATTACTGATTTTTCCTACTTCAGAATCATGTTTTTTTGAAAACAATGGTAACTTGTTTTCTAATTGAAAAGGCATTATAATATTTACTTATCCCTGTCACTCACTATACCCTGGAGTCTTACCCGACTTCAGAGTCTCACCCTTTTTATATGAAATAACTTATAATTACCATAAGTCTTATGTTTAGTATGACTGAAGATGTGGCTATTACGCAGTATCAATTTGTGGAATAAAATGTAAATTTACAAGAAAAAAAACATTATTATCAACGTAACATAGAAACGTATTGTTCGTTGTTATGGAGCACAACTTGTTTAATTTATAACTGTGTACACAGACATCGATGTTAAAAGAAATTGTGATTTAATATTATTTGAAGTCCGACACGTCGAAAAGAAAGGTATTGAATATATATATATATATACCAATATTTCAATTTGGATCAGAATGTTTGCAGCAGTAAGATCGTTGAAGAAATTTGTCCTTAGCAGCAGCTTGGCGTATTCAAAGTAAAACATATTTTCATATTATGTTTTATACATTTTACATATACCACTATCAACTAACCAAAATAATGTTCCAAGTACATTCATTTCGTTAAATCGTATTCAAATAACAGTTCAAATAGTATAATATCATATTATCAAAAAGTGTACATGGAATATCGCTCGCCAGGGATATAATGGATGTTACGTGACCTGAGCTTCCTGTGTATATTTCGAACGTGCACTGGGATTCGTAGCGCGCGGTATTCGTGCATTGTGCATAATATAAAGGTGAAGGCGAATAGACAACGAGTTAGTCGGGGGAGTATGGAACCCTTTCGAAATGTTGTAACACTCAAATTGCCCTTCAGAACCCCATTGGAAATCGTTTAAACTTTTGAAAATCGCATTTTGAACACGATCTGTTAGATAAAATATTTGGTTTCGCGCAAATCTCACAACGGTCTCTTGTTCAATGTAAGCTGATGCAGATTCATCACAATAATATGTCCTACGCGTGGTTCCGTTTTAGAGTCCAAAAATGCATCCACCGAAGCATGAAGATCCAAGGAAAGTGCGCGCTCATCACGGATGGAACGTGCGGCACGGGAGCAGCCGTCGCAAGAGAATTATTGCGCAAAAAAGCATCCGTATAGAACACTACTAATATGATTTGCTAAACTAGTTCATAACTAATAAGGTATACGCGTGCATGTAAAGAAATACGTTTTGTTTGACTCTAGAACGTAATAATCACCGGCTCCGACGAGACATCGGGGAAAAATAAAGAAGAAGAACTGAACTCATGCTATGGCCGCGGGAAAGTGAAGTTCTACAAAACGAGCATGAACGACACGTTCGACTACGAAAGTAATGCACCCTATATTGCTACGGTAGAAGCCCATCTTTGACTTATCAATTGGGTCAGTCGGTTCATCGGTTCACTTAAATTTGGTCAAAAAATTCGTATATTTTTTGGAGCATTTCAACTCTTAGCGATACATTGGAACTGCAGCCAAACGTTCGCTCTCGGAGTCTCAATATTACCAAATGCGTATTTGATAATTTAAAAGCCACGAATGGCCAAATTGGTCGTACAACTCGATTTGATGTTTTATAATTCAAAATGAGACATCTCATAACAAGTGAAAATTAGTTTAGGTTAAATAAATCTTGGCCAGGAGATCAGCTGATGTTAGTAACTAGCTACGGCCAAGGCCGGATATTATAAGCCAGAATGTATGAACATTTTAAATTTTTAGTGTAGTAGATTTTCTCAAAACTCAAATCAAACACAAATGTAATATGTATAGCCTTATATGTACTTCTCTTGATAAGACAAGTATGTGCTTGGGTCTTATAACATTAAAATCAAACGCCACACTCATTTCAAGTTTCGAAATTCATAAAACTCATCTGATTTTTCTTACTGTACCCTGGCAGTTCAAAATACATTATAGTTCATATTTGTAAAATTTCAGTTTTTTTTTTAATATATATATTTTCAAATACAATTTAAATAATTACTATAATATTAAATTGAAATACAACTTTTTAGATTTAATCAGCTCTGTTCAATATGTGCACAATTAATCTGTAAGACGATGTACACACTGTAAATCTTTAGATGTACGGGTAATGCTCGACAGAAACTCCAAACATTAAAACAATTTCGTGCTTTAGCAAATCTTAAATGTATATGATACCTGCATACATTAGGCGTAAGCGTATAGCCGGTGAAGCTCATAATTGGCTGGCGACTGGACTTTGGCCTAACATACGAAACTTATACTTTAATTGTTTGTGATGATATTTGTAAGCGTACCCACATCGACCGCATAACCACAACTCGTCAATACTGTATAACGGTTAGCAGTAACCGGTGAACAATATGGCCTAACATTACATTATACAATTTATCTAATACCAGTGAATATAGAGTTATACACGTACTTATTTTATACAGATACGTTCAAATATATTAAGGAAAACTTCAAGTCGTTAGACATTTTCTTCAACAATGCCGAAAAACAAGACGAGAAAGACAACATAATTCATACTCATCTAGTAAGTTCTTAGTACTTATGATATATTTTTAGACTTTATCCTCCATAATTCAAACTGTAACATTTAAAAAAAAGATTTAAGGATTTTCTTTTAAATCTCGTAATAATCATGCGAGGAATTAGGAATATATAAATGTAATACACTGATGCGTGATTTAATTATTTTCTTTATTCAGTATGCGTATTATTTCATTCGCATATCAATGTATCATAAATTTGTTTATTGGTACCGGTCGTAATAATATTATTATTTTTTTAAGGTATTGAAGATCGAAGGAATCGTGGCGGCTTATAAAACTATGACAAATGGTGGTGTCATCGTAAATCTTACATCATCCCTAGGACTCGACGCTAAGTCAAGTATGATCGAACACAGCGCAGCTTCAGGTGGCTTCATAGCTGCTGCAAAGTCCTTCGGCGTAAGTAACGTCTTCCAAATTGATAAGTAAAAAAAATACGATAGGTAATGAACTAATGTTAACATGTGCCGAACAGGATGCTGAATATTTCGAGAAAACAAAAATCAAAATGATAACATTGTGTACTGAGTCAAATTTACCGTTGTCTGGGAAATGTGAACATAAACGGGGGCAGTCCAATGACGAATGCAATATGACGTAAATACAGAATACTTTATACTTATTATTACCTACATCATACTTGTATCATAAGAAGGAACTTAATATACTTAGCCCTTAGGTAATTTCGATTTTAGCCTTTGTGACTAGCCTCAGTAAAAAAAAAAAATTAAAAAACTAAATTAAAGTTTTTAGAGCTAACAGTATGATGTTCGTGGACTTGTGTCAATACTATAAATTAAACAGTAGTTGAAATGTATACAATATTTATTAAATATAATATAAGCTTTCTAACGCCATATTTTACTGATCACTCAGTCTCTCTAGTATCCTTAGTTGAAAAGTTACAACTGTATGTAGGTATGTATATAAGTAGTTAGTATTACAAATACCAAACCAATAACTCTAGTTCTAAAGTGCCTTGCAGACGAGTTATAGAGTTGGTGTTAAGAAAATCCCGGGTCGTGTTCTTAAAACTTGTCGACATACAACAAATGTATATTTATATAAGTTAACCAAGCTCTGATCAAATTTATCGACTGAATCGAATTAACTTTAATTTATAATAGCTGAAACAAATCAGTATGAATAGTTAAATGCAAAAACAATCGTCCCCGTTGAAACGTGTTGAACACATTTATACATTTGTACAGTCATACTGACATGAGTAAATAATTAATGTTATATCGTAAACATGTTTTTAGTGATTTTTCAATAACCAAGTCGGTAGCTTACCTCATTGAAAACGAAAATGGGTCTAGTAATACACTATGGCTTTGTCAACGAAACGGGTCACTGAGTTTAGTAGAGTTACAAGATATGAATAGATTCTTCGTCAAATTTGAACCACAAGTACGTACACACATTTCTTATATACTAAATAGGAATTATTTAATAATCTATATTTTTGTTGCATACTCTCGAATACAAGATTGAAGGGACAAAAGAGAAGACGGAATAATCTGCAAATGATTTGGATTTCAAGAGCATCACAACTTTCCAGTGTTCTTCAAAATGTGACTGTGGATGACTTGTATTTATTTACTGTTTAATGATAATAAAATACGTTTTCTATACTAAAATCAAGCATTAAATTATATTTTGTCATTTTATTTTCATTAATGATATTGCTCTTTCCATTAACTACTCTAATATATTACTATGTTTTTTTTTTTTTGTTGAGAGTGAAATAGTTTGACACTTATTTAAATTGAATGATATTTCGTTGAATTAATACCATTTATTAATGTTAATTAAATCTTTTTGTACATTTTCAGCGTCGGTGAGTGATTTGATGTTTGTGTCATCAACTCTATTAGTTCTCTCTATCAGTCTATTAGAGTTGATGACACAAACATCAAATCACTCACCGACGCTGAAAATGTACAAAAAGATTTAATTAACATTAATAAATGATATTAATTCAACGAAATATCATTCAATTTAAATAAGTGTCAAACTATTTCACTCTCAACAAAAAAAAAAAAACCAACAAATATTTTAACGTTTCACTATAAATTACGCAATCATGTTTTACTTCTCCGTTGTTCCTTGATCTTGGTATCACCTTTGATTCTAAACTCTTAATAACCGACCACATAATATCTACGAAAAATATAGCCCTCTCCGTGTTAGGCTATACAATGCGTAATTTTTCAACTTGTTATTTTATTTATGTTTTTGACATATACGAGTAAACGAAAAAACAAAACCTATGCGCTCCGCCATTCTGGTATACGCGACGTGGCACATCCAAGTCGCTAGCCAGGTGTTTCCCCTAACCAGTGGGTACAAAATAGGTCCTGCAATGAAGGACTGAAACGTTACACATCTTACTAATATGAAAACGCGTGTGTTACGCGGGTCACTGGGGAAGTACGACTGCATTTCGATGTCGGTACAATGTTGTTTTTTTTTTCGCGGTAGAAGGAAAAGTCTAACGACCGCAATAATATTTCCTACGATCTTCTACAACGTTTTGCTGGTAAACGATTACAAATCGTGTTCCGCGGGAGCGTATGGTTTTTACAGAAATTAGCGAGTTTCATTCGTTTTCCTGTGGTGTTTTGCGGAACCGTCCAATTTAAACTGGTCTAGGACGTATCCGAAAAAAAAAACCAAACGATTATCCTCGATAATAACGAGTAATGACTAGTACACGTCAGTAAATTACGTATCAACATATCTGCACATCAGACTTTGGTGCGATTTCGTCGTAAATCTATCAACAATCACACGCAACGTTATGATGTTTTGCGCGTACGTAACATTTCCACCGCGTACCATCGGTCTATAGCGAAAACGTCGACGGAATTATTTTCTAAATTATACGAAAATGTGACCGTTTATTATAATTTTTTATTTCATTTCCGTCGCGGTCCAGTGGAAATATTATGAATAAACGCCAAAATTCTCACGGAAAAAAAGAAAAAGTGAAATATCTACGAGGCAATAAATTCATCAGAAAGCCCACTCGAAAGTATACACTATACACATAGGTACACGTACGTACGGGCACAGTGCACAGACGTACGCGCACACACGCACACCAGCACACGTGTACACGAGAATAAAAGAAAACGTGTTCAAGTTTGCTTTTTTTTTTCAACCGTATTTTAGCGTACGACGACGTACCGCGCGTAACGCAAATGCAGTTCCCTACGCATAATCATATGCCCGTGTGTACGCGCGTGCAGTTACACCATAATTACATTCATACATATTATTATTATTTATGTATAATATTGCATGTTTTCCCCGTCCGTCCGGGCGCGCGTACATTATTATTCTAATGCGATTCCTCGACTCGACCGGCTATATATGGCCTGATCATTATTTAATTATGTACGTTTTTTTTTTTAAGCAAACAGACGTAGGTACCTACAATTATAAACTCATTTAAATGAGGACGTAACGTGATTAACTGTTTTTTTTTTTTTTTTTTATCCAAATAGAAAACCGTTTAATGTCACAATTAACGCTCGCCGCGTCCCCATGGTTTGCGTTATTTATTGCGTTTATATAGGTATGCTTATAGCTTCCTACGTGTAATTATGAATAATATTTTGTTTGACGATCATCACTCGAACATTATTATTGTTGTTATTATTAATGCGATGCCCGAAACACGCGATATCACTACCACGTCGTATTGACCATGAACGTGTTTAGTATACATTATTATGCGTTGAGTTCCAGCTGTACGTATTCCGCGGACGTTTTTCGTGTCGAGTATTCGCAAAATTTCTAAAATCGTTTACTCGTTAAGATGACGTAAAACCATGCGACGGTACGGCGATCAAACGACCTGGCCACGATCGACCGTTCGCCACGTGAACGGTGCGGGACATATTGTTTTAGGTGAAATGAGTTATTGATATTTTTAAGACTCCGAGTCTTAGCAGCCTAAACGTATAATAACTTTGCGTACCAAACTTTTTCACAGATTTTCGAGTTCTCGTTGAGTGTCCTTGCTGGTTGTTCTGTGTTAGTACCACGTAAAATCTATTACCTATAGCCTATAGGACCCGGATTCAAATTCTCAATGAACCGTAGAAAAAATTCATTAATCGCATATATGCCCTTAAAAATACCCTATGGATTATTTTATTTTACACAAGTTATATGTATATATTGTCTCATTAGGTACCGCATATACAGTAGAAGCCGCTTATTAGAAACACGGATAATTAATACAATCGCGTTATCGAAACAAAATGTACTGGGATAGTGGGTATCGTTGTTCTAAAAATCTAAAATCTATCCCTAAAAATGTCTAAACGCCAAGGTTTAAGTGCTAAACAGAAGTACGAGTTAGTGAGCAGCATTATTTATATGAAAATATGGTCATGCAGTTACTTGACGCAAAAAAAACAAATTTCGATCGTTAAGTATTTTAAATAATGTAGTGAATACATACATTTGTACATACTTTCTTTAAATTATACAATATACATACATAGTTAAGTATACATATACATACATACATACATACATTTTTTTTATGGTACAAATCAAACCAATCGCTTATTAGAAACAATCGGTTAATCGACACATTTCACTTCGGTCCCAAAGTGTTTCTAATAAGCGGCTTCTACTGTATATATATTAAAATATTATAGTTTACAAAAAAAAACTAAACATTTATTACGTGAAAAAAAAAACTGAAATTTGAAAAATGTGTTTTCTTGATGTGGCGTCGATGGTGTTGAATGTTGACTGAATTACGAGTAAAGATTAAATTACTAAGCGATATAATGTACAATTATTCTTTAAAACGAATAATGTGGGACGAAAAATATTGAAAATTCTCTATAAATGGAAAAAACTTCGAATGAAAAAACGAGTTTCACCTTTGATGCGTCTGGTACACCCAACACGAAACGCGAATCACGTTTTTGGAGAAATCGAACCGTCTAAGACAGCGGTCGGCAACTGGCGGACCGCGGAAGGCAAAACCCTGGACCCCGTCAACACACATTGTACTTGATCATGTTATACGATATTTTGGTTAAACGTACATTTGTGAGGCATAATTTTTTGAAAAAAAAAATAATGGACAAAATTAACAGACTCTCACCTGTATACGAATAAATGCAATTTTTGCATTGAATAACTTGGTAAATTACTATTATTACTACTCGATACAATTATTATTTACCTAACATTGTAATTTTTTAATATAAATTAATTATTTCAACTAGATACATTTTTTTTTTTCATATACTGCCATTTTAAAAGTATAAAGATTTGACAAAGATTTTTTTCACTGGACCATATTTATTTATTTTTTTAATCTTTAGGACTCCAATAGAAATAACTTGCCGACCCCTGGTCTAAGATGACCGAACAAAAGACGCGCTTTGACCGAGATCCGCACCGTTCCCATCGGATCTCATATCGCCGGGCTCGTTGAAAACCGTAATCCGACCAAACGTTCACGCGACGCGAGCATTAATAACAGCATAATCGCTTGATTGGGCTTCGACCACGTGACGCGTCACGGTGCCTACGCGATCGTACGTACACCTTACGCGGACGCTTCTCACAAGAGCGCGCATATTAACATTTGTAAAACCGCTTTAATGTTCGTTTCGAATATTTTAAACGTATGCATAGGCTTGTCCACGAAAACTCACATATGTAAATATACACGAAATTACATTACACACGTATAGAACACACACGCACACGCGGTATAGAGAGGAGGTATTATACATATATTATATTGTTTAAACGTTCGGTTAAATTGGAAGTGACTTAAACGCACCACCGTGGATTATTACTATTATAATATACACCTCGTTAAAACCGATATATTATTACATTTGTTTGTGTACGCGCAGTTTATGCAAATCGGGTTAGTTAGTTTATGTAAAACATTCCGTTGATGGTGTGTTTTGGTTGTCAAAATGTTGGTTTATTTGTTTATATTCTTTACAACTAATTAAAAAAAACGTGAGAGGAGCGCAGCGGGATTGTCGGTGGGTGGGGGTGGGGGGAGGGGGGTAGAAATGGTTCTGGGAAAAATGTCTCGACGCGAGACTCCGAAATTTAAAACAAAAATTACTTTGCGTATTTGTATTACAATAATAATAATGATAGCCGCAACGGGATCGGAGAGATTGGTTTTTTTTCTTTTTTCGTGTCTTTATACTAGATTAAAAACAACCGAAACAATAATAATACGTACCTCCTATTACAAACACTCACGGCCGCGGCACGTTACATAAATGCGTTTATGTAAACACGCATACGTATAGCGGTGAAACTTATCAAGACCGACGATTAAAGCGCCCGTCATTGTGATGGATGGAGATGGTTATATGATAATATTATATTATGAGAATAAAGAAACGACGAGCGGTGCAGTCTTACCGTTTTCTCACCGGCAAAATGGTAGCCGTGGGTGCATTGTCGAATTGGTTTTTTCGAACTTTCAACTCGACTGTACATGTGATTGGCACTGTAAAATTGAAAGTGTTGGCACTTTTTCGCGTATTTTTCTAACGAACGACCACCGTTGTCCGACAAAAGTCCTGTCGGAATGTTTTGCCAACTTCACGTACCCGCGCAACACGCGTCGTCGTTTAGATTGCTACAGGTTTCCGCGTTTAGCCGTGGGTACACATCTTGTGGGCGATAATATATATTATGAATAGAGCAATGATTAGTGCAGAACAGAGGTGTTTGACTTTTGCTGAGCAAGACTGGACTACATTAAGCGAGCAGAAGTCGTCGTGCAACAGAAGATATGCGTTTTTATATTTATAACATTACATTTATTTAAAAATACATATACTCATAACTATAAGGAGACATTAAAAAATAACCAAACAATCAAATGGGAAATTTGAAACCGCTTTTTTACCGATTGTACGTAACTTACGTGAAGGGGGGTCGCATTAAAATCTACCCCGGAGACTGACATCACTGGTGTACAGTATAAAAACGTTCGGTACTACATTGTATTCCGATAAACCGGCAATTAGTTACATTACTTACTTTTTCGATACCAGTGGCCTGGAGTAGGTATAATTAAGCTCATCAGACATATAAATCACTGTTTTGGGATAAGATAACATTTTTACCTTTTCAATACTCATATGGAACAAAAAAATCTCAAGTCAACAAAAATTAGTTCAAATAAATACACGAAAATGACATAGTATTGGTAAAAAATTATGCTCAAAAAGAAGAAAAAATGCATTTATCACGAAGAATGCAAAAAACAAAAATAAAAAATACATATTCTAAATCGGTATTTAACAAAACAATCGTGTAATATGCGAATAACAATGCAAAAGTCATTGAAATCCCATAATCTCTACAGAGTGACCCTGATGATTTACTGATGGTACCGTTTTTTATTAGACCCACAGAGACAAGAACTACAAACATCTCTTACATTTTAAATGAATTTAATGTTTTGGTAAATAAGGTATACAACATTTTTTTTATTTTATTATTTTCTAAAACTTTCTAAATTTTCTAGAAACTAAAAAAACTATTAAAAATCATGTGGTATGAAAACAACATGTTGAAACGTCAACGTTTTCAGAAAAACAAACCCTACTGGCTACCTTGGCATTTTTCCGGATTTACAGAAAAAATTGAAATTTGAAAAATTGTATTTAATGCGACGGCTATATATCGTTGACTGAAATTATCTTCAGATATTATGTATTATTATAAATCGGTTCAATTTAAATTGTTGCGCACTATAGTTATGACGAAATCATCGAAAAATTGCAAAGTAAGAGTTTCCACCTTTGAAGTGACTGTCACGTGAAACGATTTATGAACTCGGAAATCATTGTCTAAGATCACCCGAAAAAAAAATGTATGGCAGTACCTCCATACAACGAGTCTGTACCTTAGTTGAACCACGTCATCCCGTCCGTATCCACTCTTCTCCCCGCTCAAACATTTTATTATATTCGAACGTGGCAAGTCGGACTTTCCATGCGGAAAAAGTTAACTACCAAACACTATATACATATAGCAGCATAGTCAAGCTCGCTAGAGATAATTTATATTCAAACACGTGGAGTATACTATAATATACTATTATTTTTTTTTCTAACAAACGTTCGGTTAGCTCCTCGCCTTCGTATAAAGAGCATATATTTTCACACTTTCCGTCGTACTTACACCGATGTACACCGGGCAGTATATAATACTATAAGAATAGCACATACATTTGTAACGTCTAATTGTGAAT
The DNA here is from genome assembly GCA_949715065.1 of Periphyllus acericola. NCBI lineage: Eukaryota > Metazoa > Arthropoda > Insecta > Hemiptera > Aphididae > Periphyllus > Periphyllus acericola. The sequence goes on from OX454269.1 coordinate 27,174,076, forward strand.
AATCACCAGAGTCGGCAAATTTGCTTCTCTCCGCGTTAAAAATAGAACGTATTCTCGATGCTCCTTCTTTATACAAGTTACAGTAGTTGATTCGCCGAAAAGGTCACACCGCGTACCGTTGCGGCGGAGAGGACAGCAAAACTTGTTCTCGTGACCTTTCATATTTTTTTCATAAGCATCGCAAGTACAACCAGAAAAAAAAGAAGATAAATATTTCTGTATTTAACGATGTGTATATCAGTTATTTCGATAAGATAACAATATTGAACTTAGAATAACTATAAAACATGGAACACATTAATCCTTATTGTAGATGCAGCACGAATTAAACGTCCTGAAACAAAAATTAACATTTGTTTGAGCGTGTGACGCAAGCACACAATAATTCGAAAAATACTCAACAGTAACGAATTAAAATATTTTGATCAATGCCCTTTTCATAACAATTCTATGGATAAATATCATAATCTATGGATTAATGCAAATTTGGAAGCACTCCGCGTACGATTCGTTTAAGGACCGATTAGCGGTGAACGTTCTAGAACCGGTGGCGCCATGACTAACGCGTACAATCGTACAGATTTACATTAAACCGTTCAGCTAGGTTAGATCGGCCTGCAGTCACTCTCGTTACAAGTAGTTCTTCCGCCCACCGAACGTGGCGCATAATGTATGCGTATCCTATGCAGATTTTACGCGCCGAAGAAATCGTTCAAGGATATTAGTATAAATAGCATTATATTTATAAAATTCAAATAGGTACCACTCACTCGGTACATCTCAAAAACGGCTAAGCGAGTATGAACTTTAAATTTGAAAACAGCGGTTTCACTAATGCCTAGGTCAGAAGATCTTAACGTTTTTAAAGCTGTCACCTCACTGATTTGATATTGGTGTTGGTGTTTACAATCCTTAAAGCCGACTTTTAACGTCTCGGTAGTTAAGAGTTTGATAAATTCTACTTGAATCTGCAAATCTGACGTTTCAATTTTTGCAAAAGAGATTTACGGGCCACTTACAACAGTGATTAAAGACGAGACATATGTAGGGTAGAGCATCATAATATTTGTATCCAATTTTTAAGTTCAGTGTAAATATTTTATATTTCCTGTTGTAATTTATGTAACTTTTTCTTTAATACTCTATGTAACTGGGCAAGTCCCGGTTTTCAATCAATAAATAAATAAATAAATCAATAAATAAATATTGTTATTACATAATTTGCTCATACTATACATACTACCGCCCAAAACTCGCTCACCAACCTCAACAGAACAACCTAACCCGCAGCACCACTCGATCGAGGAACGATATTTGATCACGTTGGGAGACACTGGTCTATTTTTTCAACGAGAAGAGGTTTAAAAAAATGTTTGCGCCGACCAAGACACTGCAAAGCCGCGGAGTAATATAGCTAATGTTTTATTAATACATTTTGACGAGATAAAAACCGGGCACAGACCAGCACAAACCTAGCACGAACACGTGGTGTCTTTGGTTTTTGTTCTGAACGAGTTAGATTATGATTATTTGACATATTAAATTTAACTCGTTAAGTTGAAAAGTTATATGTATGAGCAAAAGTAACTTTCTAACTTAACTTTAACTTTTTAACTAGTTATACCCGGGATAAAAAGTCAGGAACAAACACTGGTCGCTTCACGAAGTAACCTTATTCCGGTATCAATAATACGAGTCTGGAGCTCTGAAAATCACACCGCACGCGCCTTGCTATAAAAAAAGTTTTCCGTATGATTTATAGAGGCAAAAACGTATATATTATCATAATAAATACACTCGAGTCAAATACATCAATAGAAAACACGACTCGGCGAGGAACGTATGTGTAGCGTTCAATTTCGGAAGCAATCAGTTCTCGATGAACATAGTGTTTTACTCACCGCTATAGGGTCGTTTATGTTGTAATACATCTTACCCGCGTCCACGGAAAACCGTTTAAATTGAAATTTCGTTTTTCGTGCGTAGCCTGTACGACTTTACCCATAATATATTACGTTGTATAATATGCCGCGTGTACAGATATTACCGCGCTGCGGTGATAGATATATACGGGGTGACGGTAACCTGCAGACTACATTATATCTCCGAAGATGATGAGATAATACAGAGGTTCCCAAAATTGTTTTCCGAGTAGTGCTCTTTTTTGGACCAATCTTAATTGTAAATGCCCTACGAATAGCTTTGAAGCATATTACGAACAAATTATTAATAGTGCCTCTCATACGAAAATAGACGAAATCGTCCTTACGGTTCCATGGCTTATGAGGAACAGACAATTACACGCAACGACACGAGAATATCCCGCCATCAAGAATGGATAAAACACCATTTCAAAAATGTCCAAAATAACCTCAATGTCATCGACGATGACGGAGCACGGTTCTACAGACTGTAAGCTGCAAAAACAGCTCAAACCGAAAGCTAAAACCGCGACTTTCTCGAGACATCCTGCCACTACAACGAACACTTACTTACGACAACGAAGACGAATAAAGTTATAAACTTATAACTAACAAAACTTGTAAGCATGTGTATAGAGAAAATAATGTAAACAATATTACCAAATGTAAATAACATACCCAACTTGTAAGAGCATTAATCATGTGCTGACACATTTCAATCAAACGAAAAAATTAAAACTATAATACAGTTCGTCCAACACTCGTTTGATTTTCACGAAGCCGGTGGCGTCTCTCAAGAACAGGCTCGCGGTGCCCATCCCCATCCATGCGTAACGTTAGTCGAAACTGTGTTCATGTGGTTTTTCAAATAGCTTCATAAGACGTTAAGATCATTTTAGCGAACACGTTTAAACCAGCCATCACATATAACACTATAAGCATTCAAAGTGTTTCTCAGTGCGGAAAAGGGCAACTTGCGCGTATTGGCGCGCGTGAAAACACAAAAGGCGAGGAGAAAGAAACGAAACTTATTTTGATAAGTATTATTATTTTGAAAAAATATTCAACCGTCGGGTCGTTTAGCAGGGGAAAAAATCGTCCTGTATATATATTGTTATCATGTACGACTACGTGTCGGACGGTGCAGCAGCGCTGTCAGAACGCCGATGCGCGCGGGACTGGAAGCCGTGAAAAACGGGATCGATTTCCTGGCTTTCGAAAAACCCACCGTAGCCGCCAAATGATTGATCGAGGTCTCCAGGAGCGGCGAACGGGTAAGTCCAGTACTGTTATTATTATCATCATCAATGCTTCTGTACTTCGCCGCTGCGTATACGTACGGGTACGACTGCACGCGCGTATATAATATAGGTTCTACGTGTACCGGCGAGACAACGAATACCGTGAACACGCGTGCATATTATACGCTGCGTGTAGGTACGACTATAGTACAGTATCGGGTGTGAAATGTATGCCCTCCGGGTCCGCCGGTCAATGAATAATAATAATGATAATATGCGTAGTACCACCGAGCGGCGGCGGCGTTCATTACGCGATGACGCTGTCGTTGAAGTCTCCCGGTGGTACGCGGCGGCGTTTAAAAAATAGGTTGGAAAAAAATACTTATCCCGCGCGCACATACCAGACGTGTACAGTGTGTCCCGAAGGGTTTCACACGCAGAGCGATGTCTCCCGTGTGAACAGAGACAAACAAATTCTGTTTTTTTTTTTTCTGAGCATCCCTGGGCAAAGGCGAAAAGTAATACTTTTTATTTTATAATTCTTGTGAAATTCGAAGATGGCCGTTTTATAGGGCTTCTTTTACCGAACATCTCGACGGTTCCGCTTTCAGCTTTCATTGGACTCGTGACTCTTAATAATTTTTTTAGTTCGAGAAATAATGCGAATCGTCATTTTTGCGATAAGTTTCGCTGATTATGTCATCATTATTTGAAATTGTGTAAATATGAGGTATACTTTTTTCTCGTAAGCAAGAAAAACGATTAAAAATCAACATTTAAATGAAAACCGAAGGTTGAACTTGAAAATTTTCAGAAAAATAAGGCCTACGAATGGCTATCTAAAAAGTTAATTTTTAACTTCTCTAATAGCACACTTACCAAACTGTTGTAAGCGAAATCCGCTTTTCCCGGGCATGCTAGTGAAAAAATACCACAACATTTGATTATCTCTGTTCACACGGGGTATATCGCTCCGTGCTGATCCCGGTGCTGCACCCTGTACACGTAATAAACGTAAGTTTCGTTTTCTCCATTTAGCTCTCTCCGACCTTCCGCGCCGTCTCTTTGTTCGCGTTTCGGCGGCTGCTGCTGCTGCTGCTAATGAACGATTACGCGCGCGAGCCCGTTTTATAATTACCTCCGCCGCCGCCGCGTATATATTATTATTATTATTATTATTATTATGTACAGGCTAGGCCGCTGCGGCAAGTCGGTCATTACGCGCGTGCCCGCCACCGCATTAATCGCGCGTACGTACAATAATAACAATATATTACATTTATGTATTACAATACGCGCCGCCCGACTCGGCTGCAATGACGTGCAGGACCGGTTAATTAAACGGTTTAATTTTTTTAATTTTTTTATTTTTTTCGTTTTCCGAAGCCGCGCGACCGTTTTGACGTGTGTTCCGACGAAACATCGCATCGCTATCGCACTCGGACTCGACTTCCGAGACGATAAGTAAACGCAAACATCCAAGATTCACTGTGCAGCCGCTACCTTTGTACAAACTTTCTCTATAGGAAAACGGAGCGATGATCCAACCTTATGTAATAATACCGTATCATCCCCTGTTTTCGTAAAAAAAAATACCCTAGAAGCCGAGGGTGGTTGTGCATTTTTAGACGTTGAATCCGGTTGCTTTAAGGGCGGCTCAAATGTCTAGTTAACTGAGTATTTAGTTCTGTCTCCCCATCGCTGTAATGTGCAACGTTTATAAACTTGTTCTTGTTACGAACATTTAGGTTATACAGTCAACGGCTTGGATGTATATAATTACTCAATACTTGTACGTATTTAAATCATTCGAAACCAGGTTAAGTAAACCGTCACAGAATATAATTGTCGAACAATTAATTTGTAACTATATCTTTTTAGTCAGTAATTATTAGTAGGTCAATGAATATAATTTCGCAAATATTGATTATGACAACTTTGTAAATATCATGTTCTATGATTGAAGATAGTTGTGTATAATACAAAATAGCAACGACCCAAGAATAAAAAAGGTCTTTGATGGTGGACGAAGAGAAAACTTTCAAAGTCGAATAACGTGTTTAATAAGTGGCTTTTAGCTAGGTTTTAGTTCATTTTGTGTGTTTTGTTGTTACGTCATAAACTTGTTAGGTAATTGGCGTGTACAACGAAGGTGTTATAATGTTTCGGTTGACTCAATCACTAGAGGACACACGTTCGTTAAATCCAAATTCACTTTTGTTTTTTTTTTCGTGTGTTATGCGTCTGTAAACGTTGAAGTGATCGTCGTATACAAAAAAATAAGGTTAAAATTAAGTTTTCATCAACCGTGATCATGATGATCTGGATCCTCCAGCGCGTAAATGTTCATTATTTTTGCGACACAAGCGTTATTTTCTCGTTTAGTTTTTTTTTTTTTAAACTAAATATTTATTAAATATATATGAACTTTTACTCATTACCACAATATTACTATATATGCATATCAACGACGATTGTGGATGGCTATAAATAGTGCCGAGAAATCGTTTAATGAACTATTCTCAGCGGGCAATGGTCCAAGAGCATTTAAATGATTTAGTCGTTTAAATTATGTGCATAACGGAATACCCTGCCAATATCGAGCAAATTAAACGTTTTAAATGCATAATAAATCTATAATTATTACGACTCACGGACGTATTAACGCTCGGAGATGAAAAATTAGTTATTCATGCCCAGTCCTCGGCCGTTAAAATATTTCTGTCTATATCGAACGCGTCCCCGCGGAACGCTGTCCGTACGATGAGCGCGAAAACCCGAGGCAGACGTCTCGTGTGAATAATGTGCTTAACAACGCAAATGTGTGCTACCGGCACTGTCACATTTGACGAAGAAATGTACCAATAGCGAAAGTGAACTAGTCTACGTACGTACGGTGAAACCCGTCTAAGACGGACTCAAAATAAATCTGTCCGTAATGGAACCGACATCTTTATAGTTCTGTCGGGCATTATACCATAGATATAATGTGTGTAATACAGAAATGTATAAGCGGAAACTTATCAAAAACGGAATAATTGTATCATGTGCGATAACGTCGAAAACATTTTTTTACCGTAACGCTGATGGTTAGCTGAACACGGCCATAATAATATTGTTATGTCGAGTAAAGTTCTTCGAATGGGTACCGACATGCCTGATCGAACTCACGTGTATTCAGAAACGGTCGTAGTGTTTTGAAAAACTCGTTAAAGCTCTTGCAAAGTAAATTGTTCGTTTTGATTCGAGCTGCTTACGGGATCCAAAATAATTGTATTAAAATCATAATATAATTATACTAGCCGACCCGTCACAGCTTCGCCCGTGATTGGTTCTTTATTTTGCCTTCGGACCATGATATGTAGAATTTTTTATTCAATTATTATTGTTTAATGTGACCGGCAAGTAAATATAAAAAAAAGGTTAATGAAAACGGATTGAAATTTTTCTAGCGTTATAAATGATAAATATATTTTTATTAAAAAAAAAATACAAATAAAAAAGAAATAAATTATGATTGATAAAGAATTAATATAAGAATTTCATAAGACTTCTGAGTATATGACGTTTTTTGTTTTATCTCCTGTTGAGATTAAAATCATAAGATGATTCGAGTCCCCAGTTCGAGAAAATGCCACGTATAATTGTCCATGTGCGAATAACTAAAACTATATATTATAATAGGAACGCCGGAGTACGATCGGTCGACCGGAGTCTGCGTTTTCAAGGTAGTTAAAATGCGCCTAAATGCATCGTGACGTCCGGCATGAGAGCGCATACTATTATGTTTCTCGAATGCATAATCGATGATGTGTGCATTGCACCTATATGGTTACTGCACTAGTCTGCTCTGCACCGACTGTGATAATAGTAGTTTATTATTTGTTTGGCCAATGCACGTTGTTGCACGATTAAATTCACGATCTGCGTTACTGCAGAATGAGCCCGTTAAGTGTCTACGAAAAATGACTTGCGACGCGTGGCTCGTATAAATCGCATAAAAAAAACATGAAGAATGGCGTACCTACTCGCAGTGCAAGACCCAGTCAATAGCAGAAGTGGTCTTCTTAAGATCTAAATTGTTAATATTGTTTTAAAAATGTACAAAAAATTTAACAATTTTTCCATTGCGCAAAATTTCGTCATGCTCATATTCACAACAATCTGAAACGTAACGCAGGATGTCACACGTTAGTCGTCATCGAGTATCCACGGTAGGTACGCAATGCGGACACAAGGATCTACGTGTTTGGAAAATGCTCCATAACGCCGATTTGGTAGTCGTGGTAAATTTGTAGTCAAATCATAGCGAAAACCGTGGTATCAACCGATTCTGCTTTATTGAAATTTACTCAAAACTTACTTTGATTTTTACTAGGGTTTTACTATTACTTTCCCCCAGCGATTAGACAAATCCACGTCAAAGGAACATTGATTTTTAATAGGATTTAATTTCTCTCGTATGTCAATGGCGAAAAATTTAAATATTTATAACCAAGTTTAACTGCCAGAAAACCAAACTTATGTGGTAAAAAAAAAATCAAAGAATTGATTTGATTTATATATTGATTGAAAATTAATTTTGATTTGAAGGCGGCAACCGAACCACGACCGCGTTATACTTTACGCCAGCCTTCGACGGCTTATCCGCCCGGCCGATCTGACGACGAGAAGACGTCCGTCTCCGTGGTTTTCAATAATATTATACGAACGCGCGTGACGAGAGCATGTACCGACGAAACGCCGCGAGTGAGCTGCCTACTATTATTTCGTTAACGGAAACGCTGCGTGATCGGCGCGCGATAAAAATGAGAAAAAAAATCGTTATCGACGCGCTCGGGTGGGAGGTACTAGTGGCGTAACCATATTATAACATAGGTCCCTGGAACGTCCGGTCCGTCGCGGAGAGGCGCCGCACAGAGCCTAGGGCTTTTACTGAGGTATTTAGATTTCACGTTTTTTCGAACTGGGCTAGAAAGTCGTGCTAAGAACATGAAAAAGAAGACACTCGGTTTTACTCGACTCGACTAGACGCTAAAAAAACATGAGTCGCCCGTAACAACACTTGTAATAAAATTAACAGCCCGGATATATGTACACTATAAAATTGTGTACTCGTGCGCTTTTATTTTGTAGAACTACACCCTTGAAAATAAAAAATGCGCAAAACATAGATTTTCAAAACTTGTCTTTTATGTTTATTTTTTCCAACATGTTCTCGTAAAACCATATAATATGATTCATTTTCCCCGCGGTGTTTGCGATCTGAACAGCTACGTAAAATGCGCTTTTGCTTGTAAACTGAATTAAGATGAAGAGACCAATTCGATACCATAGGTATTTGTGCGGATAAGACATTATGGGTATGAAACACGTATAGCTGGTATACTCTGGTTACCATATTATGCTCATAACACTTTAAATACGGTGTAACTATAACCTAAAAATATTAATAATACGCGTTCGAAAGTTGTCTGCGATACGCAACGAAAAACTGTAATACGGTAGACGCCGCTTATAAGACTTACATTGGAACCAGCATAAAGTGAGTCTCATAACCGAATGAACCTTATAGGCAAAGTGGAAAAAACATTTTAATTATTTTTTAATTTAATTTTATTACAAACATATTTCGCTTTTACAGGTACATATAATTAATATTATTATTATTTTTGAAAACAATTTCTAATTTTAGTTTGTTTTTTATTTTGTTCCAATATTTCGGAAATATACTGCACTCATATTGTACATTGAAATTAGTACCACGGTGATGGACAGCTCTCCTTAACACGTCTAAACCCTCCAGAACCTCTTTTGTTTGTTTGTTTGATGGTGTTTTAAATACGAATTCTTCTTCATCACTTTTGTCATAAGTGCATATTATGTGCATTTATGTACTTGCTATGTATTTGCAATACGGTCTACTTATTTGGGGAGGCCTTTCTGCTAATGCTTTAAAACCTTTATCAATTCAACAAAGACAAATTGTTCGAATATGTCTGCAGAAACCTACTCTTGAAGGTTCAACAAGTCAAAACTTTAAATTATTAAATGTATTACCTGTGGATTTACTATTTAAAAAAATTGCCTTATTATGGATTGGTAAAAACATAGATAATTGGATAACTAAAAATAATGGAAAAACAAAAAGGGAACATCTAGTATACGATGTTAAAGTGATATATTTTAAAAAATCTTTTGGTCAAAAATTCGTTGACTACTTGGGTCCTACTTATTTTAATTCCATGCCAAATATTATTAAGAAGAATATAATCAATAAACATAAAAATGTCAAAAAAACTGTTAATGACTGGCTAATATTGTCAATAGGGTAGTTATGTAATATGTTTACTATATTTTAAGTATTATTCTTTTGTTTGTATTTATATTATTTAATTACTATCTGTAAGTAATTTGTCGCTCTCTACCTTCAACACAAGCATTTGCTTTTAGAAGGTAGATAATCTATAAGTTTATTATGTAATTTTTATATTTATGTAATAAATGGATATAATAAAAAAAAAAAAAAAAAAATGTACTCGTAATTACGATAACCTCACTATAATAACGATAATCGTTGCGATAAATTTGTTATACGTTATAAGCCACAAGGTATCAACAGAAACTAGAAATAACCAACATGAATATTATTTAATTTTTCAATACCAATTTATTTCTAAATTATAACCAAAAAAGTTTATTTTTTACTATTTATTTTACGAAATTTGAGTCTTATAACCGAAGTGTTGAGTTTTATAAGTTATAACCAATTTTTTTAAAATGTATTTAGATACGTCCGGACCGTTCCAGACGATTTTAAGTCTAATAAGCGACCGAGCCTTATTTTCCATGAGTCCTATAAGCGGCGTCTACTGTACATGCAGAAACACACGCAGCGTCAAAATGTCGAAAAACGGCAAGGTACGCAAAAACGGGAGAACACACAACTCTGGACTTTGGATGTATTAGCTACGATTCAAGCCGTTGTGCCTGGTCCGGGTACTTTTTTACCGTTTAGAAAAAAAAAAACACCCGCAAATGCACAGGGCCGTGGAGAGAAATTAAGGGCCCCAGGGACAAATTAATTCGGGCTCCTCATAATGTAATTTAACTCACTTCTAATACTCGCATCACACTGCGTCGTTACTCGTTCTTTTAAAATATGTAAAGGAAAAATAATATTGGTTAGAGGTGTATAAGAAATTAAAAATCAAAAATCATATTGTGACTAACACGGTTTTTGCACCCGATGGCATAATTTTTGGCTTTTTAAATTTTCACCCCGTGATATAGCTACGCTTTGATTAACATATGAAACTTTGAACCTTTTTTTCACCCCTTTAAAATCAAAATTTCGAAAAATCCTTTCTTAGAGGATGCCTACGCCATAATAGCTAACTGTATGCCATATTTCAGTCCAATCCGTCCAATGGTTTGAGCTGTGCGTTGATAGATCAGTCAAACAGCTTACAGTTTTATATATACAGATATATATATATTTGAATTATATAACAGGTTGGTAGTGTATCAGTTCACTTAATCGCAGACAAGTAGACGGACGACGATAGTTAATATCGTGTTATAGATTATTATTATTATATCAGAAATAGTGCTGGTCTTTATTAATTCATGGAATAGCGGTCATCATCAAAAACGTATGGCAACGCATGTTGATATGCAACTACACAGAAAACTAAATATTTCCAAAAACATAATACATAAATAATACAATTTTCGATTTTTTACTTTTAAATACTTTTAAAATGTTGAGTAAAATTATGAATTAAAACTAAAAAAAATGTTTATATTAATATAATATTTCGGTAAAATGTAAGACCTAATTGCTTTGGCTGGGCCCCTATTTGAGTACTGGGCCCCAGGGCCCAAGCCCCAGCTGCCCCCCACCTCTCGTCGGGCCTGCTCACGGCCTGCGCGTTTTTAGCGGCCAATAACCACTGGTGCAGCATCCACAACGAGTCGTCCGCAGACCGGCCTCTCCAGAAGCCGAACTGTCTGTCCGATAGTCCGACCCCAGTAGCTGCCATGTGAGCGTCGATCCGGACGACCAGTAAGGACTCGAAGATCTTAAGATCTTACCGACGTCGTCGAGGAGACACAGCGGCCGGTACGAAGTAGGAACCCCAACCGGCTTTCCCGGTTTGGCGATCAGCGTTAGCCGAGCGCGCTTCCACCGGCCGGCGAAGATTCCTTCCCTCAGACAGGAGTTAAAAACTTCCGTCAGTCGCTCAGGTTGCGACCCGTGAACAACTCCCCAGACACGGCTCGGTATACGATCCGGGCCGGGGGCCTTGTTACGTGTCCTGAAACGCTTGACGGCCGTGGTTACCTCCGCCCGCGAGAACTCCGTGATATCCACAGGTACCTCGCCGAGGTCGGCCGACACCCCGTCACCAACCCCTTCGGGGAAGAGGACGGCGGCAATGTTGCAGATGGTCTGCGGTTCCATCGCCGCGCCGACGTCACCGGGGGCCCTTGAAGCTTCTTTAGGACGATCTTGTAGGGTTCTCCCCAGGGATCGTCGTCTACGCTCCTCACCAACTCCGCCCAACACATTGCCTTCGCTTCGCGAATGCAGTGCTTAAGCTCCTTTCGAGCCCCTCGGTAATCTCGCTCAGCCTCCGCCGCAGGCACGGCGTCACCGTCGTCGCGACCGCGTCGTCTGAGCCACAACCGCCTCCGTCGGACGCATTCGGCACGCGCGGCCGCGATCATGCCGTCCCACCAGTGAACCGGTGTCCTCCCTCCGAGTTGCGGGTTCCTCGGATGGAGAGCCAAGTCACATGCCGCGGTCACGTTGCCGATCAGCCGTTCGGCTTCGGGTGCGGTTGGAGATCACGGCCGCTGCGAGGAGGTCGACGTCCATCTGGGGTCGTTCGCCAGCCCAGGTGTCGCCGGCCCACCCCGGTCGCAGCCGAGGGGACGCCGCGGTTGGCCGAGGGCGTGCGCGTTCGGTTCAATGAGAGAAACACAGGTGATGGTGGTCACTTATGTTCTCCACGTCCGTACGCACGGTCCACCCACTGATCCTCCTGACGGCCGATGCAGAAGCGAAGGTCATGTCTACGAGAGACCCCTGCCCCCTTGCAAAGAACGTAGGTTCTCGCCCCTCGTTAGTGACTGCCATGTCCAAGGAATCTGCAAATGCTGAAAGGCTAACACCGGGGCGATCCGTGAGGCGGTCCCCCCACGACGCTGATCGCGCATTGAAGTCGCCCCCGACCATAATTTCGACCCCCCTCCCGCGGTACCGCCTTACGGAACTCTCGAGGTGGGTCAGGAATTCCTCAAATTCGTCGACGGACATGGCTGGGGAAGCGTAGCAGCTGTGGACGCGCACCGCACCACCCACAGTCACTGCAACGAACCCTTCACCTGTCTCTACGTCGCTGAATATGAGTCCGCGGCGAAGAACACCGAAGAGTCGAGAAACCAGCCAGTGGCACCGACATCATTCACTGACCAGCGCCACCGAGACGTCCTCCGCTCGTACGAACTCCCGGAGCAAATCCTGAGCCGCCCGGCAGTGGTTAAGGTTTGTTTGCACGTACCTTAGCTTCATCATGGCGATAGATACAGCAATGAAGGTGGAGTTACGGACCGCCGCTCCAGCAACGCCCCCACCGGCTCCTCCGGTGATTTGGCTTCCCTCGGCTTCTCCGTCTTCCCGGCATTGCAGTCCCTGGCCAGGTGGTCTGCGGAGCCGCATCCATAGCATCGTCTGGCCTTTGGAGGACTGCTGCACTCGGCCGCGAGAAGGCCCTTCTCCTGACAGCGGTAGCAGGTGGACTTGGCCTTTTCCAGGAGCTTCACACTACACCGCGTCCATCCGACAACAACCGCCTTGGCCTCGGCGAGCATAATGGTGGTCCGGTGCGGGAGGGACATACGTGCGACATAGTCCCCACGGGCACCCGAGTTCCGGGTTATGACCCCGTCCACGTCACTGGTGTTGAGGACTCCGGCTTAGATGAGGCTGGACCTGACTTCCTCGGCCTCCACCCATTCTGGCACGTCGAGTAGCAATACCGGGATCCTCATCTCCGGAAGCCGCACTCTTGCCGTGTCGCCGACCACTGCCACCACTTTCTCCGCTAGCAGGGAGGCCTTCTCTGACCCTTCAACCTTGAGCAGGATACCCCCTGCCCGCGTTTTTTTGGTCGCCCTGACCACAATTCCCAGCGAAGCTAGGTTTATTGTGCTCGACACTTTTTTCATAACATCGGCTAGGGTTCCCCCATCGGCTGGTCGGTCTATGGTGACCGCCGACGTCCGTGGGATCCTCCGCCGCAGAAGGTCTATTTTCGCGTCTTTCTGGCTTCGCTGGGTAGGCGGTGCTGATTGATCAGCGGGCCTAGTCCTCCTTCCTTTCTTAACCACCTGGCTCCAGGTCTGCTCCTGCTGATGTTGCAGTGGTTTTTGGTTTTTGCAGCGGGCCTAGTCCTCCTTCCTTTCTTAACCACCTGGCTCCAGGTCTGCTCCAGCTGATGTTGCAGTGGTTTCTGCTGCTGTTGCAGCGTTTTTTGGGGCGGCATCTCTTCTGGGTCGTGTTGGTTGCGGCATCCTTCGTGCACACACCCACACGACTACCCTCTGCCAGTCCTTGTCCAGGCTGCTGATCCGTGTTAGTGGTCACGTCTTTGGTGACTACCACCCATCTTCCAGGAGATGGATTACTAGCCAACGCCGCTTTTTAGGCCTTGATGTGCCTCAGTACCAAAGGGAGTCCCTCCTTGAACTCCCTGTGAGCAGTTTTATGCTTCTCGGCAAAAGTGATGAGGCCCATGACTACTTTTGTTGCAGACTTAAGCGGCGACCCGCGGGTTAAGTTGCTACAGATGCTGTTTATTAAAATTAAATTTATATTTGATGCGGCTGGCTTAAAAAATTTGTTTACTTTATAGTTTTATGTTCCGTTAATTGTCGCAAAAATAAAATTTCATTCACTTCTAATCCAGACGCAATCATAACACATACAATATTACAAATTCTTTCTTAGACGAAATACATGTAGCATATGAAGATGGCTTCAGCAAGAAAGGATCTAAATATAAGTACGCATGGCTTAACATTTTATCATAGACTTATAAGTTATAACATATCCATTGTACATAGTAATTTAAGCGAAAGAAATATTTTATTTTATCAGGTTTATGTAAAATGAAATTTGCCATGAACTTTTTCAAAAAGTTAATGTCGTAAAATATAGTATCATGATTTAAGGAAAAATTACTTGGTTAAACTTAGTTTTTATAAAAAATATATTATTAAATTTAAGTTGTATAGAAATATTTAAAGTAAAATGAATATTTTGAAAAGTTTTTAATATTTAATAAGGAAAATCTTATATTTTTTAAGTTTTTGGAAAGATTTTGAAACAATGGTGGGCGGAAAATGGATGATTTTAATGTATTTTTATATAATTAACTGAACTAACATAAAAAAAAATTGCGAAAACCATATTAAAGTTAATTTATTATTCCCGTGACATTTGAGTTGGGGTCTTAAAATTGTATTTAAGTTAATGATTATTTGGTTTATTTATCTTGTCCATTTTATAAAAAAAATCCAGTAAGAAAATGTGTTTATTAATGATATTTTTGTTCTAGGCATTCAACAATTGAAAGTTGCCTATTTGTGTAGACAGTTTCAAAATTTGCGTGTAAGGTAATTTTTTTATTATTTTACATAATTTATACGATTAAATCACGAAAACTTAAAATTTTTATGAGCAAAATAAAAATTCTAACACCTTGCGTTAATTAATTTCAATTGTTTATATTTTATCTAATAAAAAAAAAATTATTAAATCATTATAATTATATTATATTGGATTATGTATTTTTATCAATCCCAAAATATATTGCAAACTTCTTCTTCAATATACTCTATAATAATAATTATTGTTTTCATGATGTTAGAATTAAATCTAACATAAATATGAATTACAGTTAAGTAATGAACTCTCAAGCGATTATAAAATTCCTCAATTTAAAAAATCGAAGCAGGAAAAGAGAAAGCACGAAGATTCCGCAGAGGATCAAGTATGTACTAAATAAAATTGCAATAACATACTATAATATAATTTATTTCAATTAATATTAATCATTATTTGTGTCTAAAGATAATTACCAATGTATGTTGAAAGTGTCAAATTATATAAGTTTTTTTTCAAAAAGGATAATTGTAAGTTTTTTTTCTAGAATATGGGCAATCGTTGTTTTAAGATAACAAAATTGGAAACGCCCATCCCTGCGATCCTTTTGGCGCATAGTAAGTTAATAAGTTTCTTAAAATTGTAATTAAGTTAATGATTATTTGGTTTATTTATCTTGTCCATTTTATAAAAAAAATCCAGTAAGAAAATGTGTTTATTAATGATATTTTTGTTCTAGGCATTCAACAATTGAAAGTTGCATATTTGTGTAGACAGTTTCAAAATTTGCGTGTAAGTTAATTTTTTTATTATTTTACATAATTTATACAACTAAATCACGAAAACTTAAAATTTTTACGAGCAATATAAGAATTCTAACACCTTGCGTTAATAAATTTCAATTTTTTATATTTTATCTAATAAAAAAAAAATGCATCCGCATGCGCCAACACCGTATTATTCAGGTGAGAGCGTCGTCGTGGTGCGTCTCCGTCCGATAAATCGCGCGCGCCGGTACGTACTGCACATCACATCGCAGCTAATTGCGTTGACGTACAAATTTCCCCCACAGGTATAATAATAATAATAACAACACGGCACTATATCTCTCGACGACATCTTTTCGCCAATTGATCGGATACGTCCGTGTCACCCGCAGCCCGTTACGGTGACTTCTGCATTTATTATTGATAATAGTTGCCGTCGGCGTCTCGGCATCAGCCGGTAGGTACACGTGCACGGCCGCATCGGATATAAACATTATATAATAGATAATGCGTGCGCAATGTATTATTATGTAAAGTAAAAGTCGAAAACGACAGTTCCACTTCTAGGTCTTATGAAGTAAAAGTCAAAAAGGACTATTTCACTTTTTCCGCTCAAACACGCGGAGACCTGCGCCCTACGAGTGTATCAATCATACTACGTTATCGTTATCAATATTGTATTTTTGGCACAATTCTATTGCGGTACTATGGAAAATATTTCTCGGAAAATGTATGCACACGGAAAGTCCGAACCATTTGTCTAATAGGTAAACAATTAAAATTTTAAACTTGAGATGGTATCAGTGACCAATCCACTTTCGCTCATTCACAAGCTTTAGATAATGTTATTTATTTATTTATTCATTTGGTGTAAACGCCCGGGTGGGCTCAAGTACAGTGACAATACAATATATAATAATAACAATATTATAAGATACAAGTACAATAGTAGTATGAATTAAATACATAATATTGAATTAAATTTACAATAGATAAGAGATAATTATAGTGATGTGCGTCCGGCTATAAAAAACAGTGTTTTAAGGAATACAAATCATTCATATTAAACAAATCAATATTTAATTTAATTTATTACACTCTCTGGCTATTAGATCAATGGGGTCATTAAAGCCGTAAGATGTTCGATGTTGTATACAATTTCGGATTGAATGCGTATCAACAATTTGAAAACACGTCTCTTTCTCTGAAATATTACAAGAATTAACATGCTTCAGAACTCATCAGTGACCGGTAAAACGAGGGTTGTATATCAAAAAAATTAGCATACACTAGTAGCAGATGTTACATAACACTGGGTTTGTTGAAGTTTGTGCAAGTCTTATAGTTTTCAGGTTTCATAAGCGTTACGAATACTTCTATTTTAACACTTATCCGTCGGAGCCCCGTTGATTTATAATGCTCACAAGATATAACAAACCGGACTCTTCGAATCCGTCTCACTCTCACTCTCCCTCTCACTCTTTTTCCGTCAAAGTTTCTCTCGTTATTTTATGCTTGTGTATATTGTCGCGTTTCATTTAATACGAACCGAAAACATATGTCTAATAGTGATGGGAAAACCCCGGATTAGATGGAGTTTCAGGATTCTGAAATATCAAAACCGTAACAACATGTAAGTGCAACAATACAAACTCGACCAAGTTCGAAAATCCAAAATTTAGAATTCAAATCCGAGTTTCAGATGTTTCGGGACTTTCGGGCGGTTGGGATTTATGTGACATCGCACAAAGATGGAACTTCGCGCGTATCGCCGGCAACGCGCGAGTAGATAAAAACACCCGGGAAAGGAAAACACGACGCGAGTTCCAGGGTCCGCGTGCACCGCAGGATCGTAGCGGGTCTTACTCCCGTTCGCTTTCGCCGCCACCAATCGAGACGTGGAAAACTTATCACGTGTTCACGAAATGAATGAGACTTCATAACACGTGAACGACGTATTGTCTCGCGCACGCAGGAGATTTTCGTCGCCCTGGGGAGCGCTCCTATATCCTTCCCCTACGTTTCCTCTATTTTTGGACCTAATTATAATGTAGGAACGCCGGCGAACGTTATTGTAATCGCGTGCGCGCGCATATCGCGTATACATTTATCCACTCAATCGACTCGTCGCGATATACGTTTTAGGTAAAAGCGAGAATATATTCGTAAGCGCCGCCGGTCGTCACCCTCGGTTGGAAAAAAAGCAAGTGAAAAGATAACTGACCTACATCAATATGGTGGCGTGCCCCGGTCGGAGAGGTGTTGTAACCAAGCTCCAGAGCTTTGCGGTCGATTCGAATAACTTTGTTTGCAGAAAACCGTAACATTTTATACAGAAAAAGTGGTTGAATGTTTCCCGTGGACGGTCTACAGCTGATTCGGTTGTCACTGCGACTGTCGGAGCAGTTATCCGGTCGAACTTCCCTCAGTGATTCACTTTGCCTGTGAATGCTCTTATATAACACGATTTTCCGCAGAATACCACTTTTCGTCTGGGTCTTTCGTAGAGGGTCTCGTCACGCCTTCATCTAGGTCGTTTTTTCCATGATGATTTGCGTGACCGCAGGATTCAGGATCAGTGATTATTATACCTTGAAATTCTGAGAAGTCGTTAACAGACTTCGATCGTTATGATATATCATTTGGTAACAATAAATCTTCGCGCGTGTAACAATAATAATAATAATCCACGATCCAGAGCCGTTCGTCGCGGCGCGGCGTGGCGATGTTATTAGATATCATAATATAACCTTATACAGTCGAAACCACTTATAACTATGACGGTAAGAAATTCCGGGTTAAACGATTCCTAGCATTGTAGTTGGTCGGTTTTATATCCCAAGAGCAAAGCCAAAACAGACTTGTCTCTGTACGCTCAAAACATGTCTAACTGCAACACCATACTAATGACACACTTTTCCGAATCTACAAATCATGACCTAGCCTATATGGTGGACATATTTTGACCCCCGAGTCTGGGGTAACGCAAAGAAAAATCAAACGTAAACAAAATTCAAAATTTCCAAAACATTAGGCACCAGTTAAAATCTATAATGCCCCACAGTAAATTTCCAACTTGCCCCTCCATTCTGATTTACAAATCAATACTCCTTTTTCATCATAACTCTCTTACATCTTACCTATAGCCACACAATTAATTCCTGGAAACCCGTTAAGAAGAGTTAAAATAAACTGGTACAGAGACCCTCTTAACATTTATAAATTGTAAAGCAAATATTAAAATAAATAAATTAAATAAAATCATTCACCGCCATGAGATTTCTTCACGCTGTACCATGTTTATTTCTAGATTATCACGTATGCTTATTATGCACATATTGTATATATCTCATGAAAACAACTTGTCTCGAGTGCAGGATTTAGGTCGTATGTAACAATATTATTATATCTTATTTAATTAGCATTAAATTGTTATTGTTTATTTATTATTAATTTTTAAAGCTTTATTTACATATTAATATTTTATTGAACTTTCTATTATTATATATTAATTCCGTACTGTTATCTATCCCTTCCACACAACTAGTGGCTTGGAAGTGACTGGATTATATTATTTAAACTATATTATATAATCGTATTGTAAGTTTATTAGTTTGAAATGAATAAATATTTTTATTATTATTATTAAATTAAATTTGGTTTTATATTTGGCTGTAACAATATATCCGCAACAACTTAATATTAATCGCTAAATAAAAAGAGATTTTGGTGTTGGAGTTTTGAGGTGAATAAATAATTTAAAATCAGCCTCAAACTTCTTTGGTGAAACCTGCAAGACATATAACGGCAAAAGAATCAAAAACCCAGAACAAAGCGCGTTCTTGAAAATGCATATTTTTCTCTTATTTTCTCTTTCGCAACAATTAAAGCACTCCTGTACTTAACACCAGAAGAACCGTTTAATCATAATAATCTACAAACTCCCACGACTGGAATCGATATTTAAACGTTATACGGTTTGAAATGCAATAATTAATCGCATAAAAATTTCGTTAAATAAATCAAAACAAACATTTTTATTTTTTCTAACTCGGATACAACGAAGTGATCTGATTCTCTTGGTACCTTGAAGATCGTTATAAGCGATTTTAACTTATTTTTTAGGTACGGAACGGTCGGTAGGTAAAAGTCCGAAACCATCACGTCGTCGTCGCCCACTTGGTCGGGACCGGATCGTTCCTCTCGTCGTAAGACCCCGAAACAAAAAATGAAATAAAACTATAGAAGTTACACACCGAGGATGACTGCGCGTACCTGGCCGGCCAACGGAATGATAATAATTATTTTCATAACGGATGTGCCTACGCGCGCGAATCGCGACGAGTTCCGATTTCAGCGCGCGATAATATCATAATATAAATATTATAAAACGGATATTGGGTTGGTTTTTTTTATTCTTTTCATCATTCTCTTTTCTTTTGGCGTTTCCAAAGCGGTTAACATAATATATTATGCATCGTACATCATATTATATAATATCACGTACGTCGTCGTCGTCGTCGTCGTCGTCGCGATACCAGTGCGATAAATAAAAACCGTTTATAATAACAATAATAATAATAGTAGTAGCAATATTATAATAGCACGCTGCAGCGGTAGTCGTCGCGACGTTACCTACACAATGTAACGTGCACGGATCGAAAACGTATTTCGCGCATAAATCATAAACAGCAGCGGAAACGGTTGCGCGCACGGGAAACCGAGGCAAAGTATGAACATAACGTTTATGGTTTCCTCTCCGCGAACGGGGTTGTCGTCGACGACAATATACGACGGCCGCGTTTTATAAATAAATTTGTATATTTTATGTTTTTTTTTTTTTTCCACAACAGTACGATTGCGCGTGCATGTGTGTGTGTGTACGTATAAAGTGTATAATAATTTTTTCGACCGAAACTTGATTTTATCAGTAAATATTCATCGACCGTGAAGCAATCCGAAACGTTTAAATAATTGTTTTTTTTTTTACACACATCGCGTACACACACAGATATATATTAATACGAAGAAACAAAACAAAATCGTAGTCTTCCAACCGGTTAAAGTGTATTTGTTATTTAAATTTTTTTTTTTTTTACTTTCATATATACTCTATAACATTACGTGGTATTTATTATATTTTTGTAAAACGTAAAGTATGTATGATAATAATTATTCATAATCTCGTGTCTACATACTGTAATCATTCATTGTTCAGCGAAATCGAGACTAACCGCAGCTGATGATGTACACTTTTGTCTATTTGATTAGCCCTCGAATTTTTATCTAAACTGAATTGTTTTTTGTTTATTCAAAAAGAACCTTCAACGTTACTAATGAGATCGACAATATTATAATATTTCGATACGGTAAAACTATAATAATAGATATTAAACTAATGTAAATCAGTTAAATTATAAAACCTGCATCATTAAAAAAAAAACAATATAACGATCGCATAGCCTGCCCTAACCGATCCTAAGTTAAAATTCAGAATAGCAGAAAGATTTAAATGGACATTTAGAGAGTTAAAAAATAGTAAATTAAGGCGTTTAGATTGTGAGTGCGTCTGCATGGATAAAGCCTACAAAATATCGTCCAAATGTGTACAAATACAACTGGTATTCGGGGATCATATCGACTTAAGTTTGCTCGGACAATTATGTATTTTTATTGTTTTATTCATTTAAAGATTGCTATTATGCTTCCTTTTCATTCGCACCGTTTGATAATCCTAATCGTGAAAACCAATTTAATTAAAAAACATATTATTTTTTTTCTTTCCAAAATTACTTCATAAAAATCTTGTAGGAATACAAATCGATATTATAATATGCATATTACATGCATATGAATATAATCAATACCAGTCATCGGCAGTCGATAAACGGCGCAGACACGTTAACACGAATCGAGTTCTTTAACGGGTCGTAATATATACTGCACACAGGATAGAATTTTAATTAGTCTTGAAGTCAGGAAAAAACGATCCGCTGTCGTAACATAATATTAGTAACGGGCAAGAGTAAAAAAAAAAAAAAACACAGGTTGCTCAACGCTCACTTGCTGTACAAGTTGACAAAAGGGCGTGCGAGGCCGAGACTCACGTGGTGGTGTTTTCGTTGCGGGTGTCCGCGTGCAAACTCTTGTGGACAGTAGTTGTAAAATGGTCATGACGAATGATGTGTTCATAAGAATAATAATTGTATTCGAACATGCAATTTTCCCTTTGAAGTTTTTGAACATTTCGATTTTGATTGCGACCTATCTACATATTTACCTAATACCTGTACCTATTTACGGTCGCGGCATCGTACACACACGGTTAACGTGTTCGCGCAACACGTCCTTTTCAGTAGGTGACATTGACAATCGACTTGAAAATAAATTCATAAAACGAACGTCTGGTTTTAGAATTTTTAGTTTTCAGGCGACTTATGATTATTTTTTTTAAATTTTACCATAATATTTTATCGCATAATCATAACTCGGTCAAACATTTAGGTAATATCACATATAATTAACGAGAAGACACAAAAATCTTCCCTTTAAGTATTTCACTATGGGCAAGTTTACTCTGATGTAATAGTTAACGGCGCGCAAGCGGTGTGGCAGAACGGTCGTCTGCTGCGGTTGATCACCACCCGACTCTAGGCGAGTTATCCGTGCCTACACACATACGTTACCCGCAAGTGTGTGATCCTTACAGTTTCTCTGAGGGCGAATGTAAGTTTCTACGCGAAACCTAGCCGGTAGAAAAAGGTACATATGTAGGTTCCAGCGAGGTAAAAACGGACACACATATATGTGTAAGTTCCAACAAACAATTAACAATATCATAATACGTAATAAATTTCATAATTTTAGAGAAAAAAAAATTATTATATTTTAGGTGACTCATTTCTTTCATTTAAATATTTAACACATTCAGAGTAATTTTTTGTGTCGAATATACTCTAACATTTTCACTTTCGGCATATTTTTGACCGATTTTAGGTTGTGTGTCACTAATTGTGGTTCGTATTTTTATGTATGTAATTAATTGAAACCGTTTGAGAATGTCAATAATTTTAAAAACTTGTGAATGTTGATGAAAATAATTTTAATTAAAGGAGTCAACATATATGTACCTCTTTATATCCGTGTAGGAATTAACCTGTGTAATTTTTTACTTGCTATTATTGTGCTGGAACTTACGATTCTCCTCCTCTAAAGTTATAATATAAACCTAAAACAAAAACAATCCACATGGAGGGCTAATGACCACAGTTTTCGGGCCGTCGCTAAAAAATAGACCGATAAAAAAAAACTAATGACCCTAGAAAATTGAACAAAATCTGAACGCAGATTTGCTAAGACCGAGAAAACATGTCATACATACTCTTAATCTCCGCAGTACAACACCGGTCGCATCGAAGCCGCGGTCAATCCAATAAATCATAAAGTTTCCCGTCCGCTCGCTACACATAATATATTACAGTTCGAACATTAATTTAACCTCTGATTTTCCGTAACGCGCTGTGATCGATGGCGTACCGGTAGTGCAGTGTGTCACCGATACAGGAACAGGATACTGTGTTACGGTTGGAAAAAAAAAACCACTTCATATTTTTCCCGAATAGGAACTATTACGACGTGTCTGATCGTAACGGTGGATATTTCGCAGATCTTTCACTAGGCGGCATATTATTGTAGAGGAGGAAAAAATCAACATCGATTAATATCGATACGTGGATTATGATACTTAAGTTTTTAGAAAGAAAATAATAGTGACTGTACATCATGAAAATTTAAATGTAAATTTACACGGGTGCTCAAGATCCATGAGACAAAAGATAACTCTTGAGCAGGATTTATTTTTCATCGGGCAGTTTTCGGTCAAAACTATAAATTTTACCGTGGTCGGTTATTATGGGTTTTCTTAATTTTTTTGTTTGCGATTTCTAAAAAAATGCGATTTCTTCGTCTGACAGATAACTCGATCTAGGTTACACCTAACGTCCTAACATTTTTACCGTGCTCAGTTTAAACGAATTTTTGAGTATATTACGAAATTTACATTTCAGAAGGATTTTGTTGTTTTACACAGCGAACGATCTTACTGAAGGCAACTTTTGTACTTGAAATATTATATTTTTTTACATCTGCATGATAATATTTGTCAACACAATAATTTCCAAGGTAATATTTTTAGGTGTGACAAACGAAAAAAAATCGGTCCGCGAAATCGTTCTAAAATGTGAAAACCGTAAGGTATACGTGAAAATTGGTTCAAGCTGAGGACGGTAAAATGTTAATGTTTGACCGCGAATCGTCTGTCGTACAATTAATAAATACGTACGTTCAAAAGCAATTTTTTGACAATACTTATAGTATTATAAGGTATGAAAAAATTATCTATTCGTATGAATACAACATGACCCTGCGGATTTTGAGGGTTCCGTCGCACGGACAACCTCACTCGGTCCCTTCTCGTGGTGCGCGTACTGCACACATCGCATTACGCTGACGGGGGTTGTACACTTTAACACATTTTAAAAGCTGAAAAAAAAACATGAGGCTCAACAAACGCACTCGATACGATTAATTCTAGCGGGAAAATCGGTGTTCCGGATCGGTCGGTCGCATGTAAACAACCATACGCTTGTACGCGATTCGATGCTTCAGCCTTCCACGCGTTGTGTACACTCGAAGTACGCGTTTGTACACGTGCAATGTTACTATAGAGCATCGATTCTCAACTTTTTTAGTGTCGCGACCCCTAAAATAGGTATAAAATATGGTCAGTCACTTCGCGACCCCCCCCCTTCATCTATATTAGGTAAAAATTTGAACAGTAAAAATATCCTATCATTAACCAAACGAAATATAACATTTTAAATATCAATTTATAAATACCATATCTAGTAACTTAAGCTTATCAAGTTTGAACGTTATGCATCGGGTCGTTAGGAATTTCCATTAGTGGAGTAGTGCCCGTTTTATTGATGAGATATCAACATTTAATGAAAGTTTGGTAACAGAGGCATTGACAATTTTGATTCCGTTCGCTACTTCTTATTTATGCGAAAAAGGATTCTCATCCATCGTGGCAATAAAGTACAAAAATCGTTTGTTATCACTAGAAAATAACTTACTTTTATGTGTTTCAGACGTTGAACCACAAATTAAGCAACTTTTAAATGTAAAACAAATTCAAAGATCACACTTATTACTTATTTTATTATGTTTATTAATTTTTTCTGTATATCCATATCGGGACAATTATATTATTATTATTTTAATTTTGTTTACAATAAAAAGTCTTAAAAATTTCAATAAAAAGGTGCATTTTGTAAATCAGCGTTTTATTTTTTTTGACCTACGCGACCCCCTGGTTGAGATACGCTGCTATAGAGTATTACGCGACGGACGAAAACGTTTCCGGGAACGCGGAAAACGCGAACAATATAATTATCATTCTCATTATCGTATTGTAAAATTGTCCTCTTGTCGATAATTTTTTTTTTTCCCCGCTTCGACTCCACTCCCGAGAGTCCGCCGCGTACCCATACACGTCACGGTGTACGCGAGCGAACGTGGGCGGAACTCCGGGCCGGTCATAAATTACGTACGTCTGGCGCCAACTTTCTTCTTCTTGTTTCAATTATTAATTTGCATGTTTAAAAGAATATTAATAAAATGCACGAAAATGTATGGGGGGGGGGGATAAAATACAGTCGTACCGGTTGGGTCCGCGGAGGAAACGCGGCGATAAAAATATGTGAAATGACAAGACGAAACATGGTTCGTACGACGGCGACGGGCCGCGTGTATAAAAAAATATTACCCACCTCGTATAAAGATATAAGTAGGTAATAATCGATTGATACACTGGGAAATTATTACCCCCCGAATACATTTACAATGAAACCTCTCTTAACGGACACCTTCAAATAGTGGATACCTCTCAATAACGGACATTTCTAACAGTCTCAGAGGTGTCCGCTATTCAGAGGTTTCAATGTATATAGGTAGGTTATTCGCTTATTTAATCGCTTGTTACATAAGGAAAAAATTACGCCCGGGAAATTATTACCGGGGGGGGGGGGGGGGTAATAATTTTGGTGGGTAATAATTTCCTGTGACATCCCGGTGTAACAGGGAATTTTTACCCCCTGGAAATTATTACCCCCCGGTAATAATTTCCTGGGCGTAATTTTTTCCTTATGTAACAAGCGATTAAATAAGCAAATAACCTACCTATATACATTGAAACCTCTGAATAGTGGACATCTCTAAGACTGTTAGAGATGTCCGTTATTGAGAGGTATCCACTATTTGAAGGTGTCCGTTAAGAGAGGTTTCATTGTAAATGTATTCGGGGGGTAATAATTTCCCAGTGTATCAATCGATTATTCCCTACTTATATCTTTATACGAGGTGGGTAATATTTTTTTTTAAATTTATAAATTTGCTTATATGAGTTTCAATAAATTTAATTTTTCTTCTTGATAAAAAATTAATTTTATTTCATCGACCTGTTCATAAAACTATACATACTAATTTTAAATTATTTTAATAAATATATATTGATAAAGCAATTTTGATTCAAAATTATATTAGGGGCGCAAAAAACGTCAATATATTCGACACGTAAGTTGAGGTCAAGTATGTGAGACGCAATTAACCCACCGGCCACCGCAACATTAAAAATTCTTATCAACAATTTTTTTTTAAACTCAGTGACATATAGTCAAGTTATTCTTATTAATCAACTCCCTAAAATGTATTTGTAAAATATGCTTAAAATAGTTAAAGTTTTTTTTTTTTTTTTAATGTATATGGGCTACTGACGTGGACATTTGTGCTGCTGCCATAATGTTAAAAACATATATATATGTATACGGTACAAATTATAAAACATGGCAATTATTTTCAAAAAATTTAAAACAAAAAAAAAATTAAAAAAAAATTAAAAATGTATGTATTTAAAAAACATCAATAACATACATTTTGAAGTTGTAATTTATGTATAAAAATAATAAAACAAAAAAAAAAATTTTTAAATTACGTTTAATATTTTTATATATTTATGTAAAGACAAAGAAAACTATAACCTACTAGAACTTAATATTAATAATCGATTGATACACTGGGAAATTATTACCCCCCCGAATACATTTACAATGAAACCTCTCTAAACGGACACCTTCAAATAGTGGATACCTCTCAATAACGGACATTACTAACAGTCTCAGAGGTGTCCGCTATTCAGAGGTTTCAATGTATATAGGTAGGTTATTCGCTTATTTAATCGCTTGTTACATAAGGAAAAAATTACGCCCGGGAAATTATTACCGGGGGGGTAATAATAATTTCCAGGGGGGTAATAACTTCCTGTTACACTGGGAAATTATTACCCCCTGAAAATTATTACCGGGGGGGGGGAGGGTAATAATTTTGGTGGGTAATAATTTCCTGTGACACCGGTGTGCCGTTAGGTTGATCGGCAGATATTCCGCGATCACGGGACACTGGAAAAAAAAAAAAACTGAACGGTTTCGGGAACAAAGTCGTTCCCGTGGCGCCGGAAGTGCGAGAGTGTACGGCGAGGAGAAAGAACCGTGGGTCCGAGGAGTCGTTTAAACATCACGCTTGCCGCACAAAAACGCGTTTGCACCTGTACGACTGCACGTCGTGCGACGACGTTATCTTCTGACTCGGTTCGGCTCCGGGGAAAACGTCTAAAGCACTCGCGGCGAGACCGCGAGAAAAAAATTTAATTAAAAAACAAAAATGCGCGATACGATCTTTGCGAATCGCGTTTCTCACGGTATACTAATTATTATTGTAGAATGTAATATACTGGGGTGAAAAAAATAAATAAAAACTGTAGTTCAACTTTTTTAACCTATTAAACGTAACTCAAATACATTATACACAATTTAATGTCGCATAATTTTGCATATTCTTCGGCAATTTCACAGGTTTTTTTCCACTGTTTATGCTAATACGCCATATTTTATTTCATATTTTTTTTTATGAAATTTTACGTTTCCGAGAACAAATTTTTATTGGACATAAATTCTTATTTTTTTTTTCCAATCGATTTTACGGTGTTTCACGTATTATCTCTAATAATTGCAGTAGGTAGTCGGTGTAATACATATGCATGATATAAATTTCAAAATGTTTTTTTCACCCGCATTTTCGTAGGTCTGTTTCGTCTAGCATACTTTGAACGCACCCTTCGATATGTTTTCGCCTTTTATGCGAATTTACGTCAGCTTGGCATTATATCTACACTATACGTGGGTAACCAAAAGCTGGGTAGAAACGCTTTAATTGTTCAAAACCGGACGTACGATACGTGCGCGTACACACAATCATCCTCTGTACCTAATACCTGCAACTATGTATAAAAAAGAAAGCTGATCATTAACGAGTTACAAAGTTAAAAGTCCATTTTATTTAAACCTTTTAACTTCACTATTTACTTGTGGGTTTTTATCAACTTAACTATAGCAGCTTAACGGTCAATCGTTTATGAAAATATTTCGGTTACTTATACATATAAATATCCATATTAATAATCGTGAGGGTTCGCCAACTTTCCTTTTAACTTCATAAAAAGGTAAAAATAAAATTGGTTAACTGACTTATTGAACTTTT
Source organism: Periphyllus acericola (assembly GCA_949715065.1). Lineage (NCBI taxonomy): Eukaryota > Metazoa > Arthropoda > Insecta > Hemiptera > Aphididae > Periphyllus > Periphyllus acericola. Next base: position 27,202,334 of record OX454269.1, read on the forward strand.
CCCGATTAAACCTCAATGCAAATTGCCGTAACTGACCTAAGTTTAAAACGAAAAACCTAAGCCGGGCTAGCTACCTGATAGAGAAGACATAATGGCGCACGCGCCTATTGAGAAGTATAATTTAATTTAAAAAAAAAAAAGTAAAAACACAAGAACTCGACGCACTCTGCACAGCAGTCGGCTTTGGCGCGACGAATACCTACGTCCGAGTGATTTTTAACGTAGGTATACTTGAGGTTTTTCGAATTTTTTTCATCCGCACGTACAATCTCCGTGACAGCCTTTACGGTAAACGCATAAATACACGCGTGATGGGGGCGACCGCCTAGACTAACCTAGGTTAACGCGGAGTCAACGCGGGTCACTGCCGCCGTACACCCATGTGCGTGGTTATATATAGCGCACGGCACGCGTTCACCCGACATTAGCGCGCCTAACTCACACGCCGTATCATATCTGTTTCCCCATGCATCGTATACCGCACTTACCGCGACCGCTGTCGCGCGTATACCTGTATCGCACGCGGACAGCACAAAAATCGTGTGTGTGTGCGTGAGTCCGAACGCGCACGATTTTTCGTATCACTCGTGCGACAGAGTTCAAATGCGCCGATACCCGCGTCCGACCCCTAAGTACACGCCGAAGCTCCATAGCGCAATGCCACCGCGTGTACGTAAACAAGTATGTTTATATCTCTGGTACGTCGAATACCGTACGACGCGTACACGTGCGCCTGGGGCACGGCGACTTGACCCGTAAACCGTGGTGCTTTTTCCCCGGAAAATCTCGCGGACGTTCACGTATAACATCCCGACGTCCGTACGGCTGACTGGTCAGAGACGTGCTAGACGCGACAGACCGGTACGTCGACCGTTAGTGCCTACTTGTAATCGTTGCACGCGCGGACGACACCAACGTTTAGACTTAACAGATACCGTCAACTTGACGACAACACACGTGTACGTATAGAATAGGCCCCGATGAAACCAATTAGGTGGCGCACAGTGCATACGTATTTACCACCGGACGGACGCGACCGGGGGAGTGCGCGGAAACTCGATCGACTCGCCAAGTGTTTGTGTTGCATCACGAAATCGAGAAGTTCTTGTTTCGTGCAAATTATTCTCATTATCTTTGTGTGGTCACGATACGCCTTGTTGTTTAAACTAACCCTACATGCAACCGGTTAATTCATGGTCGTCGAGGATGAAGTTCAAACGAGTAAAGTAGTCCTATCGACTCTTGGTATCGGACTGTTATCGGTTTTATTTATGGTCCCTCGATACTCAAGTTTGGATAGAAGTATATCGTCGTAAGATCGGCGTACACGACATAATATAACACAACATTTCGTGTTTCGGTAGCATTACCAAGTCTGCATTTGGTCCGGGATCGCGAGTTTTGTCTGCAACAGTCGCACTCGCGGGGTTCAATTCGATTCCGATCTGCTGCGGCGTACACGTGTGCGGTTGTAATTACTCGAGAACTAAATAGAACTAAATGCAATGTATGTGCCGTGATATTATCCTCGTATACGAGTGGGCACGTGCACGGCTACTACCTACACGATGTTTTAGTGACGAACGGTAGCGGACCACTGCGGCGGGGGCGTAACATTATATAATTATACATTTAACGCTGCACTCGCCGCATCACGAATACACCGTACGGCTGCAATCGATCGGCGGATATTTGGCCGACGCTAGCGGTTATACGACGGTCGAAAGCGGTGCGCGGGGGTCAAAGGACGAGTGGTACCCGTGTAGGATTCATTACTACCCGCGCTATCATAGTACACGATAAATATAGCCTCTCCGCGTTGGGCGGACGAGACCGGTGCAGCGGTTTCGGGACCACGACGACAACGGTCGATCTCGAGTCGTAGGGTCACGGCCGGCCGACCGAGACCACGTTAACGAGATCTCATTTGCATCTGTCGGCGCTTTTGAAGAGAAAGCCCGGGTCTTTAAGACGATTATTACAATAACTCAACGTAATGTTACTCCGTTATCGTTTAACGATATTATTATTACTATTGTTATAACGACGACGCGACCGGAGACATAATTCGGGCGCCCACTGCCGAAACGTCATCTAACCGCGGGCGGACACGCGACGTATACTGTTGTCGTCCTTTCTTTCCGATCGGCGAAAGAATTAAAGAACATGGATAAGCTTTACAATCCATCTTTGTATAGCCACTCGTATACGGCTACTCGAGAGAGTACCACGTGTTAAATGATCTGAAATCACTTACACGCCGGTATGACCGCGCGAGGGTGGTTCTCGATCATCAGGTGTGAGGGGGTCATAACTTGTCATACCGCGCAAAATGGAAAAAATTGTTTGTCTTCCAAGTTCAAAAATTTGGCTACTTTAAGTTTCTAATTCGCAGCTACGTAAATCCTTTCAAATCGGTCTAACAAACAATAGATTCTTTTCTCGTAGGTACAATAGAACGCCGATTATCTGAACGTCCATTATTATCAGATATCCGCTGCTGTTTCGGTATGTTGTACTATAAAGATGAAGATTATTCCATACAACTATCGCACGCTATAAACCGCTATAGCTGCGGCGTCGGTATTCATCTCAGTTGGCCGGTTGTTCGTTGCGTTGGACCTGTTAGACGTGTTACATTTCAATTATCTGGATTATTGCTGTCGTATACGGCTCGCAAAGTCTTGAAGTTAAAAAGAGATTTGAACACAACGAACAGTATACATTACGTATGTAACACCACAATTAATTGCAGAGGTACCTTAGCAAGAGCGTTTTAACATAAAAAAAAATATATCTCGAATACGAGTATAATAAAGACTTTAAAATCGAACGCACAAATGAATTTAATTATATTTCGTCGACAACCGCTGTACCGAAAAAATACGAAAAGCACGTCGACCGTCCTTCACGTCGTTTCTCGTCACTGTGACTGTCCTAAGTATAGGTTTTCAGCCTCGAGTTGGCCACACGACGACGAATGATGTCTACGCACTACGCTTATATTCAGTGACGTCAATGCATGGTTATGATTATTATGTGAAAGAAAAAGTGTACAAATACAACATACGTCGGTCGGCGAGCACAGCATACAGTCGGCGTTCCACTGCAGATCGTAATATGACATTTTTCAAGACTATCGTGCAATCCGATTCCCCGGTTGGAGGTGGGACACGTTGGAAATCGTTGGGTCATTACGTTGTCGCTAGTGATTTTCGACATTACATAATATCGCGGAGAGTTCGAGAACCGTTTGCTCCGTTACACGTATTTCGCGCTCAATCCTTTGCATTGCCAGGGCACAGCTATTAGGTCGGCAGATAGTTCAACAAAAACACCTGTGTCGGATACGGAGAGCTGCACTAGGAGAATCATACTTCTCGTTATATCACCCGATATGGTTTTCCTTTCGTATGACCCGCTCCGACAAACACGATCGTTTACATCGGCGGCGCAATGCTCTGTCCAACGTACAATCGTGTGCGTGTGAGCGTGTGTGTGCATATGTGTGTGACGACATCGAGCCCAGCAGCACTCGACGGTAATGGCGGCGGTAGCTAATTTAGAAGAACGCCGAGGCTGCCCGCGGCCCCGCGCCCAGAAAAGTCCCGACAGACGAGATTCGTTCCATCGGTCACGTTAAAATTATACTCAAGTACATGGTACGTACACGTTCGCGCAACATACCTATTTACGAACCGTGCGTATTGCATGTGTACATTTTAATGTCGTATATACCTACTCCCGCTCTCCACACACAGGCGTATATTATGACGAGATTATGAATATCAAATTCGAATTATGTTTTCTTTTCACAAGACTCACGTGGACAAAGCTCGAAAATATTTCATATTTCGATTGGACTTGAGGTTGCGGTAAAAAGTAAGAAAAAAATATTTTTTTATCTCGTTATTTGTGAACGTATAAGATCATGAAGTTAATAATACACGAAAACGATGTAAACGTCAAAATATTCAGAAAAGCAAACTCTGTAAAACTTCTATCTTCAAATAGTCCGATACATGATAAGATAAACATCTATTTTCTTAACTACTTTTTTTTTAACACATAACATTTTTAATTAAATTAAAAATATTTGTAGCCCTTGTCCGTGAGATTCTTGTAAATCAAAACATAATTTTAATTTCTCCATAATCTCGGACGATATCTCAATTGGTTTATCCTCGGTGGAACACCCTGTATATATGTGGGTAGATATTATACGTATATGGGACGTTAATATAATACGTTACTTATTATTATTCCGTACGGAATCATTTCGAATTAAGAACAAATACGTAATGGCCACGCGGCAGCAATTGTACCGCACGATAGTTGTCACGGCCGAGTGAAATTTATTATTACATCGCATTACTATTATTTATTATTATTATCACGCGTTTCGTCCGAATACGCTGCAGTTGTCGCACATGGGAATGGTAAGCTGCTACAAAACTATAAGACGTGATGTATGAGATTTAGTTGACTCAGTGGCGTATCCAGGGTTGAGGTCGGAAAGGCTTCAGCCCCCCCCCCCCAGAAATTTCAGGAAAAATTTAATACAAGTATCCGAATAATCTCAAATAGTATAAAATAAAATAGTACATCTGCTTAAATTGTATAGTTTATGGTTTTAAAATTTAAAATAAAGTTTTTTTTAACTAAGAGTTTTAATATGGGTTTTTTTTAATGTGACAATACTGTGATAAATAACTGGTGATCAGCCCCTCCCCAAAAAAATTCCAGAATACGATACTACTGAGTTGACTGCTACACGAACTTTATTAAACTAAAAATCATCACGATTATAGGTATGTACTGGAAAACTGGAAAAACAAAATTTAATTGATAGTTATATCATATTGTCGTGTTGATAATGGACTAACCTAACCGTCAACGTGTGATGGCATCGTGATGTTTTGCGTAATACACGAGCGTACACTAGGGTGACCATAAGTCTTGTTTTCAGCTTGATGTCATGTTTTTTTCAATTGAAATAAGTGATTTTAGCGATTAATATTGCTATAAAAAATGTCATCATTAAAATTCTGCTTTACACTGTGTTCATAACTATATAAGGCACTATAAAAGCTATAATTATAGTTAAAAATCTTTTCAAAGATTATTCTTGTAATGAATTTAATAATTTTCTCCTAAAACAAAATTAGCTATTAGATTTAATAAACTCATCAGAAAAATATGACTTGAGATATATAAGAAGGAACTCCAATCAACATCAGAATAAAATAAACAAAATATAAGAATAAATAAAAATATACACTGTATAGCGTATAACACACTTTTTATTATTATAATACATACATATATATTATGTATATACGTTTCGTGTATTGACAATCAATACATTTATTTTAACTAATTGAGAAAAAAGTGTCCTGTTTTTTTTTTATATATATAATATGTGGTCACTCTAGCGTAGACGGATCTTGGGCGCGCTGCACCGCAAAAAATAAAAAACGATAACGAGCAGTGCGCGACGGACGAGAGTGAAAATCATAAAAATTCGTTTTCGATCGACCGATAGCCGGGCGAATTCCCACCGGCGGCGTGCACCGGTCCGTCCGTGTACAGCAGCGTTTCCCAACCTGGGGGGGCGTGTAAACATTTTTGGGGAGGCGTAAGCAGTCATTACAAAAAAAAGTTTTCATTTTAAAATGTAGGGAAAATATGAAAAATTAATAACGACCGGTTATTGAGTATTGATAAAGAGACATACATATAATCAATAAAGATATTGATAAAGCGTTGATAAACAATCATTGAGCCAAACATAAAAAAATTGTCTAAAGAAAAGTGTTGCCAGCCTTCGCGTTAATAAATTGTAAATTTCATTACATTCAATTACTTACTATTTTACTACGATTTATATTTTATAATTATTATCATCAATAAAATCGAGTTCACCTCGGATATTTGATAATTTCTTTGTAAAGTACACAAAAAAGTGATATATTTTTCGCGTTATAGATGGGGGGGGGTCAGTTTCGAAAATCTAAAAAGGGGGCGCGAAATAAAAAAAGGTTGGGAACCACTGGTGTACAATAATACGTACGCGAGTTCATACGCACACACATGCACACACACACACACACACATATACACATACACGTATTATTATTATTATTATTATTATTATTTTGTACAATTATTATCGTATTACAATATCTACTATACCGATCTGGCGCGCGGCGCGGCGGTGATTATATTCCGATCGGGAATTAATTAACCGCGCACGTCACGGACCCGTCGGACCCGCGGCGAAGAGCGGTTTATTCGACGAGACAATAAAATTTAACCGAACGAGCCGTTAAGAGCGCAAAACGTACGACGGGTCCCCGACACCCGATTTGCGCGCGCGCGACTTCTCGGCGTTATCGTCCTTCATCTCCGGCCGTCCGCGCGCTCGGGATGCCGCGGCGACCGAATTCCTCGTGACCACAGTACGCGCATAACCAGATGCGGTACATACCGCAACCGCGACCACGTGCCTTACATCCGCTGCCGGGGGCTCGTATCGTTTTCCGAAATCTTCGCGAGATTCAGAGGCGTCCTCGGGTACGGAGGTACGCGTTGTGATCCCGCCGGACGACCGCATTCTTGGCGCGGTCTCGTTTCGAATCTTTTCGAGGAAGACCCCCGCAGTCCCGGTCTCCTGTCGCCGTAGAACGATCTCGAGGAAAACGGGTTTGCGTGTTTTCGCGTTTCCTTAAGACCATAACGCTTTGTACGTTGCGATCCTTTGAATATTATTGTTTGACATACTAGACCAGTGTTTCCCAATTGGTGGTCCGCGGACCCCCAGTGGTCCACGTGTTGATGTTAGGGGGTCCGCGGCTGTGCACTGTGTAATGCTGAAAACAATTTTTATTTTAGTGAAATTATTAAAGTCGTAGTCGTTTGAAGTTCCAGGTATTTTGGGACTATCACTATTGAAACTCGATTATACTATATATTTTGGGATAATCTATGTTTATATGATTACAAAAAGGTACTTGTTTAAAATTAAAATAAATCATAATCATTTTTTTTTTCATTTTTATAATTAAACAAAATTGAAAAGTAAGTATTCACAAATAAGGGGTCCCCCGACCAATTTAAACTGTAGCTAGGGGTCCGTGGCTTCATACTAATTGGGAACCACTGTACTAGACCCAGATAAATTATCGAGGGAGTTAAGTGGCGTCGGCTAGCGTGTACATATACTACCGGAAATGAGGAACCAATGAGGAATAATTAATAACACAATGTTACGACAATAATATAAATGATATCTCCAATAACCAAATAATAATGATAATAGTAATAATAATTATAATAATCACACCCCTACTTAATATATGTTGGTGAGAATTTTAATGATAATTTATAAAAATTGGTATAATTAATAATAATAATTCACGACTCGTGACAATATCGAGTAAATATGTTTATTCTGCTGGGCGGGACAGCGGTGACAACAAAAGATGACGGTCAATCGTAAAAAACACGGGCGCGGTAAATCACCTTTTATGCGTATGGAGACGCGAGCAATTCATAAAAGTATTTTTAAATTATACTTGGAAAAAGCGAAATACAATAATGCGAAAACGCGCAAAGGAACACAGGCGACCACAGGTCATGGATGTGAAAGAATGATAGTTTCGACGAAAACACGGCGTTCATACGTCCGACGATACCCTATAAGTTTAGTCGGTGAACCTCACCGATATCAGTTTAGGATACACAATACAACCATTAAAACTGTACGCTACAAATATGATGTACGTTTCCCGGTGTACTCGCCACACGAATACGATGGAACAAACTTTTTTTTCATAATCAGCACGGCGGAATATTTTCCCGAAAAATGTTTCCGTCGGCTGAGAGAACTTGAGACAGACCATGTGGTTTTCTCGTAAAATCCCTCGTGGTTTCATCAACGAGATCGGATGCGACATTGATTTTCATAAAATGTTCTGCAATTGCTTTTAGTGGCGTCAATAGCCGAAATGCTGTCGATTATAATTTATACCGCGTACTTAGATAAAATGCCGTGTCTTCAACAATACTCACGGCGTTAATGCTCGAGTACAGTGTATTTGCGGCGTTATTACCAAGTGCCCACGATTTTTTCTACGGTTTACGGCGTTTTGGTTATTTGATAAACGCGTAGATTATACTTTTGGAGTAACATTTCAGACGTACAGCATATTCGTCTGCACAATTCGAATAATTTTACAATTATTTATTTGTTTTATCTCAATTTTATTTTCTTTGGTACTTCGGTCGTTTTCGCTTACGACGGCATAGTGTAACTACTAGTATTCTGTACGCATAAAATGTTACGGTTACAGGACATTAAGTTCCCCTGCCACCCTTTCCATCTGTTCACATCTACTATTGTAGGGCATTCGAGTGCACCCCTTTGTTGATATATTTTAATGCGGGTCTTTGTAAAAACACTTTAAAATGCTTAAATTGTATAAATTGTAATTTATACTTGGCATTACGATTATTGTCGTATGTTTATAATCCTTCACACATCCTGGTAAAAAACGTCGTAACAAGTACTGTAAACGTAGTGCGCGTTTATAAAACGAACGTCAGCGTAGCATTTAGGAAAGAGGGAAATCGAATCAAGTATGTATACATAAACATATACGTATTAGACGGTCTGCGACAAAAATAAAAAGATCCTTTCTCGACGTCTCGACAACTTGAAATGGTACAAAGAAAATTCCTTAGTTTCGCTGGGTTTATTCTACATATACACCATCAGCCTCACGATTACGCCCCTGTTTCCGAATTCCTCAATATTGATACTCTTTCTAATCGGAAAATTACTCTAGGGTTTAAGTTTCTGAATGGTGTCAGGTAACATAGATTCGCCTTACCTTTTAAGCCTTATTAATTTTAGAGTACCTCAACGTATTTCTCCAAATAATGCTCCTTTCTACATTCCTTCTTACACCTCTAATTATTTAGCGATTTAATCACTGCATTATATCAATGCTTTAATGAACCTATCACAAGATTAATGTCTCTTGCCAATGTTGACGCTTCTGTTAATGCTTATACCATACCTATGTATATCTTTATAACTATAATGTTTTTTGTTATCCAGTACTTATAACTAGAATTAATTGTAAATCTGTATATATCTAACTTTGTTTTTCCAAAGGGCCAGACTCGTAAATATAAATATAAATAAATAAATGTCTGATGACGATGCTGTATCGTAGGGAAGTCTGGATAATCGAGGAAGAGCTTTCTTATAAGTAACGTTAATTTTTTGTATGCCGCTCACGTCTAATGTTTGTAGACTACGTGCGTGCTACGTCGTGACCTTGATAGGATGCAAATATTACCGACTCGACGTGTTGAAGGTATGAAAACCCGCTGATTGATAGTTAAAAGAAAAAAACTCAATTTTAGAACTCGAAATCTTGTGTTGCATAATATTGTTTCGGACGAAACATACGGCACTACGATACCCGTCACGGCAGCGGCTGTCGTAGGTGGTGGTTGGGAATTTCTTGGAACCGCTGCAGCGGTTGCACGAGACCCGACCCGACGATGTTTAACAAGACATCACGAGTCCCGCACATGTACACGCATGCGCAGTCGTCGTCGCCCTGCAGTTGTTGATTAAACAAGATATAACGTTCGCTGTGCGCCGTACACGCATAGTTTACGTTTTACTTGCTGTACAGGGTGTCACACCCGGATTTACACACAGCGATTTTATTGACAATAGTTCGAAAAATACAAGTGTATTATAAAAAAAAATTAACTTTTTATTTTACAATTTTTATAAATTTCGAAGATTTATTGGATAATCATATCGGATTTTTAATAATTTTTTTAGTTTACGAGAAATAATGTAGATCATTACGATCTCGTCATTTTTCCGTCAAGGTTAGGATATCTTCGGAACGTATAAAATTCATGAGATAAAAAGTTAATTTCTTAACTTTTTTTATTGCCTTTTAATTGCTCTTGCCCAAAAGTGCTAATAAAAAAAAAAACAGAATTCGATGATCTCTATTAACACGGGAGACGTCGCTGTGCGTAAAACTCGGTGGGACACTCTGTATGCACAACGACGGTACAAAATGCCGTATACCCCGGTATAAATAATTAAAATACTACGAAAACACTGCTGAGGAGCCGTGTAGGTACCCGCGCATAGTAACCAGGTACCCGGTATACGGTTGTCTAGCGGGGGCATCGAGTGCGCGCGGTTCTCACGCGTCTTACCGATGTAAAGCACGCTGTTACTTTAAAAAAATAACAATAATATGAGAGGCCGAGGCGGGAAAACGATCGACGGCCCCACCAAAAAAGTCGAGCAGTGAACGACGAAAAAGAAAAATTAGATTGTACGCACACGGGACTCTTGTACAGTCGTAAACAACGCCGGAGCATGGTATCATTTCGAACAACATGGTACAAAATATCGTTATGCACGTGCACGAGATACTATAACGCGCTTCTACGCGTGATTACGGTAAACGCACTGCTGTACACGTCCGCGGCTATACGTAGGGGCACGACGACCTGCGACCTGGTATACGTCGTGTTTTTCCCGTGCCGTGTACCTATGTAAGTCTGGTAGCGATTCGAAAACATTTCCGCGTCGAGACGACCGTACCGGCTTGAAGCCCGTGAGAATACGAGAACAGCGAATATTGTAATGACCGCGTGTGTGGTGACCGTCGTTACCACTGCGACGTATGTCAACGAGAATAACCATTGTACTGCACATATACGTATATATATATTGTTCAAATGTAAACGTAAACGTTTAAGATTTTTTTGATTAAAAATTTCACACGGCCAACGAAATGTAACTCGTTTTTACGTATTTTTATTATACATATATATATCTGTGATAAACTAGAAATAACATCACGCAGTGGTGACACTGCCCGTTGTTTGATATAATTTTTTTTTCTATTTTTATTTTTTGTGTTTTAAATCGTAGTTACTGTTCAAAAGGTCTCTGTACCGGTTATCAGCAGTGGATATTGTGTGGCTGTGCGGCTAGATTGGCTACGGAGGAGTTAGGACGAAGAAGGAGTTTTGAATGGTATCTTGTATAATAGCTTCTTCGTGAACGTTCTTAATTTTTAAGTTCGAACGCAGAAATATATGTTAGAAATGTACGGTGGCCGTTAGGGACTTAACGTAGGCTTTTGTTTTGCGGAGATCAAATTTTATTCGGGTTTGAATGTTTATTTTGCATTTATTTGCAAAAGAACATTATGTACCTGCGCAGCTTAATGAATTTGAAGATCGGTTGATGAAAACTAATACGTGCCGCCGACTGGACCAAAATTTCATTTTAATAAACATTGTCAAGTAGACAATGTTGATTCGTAGAATAGACCAACGAAGGAAATAAGCTGAGGTAGCATATTGTAAATAAATATTTAAGACAGCCGGTCGGACGAGACCAGGGCAGAGTGTGTGCGTTTTGGTTGAAGTACGTATGTGCAGAGACTACGACATCACGCTTGATATTTTCTTCACGTGTTGAGGGGGACCTGGGGAAAAATAGTCTTAGCTCCCTACCAACGAATTTCGACTTTCTTATATCCCCATTAATTTGTTCTGTGCATTGTGCTCGAATTTCAACGTTTAGGCAACAAATCCTGATTTACATTGTCCGACATACGGACGTTTATTGGTGCCGCCGTTTTGGCACCACCGTTCGGGTGCTGAAGTTTTGGCGCTCGACTGGTTTGGCACTGACCTTATTGGCACAGCCGTTTTGGTGCTGCAGTTGAATAATAAATCATAAAAATAAAAACAATTTTATAACTATACTAAATCCAAAAGCCTAAAAAATCTTGAAAATCAAAAAAAAAAAAAATTACACAGTTTTAAATTTATAAAAAAAAAAATTGTATTTCGTATCTAATTATGTGGGAGGTGTACAATACACAAATTATATCATTACGAGTGTAATCAATTTTTCAGTCAAATTAATTTGATACAAATTCTTATAATGTAAATTAAGCATGATAAAATATATGCATAAATTGAAATTGAATTTTAAACATAGTTAAATATTAAGTTATCTTAAATATATAGTATTATTTCAATGAATCATTATTTGCTATAGGCCTCTTTATGGTTTTTTAGTCTGTTAGTAAAGTGAATTATACAAATAAAGTTATTTTTGTCTTTTATGATCAATTATTTATATTTTATACATATAGGGTGTCCCATACGGTCATATATTATATATTTTGTCAAGTGCACAATTTTTTAATACCGCGCCGCCAAACCGGTCCAGCGCCCAAACGGCGCGGCGGCGCCAAAACGTCCAAGACCGTAAATATGTGCGGATTACCATGACAACCATATCGTTGTTGAGGAAACGGTGCATTTTACTCGTTTGGATTTTTCACTCGACGAGCGTGACGTTTCAGACAACACTTTAGCATGACCCCCAGCGATAAAGCATGTTCAAGCCAAATCGGTTTCTTTTTTTTTTTTTGAGAATATTATTATTATCATTGTACTATTGATTGACATTGTCGAGCAGATAGTTTCACGACTGAAAGTGTATTGCCAGACACTGTGAATGGTGGTGGGTATAATTGAATAACATTGTCGTTAAACAAAATAGATTATTAGCAATATCCAAGGTCAATGCATTTACATAAATCGAGAATAATACAAGATTTCAAGTAACGATGGAAAATCTATAGTTGCGATAATTCGACAAATGTCTCATTATTACTACGCCCTTACGTCCGTTACTGCAGTAGTATATGCTATTATTATTCGATTAGGTATAATAACTGTTATCACTGTTATGGCACGATTATAATATTATTGTTGTGACACGTTAGCATAATAATTGCACAAATAATTATCGCGAGAAAATCGGTCGACGAAATCGTCGTTTACAGGGAGTAATAATTGTATCGAGTAATAATTTATAAGACATTAAATATTGACGGTACGCGTGTATGCACCTTGTACAAACAGTCGAAGTAAACGCGACTTTTGTGTCTTCGGAGTCCACGTGCGACGTAGGCGACGAAAAAGATAGTCTGTACGTAATTCACTCACGGCGCCGTCGAGAAGAGTGTGGTCGCAGCAAATAATACAATATGTGTTTTTGTAGCAATTCGTTACATAAATATTTGTTCACGTTTCAATGCGGCGACCGAACGATAACTGCGGCGAGGTGGTGTATAACGCGTCCACGCGGCGGACGGGTAAAACTGCAAATCAGAACCGCAGCAAGATCGTGTTTTATTCATATATTATGCATTTACTTGTATTGGAAACAAGACACGATTTTAATCGAATGCGTTTTCCCTGAGCGCATCAAGATGAGAACACTGCTGCGGCTATACCTATATATATATATATACACACGGAGATGTGCAGTGTGCAATGATATGATATCGTATTTGACAAATTACAACTCGTATGCGACTCGACGTCTACCGCAACTGCGGCGAGTTCTTAATAACGTACACGTATATGACGTTGCGCAACAAGCCCTTCACCGACTTCTGTCCTGTGCGCGTGCACAATCGCCGCGCGGTGACCTACCCCAATAACCGATGTGCGTGCATCAAACACGTCGTGTACAGGGTGTCGCACCGGGATCTACACGGAGCGGTATATCTCCCGTGTTAATGGGGATAGTCAAATTGTGTTCTGTTTTTTTACGAGCATCCCTGAGCATCCCGGGTCGGAAGCGATTTTGTTGACAACTGTCTGACTAGTGCCATCGTCAAAGAAGGTAAATTATCAAATTTTTATGAAATTCCTAGATAGCAATTTTATAGGGCTTCTTTTCCCGAAAATGTCGACGGTTCAACTTTCAGTTTTCGTTGGATTCATGATTTTTAATAATTTTTTTTGTTTACAAAGAAATAATGAAAACTATTATCACCTCGTCGTTTTACCGATAGGGCTTGCTGATGATGTTATTATTATTAAAGATTGAGTAAATATCCCACTGTTTTCTTGTAAACTAGAAAAACTATTCGAAATCGAGAACATAATGAAAACCGAAAGTTCAACTTTAAAAATGTTCAGAAAAATAAGCCCCATAATATGGCTATATTTGAAGTGTACAAAAGTTGTAAAATAGAAAGTTATTTTTTTGACTTTATCATCAATAAGCACTCACATTTATCAAACTGTTGACATCCTTCAACAAAGGATGTTAATATAAAAAAAAAACAGAATTCGACTGTCCATCTATTAACACGAGAGCTATCGCTCTGTGCCTCTGTGTAAACTGTAAATCCCGATGAAACACCCTGTGTGTTAAAACTTATAAATTTATATGTATATCGTCCCGCGACATCGACAGGTCCGTGAGGTCGTTTATACGCGCGAGCGCATACCGATTACGCGAAAACAAACAAATGCGAACCGTGTGACTCACCGACGCGTGTAAAAAAAAAATACGTATATCATGCGTATTTACGGTCCGCAGTATGCGAACAGGGATAAATCGACGATGTGAACGTAAAGTATACGAACTTATTTATTGTGCTTCCAGCTGAATTGTCGATTAATCATGCTTTAACGTTGATATAGTGCAGAGTATACGTTACATTGGTGCTTGGTACTCGCGCGATAAACGCCGTTCGATAAATCTAAACGGGTGTGAGGATGGAAAAAATGTAAAATTATAAAAAAAAAAAAAACCCCGTCAATCAACGACCATAGGAATAACAGATGTAGTACGCGCGTGCATCTACATGTAATACGTACCTATACTTGCCACATATACGATGATTTTTGAAAGTGAAGTAGTCAAGTAGAATCTTTTGAAACCGTCAACCGATATCAGCTGTTCCGATCGTATTGTATGAATTCGCTGAGATCTGTGACCAACAGGGTTGCCTCTTATATACATTTATAAAGATATAAATAATGATGACAGTGAAAATAAAATTAAAAATACATTTGATCGACTTTCTAAGGTAAATCGAAGAAAACTTGAATTTAAATTTAAAAAAAAAAATTATTATAAAAGTAAGGTATACTTTTAATCCGTAATACCATACAGTATTAAACGTGTTTTATTCCTACAACTGTTATAATCGCAACAATTAACTTTGTCCCTTAAGCTACAACCCACTTGTCCTATTTGTATACACGTGACTTTGCGACCCTCCCCGTTAAGAAACTCTGGAACCGCCCCCGGTGTAGGGCGTGTTTGCGGCGAACGATCTGAAACACTGCAAAGTCGGCTCTACGTCGTGCTCACAATATACTCGAATACAACCCCGCCTCGATGGAAATATTAACGCATACAAGACGTCATTTAACGTCTCCTCGTCCCGACGGCAACATTATAGTAATATTATTTTTTTTTTTTTTTTTAGTATTATAGACCATTTAGGTCCTTTACTGCCAATATCAAATTCTTCCACTCTTCTCTATTAGATGCATGCATTAGGTCTCCATGCCAATCTGGTCTTAATTCTTGGATATCTCTTCTGACTGCATCCAGCCAGCGCTGCTTCGGTCTGTCGCGAGGTCTTTTCCTGCTCAAGTTGTTTATGAGTACCTTCTTGGCAATACTGTTATCCGCTCTCCAAACGTGACCAACCCACTCCAGTCTTGTGCCTTTTATAAATTGTACTATATTTCCCTTTCCATATAATTGTTGTATTTGATCGTTTGACCTTCTCTCCCACACTTGGGTATCAGGGTTATAAACGGTACCATAGATTTTTCTTAACACCTTCCTTTCAAATATATTAAGTTTGTTCTCATCTCCTGCTGTTGTGGCCCAAGTACAGCATGCATAGGTCACAACTGGTCTGAGGTACGTAGTATATAGTTTCGCTTTATATTTCCTAGACAATAATTTTGACCTAAACAGATGTGACATAGCGAAATAACATCCATTTCCAGCTTTTAAACGGAGTTTTATTTCATTGTGCATACAGTTTCTGTTGTTTATCATAATTTATCATAATATTATACATCGCATTATCGTTACCCGTCACACAGTTGACGGGTTCATTCGCCGGACGTTTATTTAACACTCGACAATAACGTGATATGCACAACAATAATAACAGTAATACTATAGACGACGATGACGGTCGATTTGTCACCGTCTCACCGACTTACGGTCGAACGCTAGATAGATCGTCCCAGACAACGTAATATGATAATATTATTATGCGACCACCGTCCGCCCGTGTTCCGAACCAACCTCGGCGGCGGCGACCGGTGTTTATCGAACCGGTGCGCTTTGCAAATCGAGATTTCTTCGCGGAGGCGCAGCGCGCAACGGTCTGCGAGGTTCCGGTAGTGAGAAGAATATCAATATGTGCAGCGGCCGAAAGGTGAAAAACACCCGTACACCACGCAGGACCGTAGCTAGTAGGTAGGCCTGGTGGGCCCGGGCCTACCCGGATTTTCTCTAAAAAGAGAGAAACAATATTTTCAACTATGAGAAGGATGAAAACTTACCTCAGGTCAACTATGAAAAGTCCTAGAATAAACGATTTGACGTTAGTTTCCGTAGAAAAGGAAATAAGTGGACAGTTTGTTGATGATCCATCGGATGTTGTTGACAAGTTTAATATCATAAAGAAATGAAGATTGAATTTTGACTCTGAAAATATGTTATAAATGGACAATACGTATATATTATAAGGTACGAGTATAGTAATATTAATAATTATAAAAAGGTTATCTCATAAAAACAATATTGTATTCAGGTAACTAAAAATTGCAAACCTTAACGATTAATACCAATAATCATCGATTACTTTGAAATCATAGGAGTCCAATACCAAAATTGGTATCAGTCCTTATTTCCGTCTAACAGTGGAAGGTTTATGTGGGCCTACCCGAAAAAAAATTCATAGACACGCCCCTGACACCACGGTACATATCGATCGATATTCGAGCAACGATAATACTACACGCACGCGTGATAAAAACGCCGATCGACGTAAATTGGAAGTTTAACTATATTTTAGGTAACCCCCCCCCCTCCCCCTCACCACATCCGAGACCATAAAAGGCATTCTGCGTTTCGCCGCTGACGTCCGTAATACGCGTATCGTGCAACGAACTATGTACGTATATATACAGGGCCGTCCTACGGTCGCGCCTCAGACTTGTCGTTGCGGCTCCCCACACTGGCTACAGGTGGGTTATTTTGAAGTGGTGAACATTTGAAAATAAAAAGCGTGACTTGAAAAACACAAGATAAATACGTTTTAAAGTCTACGCGCAATGACCATGTCCAAAATAACCCTGATGAATGTTATGTGCTCGGAAACAACTGATGAGCTCATTGGTTCCCTAGTATTGCTGGTTATATACTTATATGTGTTGCACCCCGGGCCCCGGAAATTTAAGGGACGGCCCTGCATATACATATGTATATATATATTCAGTGGCAATGCCGCATATATGGAGATTTGATTTAATTTCAGGGTGTGGGCTTTCAATACCGACCGCGACCGCACTCGCGATATTATGCCGCCGCCGTTCACATAATATTGTTTTTTTACGAACGCGACTTATCCACAGTCCGCCACACATCGCGCGCTTAGCGTATAAACATTGTATCGGCCGCGGGAGTAAATTATCGTAAATCTTAGACGTCTACACTCATCGTGTCCCGTCTCGGCAAACACAACGTGATGGAAAATATCGGTAAAAAAACAATAACGATAAAAAACCAACAACAACAGCAATAATCGCGTTTCGGGCCCCGCGGCGGACGTATCATTACTGTTATTATATGGATACAGTGCGTACAAAACGACGTGTGCAAGTCGTGGCCCGAGTTATGGTTCAAACCGATTCGGTCGATATTTATTCGCGACGTTTATCGCGTAAATCACGACGTCTTGGCGACTGGTAACGACGACCGCGTTATTATATTGATATTGTACACGTGAGGCGCGCCGTTGTTCGTACACCGACTTGGCTCCGGTCGGTGCGAACCGACTACGGGTTTTAGGACGTGAACATTACTTTTGTTCTATTTATTTTCATTTAAGCAAGCCCGTATCCAGGGGGGGTTTTAGGGGTTCAACACCCTACCGAAATTTAGTTAAAGTAGGTATGCATTTATAATATAACTAAGACTAACTACAAACTTTATGTACAATTTGTATTTATACATTTCCCAATTTCCCACTCGTCATTAGTCTCGTCATCTTTCATTTTAAAATTATTTAAAAATGACAAGCTACGTACCTATTATGTTATCGAAATGATTTGAATGCCACGCAAGGCTGACTTTGTTTTATAATTTTTCATTAACTACTCGTATTTATACTATATAGTCTGTATAGTGTATACATTATAATCTTATATTTTGTACTGTACAATATTAACATTAAAATAATAATATAATCATTTATTTTTAGTTAGTATTAAAAATATTTAAATTAATAAATAATAAATAATCAATTTTTCATCTTTCTTTAATTCGATTTTTTCCCCCATCGAATATTCGAACACTCGGTTAATCGAAAACCTTTATACATCGAAATTTTAGTTCGTTCCCCTGAATTTCGAATTATCGAGTGACTACTGTATTATCATTGTAAGCAGTAGTAATTTATTGACGCCCTTCCGGGCAAAGAGTGCACATAAACGTGTATAACGTCGAAGATGAACAGCTAATATCGTGAAATATTAGAGAGCGATAGTGCAACGTTAAATGTACATTTTATACACGGGTAGCGATTGTTTCTCCGGACCTAGACACAATGCAACGAAGTTTAAATCCATTTTCAATATTTAAGTCTAATGCAACACTGTTGCGTTCTCTTATCGTATACGACTTGAAGGCTCGTCATAACGATAACTAGTAATATGTAAGTCTCCGTCGCCGCGTAATAGGGATATAGGGACAACACTGGAACCGGTAAGTTTTCCCGTGTAAAACGCGTTCTCGTCGACGGCGCAATCTCGGTACGTTCAAATCCCGTAGTTGTCCGGCACACAAACAGCTATAACGATCATCACGGCAACGGTCGGTTTGCTTGGATACGTAAATAAAAATGAATATTGTTCGGGAATCGCGAAAATATGCTCACTCTTTTTTTTACTCTCCCACAACCCATACGTAATTATATTATTCGTCTTGATAATATTTTATTTTTCAATAAAATATAAAATCTTTACATTTCGTCTGTTTGTGTTCAAAAGTTCGTACATCCTAATAATGGCAGCCGCTCAGTGTGCCTGTACACAAGAATTTTTTGAACAAGTCTACGCCATCTTCGTCTTAGCCTTTTGGCTTGGACTATTCGTGGTTTTGGTGGTGTTAGGCTTCAGAGGTAACTATAATGCGAGCATCGTACACAAAAAAAAAGTATTAATATATGTATGAGGTCTGTAAACAATGGCGTATTAAGGTTTTTTTCCACCAATACACTCTTCTCAGTTCATTGCCTTTTCATAAAAAAATTCCATAAAAAAATATAATTTCAAACTTATGAAAAATACATCTGACTATAAAATGTGTTATAAAAGTATCAACGAAAATAGAATCAAAATTTAATGAAATTAGTATATGATTTTTCCCTTTTTCTTTTTTTTGATAATTTACTAATGAATTATACTTAGAGTTATAAATGTTTTCTTCCTCGGCGTCGGATGAGTTATTAGTAATTACCATATAATTTTCTGCCCCCGATGTGATTAATTTTTTAACCCATACCTATAGGGTATAAGCCTAAATACGCCATTGCATTTATAGAGTGGTGCATGTCATTTCAGGTACATTCGAGGTTGTGAAAACTGCATCAACTCCTTTACGCTTCTCAACGCACCCTGCTATAATGGCAATTTGTTTTAAATTTTGTTTATAGATCTGTTTTGGCGTCATTTTAACCAGCCAATACCGTTTCGTCCGGACAGCGTATTTGCTGATAGGACACCAAAAGTTGAACGACAGTTTGACGAACATATCAAATTATTTTCGTCCCGCATCCAACACTTCGACCTATGGACGCTAATAATTGAAATTCTGGGTAAGTTTTGGAGCTACTTGCTTGAGCATACCTGTGAAAATGAAATATTATTAATACATTTTATTTTATTTTTTTTTTTCAGAAATTATCGATTCATTAACCGAAAAGTGTTGGAATTTGGAATTTGAATTCCTTGGACCATGCGAAGTTCTGCCATTGCCCAGGAAAACCCGTGAGTTGGGCAGCGCTTTTCGCAGGCTATACACCGTTGACGATTGTGAAACCCGTGCTAGATAACCTCAAGATACCTATATGTATTGTTCTCATAATGTATACAATGTACTATGAGTTTATTTATTTTTCTAAGTTGTTTTGTTTTTTACACAGTGTACAAATATAAAGTTTATCGTATTGTATAATAAAAAAATGTATATTTTAATGTTCAAAATACAGTTGTATATTATATTTTATGTAAGTCTACATTTTGTTACAAAAGTAAAAAAAAAGATCATCTTAACTTTTTAATCAAACATTTTTAGAGCAATATTTTCTTTTCATTGATCCTTTAACTTGGGCCATGCGATCATCAAACAAGAACAAAATTGATCTTTGGTCTTAGGAATGTAAGTATTAATGATCCGGAAAACTTTAATTGCTGTTATTATTTTGAATAATTGTTTATTGGCTGTTAATGTTAAAAGCCGATAGTAGCAAATATAAATGAAAAAAAATATAATAAAGGTCATATTTCATTAAATAATATTGTTCGATCATTTTTGGAACAGCGGTTTTAATAAGTTCACATAAGACACCAAAGAAAACTTATTACTCATGAATCTTTTTTACGACGAATTTGAAATTTGGGAAATACGTAAAAGCATACACTGAGAGTATCGTAAAATGTCAAACGTCACGTTGTACTGTTGTAGGCGCATTTGTAATTACACCATATTTGATAATAAGTACACATAATCATATGACGTACAGAGGAACTACGACTACCAAGTGTGATTTAATACAAAATAAATTAACTTTTTTCAAAACGCAATATTTATAATTTTCTCATTTAGGATACATCATACGAGGATCTTGATGACGAACGTTCTTTTTTAATTATTTGTATGCGGAAAAATATTAATTTGTCAACTATCTTTTTTTTATAATTGATTAACATTTTGTTTATAATTTTGTAAGCATGTGCGCATTTTGGTTTTCTTTATGCGCAACAGTAAATGCTGGGTGGAGCAATAGATAATTATTTTTCGAATAATTGAAACAATAAAGTGAACGGGCGGCACACTTCGAAATCAGTTTTCTGAGTGTAGTAAATGGTAAAAAAAACATAATTTATACGCTGGTTGGTAACAGCGATTATCGAAAATATAATACCTGCCGATGTCAACGAGTCAATTCGCTAGGCAAAACGTTCGAAATGTGCAATATAGAATTACCAAGGATACCTTTCAATAAATGTTCGATTCTAATAGTATATCCGAGAGCGTTAAACGTTTCTGACGATTTTTTTAATTTTTTAACTTCTGTGAATTTCAAATTTTCAAACATAAAATGGACCCACGTATGCAACACGTTTTCGTTAACAAGCCTTTTTACAAGTCGTTCCGAAGGTGTACAGAATGCAAGAAAAGGAACATTTTCACCCGGATCGCTAAATGCTCGGGTTGCAAGAGGTACTGTCACCGGAGATGCATGCTGCTGATAGAGAACAACACGTGCTGCGGGCCGATTCTCGTAGGACCGACGTCACAGGTAGATATTTTCCGAAAGGACCTCATTATGTTGATATTAAATATTCGTATTCCAATCCGATCAGGAGACGGAACCAGACCTGGAGACCACCCTTGTAATGCGGTCCATCGAGGACGACCAGGACTTAAATATGGCGTTACAGCCAGAGGAGGATAACTGCTCAGTAGAAAGCGACCTCCCGGATAATGACACAAAGGTCTCATGCATGGAGGGCATCGAATCAGCCGAACGGTGGACTTGTTCACAAGACGATGGTTACCTTGAGACTGGCACAGGGCCACAAGACGAGAATATTGTAACCAAAAACGACGAGTTGATGCCCGACGTAGGTCAGATCGCTGAGCACGCGATGCAAGTTGAAGATGTACGCAGTATACTACTAGTCATACTGGAGGTGCTAGTCGATGAAGCTTTGTCGACTCTTTCCGACGATGAGAGCAGTATAGCAAAAGACGAGGTAAAAGCTGATGAATCTTTGTCAACACCTTCTGTGGTCGGGATAACAGCTGATGAGACCAGTGAGAAACCTGCAAACGAACAACTACACACCAGGCCGATCCAAATCTGTTCTACTCTCGAGCTCACGTCGCACCGTTTGTCGTGCAGTACAGAATCCGAAATGGGCGAAGGGGATATTGGTGATGAGAAAAACGAGTGTTGCTGTGATGGTGACGAAAATAATACGCAAGGTGACGATGGTGACCAGAAGGATGTCCCCGGGGAAAATAAATTCAACTAGACGCGAATATTTTTGTAAAAAATTACTAGTTTTATCATGGTTCTATGTTGATTAAGATAATGCCACATCCGTACGTATCGTTTCCATCAAACTTGTAACACGG
This sequence comes from Periphyllus acericola, assembly GCA_949715065.1. Lineage (NCBI taxonomy): Eukaryota > Metazoa > Arthropoda > Insecta > Hemiptera > Aphididae > Periphyllus > Periphyllus acericola. Next base: position 27,224,898 of record OX454269.1, read on the forward strand.
CAAAATTACGTCCGGTACTCAGTAGTTCAAATGTTGGGTTGTTAACAATAAAAAAAGAGTAAACTGACCTGTTATCAAATACCAGGATAGAGCTCGATGGCTATGTTTTGTTGGTCGGCTTGTTCAAGACAAGTTTTGGTTTTTAAGAGAGCTCTGAGTATTTTAAATATTTTTGTTTCAGATACTCTGTACTCGCTTAATATTAAAAAATCGTAATAAGCCTACGAACTAAAAGAAAATAAAGTTCTTCCCTTTGTATTCGATAATAGCTCAGTTTACTCTGATATTAAAGTTACCAACTCAACATTTGAACTTCTGAAGACAACGTAAATTTGATATGTTGTACGTTTGTTATATGAAAACAATACATACGGATGTCTTGTCATCAACGATTATTTTCATATTATGGTTTCATTGTAGTTTTAAAACGCTAAATAAAAGATTGGTCATAAGGTTTTAAAGATTTTTTATTGTTTCTCATAAAAAAATTAAAAATACGTGTTAAGATGAAATGATTTTTCTTTAATGTAACCCCTGAACAAAATTCTCTGTGTCTAAGATGTTCAAGAGTATAAGCTCATAAACTGTACGATAGAACGCGATTATCACGACGGAACGTTTTCGTACAAAAACAAATGTATCGCATGCAAGTAGGTGCCCGAGGATACCTGTACTGACGGACGACGGTTCACTTTGATACATCCGAAATGTTATTCAGCACCAGTGGCGCAACCAGGATTTTCTTAAAGGGGGGGTCCAAAAGTATAATTATTTTAAATTAACATGCAAATTTAATTATTATTATTATATTCTTTGATTAATGTAAATATTGTAATTTTAATGTAAAATTGAATGATAGTTAAATGTAAAAAATAAAGGTAGGTATGTACAATGCTGTAGAGTTTATAAAATGAAATCTAAGCGATGGTTTGTACTGCTTAAATTATTTATTACTTCCTCAGGTGTTACACTGACTCCGTAGTGGATATTGAGAGCAGCTAACCCATTGAGTCTTCTTTCTGATGTGGTATTTCTCAAGTAACTTTTGATTCTTTTAAGTGAGGAAAATGATCTTTCCGCCTCACATGAAGTAATTGGATGTGTGATAAGTATTTGCAATAGCTTATATATATATTTGGGAAGAAATCGGGATTGCATTCATTAAGTATTTAAATTACACTATTATATTGGATATACGAGTAACTGTCAGTTAAACAACGATTCCATAAAATTGTTTCTGATTTAACTCGATAAAAATCATCAACATCGTTAGCATAAAACTCAACAAGTTTTCTAATTTTTTCTTCATCAAACACTGAACTTTTAAGTAACATTTGAAATCCACATATTATATTTTGATGATTAACAAAACGATCATTTAATTGTTGTACAAACAAATAAAGAAATGGTAGAAACAAAGTAATTCTAAAATATTCTTCGGGATCATTGGTTGGAATATTAGCTCGGTTCATTTTTGTCAAACATTTTTATTATTTTAGAAAGACATGACACGGTTCAAAGGGGGAGGGGGGTCCGGACCCGGGGACCCAACCACTGGTTGCGCCACTGTTCAGCACCATGATAACTCAACCGTCGGGCTCAACCCTAAACAGTAGGCACGCAAACAATAATACGAGCGCGGTACAACAATTTTTTTAGGTATGTATTTATAATATAACTAAGACTAACTACAAACTTTATGTACAATTTGTATTTATACATTTCCCAATTTCCCACTCGTCATTAGTCTCGTTATCTTTAATTTTAAAATTATTTAAAAATGACAAGCTACGTACCTATTATGTTATCGAAATGATTTGAATGCCACGCAAGGCTGACTTTGTTTTATAATTTTTCATTAACTACTCGTATTTATACTATACTAGCTGAATTATCCGGCCTCGCCCGGGAAATATGTTACTATTTTAGATGAGATCAGTTTCTATTTCGTCTTAAGAAAAATTTAGGTTGAAAACAACGCACAATCGTCGTATGTAAACTAATGATATACATTTTAATTTAACTATACTATATTAATATATCAACATATTATACAAAATAAAATATTTTCTAGATTACCAAAAATTTAAACGTCCATCCTAGAGCTCAATAATTCGAAAACTACTTTCTCAGCAGATGCCTACGTCATAATAGCTATCTGTATGCCAAATTTCCAGACCGATCCATTAATTAGAAAATAAAAAGTTAATTTTATAACTTTTTTAACACTCTTATATTTACCAAACTATTGTCAATAAAGTTGCCTTTGCCCGGGGATGCTCATAAAAAAAACAGAATTCGGTAATATCTATTAATGCGGGAGATATCGGTCTGTGCTAGGTTATTTATCTCGGCGGCATACTCTGTATATGTTATAGATTATTTGCTAGTTAAATTATTGTTACATTGAACAATTAAATGTAACTGTTGTTATGTAAAAAGTAAACAATATAATAGTGTGATTATAAAGAATACATTTGAAATATGAATTATTATTATACATATTTTTATTTTATTAGTTTTAAAGAAGATTATTGAGTAGTTTTTATCAAATAGAAATATATTGGTATTCGGTATGGTGTAATGGTGAATAAATATAACATTAATAGTTTCGGTTTCGGATAAAGTAAGATTTAATTCGAATTTACATGCCATATAAGCTCGTGATTGAAATATAAATTTGAAAAGTAACCATTATGTTGTGGTATACTTCTTATATTTTCTATTGCTTACCTAGTCAATTGTTTTGTATGGGTTTCATTGTTATAAAGCTCTTTCACGTCATATACACTCGTTCACAAAAATATTAATAAAGTGAATAAACAACATCATCAATAGAAGTCAGAACCATTTAGTATAGATAATTTTATCAATATCCTCTTTACTACACAAACATTAAGCAGCGTTCCGACTTTTACGAAGCTTCATTTAAAATGTCGGTCGGTCCGTCCTTCGTAGTCTACGCCCTACAGAACCATAAAGGTCCTTTCACACATATCCGATCTGGGTCCATTCCGAGTCCGATCCGTCAATGCATCCGTTAACTCGGAAGTATAAACTTGCTGTTTTACATATTCACGGGCGTGATTTATTAATAAACACTTTTATAGTTTTTCATGGTTTCAAGTTGAAACTTTCAACTTTTGCGGGATCACACATTCATATTATGAACTATCACGTCGCGCAACGGTGATATGGAAGGGGAAGTTTGGGCGGCCACGTCTAGCCGCCGTACCGCGAACCTCACCCACTAAGTCTACGTAACAGGATATTATTTATGATAATTGATAACTCCTTTGTTTTTTAAGTTAGAGAATCGATCAAATGCCATAAACCTTCTCCACAATGAGCTCTTCAATTTAAAAAAAAGATCGTAACGATCGGTTCAGTAGTTTCCGAGAACATATCACTCAAAGGTTTTCATTTTCACATTTATATATTAGATAGTCTGTATAGTGTATACATTATAATCTTGTATTTTGTACTGTATAATATTTACATTAAAATAATAATATTATCATTTATTTTTAGTTCATGTTTTAAAAATATTCAAACAAAAAAATTTGTAAAATGTGTTAACAAAGTATCTGCCAAAAGAGAATCAAACTTTATTAAAATAAATTTATACTTCTTACTTTTTTTTTTTTTGATAATTTACAAATTAATTAAACTTGGAGTTATAAATGTTTTCTTCCACGGTATCGGATGAGCAGTAGTAATTTATTGACGCCCTTCCGGGCAAAGAGTGCACATAAACGTGTATAACGTCGAAGATGAACAGCTAATATCGTGAAATATTAGAGAGCGATAGTACAACGTTCAATGCAAATTTTATACACGGGTAGCGATTGTTTCTCCGGACCTAGACACAATGCAACGAAGTTTAAATTCGTTTTCAATATTTAAGTCTAAAGCAACACTGTTGCGTTCTCTTATCGTGTATACGACTTGGTGGCTCGTCATAACGGTAACTAGTAATATGTAAGTCTCCGTCGCCGCATAATAAGGATATAAGGACAACACTGGAACCGGTAAGTTTTCCCGTGTAAAACGCAATCTCGATACGTTCAAATCCCGTAGCTGTCCGGCACACAAACAGCTATAACGATCATCACGGCAACGGTCGGTTTGCTTGGATACGTAAATAAAAATGAATATTGTTCGGGAATCGCGAAAATATGCTCACTCTTTTTTTTACTCTCCCACAACCCATACGTAATTATATTATTCGTCTTGATAATATTTTATTTTTCAATAAAATATAAAATCTTTACATTTCGTCTGTTTGTGTTCAAAAGTTCGTACATCCTAATAATGGCAGCCGCTCAGTGTGCCTGTACACAAGAATTTTTTGAACAAGTCTACGCCATCTTCGTCTTAGCCTTTTGGCTTGGACTATTCGTGGTTTTGGTGGTGTTAGGCTTCAGAGGTAACTATAATGCGAGCATCGTACACAAAAAAAAAGTATTAATATATGTATGAGGTCTGTAAATAATGGCGTATTTAGGTTTTTTTCCACCAATACACTCTTCTCAGTTCATTGCCTTTTCATAAAAAAATTCCATAAAAAAATATAATTTCAAACTTATGAAAAATACATCTGACCATAAAATGTGTTATAAAAGTATCTACGAAAATAGAATCAAAATTTAATGAAATAAGTATATGATTTTTCCCTTTAATTTTTGATAATTTACTAATGAATTATACTTAGAGTTATAAATGTTTTCTTCCTCGGCGTCGGATGAGTTATTAGTAATTACCATATAATTTTCTGCCCCCGATGTGATTAATTTTTTAACCCATACCTATAGGGTATAAGCCTAAATACGCTATTGCATTTATAGAGTGGTGCATGTCATTTCAGGTACATTCGAGGTTGTGAAAACTGCATCAACTCCTTTACGCTTCTCAACGCACCCTGCTATAATGACAATTTGTTTTAAATTTTGTTTATAGATCTGTTTTGGCGTCATTTTAACCAGCCAATACCGTTTCGTCCCGACAGCGTATTTGCTGATAGGACACCAAAAGTTGAACGACAGTTTGACGAACATATCAAATTATTTTCGTCCCGCATCCAACACTTCGACCTATGGACGCTAATAATTGAAATTCTGGGTAAGTTTTGGAGCTACTTGCTTGATCATACCTGTGAAAATGAAATATTATTAATACATTTTATTTTTTTTTTTTTTTTCAGAAATTATCGATTCATTAACCGAAAAGTGTTGGAATTTGGAATTTGAATTCCTTGGACCATGCGAAGTTCTGCCATTGCCCAGGAAAACCCGTGAGTTGGGCAGCGCTTTTCGCAGGCTATACACCGTTGACGATTGTGAAACCCATGCCGGATGACTTCAAGATACCTTTATGTATTTAAGTATTTTTTTCATAATGTATACAATGTACTATGAGTTTATTTATTTTTCTAAGTTGTTTAGTTTTTTACACAGTGTACAAATATAAAGTTTATCGTATTGTATAATAAAAAAATGTATATTTTAATGTTCAAAATACAGTTGTATATTATATTTTATGTAAGTCTACATTTTGTAACAAAAGTTAAAAAAAAGGTCATCTTAACTTTTTAATCAAACATTTTTAGAGCAATATTTTCTTTTCAGTGATCTTTTAACTTGGGCCATACGATCATCAAACAAGAACAAAATTGATCTTTGGTCTTAGGAATGTAAGTATTAATGATCCGGAAAACTTTATTGGCTGTTAATGTTAAAAGCCGATAGTCGCAAATATAAATGAAAAAAAATATAATAAAGGTCATATTTCATTAAATAATATTGTTCGATCATTTTTGGAACAGCGGTTTTAATAAGTTCACATTAGACACCTAAGAAAACTTATTACTCATGAATCTTTTTTACGACGAATTTGAAACTTGGGAAACACGTAAAAGCATACACTGAGAGTATCGTAAAATGTCAATCGTCACGTTGTACTGTTGTAGGCGCATTTGTAATTACACCATATTTGATAATAAGTACACATAATCATATGACGTACAGAGGAACTACGACTACCAAGTGTGATTTAATACAAAATAAATTAACATTTTCAAAACGCAATATTTAGAATTTTCTCATTTAGGATACATCATACGAGGATCTTGATGACGAACGTTTTTTTTTAATTATTTGTATGCGGAAAAATATTAATTTGTCAACTATCTTTTTTTTATAATTGATTAACATTTTGTTTATAATTTTGTAAGCATGTGCGCATTTTGGTTTTCTTTATGCGCAACAGTAAATGCTGGGTGGAGCAATAGATAATTATTTTTCGAATAATTGAAACAATAAAGTGAACAGTCGGCGCCAACGACGAAATCAATTGTCCAAGTGTAGTAAATGGTAAAAAAACATAATTAATACGCTGGTTGGTAACAGTGATTATCGAAAATAGAATATTTGACCGATGTCAACGAGTCAATTCGTTAGGCAAAACGATCGAACAGTACAATATAGAATTGCCAAGGATACGTTTCAATAAATGTTCGATTCTAATAGTATATCCGAGAGCGTAAAACGTTTCTGACGCTTTTTTAATATTTTAACTTCTGTGAACTTCAAATTTTCAAACGTACAATGGACCCAAGTATGCAACATGCTTTCGTTAACAAACCGTTTTACAAGTCGTTCCGAAAGTGCACGGGATGCAAGAAAAGGAACATCATCACCAGGGTCGCAAAATGTTCGGGTTGCAAAAGGTACTGCCACCGGAGATGCATGCTGCTGATGGAGAACAACACGTGCTGCGGGCCGATTCTCGTAGGACCGACGTCACAGGTAGATATTTTCCGAAAGGACCTCATTATGTTGATATTAAATATTCGTATTCCAATCCGATAAGGAGACGGAACCAGACCTGGAGACCACCCTTGTAATGAGGTCCATCGAGGACGAACAGGACTTAAATATGGCGTTACGGCCAGTGGAGGATAACTGCTCAGCAGAAAGCGATAGCCCGGATGACACTAAGGTCTCATGCACGAAGAGCATCGATTCAGCCGAAGGGTGGCCTTGTTCACCGGACGATGGTGACCTCGGGACTGGCACGGGGCCACAAGACGAGAATATTGTAACCAAAAACGACGAGTTAATGCCCGACGTAGGTCAGATCGCTGAGGACGCGATGTCAGCTGAAGATGTACGCATTATGCTACTAGTCATACTGGAGGTGCTAGTCGATGAAGCTTTGTCGACACTTTCCGACGACGAGAGCAGTATAGCAAAAGACGAGGTAAAAGCTGATGAATCTTTGTCAACACCTTCTGTGGTCGGGATAACAGCTGATGAGACCAGTGAGAAACCTGCAAACGAACAACTACACACCAGGCCGATCCAAATCTGTTCTACTCTCGAGCTCGCGTCGCACCGTTTGTCGTGCAGTACAGAAGCCGAAATGGGCGAAGGCGATATTGGTGGTGAGAAGAACGAGTGTTGCTGTGATGGTGACGAAAATAATACGCAAGGTGACGATGGTGACCAGAAGGATGTCCCCGGGGAAAATAAATTCAACTAGACGCGAATATTTTTGATAAAAATTACTAGTTTTATCATGGTTCTATGTTGATTAAGATAATGCCACATCCGTACGTATCGTTTCCGTTAAATTTGTAACACGGCAAAATTACGTCCGGTACTCAGTAGTTCAAATGTTGGGTTGTTAACAATAAAAAAAGAGTAAACTGACCTGTTATCAAATACCAGGATAGAGCTTGATGGCTATGTTTTATTGGTCGGCTTGTTCAAGACAAGTTTTGGTTTTTAAGAGAGCTCTGAGTATTTTAAATATTTTTGTTTCAGATACTCTGAACTCGCTTAATATTAAAAAATCGTAATAAGCCGACGAACTAAAATAAAATAAAGTTCTTTCCTTTGTATTCGATAATAGCTCAGTTTACTCTGATATTAAAGTTACCAACTCAACATTTGAACTTCTGAAGACAACGTAAATTTGATATGTTGTACGTTTGTAATATGGAAACAATACATACGGATGTTTTGTCATCAACGATTATCTTCATATTGTTTAATTGTAATTTTAAAACGCTCAATAAACGATTGGTCATAACTTATTATGACTCATAAGGTTTAAAAGATGTTTTATTGTTTCTCACAAAATGAACACGTGCACGACAAAATGGACGTGTTCTGTTAACGTATTTTTAAAACATCCTAAGCGTAATTTTAAACAAATTTTCCGAAAATCGCATTAAGAGCAGAGAAAAAAAAAACTCATCACTGATCTCATTGTAAAAACAATTAGAAAGAACAGCAGTTGCACTTGGTACTATCAAATGATGGACATGAATAACTGCGATTTTCGATTTTAGATACGTGCAATTTGTTATTGGTAATGTCCCTCGATTTCGATTGCCAGTCCTTTACAATGTAAATCGTATTATTTTTTAACTTCGTTAATTACACGTTAAAGTTCATTTATGATAAAAATGATTACAATTTATAAGGACTTGTATTATATACGATGCATTTTTCGATGAATTTTAAACTAATTTTGTATTTTATAATTTTAAAAGAACCGTCAACTTACCAGTTATCTATAACTAATTCCATTGACGTTTTTTTTTTATTTTATTTCGAATCAAGATGACACTTCGGAAAATAGGGTTATTCATTTCTGTGATTCTGTGACGAGCCGTCCGTACCAAAGACAATGATTTACTCTTTTTTACGACGAAATTGAAACTTGGGAAACACGTATTTTTTTTTAATTATTTATTTGGGGAAAAATGTTAATTTGCTAACCAACTTTTTAATAAAATTGCATAATATTGTTATTATACTATTGTTAGCATTCGGGCTTTTTGTTTTTCCTTATGTGGAACACTAGTTGCTGGGCGGAGCAGTAGAAACGTATTTTTCAATTAGTCGAAACAATAACGTGAACGGGCGGCGTCACCGTCGAAATCGGCAGTCCAAGTGTAGGAGTCGGTATAAAAAAACAGAAGTAATACGCTGGTTGGTAACAGCGATTATAGAAAATATAATATTTGGCCGATTTCAAAGAGTCAATTCGTTATGCAAAACGATCGAAAAGTACAATATAGAATTGCCAAGGATACCTTTCAATAAAAGTTCAATTCCAATAGTATATCCGAGAGCGTAAAACGTTTCTGACGATTTTTTTAATTTTTTAACTTCCGTGTAATTGAAATTTTAAAACGTAAAATGGACCAACGTATGCAACACGATTTCATTAACAAGCCGTTTTACAAGTCGTTCCGAAAGTGTACGGAATGCAAGAAAAGGAAAATTTTCACCCGGATCGCGAAATGCTCGGGTTGCAAGAGGTACTGTCACCGGAGATGCGTGCTGCTGGAGAACAACTCGTGCTGCAGGCCGAGTCTCTTCGAACCGACGGCACAGGTAGATATTTTTCGAACGGACCTCATTATGTTGATATTAAATATTCGTGTTCCAATCCGATCAGGTGACGGAACAAGACCTGGAGACCACCGTTGTAACACTGTCTCACGAGGACGACCGGGACTTAAATACGACGTTACGGCCCCAGGAGGATAACTGCTCAGCAGAAAGCGCCGTCGTCGTGGACCGTCCTGATGATGACAACAAGGTCTTGTGCACAGAGGGCATGGAATCAGCCGAACGGCGGCATTGCGAACCGAACGGCGGTGACCTTGGGACTGGCACAGGGCCACTAGACGAGGATTTTGTAGCTGTAGACGACGAGATGATGCCCGACGTAGGTGAGATCGCTGAAGACCCGACAACTTCTGAAGACGCGATGCCATCTGATGATTTACGCAGTCCCGCACTAGTCAAAGAGGGCGTGCTAATCGATGAAGCTTTGTCGACAAAACTTTCCGACGACGAGAGCAGTATGGCACTAGTCAAAGACGAGGTACAAGCCGATAAAGCTTCGTCAACGCCATCTGCGGTCAGGATAACGGATGATGAGAGTAGTGCAAAACTAGCAAACGAAGAGCAACACACCAGGCCGATCCGAATCTGTTCCGCTCTCGAGCCCGAAACGTACCGTTTGTCGTGCAGTGCAGAAGCCGAAATGACCGAAGACCATATCGGCCACGGCTGTACTGAGAAGAACGAGTGTTGCTGCGACGTTGATGAAAAGAATAAGCAGGGTGACGAGGGTGACCAGAAGGACGTCCCCGGAGAAAAGGAATTGGACTAGGCGCTAGTATTTTTTATATCAATTTCTGTTTCTCTACCATGGCTCTATGTTGATTTTAGATAACGCTACATCCGTGCGTATCGTTTCCGTCTAACGTACGACATGGTAAATATATGTGCAGTACTCAGTATAGTTCAGATATTGCGTTGAGAGATTTCAAAATAGAGTAAACCGACCTGTTATCAAATTAAAGGGATGAAGTTCGTTAGCAAAATTTTGTTCATCGGTTTGTTACGACATGTTTTGGTTTTTAAGTGAGCTCTGAGTATTTTAAATTGTATCATTTCAAATACCCTTAACTCGCTAAAAATTAAAATATCGTAATAGGCGGACGAACTAAAAAAAAATAAAGTTCTTCCCTTTATGTTCGATAATAGCTCAGTTTACTCTGATATTAAAGCTACCAACCCAACATTTGAACTACTGAAGACAGAACGTATATTTGCTATGTTGCACGTTTGTAATATGGAGACAATACATACGGATGTCTTGTCATCAACGATTATTTCCATATTATGGTTTTCACTGTAGTTTTAAAACGATAAATAAACGATTGGACATAAGGTTTTAAAGAAGATTCTTTATTATTTCCCACGAATAAAAAACATACTGAACGTGATAAAATTAAATGTGTTTATTTTTAAGTGAGCTAGGTACACTCTGAGTCTAAGATGTTCAACGGTAAAATCTTATTTATTTTTTTTTTATGCAACTGTATACACTTATAACAATCATACTAATAGAACGTATGCTATTATTTAAGTGCGGAAAACGGTTGATTTCAACCGACTTCAACCGACTTCAAAAAGAACATGTGTACAACTAAACAGATATGTTCTGTTAACGTATTTTTAATACCTACTAAGCGTATTTGTAAGCAAGTTTTTCCGAAATTTGCATTTGGAGCAGACAAAAAACGAAACTCATCACTGATCTCATAGTAAAAACATTGAGAAAGAACAGCAGATGCACTAGGTACTATCAAATGATAGACATGAATAACTACGATTTTCGACTTCAGGTACGTGTGTTTGTCAGTGGTATTCAATTTTACAGTTCTATGTAATCGATTTCGATTGCAAATCCTTTACTATGTCATCGAATTATTTTTTAAATACGTAAATTACGCGCTAAAATTCGTTTATGATATTAATAATAACAATTTATGAGGATTCGCAACCCTAGTTGCTGGACAGGGTGATAGAAATTTATTTTTAGATTAGTCGAAACAATAACGTGAACGGGCGGCGTCACCGTCGAAATCAGTTGTCCGAGTGTAGTAAATGGTAAAAAAAACATAATTTATACGCTGGTTGGTAACAGCGATTATCGAAAATATAATACCTGCCGATGTCAACGAGTCAATTCGCTAGGCAAAACGTTCGAAATGTGCAATATAGAATTACCAAGGATACCTTTCAATAAATGTTCGATTCTAATAGTATATCCGAGAGCGTTAAACGTTTCTGACGATTTTTCTAATTTTTTAACTTCTGTGAATTTCAAATTTTCAAACGTAAAATGGACCCACGTATGCAACATGTTTTCGTTAACAAGCCTTTTTACAAGTCGTTCCGAAGGTGTACAGAATGCAAGAAAAGGAACATTTTCACCCGGATCGCTAAATGCTCGGGTTGCAAGAGGTACTGTCACCGGAGATGCATGCTGCAGCTGGGGAACAACACGTGCTGCGGGTTGAGACTCGTCGAACCGACGTCACAGGTAGATATTTTTTGAACAGACCCCATCACGTTGGTTGTATGATACCCGCAGCGGCAAAGATGTAATTTTAAAAAAAGATTTCAAAACTTACCAAAACACCACTAATATTGTTTTCAATAATATTTGTAATATTTTTCTCTATCACTTGTCTGAAAAAAGCATTAAAGTTTCAGCTTCAAATCGATGGATTACTGTGTAAAAGTTGTAGTGTAGGTTTAAGATTCAAATGTACAACCGCCACTTCCTATAAAGGGACGCTATAGTAGAGTGATGCAATTCTTGATCATATGTTCATAGATCGGCTTCAAAGCTTTAGTGTTAACTCCCTCGAAACAGGATTATTAAGCGGGGTTCGACGATGATGACTGATGAATGTTGACATAAAATATTTTTATCCTGATCAGGTGAAGGACCCAGAGACCGTTGTTTCACGGTCCGACGAGGATGAACGAGAATTGAAAATAGTATTACGGCCCGAGGAGGGTGACCGAGACCTGTGCCCAGCAGAAAGCGACGTCGTTGTGGACGACCCGGATAGTCACACGGTTGTCTCCTTCACGGAGAGCTTCAATTCAGTCGAACGGCGGCCATGCGATCCGGACGGGGTGACCTTGGCGCGGGGCTACAGGACGTAAATGCTGTGGCCATAGGCGATGATGAGTTGATGCCCGACGTCGGTCAAAACGAGAAGGACGCGACACTAGCTGATGACGTGGGCAGTACATTACTAGTCAAAGAGGACGTGCTGGTCGACGAAGATACGTCGACACCCTCGGACGACCGGATGCCTGCTGATGATGTGTGCAGAACGCCACTAGTCAAAGAGGAGGTGCAAGCCGATGAAGCTTCGTCGACCCCTTCTGACGTCCGGATGCCGGCTGACGAGAGCAGCACGACACTGGCAAACGTAGAAGAACACGAGAAGCCGATCCAAGGATGTTCGGCTCTGGAGCTCGCGCCTTACCGTTTGTCGTGCACCACAGAATCCGAAATGACCGAAGACCAGATCGGCGACGTCGGTGCTGAGAAGAACGAGTGTTGCTGCGACGGCGACGAAAAGAATACGCAAGGAGACGACGGTGACCGGAAGGACGTCCCAGGTGAAATTAAATTGGACTTGGCGCTAGTATAAACTACTGTTTTTCACATATGGTTCATTGATTAAGATAACGCCACACCCGTACGTATCGTCTCCGTCAAACGTATAACATGGCAACTTTACGTCCAGTACTCAGTAGTTTAAATGTTGCGTTGTTAACAGTAAATACAGAGTGAACCGACCTGTTATCAAATATTAGGATTAGAAAGCTCGTTGGCAATGATTTGTTGATCGGTTTGTTTACGACGCGTTTTAGGTTTTAAGTGAGCTCTGAGTATTTTAAATTGTTATATTTCATGTAACTCGCTAAAAACTAAAATATCGTAATAAACCGACGAACAGAACGAAAACAATGTTCTTCCCTGTACGTTTGATGATGGCTCAGTTTACTCCGATATTTAAGCTACCAACTCATCGTTTGAACAACTGAAGACAGAACGTAAATTTGCTACGTTGTACGTTTGTAATACGGAGACAACACATGCGGATGTCGCGTTTTCTTGCCTTCAAAGGTTATTTCCATATTGTTTAATTGTAATTTTAAAACGCTAAATAAACGCGATTGGTCATAAGGTTTTAAAGATGTTTTATTGTTTCTCACAATAAAATTACAAACAAAACGTGATAAGATGAAATGATTTTTCTTTAATGTGAACCATGACGTACCCTCTGTGTCTAAGATGTTCATAATATATTGTACGATAGAACGCGATTATCACGACGGAACGTTTTCGTACAAAAACAAACCAGCTGTACTGACGGTTCACTTTGATACTTCCGAAATGTTATTCAGCACCATGATAACTCGACCGTCGGGCTCAACCCTAAACAGTAGGCACGCAAACAATAACACGAGCGCGGTACAACAAATGTTGGTCGTAAAACGATAAAAAAAAAAAAACAATATTATTACAGCCGAGCACGTACTTTATAATATTATAAACACTTATAATATCTACCCACCCGCCTACCTACTCACTTACCTACCTACCCGGTCGTCGGCGCGGGTTTATCGTTTTACAATGACGTAATTGCGATTCGTTTGTAATTTGCCACGGGGATATAAATCTGCCCGCGCGCAACTACCCAAACCCACGTGCCGGTCCGGACCGCCACCGCCGCGTGGGCCTACCCCGCGTGTAAGACGTTTATTTATGATAATCCGGTGCGTCTCGCGCCGTGGCTGCCGTTCGGAGAGTTTTGTTTTTTTTTTGTTTTTCCATCCATTTCGACGACGTTCGTTTTATTCGGACCGCGGCCAGCGGTGACAAATATTCGCATTCGACATGAATTCTAATGAATAGGGCTCGGATTTTGTAGCAAATGCTTCTTTTGAGGGGAGTGTGATAGAAAGATAATTCTTATATATTAGTACGTTTTGAATCGTTCTGATTTTAATAAAGTAAACTTTTTTTTGCTTTTTTTTGCTTTTTTCTACAAAACCAGCTTTTTATTGCTTATTCCCCTATTTGGTTATTTTTTCTTGATTTTTAAATATTTTTCGTGGAAATTTAGATTATTTCTATGTATATTATACGGCTTGGACTATATTATTATTACCAGAAATTATAAAACAGTGAAAAAACCAGTAATAAATATATGACTGATAAAATAGCCGAAATAGTTTTATTTACAATTTTCTATATTTGTATTTACGACTCGAGGAAAGGGAAAATTATCTGAATTATACTGAATTATAGTTTAACCGACGAGGACTATAACACTGCGTATTTTTATAGCACGTTCCAATACTTTAGTTGGCCGGTAAATATCAATCGACAATCAGTGAGGTACGAATATAGTGTTCTAAATAATTTCTCTCATCGTCAAAATGCGAAAAGTTAAAAATTAAAAAAAAAAAACGGAAATATTATATTTTGTAAATTGTGTGAAGTCAAAATAAATTCGGATAAAAAATATAACGTTCAAAATTATTCAGATTCAGAATTAAATTAAAAATGCTTTTTTTGGCTACTCTAAATGCTTTTTTAAGGATTTTTTTTTGCTACAAAATCCGAGCCCTACTAATGGACAATAATCAAGACGCGACCGGGCAAGGGGCGCTGCGGAGGATAGATCGCCGGCGTCAGATTGTGCGGCCGATATCACGCGCGTGCGAGAGAGCGCGTGTTAAATAATTTACGCGTCGCCGTCTCGAATATATTGTCGCATTATGATAATATCACGAGAACACGCGTGCGTACCGCGTACGTACAAACCCATGTGCGTATTACACGTTTAACCGCAACCGCTGCTACCGCTATTACTTTTGGCCGTGTTAACGAAACGTCGACGTCGCTCGATTAACACTCGCACACTATATTATCCACGTCCCGAATGCCAATTTTATCGTGTTCGACGTTTTTTTCTCTCTTTTTTTTTTCTTCACTCCACACTTCACCGAAGACTGCTACCGACGACGACGACGAGCGGATAACACACACACACGCTGCGCCGGTAAGATTGTGCACACATACGCGTATATAGGCATCAATATAAAACGTAGGCTGCACCGGACAAAAACGCGTCGTCTGTTGATGACCCGCGTCGTTCATCACTCTCTTGTCGTCCGGACACGGTGTTTGAATAATATTCGCACTGCCGTTCGCGCCCACAGACAACCTTTAAGGTACGTTTATCATTATCGCGTGACTATTGATACAATGCAAATTAAATATAGTTGGTTTTCCTCGCGCGATCGCGGTCGGCGATCTAAATTGAAGAGCAGTCAAATCGCGTTCGCGCCGTGATTATTTGTTGTTTTGAAAAAAATTATGATGTGACGCTCATTTTATGATTGACTGCTGGTTGACGTTGGTCGTGTTTTTCAACAACGAGCGCCTCAATAACCAAATTTAGTAAAGCGAGTAAGTGCGTACAAGTGGTGCGTACTCGAATGTAAACGAATAACTATCACATTAAATATCAAACGTATGTATAGACGATTCATTTTTATTGAGTTTTTCCTCGGACCCGGTTGAACATAGACATTTTCAAACAAGTGTTACACAGATTATTGCTGGCCACCGGAATACCTTCAAAACGCTATTGCGCAACATGTACATTACCGATATCCACATTTGAACCTCCCCTCTCACCCTTCAAAGAATTCCAGGTCCTGGAAAAATATGAAAATCCCCTAGTAAAATCTAGCAAGATCCCGTGAACATGCGTAGGGTCAATATATCGGTGCTGTCAACTTGACGGACATCAGATATTCAGATGCCCATCAACTGATCTATAACCTTCATTCCTCATCGGCTGAGCGCTTAATTACGATTAGACAATATTATTGTGCATTGCATTGCATGTTTGAGGAAACGAGAGCTCTCGGTTCCATTGGCAGAAGTTTCGGGAGTACCCACGACTTGGAGTGGAAAGTCCTGTTGGTTTGATGTTAAGGTTGTTCCAGCAGGCTTTAAGGCCTACTGTTCTTCCATTCCTGAGTTTGAATTGATTGTCCTAGGTTCCTAAGGCGTGCAATATTATTGTGCGTACGACTTATGTACCTATATACTTACGCGCGACACTATCGTAATCGATTTCGCGCACGGTCGGTTCGTAACGCTGCTCGCATTCCACACTAGTCAAAATGCGTCGTTAATATTCTTACTTTTGTTCAACACCGATTCTCGTGACAAAACCGGCTTCAAAATACCGCAACTGAACGCACTGAAACATTGTTTCGAATCGGGAATTCGTATTTTCAACAACAACTGCGAGAATATTATCGTAAGCGGGCGCAGAAATTGAAACCGACGTGATAGAAACGATAAAATTCTGATTCCACGCGTCCTTGCGGATAATTTTATCTCGTCACCGATCTGTTGCGGCGATAGAAAAGTGGTATTATCGACGAAACGCTTTTTACGCGGCTGTTGGAACGTCGTAAAAATGGACCACGGACGAACGGCAATTTTCGAAAAGAAACCGTTAATAATATTATTACACCGGAACCGCGTTTCTGGTGCCCGCGAACGATGCCCAGGACTTACGACGCGAGGCACCCCGAGCGGTTACACATTTATCCGATTCAAACGACACTATAAAGTATGGGCAACGGACGGTGTACATCTCGTCGACCGCTGACGATCATAGCGATAAGGAGAAGGAGGTGACGGGGGCTCGCCGCCTCTCCCGAAAAAAAACTAACCCGACCGCTATGAGCAAAATTGTAGCGCGCGTCAACACGGAACCCAACAGCTCTAATCAAACCGAGGACATCGGTCCGGTGTTTTTGGAAGAATCGCGCGCACGATATAAAAAAAACCAAATAGAACGTATAATATTCACCAGGCACGATACATGATCATTATATCGAAATACGCACGCGATCTATAACAGTCGTAACTTGTCCTATAACAAACATCGAAAACGATTGTCCTGTGCGCCAACAATATTTACCGCTTTTACGTACTTTCAATACGTTTCACGACAAGCATATTTTCCTTGCAATGTCAATATTATATACGATATGCTATAAACATTTAAGTAATTTAATACGTCTCTAAGCAGGGGTGGCAACCTTTTTCACTTCATGGACATTCATTTTTTCATAGTTTTTCATCGAGGGCCGCATTAAAAAATAAAATGAACGCTAATACAATTTTAACATAATACGTATAATGCGTTAATTGTAACATTTATTTCTAAGGGAATTGCGACGAACCGCACTAAGCACATAGCTACAAACATTTTAAATATCGACAGTCGAAAACACATTGGTCGCATAATGTCACTATATTATTACTAAGAATGTAGATTCGAACTTTGACATTAATTATTGAGGTATAAGCTCTTGCCTTAAATTCTAAAAACATAAAAGCTTCAAATCGAAAACGTAAAATTAAAGTTTTTAAACACCACGTGGGTTGCCGGTGCCCGCTGTAAATCGTTCGCGGTATCTTTCAACATTATCGCCACGCATGGATATTGTTTTTAAGAAAATCGTGTTTTGTCAAAAATTGTGCAACATATTGAGATTTGAGAGCGTAATAGTTTGACATAGATTTTACGTCCGATCGCTGGGGACTCGTCGGGGGAAAAGTACAAACGAGTATAACCTTTGCCTGACAACGATTGGGTCGTAATAATAACCTGCAGTGTCGTATGCGTATAACATACATATATTATGGTCGTCGTCGTGGCCGTTTTTTTTTTCTTTCTTTACGATCGACACGCGGTCCGTTTTTCTTATCCCGAACCTGTTTCCGATAGATAGATCTTATTACGTGTACGGCGCCCTTCTTGTCGGGAGGGGAAAAAAAAATAATAACAATCAACAGAAAAGCAAACAAACAATTAACGTGTACGCGCGTCGTTATAAGCGTGTCCTCCGGCGGCGGCGGCGGCGTCGGATCCTGAAGCCGATAAATACGCGCATCTCGTGCACGCACGACGTATACCATCGGTATGCCGCAGGATAAAGCCGGTATGGTGTGTACTACGGTATCGCGCGCACCTACACCAGGGGCGCACGAGACGGAATTATTACCGCAGACTTGCGTTGTACCTTATGTACGTGTTATCATCACGACGGCACACTCGCGGGTGAACATTATACATACGTATCGGGATGATCCGATCGCCGCGGCGGCGGTGCCTCGATGACGTGTGGGAGACGCAGAAGACGAATCCGTGGGTGCCACCGATCTAGATATCGCGGCCGGTGCACGTTGTTTATCGTTTTTACGTGTACGGTACACGTAAACGCGGTAATTACCGTGATGACCGCGAGACTGGGCAACGCGCGTCCGCCGAGTCTACGTCATGTTCTGCACACGGGGGCGAGGCGGGGCGAAACAAACCGATGGTACGGCTTTACGCCCGCGGCTTCCCTCGGTGGTGAAACACAGTCACGGCTGTACGGCTCGTGTATTGTATCTTTTGTTCTCGAAAAAATACCTTCGAGGAAACGTTCAAGTGAAATACGTAATCGCAATTTTTCCTAAAAAACATTTCACCGGTAATAATAATACGCCCAAATGTAGCACGCTGCGGTCTTGTCTTGCCGACTGTTTGTGTCGATATCTGCAGATTGTCAAGGCCAGTGGCGTAGGAAGACTCGTTAGCGCCCCTGGCAAACCTAGAAAAATGCGCCTTTTCAGCGATTAAAAAATTGACGAAAATACGGAATGATATTTTTGAACATTTATTTTTTATTTATAGGTATATAACCAGGTAATACAACATTATATAATTATCAGTTATTATTACAATGTATATTTCAAACTTTAAAAATTTTCTCTTCTTCCTTTAAGGCTAGAGAATTCATCGATAAAAATAAGTACCGATTTTAAAGCACAAATTTGCGCCCCTTCATAATTTGCGCCCCTGGCGTAGGCACAGTTCGCCATACCCTTGCTACGCCACTGGTCAAGGCTTCAATGTTTATCGATTTAATTATTTATCTTAAACGGGTTAACGCTCGTAAGTAACATTTTCATTTTTGTTTGAAATCATCGTACATGACGTTATTACGCGTCAATCGGTTACTAAAATAAGCGTGTGCGATGAATTGTAACCGAAACGAACACCTTTTTATTATTGAACTCGTGAAACATAACGGCTGGTGGTGTTGGTTTTGCTTTGCACTGTATGTTTCGAATAATCTCTCGGTTGCGGACCTTCTTTGGCCTCGTGCGATTTTTATCGGTTTTTAGGGCGTAAAGTTTCAAACACGTGTTGGACACGATTCGGAAATGCATTCGTCAAAGGTTGAGCTGGAAACCGTGTGATGTTGCTCGTCATGATTTACGGGGCACTCGTTTTTGTCGGAAAAAATAAACAATAATTGAAAAAAAAAAAATTTTCTTATTGTAAACACACATCGTCACGCGTGTCTTGCGTGTACCTACGCGTCGCGTATTCCTTTCGCAACATTTTTTTCCCCCCTCCCCCTCGTACACGATAATAAACATATCGGTTCGTACGCGATCGTCGTGTACACCACCGTCGGTCGTCGCGTCATCGACGAAAACGGCGTAATAAACTCTGCGCCGATCCTATCTCGTCGGTGGTGCTCGACGTCATGTCGTACACACTCACACGCATACACGCATACGCATACACACATTCGTACAAGTATATGCGTGTACACGGATAAAGGCACACGCGTCCGGCAGGCGACAAACGTGCGACACAAAGTGGTGTACGATTCCCGTTTCGGTTTTCTTTGTCTTTTCCGGAACAGGGTAGGTATTTATGGTGTTCCGAAGAGGTTTTTTCCATCAGCATTCAGTAGACGGAACCGCGACGATATAGTTTCAAGCCGCATACGTGTAAAACCATTTTTTTTATTTTTTTCTACAACGATGCGAACAGCTGCAGCCGACGAGCTAGCGAGTTTGGAAAATCGTTTTTACCAAACCGTCGTCGACGTCCGCTCCACGTCGAAATGACGAAGGGAGGATGATGATACGGGAATATCGTTTTCGTCCAAACAAGTATAACTACGACACGCTCGTGGGTCTCGTCGTTCAATCTAATCGTGTTCAAAACGTATTACGTACCTGTTATTATTAAACATAAAATAATAGCAAATCGTCGTGTACAGTCCGGTATCTTGTTTAAACGTAATTTTGGCCTAACCGAGCGTATTCTAGCCAAGAAACGTCGAAGCTACTTTACTTATTTGGTTCATAAAAAGTTTTAATTTCAAAAAAAAACTAAATGCCCGATTCATTTTGTTGCAGTGTTAAAAAACATTTCTTTATTTTCTAGTCATTGAAATCCTGGCGTTGTTTATTAAAGTGGAAAACTAAACGTGGGATATATTACCTGTAGTTAAAGCACTGAACATACTATACCTTCTTCAATAAATCGCAGTTTTTCTTTCGATATAATAATTCCGTATTCCACATTTATACGTCCCTTCTGCTTAGTGAAATCGCTCATTACATGAAGAATACGTTTTTCTACACTCTATGGACAATTACAATTGTTGGCGTTCTCATTAAATGGATAAAATTAGTTTTCTATTAATATTTTATAACTATTTTACCCACATCACGTGACATAATGTTTCGATTTTATGAAAATATTTTTTTGCAAAATTCGGAACATTAAAAGTTCGACCCAACTATTATAATCTGGTTCTACTATTATATCGGCCATCTTTAGGAGTATAAACTGAACCAACCGACCTCTTTCACTAAGAACCGTTTTTTTTTCGAGAGGAATGGTCCGTTGGTTTCAAGTTTATTTATTTATTTATTTATTTATTTATTTATTTGAATAAACGCCTTGTAGGCTCAAGTACAGATTAATAATAAAGTTTACTGAATTTTGAATTACAAAAATGATTTGTGTGATAAGTACATATAATGTGGTACATAGGATCAAAAAGAAAAAGAAAAACATAAATAAGTGAATATAATTATTAACATTTTGGACTGAATTAATGATTTAAATAATGACGTTTTAGATTTGACAGATTATTAAAAAAGAAATCGAAATTTGATGTATTTCCTAATGTTAGGAGTCTATTAAGTGGATTAATTTGTCCATAGTTAGTTTATTAACCCTATATCTCACCCGACCTAAGAGTTTCGTCCATTTTCAGTTATAAAACGCATGGAAATAAGAAAAATCTTCTTTTTTTTTTTATTCAATAAAAACTTTATGTCCTTATTGATTTGAACATGGTCGAGAGTATGCACACAACACGACGTAACATATAATATAGTCGGAACACAATCTGGCGCCTCGCCGCCCGAAACTCATTACGGGAACAGAGAGGGAAGGAGCGAGGACGAATAATAATTCGTCGTCGGCGGGCATATATCGCGTATAGGTACTAAACTAAACCGCGCCGCTGCCGTACCCCGCAGAACAGCTTTTACGTCGAACACGCGATTTTCAGCTATTTTTTTTTTGATATCGTGGTCTCGCGGGGCCGCCGAATGAAAACGTGAGAAATGTTGCTAAATAATAAGCGTCGAAGACCGTTAATACAACCGAGACGTATATATAATAGTGCGTAACGTTGCTCGACGGCGGTCAGATTTAAGACCGTCACGTGAACAACGCGAGTCAAAGTATATATAAACATGTAGTGAGTATACTGTAAATAGTATAGAATAATTACCCGTCGTACAATGCGGCAATGTGCGGACGTTAATGATTGCTGAACGAACGAGAATGAGTTTGATCTAAAAATTACGCTCTTAATTGAAATACTTTCGTCTTTTGCGCACGTAATACGTAATATACTACTAACCGCACAAAGGACATTCCGCGTGCCTGCCTGCGCCGCGCGTGTACATCATTGCGCCGGTCTGTCGTCTGAATAATATGCTACAATCGTCAAGACCAGGACAATAAGTTTAACGGTGACCACTGCACATTTCTTTTCCGGCTCACTCGCTCCGGTTTAATATTAATAATAATCACACATGATTAGTGATGTGAGGAAGACATTTCTATTAAGAAATTTCTTAACAAAATAAATAAATATGTATATTTTTTACGTCCAACTATTTTGTTTTTATAAATAATTAGCAACACTGTTATTGTGATATCTCTAATCACTTACTCATAATCGTATATGTTAAATGTTTGTGATTACTGATTAGATAATTTCATTATAAATAATAAATCATTATAGTGTTAGTGTTATACAGCGTCATAACAATGAGTATTGACATTTAACACTTCGTAATATATGACAATTTTAGTAAATTTTACTCTAAAAGTTTTAAATTTTTTAAAGCTAATTACCAAAAAATTTAAGTTTAATAAGTTAAATTAAAATTAAATTTTTAAAAAACATATATTTTAGAAATTTCTGGAAATTTCTGGAAATTTCTGGAAATTTCATGAGAATTACATTTCTGAAATTTAACATCTCTACACATGATACATGTGTACAAACATGTACAGGCGACACGTAGGGAATCGTGTAGATCACTATAGAGCCCCCATCGTCGTCGAACGTTGGTGATTTGCATATATTTTCTTAATATTTTTCTCGCCAACGTGCGGTACGACCGGCCGATACATAATATCACAGTAAAACCATGCGCGCGCGTATTGTACAGGCGTACGTGCGTTCGACTTCGGTAGTTGTCGAGGCATAATAACTCATGTGTACGATAAAAATCTCGTAATTATATGAGAAACGTTCCAACGTGGAGAGACGCGTACACCTGTGTACGTAGTTTATTTCAATAACGTGTAGGATTCGATGAATAAAGAATGGAATTAGAAAGGTCGGGGGTAAGTTAATAATAATAAATGCGTGCTCGATTTTTATCACGCGCGAATAATAGTCAATTTATAATAGCTTAAAACGTTTTCAATCGAGTCACGTCGTATTCGTCGAATTCCGAACTTTGAAAAGAAAGGAAAATTGACCGGTATTATAATATTATAGATTTTTGTAATTTTCGAATTAACTCGCGCGTTGTAGTGGATTACAATCGTTTATTGACGTGACAGCCGATACGGGGGTCGCACGGCGTTTTCGGGAGCACCATTTTGAAACGGTAACAATACTAATAATAATAATAATAGTTTATTCAAATGAATAAAACGAGCAGGGTGCCCAACAGTACAGGTAAATATATAAGTTATTACAATTATTAGTATATGGAGAACATGGTTACAGACTTACAGTAAACATAAATTCTTGATAATCAAAGGCTAGAGTATAAAATAAAACAATTGTAAGAAAAAATATTACATATTGTTTGTTAGGTAATAGGTATATTTTAAGAACAGAGACTAACTCGCTTGTTTATCATAAAATTGATAAGCAAATGATTCTTAGCAGTTTTCTACCGTTTTACTTACTTTCTTGGTCCAATATCTCCGACAATTTCGAGAGCCTGCGGTTTTTGATCCACGCAAACATTAGCACGAGGATATTACCTTTATCACCGGTTTAACATTAGTCGATCAACAAATTAGGTGTCGAGTCGTTCGACGTTGTCAAAGAGTCGATTCATTATTACATAGAGTTCACTTTTAGGTGCAGCTATAGGCTTGCGCAGTTTCGGTTTGGTGAGTATATTTCATCAAAAGAAATGTCGACCGACGAAGATGCGGTTTTATTTGAACAAGCGAAGAAACACGTCGAAAAAAAAGTCGTGTTTGGGTAAGACCAAGCTAAGACAGAACAAAGTGTAATGGAATTCGGATGCTGAAGGTTCACAGATGATGCGTATGGTAGGATTTGGGCCGGACGAAGTAATTCGGAGAACGTTCATAACAGCATATTGTTATTGGACTGAATCTTAATTCTGAGAAATGCAAAGTCATGTCCTTTTCCAGATCTCGGGTTCTCGTAGATTTCAATTATTCTTTAAATGACTCGCCGTTAGAACGTGTCTTTGAAATAAAAGATTTAGGATTTATTTATTCACCATCTTTATCCTTTAGAGCCCATATAATATATATATCTTGTAAGGGTTTAAGGCTTCTTGGTTTTATCCGTCGTCACACAACTAATTTTACACCAGTTTGTTTAAAAACTCTTTATTTTGCTCTGGTACGATCAATTTTTGATTATAGCTCGATTGTCTGGAATCCATCCCTGCAGATCGAAAAGAAATTAATTGAACGGGTTCAGAATCGGTTCCTCAATCATATGGGCTACTTATTGAAAATTGACTACCCTCAACATAATTACCAACCAGTAATGGACTTTTTAAACATAAGTTCTTTGGAACATAGGCGGACTAGTACTGAACAAATATTTTTAAGTAATCTTCTTTGTGGTAAGACTGATTCGTCTCGGCTATTAGAACGTATTAATATTCGTATTCCTAAATTAAATTCTAGATCTCATGCACCATTTCACCTCCCAATTTCACGCTCAAATTTTCTTTCTAATGATCCCTTAACTAGAGCCATGCGCTCATCAAATGAAAACAATTTTGATCTTTGGCCTTAAAAGTAAAAGTAAAAAAAAAAAAACTCTTTGTTATTATTTCACTATTGTCACAGTAATATTTATAATTGTTATATGCAAAAGCCGATTGGCGTAAATAAATAAAAAAAAAAAAAAACATACAACGCGAATAAAATCATACCTAGCCTAAATCGTGGTATCAACCGGCTGTGTTTTAAAAAAGATATTTAACACGAATAATGTACTGCGGTTTCGATGGCGATTTTCACTTTGAAAACCGAATCGTTGCCGGTGAAAACTGTGCGTTTTACTATAGTTTGCACTTTTCACTCGACCTGCGTAATGTGACAATATCTGGCTCGACGTTTCGGACGACCCCCTAGCGGCGACAAGATATTGCATTCAAGCGGAAAAGAAAATTATAGGTAATAACACTGTTACGATAAACTCGCGTCCATCCCGTGCACGTTTATTGGTTTTTTTTTTTCATATTTTATCCGTCTCGATAGCGCGCGGCTGGAAAATAAACGTCCAAACGGAGATGGAGAGAGCTCGATAGAGGGAGATGATGGCCGGGAGCGCATCGTCTCTTGGATCGCGATAAAAAGTGTTTTCCGCGACCACGTGGGTTATGTGCCGCGCACACGAGTACGCATTATAAACGTCCGCGCGGTAATGATACGAGATTGCGTTACATAAATATTGTTATTATTCCGGTCGGTCGAATTAACGGGCCGCGGCGTAGTCGTCACCGTTGCCATTATATTGCATTACCGTCGTCGCACCGTCGTCGCTCGATAAATAACAATGATTAATTCCCGAGTGAAAAATAATGATACGGTTTTCGCGAGCGGTCAGATCGAATCTTAATAGATTTTGCCGCCCTTGCGTGTAATAAATTAGACGCGCACACGTACTGGCCGCGGTGCGCGAAAACACCGCCTTGGCCTATAAATATAAATTATAAGCAGGCGGCCGCGGCAATATATCAGCCGCGTTAGAGCCCAGCGTCATAATAATGTGTAGTGCGCACCCCGCCGGTGCAGCGGTGCGCGCGCACTGGAGTTCGCCAAGGAGTAATGCACTGCACATAACTGCATCAGTCGCGTATAATACGAGTGCACACCGAGCGAAACGACGGCGACGCCGAACATTGTGCACGTGTATTTTGTGCTATCGATAGCGTTGCTGACGTCGATGCCGCGTGTTATATAATGGTATTGTAATATCTCTACGGGCACCTGTAACCCTCACGTAGGAGCCGATCGCGTTTCGGAGCCACGTAAGACTACAGGACTAGAAGACTGTGAAACCTCGAACACAAAGTTTTCCTTTCCGAACGAGCTCTCTATCTCCCTCTCTCTCTCTGTCTTCTCGGTAGTTCTAAAGCTCATTTCAAGCGGATTACGCTCCAGAAGCGAATATATAGACACGTTTACAGCGAAAATAGTTTATATTTATCGCACAACGATCGCGTATCCCGTCCCCGTTTACAGTATAAAATGTAAACGTAAGTGGGTTTTTTATATTTTTTTTTTTTTCATGAATATCTTCACGTTAGATGTACTAGTAAATAGGTGTGTAAGACTATTCGATAGAACTAGATCGAAATCAAAATAGCTTATACATATAAAACACCAAATATGCAATTCAAATACATATTCAATTATTATACCGGTGTACCGCGTCGCGGGTATATAACATTATTACATAATTACCCGTTAAATATATGTATCTGGAGATCGGTCGTGTTTACTTATGCGGAGCGTAACGATGGTCTTCGATTTCACTCTCGTAAAACCCGACACGCGACGAACACCGCGCGGGCCTTGTGGTGTAACGAACTGCGCAAGGTGTTGCGATAATGTGTTTTGATAATAATGTCCATATTCTCGCGGTGTGCCGACTTTTCTCCGCGAGACCGGCAAAAATGTTTCCATACCCTTTCGAGGAACACTACCGGTGATCACGTCCCGTTCCGGTCCTCGCCGTTGATGGCCAAATCTTATCTTTTCGAACTTTCGTTCAACATAACTCCCTCCTCACTCTACTCGTATCGCCCACTGATTTCACTAAAACACGCGATCGTTCTAATCCCCTGCGATCCGGTCGATGAGCGAATTCGCTGCCCGGTCGGTGAAATTGTTTTTCCTTAAGGTCTTCGGTTGATTGAGAGCCGAGAGTGTACCGGGGGTCGCCAAATATATTAATAAGTTAAGCGCGAGAGCGTGCCGACATTTAAATTAAAAGAAAAGAAAGAAAAAGGAAAAAACTGATTTGCATATATCAATAGCAGCTAGACAACGTGTACAGCCAGAGTGTTGAAAATAAAACGATACGATGTTGGTTTTTTCTTTTATTTGTATTCACAGCACTCGGGTGAGAATACGAGTCTTATTGTACCATCCGGCAGCGAGCCGTCAACTGTTTGCTGGAACACAATTATTGCCAACAGCTCGGGGCGCGTGAAAATTTAATTTTAATAGTACGTATATCCGTGTGTACACAACGACGACGACGGTGGTTAAACAACTGCGGCAAACCAATTCGTTCGGTTTGAAAAACAAATATTTTGGCGTTTGGACGCGTGTGGGTCGCACGCGAGTCACAACGTAAATCGTGTTCTACATACGTACACAAGTGTATACATTTGTGTGTATGCGTGTGCGTGTGCGTGTATGTGGTGTTATGTAAGTAAAACGCTCGTAAATCCCGATTGAAGTCAGCGGTTCTGCGGCGAGACCGCGTGGGCGGTAACGACCGTTTGCGTGTAACCCATCTTTGCCGAAGGAGATATCCGACTAAAAATCTGACACTTTGCGGTCGCCTATCATACGGTTGTGTACGCGGACGTGTGTTACCGAACGGGTATATAATAATTCTCTCCGCAGATTATTCAGTAGACGGAAAAAATGATATAGCCGAACGATAAGTAAAAAAAAAATAAATAAAAACCTTTGAAACATTTTTTTTTTGCATTCACAAGCCCCAGAAGCACCTGCAGCCTTATTATTAGTAAACCGCTACAACCGAGATGTCTGTGGATAACAAAACGCAGCGGTGCTATTTTAAAGATTCATTTGTGGCCTAACCTAACCGGAGGGGGGGGGCACTATTTTAGTAAGGTTTTTTTCATTTATACTCGTGATACTGCATACTGCTCGAGCGACTTACATCATTGATAAGAAATAAATGGATAGGTCACAACAATATTATACCTGCACATGATCAAGTTAACTAGTAGTTAGTTAGACTGTTTCTCTTTCTAGCTTTGGGTTATATATTAAGGTTTAGGTACACCCCATATAACCTCAAACTGTATCAAAGAAGTTTCCGTGCGATAAGACCTTATGACCTATCCAGTTATTTGTTAGCTATTAATTTAAAAGCCGTGCCGTTGCATATTTTTCACTCAAAATATTCACATGTACGTCATAACCCCACGTCATCAATGTCAAACGTATAAACGATAAGTCGAGAACATGTGAAATCATCTTCGAACGTCTGTTCGTTCTTCACAAGCGACGTGAATACGCATATTATAAACGAGTGGAGACGTCGCGAATACGTCATGTTCAACCACCACGTGTAAGAAAAACGTGGTCGGATTGACTAAAATTATGTTATCAGAACTATTGAATAATTACGTAACATAATATACATTTCCCATCGAGAGCGCAAATTGAATATTTCTCAGACGACGAACCGATGAAAAGAACCGACACGAAATTATAAATATTATAAATACGTGAATACTATTGTTTCGGTCAACTCGATGCGTTATCCTGGACACTGGACCGTTTCGCATCGTTAATGTGAACCGCACTGCGCGAGATCGCATCGAATCCTTTTACAAACGGTCCTCACGAGAACGCGTTCCCGGGAATAAAATTAAATGAAAGGTATCGCAGCTTGACGCGTTACAAAGGGCACACCGACTCCGTATCGTCGCATTATACAGTAGAACAAAATGTAAATTATGTAAAACTCTTGTTACACAGTAATCTAATAAATTATAAAACACTTACGATGATTTGTTGACTTTACCCGCGTTCGTCGGTGAAAACGAACACAACTAATCCGAAACCGTGTACAACGGTATTATAGAACGCGCTTTTTTTTTTTAAAATGCATTAATTACATACCGTACAGCGAGCGATGACCACCCGGAATTCTCGACAATACGCCGCCGCCGCGCCCTTCACCCCACACGAATTATAACAGTTCTCCGTAGGGGTGGTATTGTATACGCGGACCGCGGTTCACGCAATAAACAATGTAACATCATGTCTCGCGTGTGGAAAATGAAAAAACCGTTTTAATTATATGCTAATCGAGTTACATTGTTTTTAAATCCGAAATCACTTTTTCCGCGGTGATTCCAGGTCTCGGCTGCTATGCGCGACAATAGTTATTAAGTTTTTTTTTTTTCTCACCAATTTCGACTGCACACGATTACGTCCAATCGCTAATACGACTAATAATTACTATCGGTCAACGGACCATCGATCGATCCGCAGACGGGACGAGTCTCCTAACGAGCGATAATCTTTCAAAGTCCTCCGTGGCCGTGTGGGCCTCGCGCTTGTACACCGTCACCGCTAATAACCGCGCGTTTCACACGGCATTGGGAGCGATATCAAAGAAACGATTATAATACACGAACCGGGGTGGTCCGGGCGACGAGTGGGCAGCAGGCACACGGCGAACCATCGGCTTAGGCGTGTTTCGGTCGGAGAGCCGCGCGCGGGTAGGCGAGGATAATCCTGCCGGAGTAGCGGTCCGGTAACCGTGGATCCGGCTCAACGCAACGATCGCGCCGAAACGATAATAATATTTGTGTTATTATGTTTGGCGCGTGTGAATGCGACGGGTACAACAAAAAAATCACTTGCGTAGAAATAACGCGCTGTACACACGGGCGACGTGGATTTACTGGATTTCGGAGCTCCCAAAGAATCGCAGTCGGCACCAGGTACGATGTGGGTGCGTATGGAAAAACGAGTTTTTGAAAATCTAATATTTTTGGAATGTAAAAATCTCAAGATACGAACTACAAAGCTGTCGAAGAACTTACAGTTGATATCTCTAATTATTATGAATGTAGCGACTTTACAAGAGCAATTTGCTAACAACTTGGAGTAACCATTTAAAAATTATACTTATCTTTTGTTAGTCGATTATTTTCAAGCAATTGATTTTAAACAAAATTACTTTTATTTTTTTATTTGAAAATAAATCAATTTATTATTATAATATACGTCTTTAATAGTTTTAAAAGGTTAAGAGGACGCTACACGCCTACGCCCTACACCCGTATGTGTTGTTCTTCGTCGTATAAATGTAAAACGTAGCAAAAAGAGTATTATCAAAGAAGTTAAAAATTAACTTTTTATTTTATACATTTTATAAATTTCGAAGATAGCCCCATTTTATACGACTTGTTTTCTTGAAAATGTCGACGGTTCAACTTTCAATTTTTATTAAATTCTTGATTTTTAATGATTTTACTTCTTTAATTATATACTTATATTTACCGCACTATTGTCAACAAAATTGCCTTTGCCCAGGGATGCTCATATAAAAACAGAATTTGATTTTCTCTATTAACACGGGGGATATCGCTCTGTGTAAATCCCGGTGAGACACCTTGTAGGTATACAAAAGTATGCGGCAAACAAAATAATATTTCTAAAATATAGCTTTTCTACAACTGGAGACATCCTAACATATGACTTTCTAAAACCTGCCTGAGTACCGCCCGGTACACCTGGTACAACTATAATGTTTTGATGACGGTACGTGTGGTAAAAACTCCTATTTTTCCAAGATAATATTATGCTACTATTGTGCAGATAAATAGTAAGTACGAAATACTGTTCTTAATCGGAATACAATAATAATAATCGTGTAAGTGCTGTGCGCAGTCCAGTACCTGGGCTTATTTCCAACTCGTGGCCCGTCCTACGTTTCTCCGGAATAAAATAAAATAGTACATTTCCCCAGCCGTAACAATAGCCAATGGGGCGTATATTGTACTTTTCCACGGACCCACGTCGACGTACGGAGTCGGATGTACCACGTAAGCGTGTTAGCCCCGGTATGACCGACCCCCGGCTATAATGATAAGTCGGGAATAGTGCGTCACGGTCCACACTTGAATAATATAATATATAATACCATGACGTATAAGTGCATACTGTTACGGCCGTGTACCGGAGAGAAACGAAATAAAATTATAACCATGCGCCTACACGTGGCGCGGTACATATTTACCGATGACCCGACGCGACGCGTATACCCATTTCTTATGCAATGTAGCGTTCAGTTTTAACGGTTGTATTGTGTATCCTAAACCGATATCAGTGGGGTTCACCGACTAAACTTATAGGGCAGTGGTCACTAAATGGCGGCCCGCGAACACATTTCATCCGGCTCGCAGACAAGGAATAAATAGTAAAAACCGTTAGTAAAATACGAATAAACGAATAAACTTCGATAGCAAACTTACCATTTTTGCACAAATTTGCCATTTTTCCCACTAATTTTACCCTGACTTTTCTATTTATATTATAATATTGCTGTTAATTTGTATTTTAGTTGTATTTTATTTTTTTCAATTTATTATTTCTTATTTGGGTTATACTTTTGCTTCATTACATAATATGTTACAAAATATTTGTCTGGCTATTTTGACGGCCCCCGAAAATCTTCAAAATTCCCGATTCGGCCCGTCAAAAATATTAATTGGTGACCCCTGTTATAGGGTATCGTCGGACGTGTTTTCGTCGAAACTATCATTCTTTCACATCCGTGACCTGTGGTCGCCTATGTTTCTTTGCGTTTTCGCATTATTGTATTTCGCTTTTTCCAAGTATAATTTAAAAATACTTTTATGAATTGCTCGCGTCTCCATACGCATAAAAAGTGATTTACCGCGCCCGTGTATTTACGTTTGATCGTCATCTTTTGTTGTCACCGCTGTCCCGTCCAGCAGAATAAAAATTTTTACTCGATATTGTCACGAGTCATGAGTTATTATTATTAAATATACCATTTTTTATAAATTATTATTATCATTATTCTCACTAACATATATTAAGTAGGGGTGTAATTATTATTACTATTATTATTATTATTTGGTTATTGGAACTATCATTTATATTATTGTCGTAACATTGTGGTATTAATTATTCCTCATTGGTTCCTCATTTCCGGTAGTATTATGTACACGCTAGTCGACGCCACTTAACTCCCTCGATAATTTATCTGGGTCTAGTACGTCAAACATATGGTCCTTCGAGCCGTATCGTTATCTGACTCGCACGTTCCGTTTTACATTAATCGAATTAAATCGATTGCGTTAAACGTACATAATTATGTTATCATACCGTCGTCGTAGCGATATCGCGCGTATACCAATAACGTTTTATAAATAAACATGACAATTTACATGATTGAATGTATAGCTAGTAGTGCTACGAAAGCGCACATTTTATTATTATTATTATTATAATTATTATTATTATTATTATTATTATTACTATTATTATTATTATTATATTACCGTGTACGTAGTTGTACTACACGTATACGCATGTAATATTATTTCATACGCACATACCTACCTCTGTAGCGGTTTTAACTTAAGTGTGCGGCGTTCGTATTATTTATTGCCGCGCTCGAATCAGATATTATTATGTCGTATAGGTGACCTACGGGTAAACGAAAACCGGAAAACCTGCTGTGGAGTGAAAACGTCCAAAGATAGAAAAAGTGTATTTGATGTTTATAACGAGTTTTCAATATCAAAAGTTCGTAATTTGCATAGTGCACTGAGCACTTCCATATTTTCGCACTTCCATATGATTATTATTATTATTTTGTAACGTCGCGTTCGCTAATTATCATTAAAACCTATCGCGCACAGGTACGACGATATTTTTATACGATCGTAAAATATCACATGATATTCTGCAGCGGCGTAAATTATATAGTACTCGCGTCCGGTTAGCAGCGTGATTTCGGTGTTGCACGACGTATACCTATTGCACGCTATATATTGCGACACCATCAAACTGCAGTTTCAAGGTATTTCGAAATTGTCGTACTGACCGCGGCAATACCAAAAACATTCGGAAACTATTAACGGTTGCTTTTTAATTTTTACCCGCGTACACTTATTATTTTAATAAAGGTAATATAACCGTTTTTATTTTTGAGTTTTGAAATTAAAAAATTCCACCGTCGCCGTCATCCGGACCGAGTTTACCATAGAAAATGTAATGACAACGATGTTGATCAAGCCTTTTAGACCTCGTCTTTTTTTTTGCGCGCTCAGTATCAGGCCTGCACCTGTTAACATAATAAATGTATATTGTCGGCAAAAGGTATTTCAAACTAACTTAGGCTTTTATCGTTCTATACGAGTATATTCTTTATTGTTATGAACAATGCTGAGCATAAACGTGTTAATAAGTTTAAAGTTAATTTATATTTTTAACTTAAATAAGTTAATTATTTATATTAATTTATCTATAGCTTAAATATTAATAGTTTTCAAGAATATACTGTTAACTTTTCATTTAAATAAGTTTAGTTCATTGACATATTTTTACTTTAAAATATGAAAATTATAAATATCTTAAGAAAACCTTTAATGCCTGTTAATTTCTCTATAATATACTCGTTAATTTAAATTACATAATATCAATCAAATATGTCTCTCATTGCTTGTTAATAATATTTGAGTATATATTAAAATGAAACAAATAATACCTTAATTTAATTATATTTTTTAGAAAATGTTGAATACAAACAGTTGTTTGCCTTTAGAAAAACTACTATAATGAATTATTCATTTGGAAATAACTTTTTTACAATTTAAATTTTATTTTTTTTTTTTTATTATAACGAAATCAGAATAAAAATATCTAACGTATCAGAAGGTAAAAAATTATAAATATGTTTCAAAATGTTTCAAAATTACAACAACAAAAAACGCCTTATGTTGTTATTAATATGCATAAAAACAAATGTAAAATATGGAAAAATAAATGTATAATATTTAAATTATCAAATATCCGTTATGTACAACGTTGTCGTTAAATAAATAACAGTCGATTTTGACGACATAAATTATAAGTACACCTACGTTAAATAATATTGAGTTTTACTTCAAATACGTAGGTTAAGAAAGAAAAAAATCTATTAATTTGGAAATGTTTAACACATTCATGATAATATGATGTATTCTATGAAAATCAAATACGTGCGTTATATCCCTGAAATCGACGAATTATGCAAAAAAAAAAAATTCAATTTAATTACCATCGTATAGCTCGGATTTTTTGCTCGGTCCGCTATAAATCGAGAGCATAATAATATACACAATACAGAGCGATTTGCAGCTCCTACAGCTCCCGAGTTCTACTAAGGTATATACTTGAAATGTATTAGTTTTTCGCATCGTAGCCGCGGACTTACGCGCATGCGTTGAAACCGTCGTTAGGGGGTATTTTTACTCGATATAATTTACGCAAGTTAAAAAAAAACAAACAATTTTATACGAGCAAACACGTATAGAGAACGTCATCGTCGAGAAATACCGTGCATATGCTTTCAAACGGTTTCGCGCGTTTTTTATAATACGTAGTGTAGCAGCGACTATAATACACAACTGCGCTGCATTCTGGTTATGTTATGCCTCAAATGTTCCAGCCGAGCGTAATCAAGTGCCACTCGTTTTATCGTGTGACGTTATGATGTTATTATGTTTACCATTCGACTGGCGGTCGGATGAAACTAGTCCAATATCATGCAGGTAGCGGCACGAAATTCGAACATCGGATTATACGCGTACGGTTAAACTTGCTCGCCCGGGCTTGCGCACGAGAACGCGACCGCGACTACATGGGGCCGTAAGATGTAAATGTGTAGAGATAAAAAAAAAAAAAACCGTTGCGCAACCGCGACGGGTAAATATATTTTGATTAATAATTGAATTCGAATATATTACTACGTGTTTCGTGTGCAGAGGTCGCGAGTAATGGCGGCCGAAACAGATCGCGGAGATATTAGGATTGTTTTCTTCTATACACGTCACCGCAGCCGCGTACAGCAGTGATGTATAATTATTCAAGATTAATTTAAACGTCTCGCTAATGTTCCGCGAACACGGAAATCTTGAGGCGCCCGGAGAGGGACGAAATATAAAAAACACATTTTGTCACGGTAGAATTAATTACCTCGTGTTCGCGCAAAGTGCGCGGGGAGGGAGACAGCGGCCGCGGTGGTGCAGGTTATACGCGAACGACCTTGCAGCCTCGCTACCACGCTTTTATCGATAAAACCGTAAGGATGTTATAAGGAAAAGGAGAAAAAAAAAAAAGATTTATTCGTCGCGACCGCGCGTGGACTACGTCTCTATCGTTCGCGGACTGGGCGCGCATGCGCTCGTCGTGAATACGCAGCGGCTACCGTGTCCAAAGTCATTACGGAAACGTCGGGTGAGTTACGAGCGCGACGAGACGGTGCGCTACGAAAATGTTCACTGTGCATAAATAACGAAAACGGAACGATGACAAAAAATAAGAAAATAAAAATAAATACCGAACGAGTGCGCGCGCAAACGAAATATTATCATAATAACATTATATACACGAGCGTTATTAATTCCTAGCTTCCGGTCGACGCACGCACGGTCTTCTACGTATCTAGATTCCTTTTCAAGTATTAGAAGTGCCCGCGCTTTCCTAATTTACGCGCGGCGGCGGCTGCTTATTTATTCGGTAGTCTCTCGTCGCCGGATGACCACGGGTGGCGGCGATGTGGTCTACATACACGCGGTCGTTTTTATTTATATTTATTCTATAGTCGTTGTTGTTATTACGTTATTACGGTTATCGTGTGATTTTCGTGTTTTTTTCTTCTTCTTTTCGAAAATTATTATCTTCGGCGCGTACTACGTAATAAGGTACACACAGACGACGACGGTTCGTATTGTGCGCGCGCCGTGACCACCCAGAAAAACGTCAAGACTCGTTATGCGTTACGAAACGCTATTGTGATACACGCATAATACGCTTATAATTCGGACGCGGCGGCAACGTTTCGATACGACCCGTACCGCGAACGCGGTAGGTATACCAGGGAGATCGTCGCAGATGAAACGGTCGCGATAACGCGCAGTGGACGCCGCCGATTATGAGACTCACTTCGATGACTTATGACACCCGCGCAGAGCGTGTCTTACGCATAGCGCTCGGAAACTCTAGGAGCTGGAAAAGGCGAAATACGCGATAAAATTATTCAAAATTCCCAAAAGAACGTCCAATATGGAAAAATACATTTATACACCAATTATGTCGATCGCGTATACATAACGTTGTCGTTCAATTAATATTATTTAAAATACATAAATAAACAAAGAAAAACAATCGATTATTTATCATACTATTAAAATCGAGAAATTATACCTAGAATTTACGAAGTATGCAACATTTCTAGTTTAGTCTGCCTTAAATCGACTGCAACTTCTTCAACTTCCGAGCCCTACTCATAACCGAATGAACCTTATGTAGGTGGAGTGAGGGAAAAAAAACATTATATCAAATTTATAATTTATTTTGCTATTTTAAATTTACAAATTTTACTAACTAGATTGTTATTTCAGTTTGTGTTTTACTACTTTTGTCCATTTTGCAAATATACTACTGGTACTTATATTGAATAATAAAACAAAGATTTCAGTTTTGATAAATATTGTTGTGCTTATATAAAGTATGAATTGAAACCACATCTGCGATATATGCATTGTTTACTTTACGACACGAATGGCTTTTTTAAAACTTATTTCAACATTTTACCAATATAGTCTTTAGTTTTGAAAATGGTATGTAAAATTGAAAGGGTCCTCGATCAAAATGTGAGTCTTATTACCGATTATTTTTAAATACGTCCACTCCTGGCGATTTTGAGTGTTATAATTAACAAACGACTGAACTTTAAACCTGTGATTTTTACAAGCGGCATTAATTGCATATGATAGAGGTGCCTAATGGATATATGCGAGTAGTTTGAAATAATATTTGACGCTGATGGCTGGAAGATAATTTATAACGGTGGTCCCGAAAACTGGAAATGTAAACAGGAGAAATGATATAGAGGGATTTTGTGATTCGTGGACACCGTGAAAACGCTTGGCATTAGACGCACACCACAGCTCATGGCTACTTCCGTCGTGCAAATCTACCCCCCGAAGAATATCATTCGATTGAAATATAAATGTATTGACATTACAATTTGAAAATAAAATTGTCGTGTAGAGAGTTGCTTTCCTTTTTTTTTCTTCAGATCATGCATTCGGAAAGGGAAATCAGTTATTTTTTAAGAAATACATTTCTATACGAACACCACACGGTGGACGTAAACAATTAACATACCGGTATTTGAAAACAATGTGTCCATATCGTTGTGAAAAAGCGAGAGAGAACACGAATGGAATTCAATGGAATTGCTATAATTGATATACCACTTCACCAATCCTATATTTTTATCACATAATTGTACTCTATACGCGTCGTTCATCGTGAGTCTTTTTTAGGCGTTTATCCGCTTTATGCAGAATTCATTTTCAAGACCCATTATTGTATTTTGTTCAGATCTTTGTTTACTGGTTTTTTAATAATTTGAGAGAGTTATGACTATTATAGATTATAAGATATAATGAAGATTATTTTTGTTCGGAAAACGTGTCTGAATATATTTCGGATAAGTTCATTATGTAATTTATAACTGTATGGGACGATTAGAAAAAATGTGTTTTATAAAATGTTGGCGTTCGAGTGTTTGTCTGTAAAATACATTAAAGCAAATATTTTCTATAATAATTATGACCTATCCACATTTTAACGTAACGGATCCGCCTAGCCAGTGTAAGTTTGGATTTAAAAGGTTTTATCTGTTTAAAAGTTTACCGTCGCCCGCCGCCGGGGGTGTTGTGTGGAATCAACCTGCAGCCCTATACCACCCGTCCACTACAGGTGTCTCGGGAACATTATACTGAACACAATCCGTCTTTCGGTCTTCGGGCGATTCGCAATATTTAATTTACCGAAGCCCCGCCAAATAAATGTTATGCAACTCCTATGTCGAACGATTTTTACGACGCAGCTCTGCCGCTCTGGTCGCGACGAATAAACGTAAAAAAAAAAAAAAATGACCGTTCTACTTTATTTTATTATTTCCAAACGGCAATGATTTCCATTAAATACGTTTTTATTCGATTCAAATATCTTTCGGTCGTCGTACTTTAAAACACACATTTCGTTTTATCCAAACGTATTAATTTCCACACGAATAATGTATAATATCATATCGCGATCCATATAAAATAATATATACGTGCGCGCGTGTGCACTATCACAGCGCTCGATCGGGCTACGTGGTTTTAATATTATTACTTTTTTTTTTTTTTTTTTGAAAGTCATTAGGAAATCCAAAGACGTTCGATCGATCACGGGATTATTTTCGTTTTCGAGATCACGACCGACGATTGCAGCGCACCGAAATTACTCATATTATAATATATTAATATGTATCCATCGTAGTGTCTATGCGTACTCCCGCCGTCGCGTCGCGTCGGTTCGTATTGATTGTAACGCCGCCGCGCCGCCGACACCGCCACCGTTTTCTGTTCAATCACGATGACAAAATGCAATTAATAAAAAATAAGAAATACGAGACTTTACACGGTATACACTATTATCTATTTCGCCCACGTCGGTCATGCTCCGCGGCCCGGGTCATTACGCACGTCGCAGGTTCGAAACCGTATCGATACGATTGCCGCACGCGTGAGAAACGGTTTTTTTTCCTCCTCTCTTCGCCGATTACGATCTCCACAAACACTTTTAGACTTAAACGTTTATGTGGAATATTATTATTATTATTATTTGTCAACCGTCGTCGCGGACACCATCGCCTTTTCTAGATCTTCATTGTGCACGCAGCGACACAATATAATAATAATATTATTATTACTATCATCATTATACGTATATATTTTTTTTTTTTTTATTGAAAAAGAAATTTTATATACAGGAAAATAATTTATATAAAATATAATCCATCCCTTTAAGCTAAATGCTTGTGTTGGGATCAATGAGTTAATTAGTTATTAAACTTTATATTTACAAATAATCAAAAAGAGAAAAAAAAAAAACTTAAATTATTACAATATAATATAAAACATATCCAAAAATGTATACAAATAAAATTAACACTTGAGTTCACTTAATAACCAGTTGAATATAGATTTTTTATTGATTATATGATTATAATTTTTATTATAATTTTCATGTATTTCTTTTTTTAGTTGTAATGGCATCTCATTAAAATATAACGGGCCTAAAAAATCAATAAAATGTTTACCAATACTTTTGTTAGTGTACACTACTTTAATATCATAAGCTCGGTATTCACGCTTATTTATATTTACAAAATTAATATTTTTAGATATACTTAATATGGCGAATTGCTTATATAGTAATCTGACCGGTAGTATTTGTAGAGCTTTATAGTTAAGATTTGTAGAGCCTTTTAGTTCTTGTTTATTTAAACGTATTCTTATCACTTAATTTTGTTGAACTACCAGGGGTCTTATTGCGTTATCCGCACATCCTCCCCATGTTATTAAACCATACTGAAAAATTGATTTATATAATGCATTGTATATATATAATTACTAGCTGTCCCAACACGGCGTTGTCCGCATATTAGTTTATTTTTTGGCATTTTCGTAGGCCGTGTATTATTGTTATTATGTATGAGAAAATATTTTGTTTTTTTTTATTTGGAGCTTATTAGTGGTTTCGAAGATCATAGCGTATAGTATACTATTGAGTATGTCAAATTAAAGTAAAAGAACTTCGCATTTCATACCTTTGAAGATTAAAATTTCTAGAATGAAGTATGCCGCCGACGATAAAACACACACAATAAAAAATTGGTCAGGTTACAGGTAGCTATATAGATACTATCGCGGTCGGTCGCGGGAATACCCGAAATACACCATGCAATTACTCGTACACCTAAGTATGTAAATTTATAAAAAAGTTAACAATAATATATTAAAAAATTTGAGATGAAACCCATCCCATCTTTTAAATTGGACCGAATTACACACTGTGTAAAAAATTTCATCGTGATCGGTCCATTAGTTTCGCAGTTGATTCCGGACAAACACTGTGACACGAGATTTTTATATATAATTATTATCGTATGATTACGCTGACCGAGCGGACGCGCGTGGAATCTTTAACAGTCTGAAAAATACCTGTTGCACATACGTATCTTGATGCGTGACGAATCGAAACGGCTGTTGCGCGTGTGGTGTACACATCGATTTTGTTCGGTCGCAGACTGCAGTTGTCGAGATCGTCATAGGCGAAACTGGACCCTACACCCAGGGCCGTATTTGTGGAGGGGCAAATGTCCCTTGTTGCCCGGGACGGCAAGTTCTTTAGCTTATTAGGAGGGCGGTGATTTTGTTTTGAAAAATATATTATGGCGAATCTAATAACAAAAAAAAAAATGTTTTTATTTATACTTCAGTCTTCAAACATTTATTGGAAAAACTATTTTGATCATTTTTTTTTTGGGGGGGAGGGGGTACGGGAGGGCGGCTAAAATATGTTGCCCCAGGGCGTGAAATGTCCAAATACAGCCCTGCCTACACCCGGGCCGGGCGAAAGATAAAATAAACGAAATAACGAGCAGACGGGGTGCGGACAAAAAACAAAATCACCGTTTCCCGTGCGATTTCGGATCTGCGCGCACTCCGTCGGCACGGCAGAATCATAAACGCACAATGTATGTCGCGCGCTCGAATCCGGAACACTACGAAACCATGTTTGGTGTCTGATTGTTATAGCGCGTATCGAAATCGAGGATAGCGGCGATGTGTACAATAAACACCGTGAGTAACCGCGAGACGTATTTGTGTGCGACAATCGTCTTTTAAACAACAACTTTTCCTCGCCCTTAAACAGCACAATGTTCCGGAATCGATCGATTGGAATGTATCGATAATGTTCTTAAAATAAAATTATTAATTCCGGTACGCGATAAATTCGTCGGTACGTTTGTTGAAAATCCCGGACGACTCTGTTGCTCCCGAGTCGTATACACGAAATCACTTTTTTTTTCTAGATCTCTCTTATTCTTACAGATATTTTTCGTTCGCGTATTGTAAGAAAATGAATTTTCAATTAAAAATCCAGTCCAGAAACGTCGGGGTAGAGGACAGGTTGAGGAGAAAACAAGTGATGTGAAATAAAAAGTGATCAACTTAAAAAAAAATCTTAGTGACATGGTCTACTTGCGGATTTCGACTAATTTATAAAACCTATAAATGATCTCATATTCCTTAACGGGAACATCAGAAGTACATACTAACTATTTTCAATACATATTATAAATGATAATTCAATTGATTCAGAAACCGCAATCGCTCGTTAGAACCGATCGGTTTGTTGGGATACTTCGTTCCGGTCCAAGAGTGTGTCTGAAAAGTGGCTTCTGCTATATATTATGCTCGAATCTTCCGCGTGCAGTTACAAAAATCGGTATCGCACGTTCTTCCTACAATATTTACTTGAAATAACTTTATAATAGCCGTTTAAATGTTTACGAAGGCGGTTTTCATCCGTCGTCTACCGAAAACGCGCCGTCAAATGTACAGCCGTGGTGTTGGCGTTCACGAAATGGTCCTGCTGTTGGAGGTAAATCGTGTGACATTTTGAGTTTTGACGACGAGCCGCGAACATCATCCCTGCATGTTGCGCGGTTTCCACGATGTCGGCCGAACCTCCTAAACCTGTCGCGGACCGTGAGACACTTGGACGGTACAAGTAATTGGTAAACGGACGCGACGACCCGGACTGAATATAATTTATATACACCTTGTACGTCTAAACGAGGCGACAATATTGGCGAACTCGGACAACGCGTGCACACGCACGTATACACAATGAGCGTGTATGTGACCGTAGAGTGCGCCGTAAGAAATTCAACGGACTCGACTTTCCCACGGGCTTCTACTGGATACGACTCATTGTTTTTTTTTTTTCTTTTTTTTTTTCTTTATCCTTTTTATTTATTTACTCCGCGCGTTCTCTCTTTCAATCACTCCGCACTGCGCGCACACGTGATCCAGTTCTGTCCGGAGACGCGTTACCGTTGTGTGCGCTTGTTCGTGCGCGCGCGTGTGCGTGTGCGTGTTAACTAATAAGGACAGAGGCCCGTTGTCACGCACGCGGACGAGACACGTCCGTCAAACGCCGCCGACTGACCAAACAGGGTACCGCAAACACACGTAGCACCGCGCTTCCGAACAGGACAGGGTTATTAGGCGGTAAAGAAACAGCAGCAGCCGACACCGAAAAGGACCATACCCGTCGTCGGTGTCCGCAGCTTTACGAAGGATACATGTCTTCTTGAGCAAACTTTGCAACAAACATGATTCTTTTCGGTTGAAACGAGTTTTTACCGCGATGTGTTTTCTTCGCGTGTCCGTCTATACGCGATTTCGACCAGAAGGATTGCTCCGGTATACACAAGCCTAGCACTTTTCTGTAAGGAAATTTTGTCTAGTTGGTACTGTGAGGCGGACATTTTTGGAATTTCTAAACCGTTTTCCGTACAATTGAGCAATACGGAGAAAAAATTGCACCATTTTTCATAAGATTTTTCTCATTTGGTTTTTCATTCTATTAGTACTAATCGTAGCACTCGAAACGTACATGTATTATCGTTATATTATTAGCGTTCAATAGGAATCTCATAATATTCAATACTTTTTTGTTGTCGTGAAAGTCAGATCGTTATAAGTTCAACCAAACTTACTAAGAAATTTGGATCTACTAGGATACTAAATAATATATTATGTCAGCCATCTTTAGAAGTATTAACTGATCCAACCGACTTTTTTCACTCAGAATCGACAAGTTTAAAAGGCCCATCTTATAGTCTCGGGCGGCCTAGGAGTTTCGTCGGATTATTTCTATTAAAAATTGTAAAACGATCTTCACGCATTTCTTTACGCATTTAGTAATTAGAATATCCATATATATATATATTTATATATTATTACAAAGTTACACATAAAACACATTTTTAGGAAGTCGCCTTATGTTAACACCTCCAAACTTTATTTACGTTTATCACGATTCTAATTCCGCTTAAGCCTGTGAGGAAGGTTATCGAGTGGGTATATGTTATTTGTGTGCTGTTGCCTTTTGTATTTGATTTGAGTTTTTCATGAAATCGATTACAGTGAAGTTAAGCTAATTCATTGACATTTTGAAGTTGCAAGGCTATATGTAGTCATGTATCACGAAGCATCATTAATAGACGTCTATTAAGTTAGCACTTCACCGCCCCCCCGTCCCAAACCACAGCCAAATCTTTGTACATGTTTTCAAGTTTATTCCCGTTGTTTGTATGTTCGGAGAGCTATATGTTTTGGAAGGATTGATTTGGACGAATATTTAAGGGTTTTATAGGCCTCAAAATCATGCTCGCATATAAATACTCGTACAATATTTTTTGAGATGGAAACGTATAATTTAATCAATCGAAACTTCGACAATATTGAAAACCGAACGGTCGGTGATTTGATGAAAACAATATGAAAATATAAAATATGCAAATCGGTGTTCACGCTGTATTATTGGTACATATTATTATTTTCACGTTTTTACTACGCGTGGTATTTGTTGATTGTTGTTTTGTGATTCGAAAAAGGACCAAAGAGTCGGAGCAGACGCAATCGTGACCTAACCGGCACTGTGCGATGTCTCCGGTGATT
The DNA here is from genome assembly GCA_949715065.1 of Periphyllus acericola. Classification (NCBI taxonomy): domain Eukaryota; kingdom Metazoa; phylum Arthropoda; class Insecta; order Hemiptera; family Aphididae; genus Periphyllus; species Periphyllus acericola. The sequence goes on from OX454269.1 coordinate 27,268,641, forward strand.
TAAATCTGTCATTGTCAATGGTAAAATATATCAGAAGTGATGCGCACGTATAACACTTGGACGTACGTCAAAGACTATGCCGAATCAAGGTCTAATATTATTATTTCACCGACCATCGTGACTCGGATCACTCGCGTCCCGCTCGGGAAATACCTACTAACGTACCGCGTACTAATGTACTAATGTACCGCGACGTACACAAATACACGATACACATACGCACGGTCTTAGAATAGATAAGGTCCGACGGCTCACCCCCGCCCGCTTATTGCACAATATCGGCTTGTTCGAGCAGATTTAGTTGAAATTCAACTCTCTTGCGCAGGATCATTGTAATTATTCAAAACCGTAGGGGTGTAGATAAAATAAAACCTATCACGAGGTCACGGCCCGCAGTTTTAGAACTTAGAATAGCACAAGAATTGTGATATAGAACTCTGATCGTTTTATTCATTAATTTAATTATTCGGGATTAAAGTATTAAGTTCATAAAAACGTCAAATAAGAATAACCTGCAGCGCGTTTCGGGTGAAATTAAACCTAAAATCGCCTCACCAAGCGGACAACTGTAAGGACTAGTCGGGGGGATCTTATCTTCTAAGGCCGTGCATATGTACATAAATATATACGTATGGTGTTGCGTATGCCTCCGAATATGTCGCGATAGTCGAGCACGGAAACGGACGACAAGACGCGCTGAAGTAGGCAAGTGCGTACGATCGACTTGTAAGTGCGTTCAACTTTTTGCCGTGGCGACAGCGCGTATATATGCTATAAATTTCACCGCAGCTCTTTCTCTTATTGTTTCGTCGTCGTGCGGTAGAAATCAAATCTCACGCCGCAACAATATACTATTATTACTATTATTGTATATAATATCGTTTTTCATATATCTACCATTTTTTATATATATCGTTACTGCACTTACGGGCGGTCTAATACAACGCCGACGCCGCCGCCGCGCTAAAAGTCTCGTATAACTCAGCAGGGCTGTTCGATTGTTTCGATTAATCGCATTTTACACCGATCGCGCATCGGTTAATAGGTATTATTTTTTTTTTCTCTAAAAACATTCATCACTGGTCAATCGACCACATCATTCATTTAACCGATTGTTTGCGGTGAATCGAATACCTATGCGTATGCGCACGATTTATTTAATTTTTTAATAGGTATTATCTATTGAACGACGTAAAATATGTTTGAGACCTGCAACGGCAGTTTTATTAAGAACATTTATGTACGTAAAAAGCATACAGTAAGTATGTGATCATATGTTTTTTTTTGGTGCCGTGACATGATAACTTAAGTTTAAAACTTATATATATTAGAGGTGTTACAAATGTGTGACTCCCTCCTCATGTAATTATTCTTGTTATTTGTCTGTTAATTGTTATTACTTTTACTTATTGTACTTGTATAGATTGTAATTCTTCTAATAAAGCCTAATTTTATTATTAAAAAAAAAAAAAATGTTTTTTCTTTAGGTACATCACACATGAGTGCAATGGTTATGTTGAGGTGCTTGTTAAACATTCAACATTGTTTGTGTCGTAATAATCGCGATTTATAATCATCGAATCTAAGGAAGTTTAAAAAGATCATTCATTCCCATAAACATCACTACACTATACGTGTGTAAACGTGATCCAAAATGAAAAGGAAAAAGGAGGTTTCCTTTGAGCAACTTGAATATAACTGTTGGGGCTAATTAAATACATTTATTGTTATTGATATTATGAACAAACCATATTCGATTAATCGATTGTTTGATAATCCGATTAATGGTATTCGTTTATTAACTATTTTTATGATAATTCCTCCTTTATATTCATCCAATACTTTATCCTTGTTTAAAATTATCGGTTAATCGTATATTTTGATTATTTCATATTTTAGACCACTGATTCCCAACGTGAGCATTTTTTATTTTTAAGGAGGTGCTTTTAAGGAGGGGTATGCATCTATTATTTACATTTTTCCGTCGATATTCTTGGTCATTTCTGCGGTTCAGCAACTTCTCACCAAATCAAGTAACAAATTAAAAATGTGTGAAAAAGGAGACTTAAGACTAATGCCTACATCTATTGCACTGGATATCATTTCGTTAGCAGGGAACCATCAACATCAGGGCAGTCATTAATAAGTATTTTTTGTGTTATTATTTTATATTAGCAAATTCGAAATCAAATGATATCAATTTTATATTATTAGTAGGTATTTAAATTTTAAACGAACCAAATTTTAGCGTTAAATTATATTTTTTCTTTAGTTAAATTAAATTCAGCTTGTTAAAAAGTGAAACGTTATTTTTTTAAAAAAAATTGATTGGGAGAGGGGGCGGTGTGAGATTTTTAAAATCTAAAAGGGGCGTGTGATATGACACTCTAGCAGTGCAACTATGTAGAACCTTCGCGGTCCTGCACCACTATATTATACCGCACGGTGACGACCTAATAAATACGAGCGGACGGCGAGGCGTGTAGGAAGCTACTATAGAAGGATAGGCATGTGATCAAATGTGATTTCATTTGTTACGACTTCAGCGCGGCGCGATAAATTATATCGTACACGAGCCCGAGGAACGTTTTACGTCGACGGCGACATTACCGCGAGATTTGTAGGCTCGTACGTACCGCCGGTGTGTACCTATATAACATGGTATGCGGTCCAAGCGCGGAGAAACGGTCATTGTAAACACTGATCAGCCATTGTACGCGATGAACAGTCGACCGAGTTTTTCAAGCCACGTGGATAATTGATAATCGTGCACATAGACGTTGTATGACGGGGCCAAGTGAAAAAAACGGACGAAACTCCTACAGGTCGGGTGAGACTCCACGGTCGGGTGAGATACAGGGATGGGGGTGAACGATATCGCGGTGTTGGTCTTTTGAAACCAATGTGTACGTGTTGTTCATTGCTCTCGAAAACAAACGATTCCGAGTGAATGAGGTCGGGTGGATCAGATTATATTTCTAAAGATGGTCGTTGTATGTATATAATAGTGGAACCACTACATTTCTGAATAACGTAGCTTGAATTTTTAATGTTCTAACTACTGGGAAAAAAAAAAAAACAACACTCAGGACGGTTAATTTTTCTTGCAAAAAGCTCATACGAAAAGTATCAATCTATTCGTAAACCGCTGTTAAGAGTTAAGGTTAAGAATCATTAAAAGTAGAGAGCGTATGAAGAATGCGGTTCTCTGGTTATGGAACATTTAAATGAGATGAAACGTAAACACTTTTGCTGAATTTTCTCAATTTTATATTTATGACCAGATTGGTATGCAGACCATATACTGCTGAGCGATATCCACAAATAGAACGTACCGAACAAAAATATATATGGTCCTTAGAGTCAATGTATCACTGAAGTCCGCACAATTACGATGAATGAAACCCAAGATTTTATAGGTATACATGTAGTGCCCCCCACTGGGATTTACACAGAGCGATATCTTCCATGTTTATAGGAATAATCAAATTCTGTTTTTTTAATGAGAATTCCTGGATAAAAAAAATGTTTTTGACAATAGTTTAGTAAATATAAGTGTATGATTAAAGAAGTTCAAAAATTATCCTATCATTTTTATAAATTTCGAAGATAGCCATTTTATAGTGCTTTTTTTCTGAAAATGTCGATGGTTCAACTTTCAGTATTCATTTGATTCATGATTTTTAATAGTTTTTTAAGTTTACAAAGAAATAATTTAGATTAATATCACCTCGTTATTTTATAAGTTTGTCGATGATGTTATTACTATTTAATATCGTGTAAATAGTACACTATTTTCGTGTAAACTAGAAAAATTATTAAAAATCAAAAAGTTAATGAAAATTGAAAGTTTGACCGTCAAAGTTTTCAGAAAATTAAGCCCTATAAAATGGTTTTCATCAAAATATATAAAAGTCATAAGATAAAAAGTTAATTTTCTAACTTCCTTAATGGTACACACTTATATTTACCAAACTATTGTCAACAAAATTGCCTTTCCTCAAGGATGCTCATTATATCTCTTTTAACACGGGACATTCGCTCTGTGTAAATCCCGGTGGGACACCTTGTATATATCGTCACCTATCAACCGTGTTGGTCAATCTCAGTTTTCCCAACTTTTCTGGAGGAACCAAAAACTGTTTTGTCGTTGGGCATTTTAAATGTTCGCGTACACATTTTAGTTGGTTTCAACAGCAAACTTGTCGGCCTTACTTTAAAACTTTTAACAAGCGGCCAAATGCGTCACCGAATCTATTGATAAATTATAAAACGGACGTATAAAACGGACACTTTTTAATTTTTTGACTTTTACAGTCGTTAGGCGACCATATAACAGTCGTATAACCGCGGTCGTTTCATCTTCGTAACAGACCCCGTCGCCGAGACTCCGCGTGCCGTTAATCGTCTCTTGGTTGATACCTCGCGCGCTCGTATCGTGTACCGTTTCGTTAGAGCTACAGCCACAGAGCGGTACAGGAGGAGGTACACGCTTAAACGTTCAAAACTAGAAATAAGTATTATGTGACCGGAACGTTTCAATACACGCCGCAGACAGTTCTCTCTCCATTCCCCTCGCCCTCCCCTGTTCTCGTATGATAACACGCAGGTGTGCACACCCGACCCATGGAGTGCGGTGGCGGAAGGTAGGGGGTGATCAAGAAAGCGTCGTTTACATAAAAAACACTACATCGTCCGCATAAAGGGGCCGCGAACGGCTCGGGTCTCGTGTGCTACGACAAGCGTGTACGCAACACAAACACACGCACACGAGAAGCTCACCCGTTTTCCCGTGTTGGGCAGCTCTACCACAATATTATTGTATACGCTCGACGTTAAGGCGGTTATCACACGGCGGCGGCGGTGGTGCTCATTAGCGTCGGCCGATAAGCATCTGACGACATCATTACGTGGTGTGTGTGTGTGTGTGTGTGAACTGCAGTTGGAGTGCAATAATGCAATACGTGTGCAAGCGCAGGTGACGTTTTGAAAAGCTACGGCGATGGGAAAATCGAACAGGTTCGTGTGCTTGTGCACAACATTGTATATAAGTATAATAGGTACATCATACTCGTGCGTATAGCGCAGACTTCAAGCGCATACGGTTTTCGAGCCATGGGAAATGATGAGGATATGTAATATGTATAACAAGTATAGGCACAAGCACGTATGTAAAATAAATGTTTCGCGGAGGGTTTTAAGGGCTACGATCGCAACAGCTGTCCACGAACATATAACGAATAACGACGGAAAATTTGATTGAGTTACCCTTTATACGCGGAAAAAATCCTCCGGTTGTTGCGCTGTAACAATATAAATACGCATTTTCATACAACTCCGCATTGACGCACATGGACGTATACGCACTTGTGGTTCCGGGGTCTTTTTAGCACTCCCAAGTCACTCCTATTTTATTCTGACCAAACAAATAATTATAATTAATTATTCGCTCATGATAGAATGAGTTAATTCCAGTTTGTATGGCTATACTGTGGTGATTGTAATACACAAAAAAGTAACAATTATGTCAAAATAATATACAATTTACGCAGATATTGCCCGTCATTGATTATAATATGTTAAATGGTTAACGATTATTCATCAAATATTGGACCTCGTTATTTTATTTTTATATGTATTACTTATGTCAGGCAGGCGTAGAGGGTATCGGGGGCCACGGAGTACCTTAGGGTAAACAATTTTAGCAGTCTCTAGTCCTATATACAACTCCAGGCTAGGTTTTGAACCGCTAATAATTCGGATTGAAGAATAATACAACTATAGTTTGACCAAGACACGTTATTCCCGGACGAAAAGCCTTTTGGGGAGCATCGCGAATTTCGTTTTCGACCAGAAGGATTGTTCCAATCATCACAACTATGGGTGGTTTTCGATGGAAATCGGTGTCTTGTTGGTACCCTTGTGGTAGGAAGGTGGTCGTAATTTTCCAACAGTTGAGTGAAAACGATTACGTATTTGGCCTCGTGGGTACAACGTAAACGGTGTGAATACGCGAAGAACTGCACAAACGACGAATGAAAGTAACCGAAGTTTTTCACCGCATCGCGGAGAAACATCGAAACATGGGTAATATGTTTTTTTGCCCGTTGCTCTGGCGACTATTATAGCGTGTTCTTCAACGGCACGTACCGTTTACTGTACCGGCTGTTCTGCGGGGTTAACGCGAAATCGGCGAGGAGAAAATGCCGGGGGAGCGAGAGCATGATGTCAAAAGTGAAAACCGTCGTGAGAACGCGCGTACGGTTTCGTTCGACCCCCCTGCCTTAGCCCGTTACTCGGGCGTCCGGGACGTGCTCCGAATAACGCGAAAATAGAAAATGAAAAAAAAACAATGCGAGTGTAACCCGTATTGTCCGGTAAGACATCAGCTGGTGATGGAGTGCTGTATTTGTTCATTTCTCTTACGATTGTAATCGTTCCGACGGACGCGGGGCGCGCGTTTGATTGCGAAATTGTATGCAACACGAAAACAGCCGCGCCGGTTTCGCGGTCCGTACGTGTACGTATATTCATCATGTTATTATATTATTATCGTAATGATGTGCGCGCTTACGGATGCGACGACGGCGAGCCCACGGGGAGAGAGGAGCTGCACGCTGTTTACGTGTATCGCGTGCAGAAATCGACCGATAACCATCTCCCGGATGAACGGGTCATCTGCGTGCGCACGTGAGGAACGGTCGTGCGAAGACGCGGGGCGGACGAGAAACCTCGAAAAAAAAACGAAATAAACACCGGCAGCGGTTGACGTGGAAAGACTCGCGACGGTGACATTTTTAAACCTGGTGCACAAACGCACGTGTCGAACGCGCGGTCATCGTGTTCATTACAGTATCTCGTTATCAGAGCAGTGAGGTTATTGCATTCAAATATATTAAAAATTGCACTTGTAAATTTAAAAATTGCATTATAATCGATAAAATCAAATATATTAATACATAGTAATAATACAAATTAAATATGAATATTGCTTACGTTATTGCATTGCACTGCAAATGATTTGTTTAAGTTTTCAAAATCGAATGATCGTCTGTTATCGCACAACAAATGTTTGTGTCGGGAGAAACTTCTTTCTACGTTAGTAGTTGGTTATTGGCGCGTACTTGAACTCGTATACGTGATAGACCGAAATGCGATAGTCGCACTATAGAAATAATAAGTAGGTATTACAAAAAATATAGAAATTTGTTAACTGCTACGTTTAGTTACTTTTAATTTATATATTAAGTTATATAATCTTAAATGTAAACGAAAAATAATTAGAATTGCAGTAAAATTTAAAAAATCGCCAAAATTGCATTTATTGCAATATCATTTTTTTTGTTTAAATTAAGAGTTTAACGAAACATATTTTAAGCTCAGTCAGCAATAAATATAAGCATTTACAAGAAACATACAAATGCAACAACTTCACTGCCCTAATCATTATCATATCATCCCGCGTGCTTCGGTCATCGTGTTCATCGTACTATTATCGACCGCAGATACCACGAGAGCATGATCTGTATGATAGGAAACCTCGAGCTTCCGGTGGTTCTGTTAACCTGTACAAAAAGTACAAGGCCAAGCAGACGCTTCCGGTTGCCAGTCGCGTAATCCTGGGCCGCTGTAAAACGCTGTAAGTTTCAATCGAGACCATGGCAAGAACGAACAAGGCGTATACAGTGAAACGTCGCCTATTACGGACATCTCTCAATAGCGGACGATTTGTTGGGAACGGGAACATTTTCAAATAGGAAAACCTCCGAATAGCGGTCAACTATTTTAATCTTTATTTCAAAATAATAACTAAACGACGACAGGAACACGCGCTCTCGCTAGGACAACGATAACAAAGCCGTTCATTTAAGTCGTTATGGGACGATAATATGTGATTACGACGAAAAACGTTTCACACCGTCAACGGAGGTAGGAAGCAGTAATATTTTCTTTTCCACTGTAAATTTGGCAAATGAACTTACTAACGAAATTGTATAAAGAAGGCATAATTATAAACAAACCGAGCTGACGGATTTCCCATTGAATTGAATTGAATTATGTACCTATGACTATTTTTTATACATTTTTTTCAATATCTATGTATGTAGCTATTTATTTTTTTTATTAATTATACATACATACTTGTACATATTATTATATCGTAAAACGTCCAGTGCATATTTTTCCTTTTGCACATTTACCCTTCACGAATTAAAAAAAGGTTTCCTCCCCCGAATAGTGGACGAAATTTCGGTGACCCAGCGTGTCCGCCGTTCAGAGGTTTCACTGGGTACATGTTATATTATTACACGCGCTCGTGATGGCGCCCACGGCTACTTAAAAAACACGACGTTTCAAAATAGGTTATGTACGGGCGTCGTGAATAAATAGCGTTCGACGTTGAGAAATAAAAAGAAAAAGACCAACCGCAGAACGGTGTAGGGGAATCGTCGCTGCCGGTGAAATAATATCGTTTTCCGCGCGTCCAGAGACGAAGGCACGAAAAGGCAATAACGGACGTGTGCGGTCACCGAGACGTATCGCGGGCAGAACCTGAGAGCTGTATAAACAATATAATGGCTCGTAAATCACAACGTACAATGATATTCGCACAACCCATTTTCCGCGCACATGATATTACATGGAACGGTATTGAATTCGCGTGTAGGTACATAGGTACTATATTATGTAAACGACGCTCGACTGCACTTTGTTGCATGCAATATATTATATGCGAACAGACCGCAGCGGCGGTACGTAAAGCGCTCGATCCAACCCGAATCTATTTGCTATCGATGGGCAAGTAGATAGAATGAGAATGATTTTAGCAGTGAGTGCCGAGGATCGCCTTATTTACCGTGGTAACAGTTATGGGTACTTACCCGCAAAATGAACATTGCAAACAATTCTTCTGTTACGTCGTCTTGATAACATTTTAATCGTATCCTGTATTGAAATGCGTTGGGTTGCACGTATTTTAATGGTATAAAACAGTGGCGTGGCGAAGGCATTTTCATGACGCCGAGGCATCATAGTTAAATTTTGGGTGGGTGGGTGTTGTGCATAGGATGGTGAGGATAAACAGAATCATGCTAACAAGGAACAATATATATTATAGGACATAATATTATGTATTTGATAGTATTTCGACTGACATGTAATATGCTGGTATGGTATTATGTGTTCAGTTGCATAGGTACTGACGACTGGCGTACTGCGAAGTTTAAACTTTCAAGGTATCAATAATAATGGGTATCTATGAAAAACTTGGGGTGGGTGCTCAAATATATGTTGTGCATCATTGTTCATAAATGTTCACCACGCCACTGGTATAAAATACCGACAGGATATAGAAATCGCCAAGTATACATGATGAACTCTTACTTACCAAACTGCACTCCAGCCTCGGCTAGAACCATCGCATTGCAATTCATTCACCTCGTTGTTAAAGAACTGTATGCTAGCATTACAGGTACATACTGATATTAGGTATTATGACACGAAACATCATAAGTTATAACTATAGAGTTCACATTTTGTAGACATTTGCTATTTTTTTTTCGTTTTTTTCTTTTGTCTAAAACGAAGGATTGTCAGGTATAAATTTGACTAAAATATGTAGAATAAAATAAACCACATTTTATTTTGTTTGGCTATAAGTACTATTTTCTTTTTTATCTTTTTACTTTCAAGTTGAACTTTTATGTTTTTGGTGACAATTTTACAAAATGTGCTGTGTTTATTTTAAATACAATTTTACGAAAAATTCGATATTTATTCTCATATCAACCAATATGTACCAAGGTCGTGGCTCGATCGGATTTATCTCATAATTTTTGATTTAATTGGTTAAAGAAAATTACCCGCTTGTTGACTAGTCGAGTTAATCTCGTAATGTTTGATGTAATGCTTTTAATCAAAGAACCTGTTTAGTCGTCTTGCGTCAAACTTCGGTCGTAGGTGAGTGTATTCTTTTTTTTTGTTTTAGTTGAAATGTAATATTTTTTCGATTGTTGATTTTTAATTTTAGTTGGTGAAGCTACACGTAAATCGGTTTTGATTGGAACTGAGACAATTTAAGTTTAATTAGATTTGTGTTGATTGAAGTGTTAATTAAATGTATACCGATCATAGTTGTTTAAAAGAAATATTTTATTTTGTTTTGACCGGAGTTGAAACAATCATCATTATTATTTCCTATTTGAATTTGAAATGAAATTCGTATCGATTGAAGTTGACATTTTTCCATCATTAAATTAATATGTACGATAGGTACATATAGGTTTATAATTTTATAAATCTCATTTTTACCAACTCGGCCGAATGGAGTGACTCGCAACCGAGACCCGACGATGATCCTGTGCGTAGGGTTGCCATCCGTCCCGATATATCGGGAGAACTGTCACCGATATTGAGCTCTCTGTCCCGACAAAAGACCAAAATGTCCCGATAAAACTGTGCATTGCAAATTTCGCTTTATTGCATACAAATATGCATGACATGATCGAAAACAAAAAAATGTTGTTTTTCAACTTGTACATGTTCTTGTACGACCAAACGTATGCGATTAAAATCCAATTAAAACGGTCATATCGATAATATAATTTATTATCTTTAGGTATCGCTTGTTTACGTCGGACACTCGTTCGTCCTCAGAATCGTATCGGTCGGCCCGTACAGCGATTATCGGATTCATGGTATTCACAAATTACGTAGGACACGGGCATCCAGAGACTATGGACTATGGAGTCGATTTTACAGTGTAAAGTTAATTGTAATATGACTTGTGCAGTATTCTACAAATATGTTAGAAAAAATATGTTGAAAAAACCAGTCTTCTGAAAAGTATGGCCATCCATGTACTTCTGCGGTAGAGTAAAAAAAATTTAATGTAACCTTAATCAATATACAAATAATTTTTTCTAAAACAATGAACTCGGATGTTTCTTACAAAATTGAGTATTTTCAGACGCTCTATCCTAAAATGTCTACAACGTCCCGACAAGACCCTAGCCAAATGTGGCAACCCTACCTGTGCACACATTATCGATTAGGACGGTGTACAGTTTCCGTGGGAAAAAAACCGAGAGCGACGGACAATCGGACGCGAAGAGTCGGGGCGAAATGGTAGGCGTATAAGACACGGTGGCGCGTTGAAAAAGTGACGAAAAAAAAAAAGGGAAAAAACAAACGACAATCGTATCCCGGTACTTATACGCGACGCGCGCGGTTTCTCGGAACGCACGGCGGCCGGTGGACCGATCGGAAGACGAACGCGAGAGATCGTTTTTTATATTTATAAATGACGCTGTTGGCACGGCTGCTGTGCGATACACATTTTTTTTTCCACCATTATTTCCCTCCGGTCTTTTTCGCATTGTCCGGCTGGCGATTTTTCTTCGGTCGCGTCCACTTGTCTGCGGCGGCGGCGTGCGGCGCGCGAGGGGCACGGGGGCAGCGCGAACGTTCCGTATTTGGGGAGGACCGGTGCGCACGGGAATGCGGCCGAACGATTCCGCGTCCGGTCCGGTCACGTGCACTCGCCGCGACTCATAACGTACCGACACGACGACGACGACATTTTGTCCGCAAAGGTCATCCGCCCCAAGGTCACGGCCGGTACTGGACTACGTCATATACGACGTCGTCCATGAAAGGTTAGTCTTTTAGGTACGCTTCTTGTGTGCTTTTGCAACGTTCAACCAGTGACACGTAAAGGGGGGGGGGCGGATGGGATTGAGGAGCGCAAGGACCGTTTGTCCCGGGTGCGAGGTTTAAGGGGGCGCCGGGATCGTTAAACTTTTCGAATCTTAACTTTCGAGTGGAAGCAAAATTATTAAACGCAATGCGAATCGTTTGAAAATATTGATTTTTGAACGATGAACGGTTTTACAATCTATGACCTAACGCGCACCACCGTCGATGCACCGATTTGATTTTGAATAGATGTCGATTTCAACCGAACGGCTGTGGAACCAAAGTACCGACGAGACAAGCCGAAACGCAAAATCCATAACAGCAGAGCATTCGAATAGGCTTGCATTTGATTTCGATCGGCAGCACCACGGTATTAAAAGACCGGGGACTCTTGACTCAACAATGCGTCCGGTTAGAGAAAAATTTCTAGTGCTGAATTGGTCGGCTATTTTCATAGAGTGACCTATCGACATTTGCTTTTTAGAGTACAAATTAACTCTCAAATTTAGTATATTTAATATTCTGAGCATACAGAATGTAATGTGATTCTACGTTGAACAGAATTTTGCAATTTTTTTTTTTATCTTATTTCGATAATTATAACCTAAATAAAGTTCAATTACTAGCACTGAATAATTATAAAGTAAACTAAAATGTTCTCCCTAAGCTTCTTAGTATGTTATGGGAAACCCGACTTCTGAGATCGTTGTCGGCATGGAGACAAGAGACCGAAACTATGGGATTTCCTTGACGCGGGGCCTGTGTGTAGGTGCACTAGAGTACATTTTTAGGCGGACAAAACGTTTTTTTTTTATATATCTTTATCGTAAATTTATATTAAACTCATGTGTTGGAACTATAATATGATGTCTCTACGTCCAATAGGTTGTAAATAAGAAGACAACATAATTATTATAAACATGATTTGAATGATATTAATAAATCAATATTGTAATACTAATCACAAGCATAATTTGAAAATCGGTTTCAGAAGACACCTTTAAAATAAGACTTTTGTCCGCTTAAAAATGTGTCCTAGCGCACCTGTGTGCATATTCTCGAACACGCGTGCATCGCGACCAGGTTGTACGCGTGTCTCCGGGTGGGGAGGGAGAGGGGAGGCTGTCGTAGTGCAATAACTAATAGTAATCGCCGCCAAACGCGAAAAAACGAGCGTCTCGCGCGCGCTAATGAAGTGTACACGCGGCGCGTGATAGGTCGTGACCCGGGTGCAACAAACGAGACACGGGTCCCTCACGGCCGACAGCGCGAGCGCACGAAAACAAGAACATGTACATTATTCACACGCACGACGCGACGTTATGATAAATGTTCAATAATTTTTAATAAATTATTAACGCATTTAAAAACGCTTGGTCGCCAAACCCTGTGCGATGCGCGAATTAATCTTTTCGGAAAACAATTTTTTTTTTCAGCGCGAACGCGCACCGATATTCGTCGATCGTGGAGTGAAATACGTATGTGGCGCTTGAACATCACCCCGCGAGTGACCAAATTCCGGAACGGCGATTTATCCGCAATGCGGATTTATCGGAGACAAGTCTCTTCGCTGAAAAAATGGTCGAACTGCGACGACTGGTGCCGAAGAAGAGGAAGACCGCGGACTGGTGGAAAAACAAAAGAACTTCCGGCGCACGAGCCACGGCCCGTAGAACCTCGAATCGCGCGCGCCGATCTGATGCGCCGAGACCGGCGCTCGCGACGACGCCGTAGTGACCGAGTATGCGGTATGCGCGGTGTTCACCGTTTAGTCGCGACGATTCCTATTGTCTTTTCCTTGCGAAATGCCAGAGACAGAGTGAAAGAGAGTGAGAGCGAGGAGCGGGGAAAATAGCCCCGCAGTGCGGGTTAACATATTATTTATGTACGAAGAAGTTTGTACGTAATAGAGTAGACAAATGACGACGCGATCTCTATACGCGGCTCGTCGAGAGACATTCCTCAGGTCTGATCGACCCATATTCATCTCCGCGGCCCATTATCAAGCGATGCGTCCGTACGTCAGAGACGCGCGTTACAACTAATCGCGCGCGTGCGAACTCGAACTCCCGCGACTACCACCGCCGCAGCCGCGTCCTCCTGCCGGCCGAGGGTAAATAACTCATCGCGTTCGCGCGCAGTGATGCAGTAGGTGAATAGTTGTTCGTGGCGCGTGTACATTTTTTCTACACGCCGCCTATCCGCTACGTTTTATGTCCGATCGAAACTAACCGAATTAATCGTACTCAAAGTATATGTAGCTTCGTGCTGACTTTCAATGGAGCTTCAAATGGAGCAAGTCCACTTGAGTTTCGTCACGGCGAACGCCGTGCAGCATCAGCGTGTTATACAATATAATATAACGCCGTGTTTCTTAAACTGTGTTCCGCGAAGATCGCTTCAGTGTTACGCGAAACTTAAGTATTTTTTTCAAAATTTTCAAGAAAATTATTTTAAAATTTCCAACTAAAGATTAGTAGTGGGGAAAAAAAGGTTACATCATACGCGTATACGTATCGTATGCTACAAACTACAAAAAACGTGAATGAAAAAGCAACCGAGGCTTCTTATTTTGTTGGCTAAATATCTTTAACACAATATTATTATATAATTGTAATTTATTTGCAAATAATCCTAAAAAAAGCTAAAAAGCTAAAAAAAAAGTAGGAGTTGCACGTTAAAAGTGGGCATCAAAAAGGGTTCCATAGATAAAAAAGTTTAAGAAACGCTGATATAACGTACCCAAAGTGGGACCCGGTGCCGGTCTATTGTCGCGGACACGTGTTGCGTTACAAAGTAGTTTTCCTAGTAATATTTTTGTTTGTCCATATCGTTACGGGGGGAAAAAACAATATCCATTAATAAAATGTTCTTAGAATATATTATTCATTTTATGTGGAAAACGGTATGGTTTAAATGTGATATGTTTAATAAGATTTTACATTTTGTGATTTGTACGATGATTGTTGTAGGTGCACATCGCGAACCGTACAATATAGCTTTGCACAACAAAATCATCAGAAATGTACGATGCCGGACTTCGCATACGCACAAACTATTTATATCACATTATAACTTGTGCTACTTGTGTTGTCTGGTGCGTCACCTCGTTATCTTGTCCAGACCGTAAGTTGTATGTGAGTATTAAATGAAGAACGAGCGAGAGATTTTTAAGAGATGGCACATTGCAAAGCACCCGCTAAACGGCTTATATGTCACACGGTGGATCGCGACTATTCTTAAACATTTCTACACCACTTCTGTAAATATGTTTATTCAAATTTTAGTTATAATATCAGTTTTTTTTATTCAGAATTAAATAGGATGATCTGATTTGATTCAATTAATATATTTTGGTCTTAAAAAGTTTAGTCGGAAGGACTTAAGCGTTGTTAAAGCTAATAATCATAAATTTCTGTGTTTGGAGATATTTATCACTATGATATTTTTAGGTGGTACATACATTGAATATTGGACTTCAACCCGATGAATGCATTGCTTTGTGCAACTAGGCGTTGGACGAATATGAAAAATAACTGCATGCTGCTGACGGCGTTCAAATAGCTTATGAGATATACGCTCTAAATATTCCACCAGGTCCATCAACAGTTTAATAAAAACGATGTAATATGTATATTAAAAATTGCGTTAATCGAATAAATTGATTATGATTATTAATTTCAATTTATTTTTATTTATATATTCGTCAACTTTTTCGAAAAGGGTACTAAAATGATTGTCTATAGACATCTAAACATAAAAATATGTTTATAGGAATAATACATTATTTATCTCGTTGACTGGACTATATATGTGCTGGAAGCCACATTTTGTCTTTAAAATTATACTTAGCATGGTATAAAAAAGTGTTTAGAACCACCGGCCTCTTAAGAAAATCTTGAAGTCGATCGACCAGACTCACTTATATATACATCGGGTTACATTATTTTAGATTTTATTCTCGTTTTTTTTTTTACTTTATTTTAATTATCTATCTGGGTTAATTAAATGGTTTTTTTTTTGTAGGACCTGAAGATTATTAAAGACCAAACAATGAAAACAACGTACAAAAATTTTATTGAATAACCAAAGATAAAAACGGAAATTACCTGAATCGTAAATATATAATATATTATTTATTTGTTTATCATTTTGAAACCAGAGTAATTATCGTCGCGGCGTTCTTACAATTCATTTTTAGGCCAGGAGTTATGTAACCTCAAGCACTCGTACTGTATTCA
This sequence comes from Periphyllus acericola, assembly GCA_949715065.1. Lineage (NCBI taxonomy): Eukaryota > Metazoa > Arthropoda > Insecta > Hemiptera > Aphididae > Periphyllus > Periphyllus acericola. The sequence continues at coordinate 27,284,579 of OX454269.1, forward strand.
ATCGTGTACCATGTTATAATTTATACTATACGGTAGGTATACATAAAACACTAATGTATTAAATGAACACTGTGATGCGAACCAGTGTAAGTGCATTGAATTATTTTTTAAACGAGTATTGCAAGGAAACGAAAACATTGTGCAACGCTCGATATTTTATTCGTCGAACGCGCGAGTGAAACACGTTCTGGGTATTGTACGCGCACGCACGACGATTCGGGATTTCGTTTGGGTCCACTCGAGCCGCGCGTAAATGCAACAATCGCGTGAAGCCAACACTGACATGTAGAGAGAGCCCTACGGGGCCGTTGTGATTTTCGCGAAAAAAAATAAAAAAATTGTGTCGCACAGAAACGAAAAATACGACTTGGGCACGTTTCGCGGTATGATATTATATTGTTATTACAATTTGGACGACACAGGCCTGAGAGTCAGTGCCGCAACAATAGGGGAGGCAAGGTATGCATTGCATTCCCAGAGGCCTTCTTAGGGGCGCTAAGAGGGCCCACAATTATCTGGGACTAGGCTACTATTAAACTTTTAAATTTTAATTCATAAAAATACGAAACGTAAATTTAGTTTCAGATTTTCTTTTGCCGAGAAACAAAAGATTACCATGAAAGTTTTATTTTTATACCAAATTTATCAATCGAGTATTATTATTTATCATTGATTTTATAATACAAATCGGTAATAATTCGTAAAATATTTACTACAAATATAGGCGGTGTATGCGGTCTCTGCACTAAACTGATGAATTTATAATTTTATTAATATTTTATTCATTCATTTTTAATGGGGCCCATAGTTTTTTCTTGCATCAGGGCCCGCCAAAGCCAAGTTGCGGCACTGCTGAGAGTTGAGCTTTTAAGTTGCGGAAAGAGCGGAAATATAAGACGGTACAGCGGAGTGAATCGGCCTTTGAACGCCACGACGACTTTTCCCTTCGCGACCGATCACAATACCGTAGCACAGCGGTTCTCAAACTCTTTTGTTCGCGGAGCCTTTATGTTCCTAAAAAAAATGACGGAGCTCCAAAAATCAGAAATGTCTATTTGAGACAACAATAATACACACTGACTGAAGAAATTATTAGATTATCAGAACTTCGAAGTTTGTAGATAAGTAAACAAAATTATCGTACATGTAAAATGAACGAAAAATCCTACTTATATCTAATCTCATTTTGACTATGACACGAAATATTATGTGGATTTATAAATAGTTTAAGGTTTTAAACATTTAATAACATTGATTGGTATGGAAGTATGGTCCAACTAATATTGAATATAAATATAAAAATTAAAAAATGTAACTATGAAATATAGTAACAATTTGAATTGAATTGATACAGATGTGCCCAGGGAGCCACGGACCTTCTAGACAACCCTCGCGGAGCCCTAGGCAGGGCCTGATTTACCAATTTGTGGACACAGTACATTTTACAATTTTGGGCCCCAAATTGTCCATCTCTATTTTCTTCAATGCTAAAATAAAAATGTACGCATAATATATTTTTAAATTAATGTTATAGAATAAATATTAGGTATATTATATAGGTAATAAATATTATATAGGTATCAAATTAAATGTTTTTACGTTTAATGTTATAAATCTAATTTTATTTCAGTTTTCACAAACATTTCCTTGCTTTTTGCTTAGAAAAGTGGTCAATAACATCATCAAAATGTAGGTTTGCTGTGATATAACGTTCAATAGATAATATTCCCAGAGCGTCTATATTTTCTTGACTCAATGTAGATCGTAATCTATTTTGAATTCTTTTTAATGAAGAAAATGATCGTTTACTGGAACAATTTGTAACAGGCATTGTAAGAAAAATTTGTAGACCCGTTTCCACGTTTTGAAATGCATGTGGTATTTGCATATCTTTAATGAATTTAAGTTATCGTCAATGTTGATTAAAGCCATCGTTTTCGCGAAATCCCCATTATACTTTATACCCAAAAAAATATCCAAGTAAAATTGTGTTTTCCAAAAATATGATAAAAATGGTACATAATCAATTTTATAAGGCTGAAGTCAGTGGGCCCATCTTTCGAGCGGGCCCAGTGCAAATGTCCCATTTGTCCTTGCATAAATATGGCCCTGGCCCTAGGGCTCAGCGGATCACAGTTTGAGAACCGCTGCGGCGTAGCACATCATTCGCGGACACAATGCACGTATATTTATTCCGACGTGATAATAACAACGATACGCGAACACGGGCGGGCACGGTGTTGCGGGGAGGGCATGATCATTACTGCACAATATAGTACAATGATATCACGGCGATATTGCGATCACGCCGTACGCGCTGCACGTGCGACGAGGTTCACCTTGTGTCCGGCCGGACGGACCGCAACACATGCATTTTCAACGGTTCGACAGACGACGACGGCGTGTCTCGGACGAAAGGTCGAATACCCTTATTCGTCGGAAATGGCTTTCGAAAAAGTCCCGCCGGTTCGTTTTCTCGGATTTTTTCGCAATCCGAACCGGATCGTTATCGGTGTGCGCTCACGACTCTCGGCTTCGCGATGTATTATTATTACTATTATTACTATTACTTTTATTATTAATACCGCGGCAACGCGCGAGACGTTATCGCCGTAATCAATTTGACCGCCGTGCTCGGGGAGAAGGCGGAATAGAAGAAGAAGAAGAAGAAGAAGAAAAAAAAAAACACAAAAAGACGAAAACCGTCTCCGCCGCCGTCGCTCACCATGACGTCGTCGTACGCGGCGGTACGGATCTCGGAAAGTAAAAAATATGTAATAAAAGTGTGTACGGTCAGAGAAGATGACGACGTCATGGAATTTTCATGGTTTTCGTGCCATTATTCACGGGGACAGAACCGGAGAAAACGAGTTTTTTCGTCGTCCGGAAGAATGATCGCTCGCAGTGGCCGAAAAAGAGTTCTTCCCCCCCCACCACCACCACCCCCCGCCGCCGCCGGAGTAGGGGGAGGGGGGGGAGGAAATTTTGTATCGCTCCGAATTACCACCGATGAATAATTCATTTCCCCGACACGAGAATACACGAAATACACCGTTCATCATGGCCGCGCGTGTGCGTACGCGCGTGTATCTGCGCGCGTGTGTGCACGTCGTCGGTCGGCCCACGGGCGACTACCGTGCGCGACAAATAGCCCGACGACAACCCCGGTGACACCTCGGCCGCCGCCGCCGCCGCCCGCCTTTCAACGGGGCACTCGGGACGTCCAACGGTGCGTCGTCACACCGAACACAAATCAGTTTGATGTGTCACTATATTTTCGTAGGACACGTGGACTCGCGCACGCAGTCGAGACGAGCACTGCACATATTATTATTATGATTAATGCCGGCGACCCGAAAACAAATAAATATATTATTTATTTCGATAAGATCTTTCCTCTCCGCACCGGTATGATGTACGTTTTTTCATTTTCACATTTTTATTCCACGTCACCATTCCTCGAGCACCACAAGCGTCCGCTCGCGTGGTGCCTGCTCCACGGCACCGGAGGACGGTCGCTCCTAAAAAACAAGCCTCCCTTTTACTTGACCACCGCTACCATGTTTCGCTTCGAGTCAAATTTTGCACTAAAGTATTAAACCGTTCGTCCTACCTATAAGCGCTTACATTGGTTTTTTTAATGTTATACTCTACATTTTCAATACGTAAAACATCCTTGAACTACGACTTTATAGTTCTCCAGTAGCTATATTTGCCACTGAACGGATACCGTTATATTCTTTTACCACTCGGTGCAACGGGTGTTTTATGTTGCACGAGTGTTTAGCGTTGTTTTCATTGTCATGTTATCAGTAATCGTGATGTATCAAAGTGGTAAATTATTATATACCATCCCGGTTTAAATGCACGAAATATTTCATAGACTGTGATTTTTCGATTTAAAAATCTTAAACATTCTCTAGTCTGACTTTTTGGTTATTTACCATGGTTCATGCATAATTACAACTTACTATCAAATAACACTTCATTCATGTTAACAAGAAATATTATTTTTATTTGTTATTCATTATTTCATTGATAATTTTTAAAAATAATTCTAGTTAAATTATTTGTACGCATGAATTAATTGAATTCAAATGAGTAATTCATACATTTATTTAATACTTAGTGAACAGCCCAAGGTTCTCAGAAATGTATGTTATTTTTATTTGATATTTCAAGTTCTACATATAATTGTAGATAACAGTAAGTATATTACTTCGTGCTATTTTTTGACAGTTCATCTTTCTTGCGGTACGCACACACGCGCATTTCGGTTATTATCAATGTTAAATTATAATAATTAAATGATGACGGTAAAATGAAAAAAAAACCTGTACGAGCACGTATCATTAAAACGTATGTGTGTGTGAATTATATTTCATTGCGCTAGTTTCGCAAATATGCGGTAAATCCACGTACCAAATGTACTATGAATTATGATTAATCGGTTCAATCAAAGGAATTACAACAACTTCGGGTGCGACTAGGTATTTACTAAGCGACTTCGTTTTACAAATAGGTAGGTAGCCCGCGCCTAATATATGTTTATCGCAGCAGATAAAAGAAGTATAAACACATATTCAATTAATCACTGCTAAGTATTTGGAGGAGTTGCACCGACTAAACGAAACCTTGATACAAAAAAAAAGTCTTTATAAAAAAAAAAGGTTGTTCAAACCTGTGCGGCTCCCTGGACATCATAGTTTTGTAATTTTTTGAAAAAATAGCTCTTTCCCACGAGAAGGTTCCCGACCCCTGGTCTAGGCCGTTAACTATACCGGGCCTTTATAAGCAGATGGATGGTTTGAAAATAATTTTGATTGTTCGGGTAGGGCTTAGGTACTTGTTTTGCTGACGGCATGTTTTGGCTAGAAGTCCGATGCGATTGTTAAAATTACCTTACCGGTGCCCGGCACTTGTTCGCCGTTCGCGCGGTGCGTACCTCATATCTATACGACCTGTCGGTGTCTCCGCACCGTTCGGCGCTGCTGGGACCGTAGCCGAGTCGGGTGGCCGAACGACCTGGGGAATGAAAAGGGGGAAACCAAAAGAAAGCGAATAAGTCGAGAAATCAAAGGGAAAACGCGCGGCCACCGACGTACAACACCGCGGCGGTTGATGATTAATCGCCGGCAGCGGCGCTCACTGCGCGTATGGGTTTTATCAATCATCCCGAGACGCGGCGGCAGCGAAAAACACGGGTAATGACGACGCGGCGTAATGAGCAGAAGTGCGCGTGCAGGTCGGGGGGGAAAAAAACGCATTACGCGCGCTCTCGGAAATAATAATTGCCAGTTACGCGGCCGAGGCGGCACGCGCGCACCGCGGATAGGCGACGTTCCCTTTTTCTCCTCCTCCTCCTTCGCCCACCCCCCCCCCCCCCCCACCGCCGCCACAACCGGGCTAATCGCAACATGACAACTGACGAAAATTACCGACAGCGGTCAAATGGATAAAACTAGTTATGAAAGATAGCAAATACACATCATCAGATGAACTGGGTATTATCCTTTACCTGTTATACCAACAAAAAAAAAAAAAATGAACACAACACGTAGGAGTTGGGTGTTCTCTCGTTCACTATGAGATGTACACGAACGCAACATGAATAAATGCGGTAGAACTCGTAAGCAAAGGATCGACAAGAAACGTATTCAAGTTGACCGCCCGACAATGCGAGTTAAAAGGGTCCAGACGCTGGTTTTCCCCAGTCCAGCAGTCCCTAGACATATACAGGAGTACACTAGACAATGTAAACGCATGACCGTGGCAGCGGGGTGACGATCGCTGCCGGGGCTTCTTATTTTATACAAAAACTTTTTCAAGTCGTAAAGTATTTAAATCGCACTGTGACACTAACTTTTTGGCAGTTGCGAAATTCGGTTTCAACGGACAGAGGCCACAGTCGGTAGAGGTTTATAATTATACTTTTTTGTAAACGCGTTGACGGTCAGTGAGGATTATCAATAACAAATTATAAAAAGCATATGCTCAATCAAAAAAGTGGAAAATGCGTAATCTGGGCTCCGTGGTTGGTTAAACCAGTGGTTCTCAACAATTTTTCTTAACGTGGCCCCCTTAATTTAATTGATAATTGTTATGGCCTCCTAAGGTCAAAGATGTAGAAAGTCTTTGCCACAATCATTATAATAATAGGGCATTTTTTTCTCTCAACTATAAACTAAAATTAAATTATTGTGCCTACACAAATATTTCATTGCCTCCTCGTAATTTACAAACGGTCCCGAGTCCCGGAGGTCGTGGCCCACAGTTTAAGAAGCAATGGGTTACGGCACTGCTCTAAGACTTGAGTAACCGGACGTCTAAAATTTGGGACAATATATACTTAATCATGAGGTCCTTAAAAAATATTTTCACGGGCCTTTGGTGTGCTAGGCAGACCCTGTAAGCATCACCTTTAATTTCAACTAATAAACGAGTGTTGGCTCTTTGCAGATAAAGACAATCTGTTGAGCTGGTCCCTTGAAAAGCGTCTTAAGCGAGTTTTACTTGGTAGTAATCATTAATATTAAACCTTGGTCAGGTATAGGGTTGTAAAAAATGATCTGTTTTAATTCGCTACGACGAAATAAGTCACTTTCTGTTCATTGAAGTGATGCACTTACGCTCAACCGTACAATATTCACACCGGTAACGCTTTTATACACATTGATTTAGTTAGCTTATCGCGTATATTACAGCCACAGAAATGCCATCAAGACCTACTTGAATGTATTACACTTGATGGAAAAAGAACCCGGTGGCTCGCCGTTGGTCGTATTTCGTTCACACAAAGCGCTTTAAATTCCAAAGAGCACTCCACCGGAGCAGCTACGTAATGATATGTGTGTGTCAAAATCCTGGTGTTTTCTAAACGCGCACGCTATCCCCGCAGCGCGGTTTGCAAGAGTGTGTGTAAAGGAATGTAGGTAGTACGTCAGGACACGATGAGACCGAGGAGCGAGCGCAAATACATAGTTTAACGTCTCCGCACGACGAAAACTGGTCGCTTATGGACAGGGGTACCTAACTGGTACCCGTGGTGCGTACGGTACAAGGATACCGCGGGCCGAACGCGGCGGCGATCTGCGGACCTGCGGCGGACGAGAGGAGTGCGCGGGTGGGGCGTTATCCGACTCGCTGAAAGGTGATACCGGTGTCGTGATTAGAGAAAAGTCGATTCGAGGCGGTGCGCATTTATATAAACTGGTCAAGTTTTGCATAATATTTGCAGTAAAAGTCGATACACGTTTACTCGGTTTGTCACAATCTGTCACACTCTCGCAGACGCGAACACATACGCGCACATGTACACACAACACAACCTTCGACGGCCGCAGCGGCTTTCGCGTGCAAAACCGACGTATAGTGAACGCGCATGATGTAAAAAAAAAAATAATAATAATAAATAATTCCGACCAGACACAAACGCGATGATAATAACACGGCCGCGTATCATCGCGAATAATATAGCATGTGTGTCAGGGCCCGGTTACAAAATACTTAAAAAGAAGACAAAGTATACGACTACCGGCGGCCGCAATGTGTACGCGTACCTACAAAAATAATATTCGAGGTCCGGTTCGACTTCAAATGAGCCTTGTATGGGAAAAAAAACATACAACAGTGTTTGATTCTTTTTTTTATATTAGACGCATAAATAATAACAATAATGACATCTTTATGGTACAAAGTCGATGCGCGTTCGTACGACAATGTCGGATGTTTGTACACCATACGGATCACGATGTCGATATCTCGAGAAAGGGCCAAATATTGTGTTGGAATTATCCAGTGTTGCTATAGTTGCGCCGCTGCACGAGCTTCGGACCGGGTCCACACGATTTCGTCACTACCACGATGGTGTAGCTCTCTTCTCGATACAGTGGCGGCGGCTCTAGAGTTTGTTTCTGGGGGGGGGGCCCAAAAACATCGCACTTTTTTTTAATATTTAATAATATATTTATTAAAACTAGTGCCACATATTATCCACATTAGTCATTAAAATACACATAATTGAAAATATTATACAAAATAAACATATCAAAATTACATAAAAAATTACATTACATTTTACAAAACAAAATCTAATTTTCGATTTTTATTTTTAGCAAATCTATCTATAACTTGCTCTATATCTATATATGTGTCTCGGTGAATGTGCATAAGAGCGAGACCATAGAGTCTGTCCTCAACCATTCGTATTCAATCATTTAAAACTATCCTATCTTTTAAGTTGGATATATAAAGATAATATAATCATATTATAAACCGTAATAATAAAAGCGTACCATATTATATTAAACTCGCCTTTTTTTTTGGGGATTTCGGGTGGGGGGCATCGCCCCCTAGGCGCCTCCCCTAAAGCCGCCACTGTCTCGATAGTCATTTGTTAGGATAACGCATCATACCATCATGTGGACCCGGCTTAATATTGTAACTGGCGACCCGCGAACCTCTTTTATCTGGTCTGTGCCAATTGCTCTTTAAAAATATTAAAATGTTAGGATTCTTCTGTATTCTATTATTTAATAACTTTATCGATATAACGTTTATCGTACAACGTAGATATGAATTCTTAACTAATATTAAATAATAGTTAAATATAAAAAATAAATGAAAATCGTAAAAATTTGATTGACCTTTTTTTTATTTTGCTTTCCAAGTTCTCTGGCCCGCTAGATTTTCACTTACAAAAACTTGGCCCTCCAGTAGCATTGAGTTACCCATCCCTGTTATACGGTAGTATTAACATTATCGCTGGGGCACGGACGATTACGTTTGTATTTTGCACGTATCAGGGGACCCGAGGTTGCGGTCATGCGTGGCCCGCGATATTTTACGATATTCCCACTGCACAAGAAACGGTAACGACCACACCGCGGCGGAGCGTCGGCGTCACGTGCGCACGTAAATCGTATATGCTTAAAAGTTAAAACCATTAGTGTTAACACCGCCGAGAGTGCGTTGACACGTGACTGAAATACATTTTACGATCACGTATACCTAGCACAACACGGCGCGGTCGGCGTCGTCTAGCGTCACACTTCCAGACAACGGGGTGTACTTTTTATTAGTAATAATTAACGATAACAGCAACCAGTGGTTTGCGAATTTTAAGCATATAACGATGAAGAACAAAACGCTACGCTTGAAAGCGATTCATGCGTGCTCGTTTAGTATTTGGCAAGACGTACGACCGGACGACTGTCTAACTTACCGTACGACCGCGTCATGCTGGTATGAACATTTCGAGTGAAAAAATATACGACGGCAGAGCCGAGGGGAAGGGGGGCTAAAGGGGCTATAGCTACCCCCTCCCCCGTTGGCGGTATTTGTTTAAGCCAACAGCCATTGTACTTGATCAGCGGCGGATCGTGGGTCTTAAATGAAGTAGTGCACATTCGAAAAAAATAAAACAAAAATTATAAAATATATATTATAGATTGTTTTAAATTATTATTTACTAATTTTAGTTCATTTGTTTTTTTATAATTTTTTAATTTCATGGAAATTAGCCTCCCCCCCACCATACAAAATTCCTGGCTACGCTGCTGTAGCTCTTGTTGTGTAAATATTAGTAGTAACGGTTCCAGTCCATCTCGGCACATATTACAGCTTACAGAAAATATCTTTTCGCATGCACAACTCGCGACCGGAGGAACATTTGCAATGTTAAATACGTACTGCTAAAAATGTCCTTCCGTCCATTCTCTTTTAACCAGTCCAACCACAATATAGATTCACTGGATGTACCACATGGTAGGTTTCATTTGTATTTCTGAACATTTTCATTCCACATACTGGTACATTAATTGTTGGGAACAGTTCAGGTGAAATATTCGAAGAACTGTTATGATTAATATTGTAACTTCAACAAACGTCCCAAAACATTATAATCAAATCCAAAACTGTCGGTGAATCTTGTACTTGAGGTTTGAACGATCGGAAGTGTATAATCTTACCGATCTTTTGAGGTGTCCAAAAATTAGGGCGTCGGACGAGAGGTAAACCGGGCAACAACCCCCCCCCCCGTGCGCACGCTGTTACGAGTGCTTATCATAATATTATACGGCGTACGGTTATGATACGTATAATATAGTGTACGGTGTTTTTTTTTTTTTATTTATTTACGTTTTTTTTTTTAATCTGATCGGGCGCAGAGTACGCGACGCGGCGTGAAAACGAATAAAATAATTTATAATAACGTCGGGCGAGATCGCGGAAATCGGTGTGCGGCAAGAGGGGCGGGATGGTACCGCCTGTATCCTGCCGTGTAATCGGACACCCCTCGCCGACGCCGACGACGACAACGCCTCGGTGCAATTAGTGTCGTTTAGCGCGCGCGCCCGTTCCCCGACGGACGAGACGTAATCATTTTGCTCGTCGTCGTCGTCGTCGTCGTCGTCGGGATCGCGCGGGCCGCAACACCTTTGAAAACCGGGTAATTTTTCACCGCGAACCGTCGGTTTATCGCCCCATTACCATTACGTATTATCACCGCTATCGTCGGGTACCGTTAAGAGTTTTATTTGTTTGTTTAATTTTTTTTTCATTTTTTTTTTTCGCGACATCATCGTAAAATATAGATTGCGATCGGGAAACGGGTTCGCCGCGGACCACACGTCTCGCACGTCGCGGTATCGCCGGGGTCATCATCGCGTCCGCACTGCTGTACGTAGATCGCGCGCGGGCCTTTTTGATGTCCGACGACGTACCGGTCTCTTCGGCGCTGTACGAGTTGATTCCCACCACCCACCCCCCCCCCCGGTGTAGTTTATCCGCGCCGACACCGGTGAACTGATTCCCAGGTGTTTTCTATTTCCGTTTTTTATTTTTAATTTTTCCCGGCATCGTATCGTCTAGGCTTATGCGTTTACATTCGAAATCTTTCACCTTCGTCTATCAGATAACATTGGTTGCAGCGTGTGTTTAAGGGAAACTTACTTAACAGAGTACACAGTAACAGTTCTACGCTACAATTATTTACAGTTTTACGAAATAGATTACACTTACACAAATACGGTTAAATGAGCTACTTTAAAACGCCGTGTGGACCAAATACGTACACGGAGGGGGGAGGCTAAGGGGCTGAAGCCCCCCCCCATGGTAGATAGTATTGTTTTTTTTTATGTATTAAACTAACAAAGTTAGTAAAAAAGAAGAATTTGAAGTAATTTGAAGTAATACAAAAATGTTCAAATATCTCACCCTAACGAATGCAGTTAATAGACTGGACAAAATAAAATTCGTATTTATTGTCTATTGCCTATTTATGATTGAATGTAATAGTTTTTTTTCCATATATATATTTTTAACAATTTAGTATCATTACATCAGTAATTACTTTTTCGAACCAAATATCAGAACTGAGTAAATATCAACCCCCCCCCCATTGAAAAATCCCGCGTACGCCACTGTCTGTGGACGACCCCGTCGGATTCATCCCGAATCGTTGTGGACAACGCGACCACAAGTCGGAATAATAATTATCACTCGGACACGGTAGCTATAACACTAAGATTATGATTCACGGTGGAACGCGTGGGATCACTAAACGTTTGGTCCGGAACTGCAGTTCAATCGTGGTTTACCGGAACAAGTCTTCACACCTAAAGTCGTCCTAAACACAAATCGTCCGTGGACTTTGATAATATACTTAATAATAATAAATAAAATTGAATTCATAAGCCCGTTTACGACGACCCGTCGACGGCGGTCCCACGTGCCGCGGTGTGGTTTTCACTTACAACTCGTCAACAGCACTATCTGATCGAGTGTCGCCGATGGTAATAATAAAATATAACCGGACCGCGAGAACACGCGTACAACGGTGGGTGGGTGGGCAGACGGACGGATACGGGTAGGAAGGCGCGTTATGTGCATTCATAACGAACGATATATTTACGCTGACAATTAGTTAATGGACGATTATTATTATTGTAATATTATTTTTCAATGACGTGTCGCGTCACGTGTACACGTACGCCTTTTGGCCTCCCGACGACGATCAATCAATCTCGATATTAATACGGATCATAATAATTCCATCGGTACGATACTGCGCGACGTCGATATACGCGGTATACGGTAACGTGGATCGCAAACCGAATCTTACCGAGTAGGCAGTGGCGACGGAGCCGTCGAAAGATACGCACAACGCTTTTTTCTACTCCTACTACTTGTCAGAATAAAAAAAAATAATCCAAATGTGTACGATGTGTCTGACCACGGCTGCCGCGTAGTGAAAGAAGGCTGCGCAAAGAAGATCGACTGCCGGACGCCGATACGTAGTGGCGTGGGAGAAGCATATCATGGATCACGGGGCAGAAACGCGTATCACGTAGAGACGTACGGACAGGTTATCGATTAACCTAAGAAACCGAGAACGTATATATATATATATATAAACGCGTCGGTGATTCTATGCAGGACAGTCCGCGACGTTTGTCCTTTTGAAGCAATCGTTTCGGCGGAACCTTTTACCGGCTGTAGAAAAAAGAAAAAAAAAATTTCATTAGGTTTTCATTCACAAGTTGTCAGAGAACACAAAATCGACACTCCGGCGCAACGACGAGAAATTATCGATTCGAGCGAGACACATCATAAATACTAGCTCTACTCTTTGCACTTACCAGTAGGTGCTGGTGTTGAACTGAAATTACAATTTAAAATTCCTTTACATTTTTCAACTTGTCCACCACGACTGCGCCTATGACTTTATTTTCAGTACATTTTACGTACAATTAGCATACCGATAAGACCAATGAGTTATGACTAGGGCTGGGATTTCGATGCACTTTGCATTGTTTTCCAAAGCTTACTGTGCAATGCTCGTCTTTTCACAAATTTGTTTTATGTACATTTGAATGAGAATAAGAAAGTTTATTTTGCATTTTTTTGCATTTTTTGGCATTTTTTAGTTTTTAGGTAATTTTCTTAATTTATTAGGGCATTTTCTTAATTTATTAGGGCATTTTAGAGTTTTTGTAGCATTTTTTGAGTTTTCGGAAACCAAGTATGAATTTAAAATTTTATTTTAAGATTTTTACACCAACATGGTTTTTAAATAAATATAACAGACTATAAGTTGGTACTCGTAATTCGTATTCTATTATCGGACAAGGTTTGAGTAACCTCTATCCGCATTTCCTGTTAACTGTTAAGTAATCTTAAATCGGTAAAATCGACGTCCGATGATATCGTTCAGTATCGTTTTAGATCATAAAAGCATTTTTTTAAGGACATTTTTCGGGGTCTTTGGGCATTAAAATCCCAGCCCTAGTTATGACTAATAATAATCATGCGTTACGAATTGTACGGAACGCGTTTCAGCCGACAACGCGAACTAATTTTGGTAATTAAAATCTGTCCTCGGTACAGAGCGTAACGTATAGATACTACCGGTATAATATGTATATGTATATAGGTACCATAAATAATACGCTCGTGTTATTTCGCATGGCGGCGGCGCGGCGTCTTCTCTATAAAACGCATTAATAATAATGTATACACGATAATATAATAATACGATGTCGTCTCGCCGCCGCGAATCCGGTCGGGATTTTTTATTCTTTTTCTTCTTCTCCCCTGCCTCCCCCTGGATACCCTACCGCGCTACGCCCAATAAATAATATTCGATTTATCGTAAACGGGCGGCGGCGGCAGAGACCAGACACACACACACACACATAAGAATGTATATATATATAATGTGCATAATATGACGTATGTGTGTGTACCTCATATATGTACACGACGCGTAAAGGACGAGGAAAAAAAGTTGTCCTATTACTACGCGCTGCCGCAGCATTCGTACGTACGCTGTTGCACACGAAAAAAGGTGTTAGAAAATTATAACCTGAAGTCGACGCGGCGGGGCCCGGGGTGTAATAATTACTGGTGTACGGTACTTATTATAAAGATACCCTGCGCGGCAGAGGGGCGGGCGGCTGAGGAGGAGAGGGGGGGCAGAAAAAATTATAAGCTTACGAACGTATATAAAATATGATACGTACATATATATACATATTATATAACTGCTGCACCGACCGATTGCGTGCGGCGCGCGCGACAGGCAGCGCAAACTCGATACTCGATACCGATAAAGAATATTATTAAAATGAAACGAAATAATAAATATCGATGTAACCGAACGGCGGAATGATTTATACTAACAGTAGTTAAGCACAGACGGCGGCAAACTACTTTGTCATTAGCTGCTAATGAATTTACTTTATTGCGTCCGGAACGCGCTCGCACGAGATATACGCGTACATGCATACATATATATTTATTATAACTATTTATTGCCCAATTAAAGACTCGGGGAATCATTTTTTTTTCTTCTTCTTCTTCTTCGTCTGTACTTCTACGAGTTACAACTACTCCCCGTTCTTCTCTTATAAACATCATCTTCTCGGTAGGAAAAAAATAAAACGAGATCCGATATCACCGCTCGCGCACGTCTCATTTTTTCTTCTCTACATCTAACGAATTTACAAGCCGGTAGCGGCGGGCAAACGCGCACACGTCCATGGGCGTAGTAGTAGCTACATAAGTATATGGTAGTAAAAGTTATTGCCACCGCTGCCACCGTTCCGTCTGTACTTATTATTATTATTATTATGGTCCGCCGTGATACGTCCGACGTCGTGCGGATGCGAACGAGCTGTAACGAGCTCGTGAACGGTGAGAGGCACCGGCATATTATGTATATTATTTTAGTGCGTTACAGCAATATAATTTGGAAGCAATACAATCGCGCCGACATGTCCTGGAAACACTAATCATCGATGAGGGCGCAATGCGTATAGGGGGGCAACGTATGTATGATAAACCTCCTCGTCGGTCGGCCGGTTATACGTTCTTACATAAGGGGTAAAATATTGGGTCCGCGATAATTTTTGTGCATTTTGAAAGCGGTAACTCTAGTCCCGGGGGAAATAAGTTAGTTGGAGAGTCGGGTACAGGATGCAAACTTTTACCCACCAGCTTGTCCGTGGTCTGCACTTTCCTCTAAAATTGAGATACGATTTTCTCGAAAAAAGAAAACCATATTTATGGACCAGAATTATGCGTTTTTCGGTTAACGATTACGTCCTGGCCTCGTGACTCGTCGTAACTTTGACAAATTAGGATGGGAGTAACAACAAAAACGGTTGATTCCACCACGGTGAGAGGATAACGAATATGCGACGGTAACGCACGTCCAAGCGCTTTCGATAATGAAACAACCTCAAGATCAACAGAACACTGTATAATATATTGTAATATATTAATTACCGTAAATTCAGTTGTCGCTCATTAGACACGGACACCGTGGGTTTCGGACGACTTACAAATCATGAATAGTTTACAATTATTTCAAATTTTGATCGTTCGCAGACGCATGTTTTTTGCATAACTATATTTACAAACACTAAACACGTTGTCTAAATCATAAAATTCCCGATTGTCCTTCTAAAGTCGACAAAATCATTGCAAATGTCAAAAAGTTTTTTTTAATGCACCCTCTCGTGTGGCAGTATTCAAAGACAAAGCACCCGGTGTTCCATTCTCTCCAGAACCTATTTTAACAGAAATTGATTGGGGGACGTGGATAAGAGACAATTTCTACTAATTTGCTAGAAATTTTATTTTTCAGGGTCAGAAGAGATTACATCTTATTTACAATTTTGTTAAAAAATGATTTATATATTATTATAATAAATACCTTAAAAATATATATATTTAGTGCTTATTAAAGGATTTTTAAATGAACAAGCGCTTTTATATTTAGTGTTTTTTTAGAGCTAAAAGTCTTCTGCCCTAAATTTATAAGTATTACTATTTTTCTAAAATTAACTTAGACCTCATCATTAAATGACGATTTTATCCTATATGTAAAAAGAAGAAATATGGGCGATAGAAATAGAATAACAAAAAACCATCACTTCGTATAATGTCGATTATGTTATTATATATATTGTTTATTTTCACAGTCCATGTGCTATTATAAATCTATTTGTTTAATGAAGACCCGGCAACTGAGGTCGTTAGTCCTCCATTTCGGATTTTTGTTTGTAGGTTATTTTAAATGTTTAGGGGTACAGCAGGTGGTGGAACACGTAGGAAGTGTATGTATGTAGGCATGGAAGACGCCGCTAGAGTATCATGTGGTCACCCATCCGAATGCTAGCAGTGCCGGACGGCGCTTAACCGTAGCACTGAAGAGTGACTGCGGCAGACCGTTCCGCACATTACGTTCTACTATTGTTTCTAGACGACAATAGTACGATTCGAAAGTTCATAATCTAAGTTGCACTCGTAAAATATACTATAGGCCCATTAATTATTACTCGACCGGCCCACCAAATTTTGCCCACCCATTTTTCCTCGATACCCAGCCTGTAAATCATTGTTACAATATCCGTTCAACCGTATGTTCGATGCGTGCCCATCACAATAGGAACGCAATAATGCGATTGTTAAACACGTGCACGAAAACAATATTTTGGCACACTCGGGGATATTGTGTAACGTATAGTAGTAATCAACCGCAACCGGTCACCGATAGTATCATGTATATTCATTCACCGGGTACATTCGTAGGTCTGCTTTATTGAAAAGTTACGATTATTATCGATTGAGCCCACGACTTTTGTTTGCTCCGCACTTTTCTCTCGTATAGTCGGTTAAGTTCTCGACCTCATTATTGAACAGTATTGCTCGACCGTTTGGGTGCTACCCGTAACTCGCAAGAGAACAACTGGATCGACAACAGTCACAGGTGTCAAACACAAATGTACATACGACAACGCTGATTATTTATCATGCAATCAAAATGGAACTCTCAACACGGAATCGGTCTCTGCGAGCGGTTAAGACCATTTTCGAAGTTAAATACGCGCTAGTACGCTACAATTTACATACGAACTCGTTTTATCGGCGTGTTAATGATAATTACACATATTAGTCGTTTGGATAAGAACACGGGAAAGGACTCGGGTCCGGGGTGAACTTATAACGATGGGAGTCGTTTAATTTAATTTATAACGAAAAATAAAAACCAGTCTCGCGGTCGCCGGGATGCCGTTTATACAACACACGACACGGATTTATGAATTCAAACCCTTTTGTGAAGAGGGAAAAAAAACAATTAAAATACAAATAAAATCCAACGAGCACAAACTGCATGTGGTTCTATAATATGTACTATCACCCAACTACAGAGTTATTCAACGCGTGTTCACACATAATAGTGCGGAGTTACGGGGAATACAATATAAATTACTCGGTCGACGTATATATATATATATGACCGTTATGCGAGATATACAGCTAACTACACACGATCAGTTGATCACCCCTAACCCGTTCTGTTTATTAGTTATTTATTCATTGCCCGTTGAACCCGGGGTTGAAATAATATATGTTACAACCAGTTTTAAAAACGCCCCCTACACGCCGGTGAACAACCCCGCGGTAATAAATACACTAATACACCTACTTAATATATTACCTGTATACATTCCGCCAGAACCATGAATCTTAAATCAACACTTTGCATTTATACCTGGAAATTGTATAAATTTGAATTTCATCGTAATCAACACACTTTGGTACGAGTTGTCGATGTATAGCTAATTGGTGTGTAGCAACTTTACAAAATTACCTTTCATCTAAAATATTTAAAAAAAAAAAAACCGAAAAACGATAACAATAATTACATACTTTTCGAAAGTAAAAGTATGTATGTCGCGTCCATTTAGTGAAACCACTAATTTCAAGAAGTGGACATCCACTTCATGAAATGTATCCATTAAGTGAAATATACATTTTATACATTTTATATACATTAATATTACGTAGAAAGCAGCATATGGCTTTGGAATTATTTTCATTTAATGCTTCGTGAATTGAAGAGGGGTTATTGAGGATCCCGCGTGATCCTGAGAACCTTGGACACTCGATCATTATATGGTGTATTGATAATTTAACCCTGCATATTTCGCACATAGGTTGAGGTTCTTTACTTATTAGGTAGGAGTGCCAAGTGCGATAAATGTGTATGTCCTATTCTCGATCGGGTAATTACAACTTCCTCTATTTTCGAAATGCCTGGTGGGTTTTTTAATAAGTAGTTTTATATGGTTTCATATATGTACGAGGTTTTTTTGGACAAAGAACTAACTGTTCGAGAAACTGTTAAAATCACAGCATGTGGACTTCGTGTTCATACAAATCGAAAAGTCCATATCAAACATCAAGATGTGCCTGTTTAAAAAAAATAAAAATATTGTGCAATAGTCTCTGAAGCATGTAAAAATAAATAATCTAATATATAAATGTGAAAATGAAAACCTTTGAGTGATATGTTCTCGGAAACTACTGAACCGATCGTTATGATTTTTTTTTTAAATGGAAGAGCTCATTGCGGAGAAGGTTTATGGCATTTGATCGATTCTCTAACTTTAAAAACAAAGGAGTTATCAACTCCTTAATAAAAATTCTTCGGTCACAGTGTTTGTCCTTGAACTCCTCCGAAACGGCTTGACCGATTTTCATGAAATTTGTTGTGTATATTTAGTAGGTCTGTGAATAGGTTATAGGCTATTTTTTAAACTCCTAGATGTTAAGTGTGGCCCACCCTCAGCATGACTTAACCCTTAATAAATAAAATTTATTTGTTGATTCATGGGTTACCTTGGTAACCAAAAAAATTAAATCTTAAGATACAAGAGTTGTTGCCAGGTGACTTTGTGTGATACAAATCAATCGATACAATTTGCAATGCCGACGAAGCTATAAATTATGCAATAGAGTTTTTTGAAATCATTGGATTTGCTATGCAGCTACCGCACCATCTACAATTGAAAGTTGTATCAGTATACTGTTTTTCATGATTAAGTACTTTAATTTGTTCTATTTGTGTGTGTGATGCCAGCAAGACGCAAAAAATCATTGAGTCATATAGTTCGTAAATGTTTTTAACTGTT
The DNA here is from genome assembly GCA_949715065.1 of Periphyllus acericola. Lineage (NCBI taxonomy): Eukaryota > Metazoa > Arthropoda > Insecta > Hemiptera > Aphididae > Periphyllus > Periphyllus acericola. The sequence goes on from OX454269.1 coordinate 27,303,562, forward strand.
CGTTCAAATTCAAAAATTAAGGACTTGGGGCCAGTTATGCGTATTAAAGTTATTCAATTTTTGTTTACCAATTATTTTGTTTAATATGTTAAATTTGTTTAATAATAAATGATTGTGGTCGCACATTTCTATAACATGTTAACATGGATATGTCATTGCTACTGGTACATCTGATGATTTTTTTCCGACTTACCACGTTAACACAGAGCAGCCAATACAGTAAATGAGACGTGATTATCTTAACTATTTCATAACTACTTTATAAGTAACCACATCATGATTTATGATCACTACATCTCATTTCTTAATAATGACAATACGTATGCACTTGAAATTTTAAATAGTGGTCCTTCTAATACCTACTCTAGATGCGTGTAAAAAGAAAGGAATTGTAAAAAATGATGTTTTTAGACTGATTATGCAAATTTCACCAGCGTGGCGAATTTTTAACCAATAATAATCTATAACCAAAAATAACACCCTTAACCAAACATGGGAAAGATTTAAATAATGTAAGGTAGAATTCCCATTAAAACCAATCTCCCGGCTAAGACTGATCCGTGCGAAGCCGGATAAAATTGCGCTTGTAAAATATAAAATAAAGTTTGAGTAAACTTTTAATTTAATTTGTATATGTTTCATCACTTAAGGTTATATTATACATTATCATATTACACACAACACCGAACATACTCGTATTTAACAGTATAATATTACAGAATGTGGATAAAATGAATCCACTTCATGAAAAGGTCAACAAATTGTCCATATAGTGTAGTAAAATATAATTTTCGCTAAATGGATACATTTGGATGTCCGCTTCATGAAATGAGTGGTTTCACTAAGTGGACGCGACATACATATATATATATATATATATATATTAGTAGACGGAAATCGATTACCATTAATACGAGTATACATTCGTCGCTTAGGTCGATTGTAAATCTGAATACGGTTTTCACATTCGTGATCGTACCGAACAGTAGTCGTCGGAAAACAAAATCGTGCATACACAACGACGTACCTACCAACGGGGGAGAGCCGTTGGTCGATTTTTTCATGTTTGTTCTGTAAAGAATTGCCGTTTTCTCGTACGTATTGTATCTCGGACGCGGCAAAAGACGTCTCAGATGGGCGGCAGGGATGCTTTTGCGCGGACCGAAAAGTTATGAAAAAAAAAAAAAAAATCTTCTCTGTGCGGAGAACAGCTGTGACGGTGCAGCGGCCGAGCCCGTACCCCAGGGGTCACCGATTAATGATTTTGGAGGGCCGAATCGGGAGTTTTGAAAATTTTCGGTGGCCGTCAAAATGGCCAAACAAATATTTTTAACACAATATGTAATGCAGCGAAAGTATAACTCAAGTGAACAGCAATATTATAATATAAACAGAAAGTCAGGGTAAAGTTAGTGGGAAAAACGGCAAATGAGTTTATTCGTATTTCACTATCGGTTTTTACTATTTTTTCCTTGTCCGCGGGCCGCCATTTGGTGACCACTGCCGTACACCGTTAATAATTATCGTTCTTCTCGGTAAAACGCGCAATCTTTGCCGGTCGGTTTCGTTTGTTTATTTTTCATTTTCACCGCGGCGCCACGCCAAGGACTCTCGTGTCACCGACGACCGTGGCGACGTCGCTCGTGGCGTCGGTGCCGCCGCAGAAAACGACGCCCATCGCGCTCGCCTATTGGCCCGACCCACATACGCGCGGCCGCGACGCCAGACGCTTTCTCCCCCGCCGCCGCCGACCTTTACACGCGATTCGCGCGCCGCAGCCCCTTCTACCGCGCGCCGCGTCGCCGCTGCCACGCCGCCGGCAGAGGGATCCGATTGAAACGTCGGGAAACGCGTGTGGGCTCCGTTGAAAACGCGTGTGGGCTCCGTTGAAAACGCGTGCTAATACGTTCGGTACGGCGCAACGACGACTTAGAAAAAAGACGTTTTTCGTCGGTTCACGACGGCGTTTGCTTACGTCGAGAATTTTCGACTCCGGCGCACCACGTCACACCTGGAAAGCCGCGGCCGTCACGGTTGGTTGACGTTTTGTTTGGACGTTTAATTCCATCGAGTTTTGGGAAACCGCATCGCGTTTGAATAATTCATCGACTCGGTTCTTTTTTAAGGACGAACGCGTTCAATATCGATCGATATAATTATTTAATTCGTACAAGAACTGCCCACGTATGAAAACAAAACTCTTAGCGTTTATTCAAATCGTGGAACTATTACAAATCGCCAAATTCGACGACATCCGGTGAAAGTAAACACATTTTACATAAACTTTAAAGAACGATTAAGATAATTTATCCGAAACATGCGATCATCATAATTTCCTAATCAAAAATTACAATATTCTATTAACACTACTGCAACACAATTAGTGTGTCTATAACTTTAGTTATATTTTTAAAATAAATTATATTTGACTTATTAAAATGATTAAGGTACCAAAAAAAACGTAAGACCTTCATAATTAAATTTATTGCAAATTCTAGTTTCCCAAATATATAATAAATTACGTCCAATAACACACTTTTAATATTATTATTTGTAATCGCGACATTTAGTTTTTTCAATTAAAAAGCAATCAATCGCGATTCCATAAAATTCAAGTCTAAAATCATCCACTTGTCACATAAATAAAAGTTATGAAAAGGGAAAGTTTTTAAATTACGTATTTTTACACACCAGACGAATTTGGTGATTTTTCTTCAATAAATAGACATTAAATCGGTTTATAATAATATTTCATTAGAACTTACCCATCAGCGGACTGATATTCCGCACAATATTTTTCTTACAATAAATAACTGTCATTGTCATTATTCATTTCACTTTTCGTGAACACACTCCCGTGCTATCTTCAACACTTTTAGGACTTGTTAAAAGATTTTTGGTTAAACTTTGAAACGATGATATATTTTAACAGCATCTTCGATCCACGAAAATACTAAGCACATTTTACAAACCTGCGACGGTGTTTACGTGAACCGTCGTTCCTATAACCTATTCCAAGGCGGTATAATCCTTTTGACAGAAGCGGTCTTATCCTGGCAGATTTTCGGCGCTTTCAGTAATACGTAATATTTTTCTGACATCACTAAAGAACAAAAAGTGTGTTTTTAAGACCCGACAGACATTTGAATAAAAAATGCGAAAGTATTCCAACCAACCGATTACCGTGAAAAGTCTAAATAGTTATGAAAACCGAAAACCGTGGACAGCTTTTCATCAATTACGTAACCAAAATATACTTCTATAATCTACGCATTTTTGCCGTACCGTGACGCACCGCGGGGTTTCGTCCTTCTTCGCGGAGTTGAATCCCGTACGCTATTTTATCCTCGCGGTACTCGTCGGCGGCGGCGGGCATACCTCTGCCTAGTAGCGGTACCGATTTATCACGATACCGTACGATCGGCGTTATCGAGCGCGAAACAAAAGAACCGGCGCGCGTGTGTAGGTAACATCGAGCGTAGCGGGCATTGTAAGATTACGCACACTCACCCGTACGTGCGTATGATAAACAAGAGTAAAATATGATTTACGAGCGCACGCGCACGTCGCGGGCCGAACTAATCGGTTTCAAGTCGCCATTGTTCTCGGCGGCGCAGTAGTCGAAAACTCTACGGGTGTCCTGCCGCGCGCACGAGGGAAAAGACCCGAGAGAAATGACGCGCGCGGCCGGACGGTGAGCGTTCAAGTCTCGGGAAAACGTCACGTGACGGCGCCGTATACGCAGTGTACAGGAGGGACGGATAAACGTAGGCGAGGTACACGCGCGCACCGGAATAACTATGAAAAAACGTAGGGATTCCGATCGAAAAACAGTCGTCCCGACTGATTTGTCGAACTACAACATTTCAGAATATTTATTTAATACTTTTCAGTTGTAAAAATTACTAACTCCATAAGACAGACACTGACATTTTGTATATATTTATTTATACACCATTAAATGTCTCTGAAATTTTAAGATAATCAATAAGTTGATTCAAAATATTCTGAGAAAATAATTGAGTTTTTTGTAAACAAAAAGCTTTAATTGCCTCTCCTGAAAAATGTAACTTTATGGAGTTACACTGTTTGGCTTCTGAACGCCTCAAATAACGACACCCTTTTGTAAGAAGAAAAAAACAGACGATCGATGATCGCGCATTGGCAAGTGGACTTATGACACCACGCCCGTTGTTTTCAATTTGATTTCGTGGAGAAATTTATAACTAAACGTCTATCGTGTACTACACTGCTGGCTGTTTTGTCGAATAATACGCTTTACGTATCGGTCTATTGTCATCGCTAGTGCCCCGCTGCCGGTTTTACAGATTACCGTCGTCATACAAACTCCGTGTTGTTTTTCTTTGTTTTCCGCGAAATTCCGTGCACTGATTGTGCGAGCACCTACGTGATGTACTGTCAAAAATACACATGTAGGTACAACTGCTTTGGGAGTTGTAAAACGAAAAAAAAAACATTTTAAATGAATAATTTATTAAAAATAATAATACAATAATAATAATACATCATTTTGATTTATGTACACGTATATATGATTTTAATTTACAAAACTTAACACGTAAATAGATGCATGTATATATAATCAACTAGAGTAGGTATATAGCACATACAATACTAAGAAATTATAACGCTAAAGGTAACAAAGAGAAACATGGCAATAAAAAATTAAAAAATTAAGACATAATGCATCATGTATACTATATAACAGCACAGTACGGATAAAAATATATTAGTCGTAAGTTTTCCATTACTGGTACATCGTACGACGGACTTTGCGCTGTACATTATCAAAACGTTCCGAGTAAAACATAACAAATACTAAAGTACATATGTATAATAGAGGTTGCAACACACGCGTGCACGCGATAACATGACGTGCACACGTCGTATTTAGTGAAGCTGTTATAACAAATAGTAAAATATTAAAGGTGTCGGACAGTGGTACGAGTGTGTATGCGCACCAAGAAGCCGGCAATAAAAGAAAAAAATAATATAGAGGATCCTCTATGCCAATATTTAAACGCGTTCGTGTGTATTCCGTTATTTTTTTAATTTTTTTTTTTACTCGACGGGAGGTCGGATGGTTTTATTTTTTACGCCCCGACTAATTGGCTGTCAATATTAATCACCCACAAGAATGGACCGATCATCGCACCGAGATAACACGCGTAAATATCGCGCGCACGAGGAGTACAATGATTCTCAGTGCCTATAGTGTACCTACTAAACGTTTGCGAAATCGACCGCCAAAACATAACCGCGCGAATATAAAACCATATCCCGTTAAATTATTATTGATATTAAGATGAAGATATTCATGAAAATTTAAATTTATTCACACCAACGATCGGCTATGCAACTGTCGGTCGTATGCTCCGGAATGCGGTAGCTTCATGAAATAATCGAAAACTTAGCTAAATCCCAATTATTCCAATCATGCATTAACTACCGAACTCGGGGACAACGCATAACCACCGTAAGTGCAATGCGTCGCGTTATTCAATCAATGCATGATTATAATATATTGTCCCAGGACACGAATAAGGTGTAAAATATTAGGTGAAGAAAAGGATCCGAAAGGAAAACTTGGTACTACACGCACGCACGCAATTACACAGCACATAATATAACCAGTTTCACCAGTCGGATTCCAAAACGTTAGGTCTTGTTTATTTTTTATCCGTCGACCAAGGGTCGAACGCGTTGTACCGTTTAAAACAAATAGAATAATATTTACTCGCGAGAGCTGCGCATACACACGTCAACACGATAATAGCGCGCAACCTATGTACGGGCAAGAGTATAATATATAGGTAGGTACTGACGGGGGAGGTATGTACAGAAATTGTCGTAGAAATCGGACAAAGTATCACAGTTTAATAATGTCGAGTGGAAAACGATGCGAAAACGCGATAAGAATTAAATCATACAAAAGCTCGTCCGTGATTTCCTGGTCCTGGGGTGCACGGGAGTTTATATCGTTTTGGTCGCGCGGTTACCGGACCAAAAACTATCGAATATAATATTTATTAAATTTATTTGTATCACATTGTCTCGCGAACGAAAAGGGGGGAAGAAAAAAAACGAACATTTTTTTTCACAACGCATTCCCGAGACGGGTAAATGAAGAAGGAAGAATATGTACATGCGAGACGGAGAGTCAGAGAGGGGGGAGGGAAAAGGGGAGAGAGAGCTGGACGGGAAATCCGAAGGGAAAAAATGTATAATGTGTATAATGTATATACTCGGCACCTTGTCCCCGGCGACGGCACGCGCTGCAGTTGTCCGTCCGTCTCTAACTGAACTCGGCGCACGCGAAATTGTCTTCGAACATGTACGGGTCGCCGTTGAAGTCGATCGGCGGCAGCGGGTGGTCGGCGAACGGCATGAACGCCGCGGCCACGTCCACCGGGAAGTCGGCGGGGAGCAGCGGCGACGGGAAGCAGCCGACGTCGGCCGCGGACGCGGAGCACGACGACGGGGGACAGCGAGTAGGCGGCCGCGGCGCCGGGCAGGTCGCGCAGGAACGCGGCCGGGTGATGGTGGTCGGCGAGGAACCCGACGGTGGACGCGGCGGACGAGCACTCGCTGCCGCCGCCGACGCCGCAGCCGACGCCGCCGCCCGCCGCCGCCGCCGCAGCCCAACAGGTCGGAGGCGTACTCGCTGAGCAGCGAGTCGACGTCGTCGGACGTGGACGGCGACATGCAGCCGCCGAACGCGGCCAGGTCGGGCGGCACGGACGACGACGACGTGGACGCGGACGACGAGGACGAGAGCGGCGGCCGCGGCGGCGGCGACGACGGCGACGAGTAGGAGAGCGACGACAGCGACGACAGCACGGAGGGCCGCGGGTGGCCGCCACGGACGACGACTGCGCGGTGGCCGGCGCGGCCGTCAGCAGACCGCTCAGCGCCGAGATGTACTTCATGGCCAGCCGGAGCGTGGTGATCTTCGTCAGCTTCTCGTTGTGCGCCTCCACGGCCAGGTGCGGCACGGCCCGGCGGAGCGCCTCGAACGCCTCGTTGATCTCCCGCATGCGACTCCGTTCGCGCGCGTTCGCCGTCTTCCTGCGGTACCTGGGGGAACCGCGGGGGCTGTTAATACAATCGCCGTGCGAAAAATAAAATACGCGACGAGGGCGGTGGTGCGTTTTCAGAGGGTGTATTAGTATTGTCGAGGCCGTATATCTGAGGGGCGGTCCGTGGTGCCGCCCCGACCCTACAACCCCCCCCCCCCGGAACTGTCGTCGATAAGTCGTGAAAATAATTTTTGCCACAAACGTAGAGTATGAATCACGTAATATGTCACGAACGGTCGTTTCCGGCACGGGTTGGCGGAATTTTCTAATATTATGTACGCAAATAAATATAACTGGTGACATTTATAAACATTAATAAATCTTGTTTTAGTTACATTTGATAAATTTATCTTACGTCTTAGACCCACCTGCCCGAAAATAATATCCAGATACGGCCTTGCACTCAAAACAAAATTAATATCACTGCGAATTGATGAAAATAATACTATGGTTGATTGAACAAAATAAAAGCTTGGTCATAATGTACAAGCCGAAATCGCAATAAAATCATAAAAATAGTTTCTAATAACTAACAAAAATCAAAGGAAAAAAAATTGTACAAACAAGTATCTGCTAAATATTTATGTGTCATTCATTTTTATGAAATAAATAAGAACTACATTAAATATTTCATCGTATAACTAGGGGCAGATTAAACGTCAAAATGCACCACCGCGACGATACGCGACTACGCTCATTATGTATGTGTGTATATGTATGTATGTACGTAGTATGTACACATCTATGTTTGGTATTTCACCAAATGCGTCATCGAGTTATTTTCATTTAGAATAAAAAATAAATTAAAAAAATGTAATGCTAGTACTCCTAATGCACTCCTCCG